>OV725080.1:77122112-77739801 GCA_928085145.1 Nezara viridula
GTTTGCACGTTTGCGCATGCGTGGAATTGCTGGATGGGGATATGGGACTATGTATACACCGACCCGGACAATTCCTAAAATTGTCATGAAAATCGGATAAACCGTCGCAGGTGATATGCCCGCTACATCAATTTGACTACAGACAGACGCCAAACCAAATTTGATTTCTGAAACGTAAAACACGAGTGGAAATTTCGATTCTGAGCATACAATTTTTTTTAACCTCTCGCACAAACATACTTCCCTACCTTCGGTAGTGAGGAATAATTCGTCAACAACTTTTTCAACCACTGTTTTTTTACCATCATTAAAAACTGAAAGTTGAGTTTTCATAACTATTTCTCCTCAAATAATAGGTAATTTTCTCTCTCCAAATCATTGCCACGGATGTTTTTCCACCGTGTCCATTTTCATCATTAAATAATTTAGTGATTAAAAATCAAATTTTTTTAGCTCAAAGTTATGGATAATTGGTTCCCTGAACAAATACTAAACTGTGGTATGGCATCCTTTACCTCCGGAGTGCTGATTTAGTAAAAAGGAAACAAATTATAATAGCTCAAAGTTATGGAACAATGGCTGTCCTGAACAAATACAAAAATGGACGTGGTGTTCTTTACATGCACAGTAAAGAAACGGAATCCCAACCAGCCCCTTTTTCTCTGTTAAAAAATGGGCCTTTAAATTTAATTCTTTAAGGTCGATTGTTTTTAACTTCCAATACAATTATCATCGGCTATAAAATTGACGAGCCTTAGAGGAATTATTAACAACTACAGGGTCTTATCATAGGAAAGGGTGGACGAGTATATTTTGATAAATAAACTAGTAAATGTAGATCGACAAGTTTAGTTAGGAAAAAAAAATCTATGTTTTTTTTAAAAATAATATTTTCAAATACTTTTCGAGGAAAAAATTATGGTTCAATTAATGTAATAGTTTAGATAATATTTTAAATGAAATAATTCGATATTAAAAATTGATCAGAGATAATATTGTTGCATAAAATTATTTATCACCAATTAATTATTTTAAACGTATATCCACTGTTTTCTGATCCCATAACTCTTTTCCACGACAGAATTTCAAAGAGATTATTACTATTTTAAAATCATTATTTATAAAGCACCAATATATTTTAAAATAATGATTGAAATAGTTTTTGTTCTAGTCTGTTTCATAACCTATAAGTCTTCGCGTACCTTGTGTAAAGCACATTGAATCCTATCCGGAAATTTATTTTGTTATTGATTCTAAAAATATTATTTTAATAAAAATGGAACGGACAAGAAGATTTTGCAAGTATGCTGTTATAATTTGTTAATGTTGATGTTAAGTAAAAGAATTTGGAGGCGCCGGGCATCGATCCCGGTACCTCTCGCATGCTAAGCGAGCGCTCTACCATCTGAGCTACGCCCCCCTCTGGTACCAAATTCTGAAATTTTTAAATATGAATACTTGTCTCTTGAAGTGTTCATGGTATAATTGTTGTACAAAGCTTTCAGAAAATAGACTAATAGTGCTAATTAAAAAAATATATATTTTAAAAAAGTCTGAACTTTTCCTTTTTTTGTTCTTTTATATTTCTTTCTTTCAACTTTATTTTAAACGAAACAGATTATTGTTTACAGATTTATATTTCACGAATTGCAATCATAATGTAATATTATTTCA
The DNA here is from genome assembly GCA_928085145.1 of Nezara viridula. Lineage (NCBI taxonomy): Eukaryota > Metazoa > Arthropoda > Insecta > Hemiptera > Pentatomidae > Nezara > Nezara viridula. The sequence goes on from OV725080.1 coordinate 77,123,787, forward strand.
TTCTAATCAAATAATTATTAATGTAAATATTACTCTAATGATTGGTTTTAAATTATATTTGTATATTAAATGCTATCTTTAATATTATTTTTAATATATCTTATTACCGATTAATATATATATATATATATATTCGTATTAAACGTGGGCTGTACATCGTTTCCCCTTATCCCATTAATATAATATGTCTTTTTTTTGTCATATCAAATAATATTATCTTGTTTTAATGTTGTAATGTAATATATAGAGGAGGCCAAGACTGGCTGTACCATCATGTGGGTATGATAGTAATATTGTATTCTTGTTAAATAATTATTGTCAATATATTATAACAGATATAATATAAACAAATAATTAAAATAATAATTGAAAAAAAAACGAAAAAGATATAATGGATAATATATGCAGGTATATACAATTCTATAAATATGTAATTGTTTAAATATAAGAAAATTATATTATATCATTGTTATAGGAAATAATATTGTATTATATTATGATTGTATTATTTATAGTATACTAAACAATAAATGATTTTATTTAAAATGAATTTACAGTAGAAAAGATGAAGATTTAGTTCATCTTGAAATTAATTCATAAATTTCTCTATAATTAGTTCAATCAATTTCATTACTTAATGCATGTATTTAACCATTTACATTTTAGAAACTTTCATATTCAAAAATTTTAGAATTTGGTACCAGAAGGGGGCGTAGCTCAGATGGTAGAGCGCTCGCTTAGCATGCGAGAGGTATCGGGATCGATGCCCGGCGCCTCCAAATAATTTTATTTTAACAATACGATTTTAAGTAATTTTACAAAATTACGATAGTATGCTTGGAAGACCTCAAGTTTTATTTCTATAAAATTAATGTTTTCTGTGACAATACATCAAAAGTTTCTGAATCAGGTGCGTTACTTTTATGTTATTACGTGTCTATGATAAATCAGTAATAAATAATCTTTATAGTATTTTTAAAATTTTATTTGTATGTATTATATTGTAATTACTGAATTCATTTATTTATATTTTCTGTAAATGTAGTGTGCTCTATTATCCTTAATTGAAGCAGATTGTAATATTTCTTAATAATTTTTTTTTCATTTCAGTTGATAAACGATTTTACATTTTCATTGTAAGACGAAAGATAGAATATTTAAGTCAATTTTGAAGGATATTGAAGTTTCCAGGCTATTTTATAAATTCAGAAAACACATTTATAGATATTGAAATGTTTCGAGAACCTTTATCACGTTTGTATAAAATCGTTACCACACTGTAGACATAGCACTGTCTACAGAGCAATTTAAAGATTCGTTTTTGTAACAGGAAAGGCAACTCTGAAATCCTTTTGAAAGTTGCGAAGAACTTTAACAGAGAAGCATGTTGTGCGGTATGTAAATAACTTGGGCCTTCCAATCAAGACGGCCTCGAAGAAAGTTAGAAAAGTTTTCCCTAGATTATATCATGAACACAACATTCAATTTCGGCAAATAAAATCCGGAATAAATTTATAAAAAAAAAAAGTATTCAAAAAGAGATAAACCTCACGAAAGATTTCCCCCCCCCTTTATAAGTTATAAAGAGGCTTAGAGCCTGGTATTAGTACAATTGTGAACTGCCGGGTGGGATTGGAGGGTGTTCCAGAAGATTGTGAATAATTTTATTTTTAGGCGTCAGCTCAAGAAGAATATAAGTTTTTTTATTTAAGATTATTTTTCTTAATTTAAATTAAAATGTGTTATTAGTAATGCTTACTTTCAAATAATTTATCTCAATATCGTCAAGCAAATATTATTCAAAATTTTATTATACAATAAAAAATTAAAGCTTGCCACATAATAGGCACTGTTTTGTCTAAAATATACTATAAATAATTGTATTTTGTGATAAAATCGTGTAATAAGGACAAATGGCAGAAAGTTTTAAGCATAAGTTCAATAATACATTATCCTGAGCATAAAAAGATATAAACTGAATAGATTTTTTTTTTCTAAAATTCTTTATTGAGATATATTACAATCCGTCACATCTAAGGGCAATAGTAATAGTGATAAAAGAGTAGCACATTCACACTATGTACAATAAATAAACAACAAAATAATACTGCTAAAAGTAAATGTATATAAACTAAAAGAAATTAAACTAAACACAAAGAAACTAAACTAATCAAAATAAATACTTAAATACACACATGCTTATATACAATATTTAGGAAATTAATTCACTCAAGATCTCCGAGCCAAGACTTTCCCCACACTCGTGTAAGGAAAGGCAGGAATCTAGGAGATCCCAGCGTCTCTCACTCAGCCGCATTACTGGTATTAAACTGATTAGAATAGAAAACAAACTCTATTCTGGGATTAAGTCCGTTAAGAATAACAAATATATACAATTAAAAAAAAAAATATTACTAGTCAAAAACATTTATAAATTTCAAACAGTCATATGAAGATTGTTTATAGGGAGGTAAGATAACATTCACACAATATGTACAAGAAAAAAAAACTGAAACAAAATAACTAAATAATAATCAAAAAGTATATACAATAAATAGAATAAAATAACTTAAAGATAAGTAAATTTTAGAAAAAAAAAAAAAAAAAAACATACATACCTATATACACTAAACTCTCAACATTAAAAATATACACACAACAAAAGACAAAAATGTCACCTTGAGAATACAAATAATTATCTTGAGAAGAAAAGAAAGAAAATAAAAACAAAGAGAAAGAAAAAAAAGTGTATTAGTAATCCACTTATTTGTTTTGTCTTAATTTTATCACATTGATATGGTCTATTTAAAATTTTCTCTAATTCTGGATTTGATGGAACACCCCACTTGTTGACCAATCTATAAGAATTTTTAATCTAAACTCAATTTAGAGAAATGTTTTTGTAGTTTTTCATCCCATATCGGTTAGGTGTGATATGAATGTCTTCGATATTAATGTTTATGAAAAATCGTCTTGAAATGTGTTACAACGAAAACGGTTATTTAAAAAAAATATTTTTTGTGTAGGTGAACAAAAAAAACTGTAATGTACTCGACAATATTATAAAATTAATTCGAAAAAATTCCTTCAACAAGGCTCATCTTCACAATTTTCGAGAAAAAAAAAGATAAAAATATGTGATAAAACGGTCAAAAAGTAATATAATTTGGGATTACAACAGGGTTAAAACTTAATCTCACCACCTCCCGCCTGGACATAGCTCTTATATCATATTATTCCATTACTATGTAAACATATCATTTTTTTGTTGATAACAATAGGTTCATATATTGTGTGAAGAATGTGCCTTTTCTTAGAGAAGGAATATATAAGTAATACATATCACTAATACATTTAAATTACAATTGAAAATTATTTCCATCCAAACAAACTATTCCAATTAAAATTAAAAATAATATATTAAAAAAAAGCATTTTTGGTTATGGATTATGTTATCTTAAGTACATTTAATTTTTAGTTATAATAAAATATTTTGATTTGTTTCTCATTTTGTAAATATGAAATTTATAAAGAAAGGTCAACTACGATTCGACAGAATTCGTTAAAAACTATCTTGAAATGATTTTTGGGGTGAAAATCTATACATCTTAAATCATAATTAATTTTCGTTTTTGTACATTCCGCAAAAGCATGTGAAACCTCTATACATCTAAAAATGATTATTAATAATAATAATTTATGAATAAATAAATAAAAAAGATTTTATGTACTTTCTTTTCCTTTAAGGATGGCAACTCTATCTACATTACCGTCATGAAATTCTCGGCTGAATGGGCCTTTAATGTTATTTCAACATCAAACGGATATCTCCCTTCTTCGAGATTATACGGAATGCTTCTCTGATTATTGCTACGTATTCCTCGCTGAAATGGAAAAGAGCAGACGAAACCGGCGTATTAAGCAGAACTCAGCGAAGCTTCATAAATAATAAGAAAATGAAATGCTTTATTGGCAAACAAGACGGAGGCGGGGTAGGCGGGGAAGTAAAAAACGTATAAAAGCAGAACCCTGACTAAGGGAAACAATTCCGCCATCATTACTTCACCAAGAGGTTGAAACGCATGGCATTCATTAAAGAAGCCTTCTTCGTCTCGAGCCAGGCTACTCCGGACTTCTCTTAACTCGTTATCTCTAGGTCTCTCATTATCAAAACAAATAACACATTTCATGCCTCGTTATGGACTTCACTGCTAATTGTATTTACCTCTTTTCAGTAGTGGCTGGTCGGCACTTTTTCGCTACTCCAGCAGATATAGTTACTTCATGAAGAAAATATACTCAAGTGGAAAATATCTATGAACTTAATGTATGCAGCTGTATAAGAAGACAACTTTATTATCGTATAATAGCCTTGGTAAACCGGTTAACATATAAGGCGTTTGAATGATTCAAACCTATTTAACACTGAGTAGGTTACTATGAAGTGGGGTTACCTCTGCCAACCTTGGGGTTGGGATACCCTGTTGGGCCACACTCTGACTCTGTAAAGTTGATTCCTGAGGAGGGAAAAGCAGAACTTTAAGAGATCTCAGCGCTATTCTCTCTGCCGCGTGACTGTTATTTATGGCCAGTGGAGGGAAAAGTAGGCAGAGATGGAGTAGGCTTGTTAAGGCGGCAAAAGATCTACATGATCAGTAATGCCAACAGAACAAAAACAAAATGAAAGGGTTAGAAAAATTGTAGAGTACGTAATTTTCAATTAATCCCAGATAGTGGTTATATTATATAAGGACACAGAATGTACTTATATGATATATCTATAACATATACATGTAGGCAGGTGTGAGTCAGTAGGTACTTATTATAACATTTTTTTAATCACGTAACAAGGTTTATTAGCAGTCGTAAAGTTTTGTATTGAAATATTAGTAATTTTGTAAATGGATCTTATTGGCTAAACCGTTTTTATTAAATAAACAAATACTATATTTATGAATATAGTATACGGGTTCAAGTCCACGGTTGAAAAAGAATTGATAGATAGTAAAAACGACATCAAAGTGCATGGATAAAAAAAAAATGATGAATATGGTGCGAAGCACCGATAGCTACAGGAACTGAAAAATTAATAAAGAAACTGTTTTGAAAGGTAATATTCTATATTTGTATAAGTTTTAGTTTAAACGTTTTGAAAAAGAAGTAAATAAAATAGTTTGAATGGTCTTTTTTATTTTATAGTTTTCTGTTTAAATTTTAATATACTAGCCTTCTATTTTTGAAAATTTGGGTCTGATAATGTAATTTTTATGTTACACTGGATATTTAGGAATTTTATATAGGAAATTTAACGATATTTTAAACGACGCTATCTGTTTAAGAATGCTATAAACTTGACATTTTGAATTAAAAAAAAAATAGTTTGATGTAATTGATGAAACTGGTAGAACAAGGAATAGTTCAAAATTTGAGGGTGACTTATTTTTCTAATTTTCCAAATCTTATTGTCATTATCATAAATAAAAGTTGAGTAGATAGATATCTAATTCAGAAACTTCCATTTAAAATGCTTAACCAACGTATGATTGATTTATGAAATCGGCGACTGCTAAAAGTGGAATGCCACAGCACGAGAATACCATTAGCCAGTGGAATGCCACTCTTCGGACGCACTGACAGATGATATTGTCCGTTGATTACCACAGTGCTGCACAGACCCTCTGTGAAAGGTAATTTAAGTAGCCAATAATAGTTCTCTCCTGGTTTTATCTCTGAAATAATCCTTTATGAACGAGAAATGCTTATGCAAAAATGATTGATAAAAATAAATTTTCAGGAGAAGTAGAATTTATTATAAAATTTTCTCAGAAAACTACACTTTCCACATAAATAATACATTTTTTTTTTTTTTTTAAATTTTCGGTCTCTGCTATAAATTCCGGATGATATAGAAAAATAGCAACAATACTATGTTAAAGACAGTTCTGAAATATGGCTGTGAGACCTGGACACTAACCAGCTGCCTAGAAAAAAATATTGGAAGATTTGAGAGAAACATTCTTCGCACGGTAATAGGAGCGATTTGGGATCAGAGTGCTCATGGAGAAGAAGAAGATACGGAGGTAAGATGGGCGCATATATAGATGGACAAATATAAATGCAAGTGAAAAAAAAAGGTGGCCTAAAAAAATATTGAGCCACTTAGCCTTTATAACGTTTTTATTTGGTCATGTTAGGGGTGGAGATCCAAGCAGCCCAATATTATTGCTGGCCATTCATTTTCTCAGTCAAATTATTTTCCGATTGAAGTAATAAGCGCAAATTGATGTTCATAGGTTTTTAGTACCTCATAAGATAGACAAAGTTTAAAAATATCCACATTTATAACGCCCAAACTCTGAGATAAATAAAAAAGTTGTTGGCTATGGTTAGACAAAGCAATTTACGAAGTTTCAGATGGAAGTTAATAATTTGATAAAAAGAGTACAGCGGACAATTCACCAAACAATGCGGACAACCCAAAGTAAAAAAAAATAAACAGGTTGCAATAAAAAGGGATTCTGACAGTACCTCACTTAATTTCATTAATATATGGTAATTAATTAATTAGTGAAATTATGTAGAAAGAAAAATTATCACAAAAATATTATTGTGATATTATAAATTATAATAATCATCTTCTAATACGTTATTGCACATTGAGTAGCTCTCTTTACATCTTCGCTTCCATATTAGAGCGTATACTCAGTCTTCTGAGCGAACCTCACCTCATTAGGAAACATCACAAGAGATCAATCAATCTCTGTCCAAGTTTGGGATCCTCATACCTCAGGCGAGCTGTTCAATGTTCCAGGGTGGCTTTGGGCATTAATTGGGATTTAAAGAGAAAATAATTAATCAGAATTTCAAAATTAATTTTAGAGAGAGGGAAACACTTTATTTTCATATAAAATATAAAAGCTTGCTGCCCAATTATATTGGGTTGCTATACACACAGCATACTCGTTAATCCGTAGGACAATAATTAAACTTATATATAAATGTACAGAAGTGGTTAGTTTATATGAGTATAATAAATATATATATTTTTTTCCCTTTCATTGTTCATGCTTTTTTTTTTCCTTTTTATTAACATTTAATTTCCTTTTCTCTCACTTCTCTCTCTTTATCCCTCTTTATAAATCTCTCCTATACACAATATTAAGATGCTTAAAATTATAATACAACAATAACAAAAAACAAGAGTGTAGATATCTAGAATTAAATAAAATTTAATAAAAACCAAATATATTAGACATTTTTCATTAAATACATAAATTAAAACTCTCAGCCTAGCCATGCATGTGTTGGTGAATGATTCCCAGGGAGTCGAGGACTATATTTTCAGCCAACCTCGCTACGTCCTTAATGTCGACACTTAGTTCCTCGAGGAAGCTCCTTGTTCTTTCTTGTTTGGAATTGTTCCGCGAGACCCAAACCAGAGGCCTCTCTCGGTGAACTCTCTCTCTCCGAAGTTTTCACGGAATTTCTCTATTAGGGAAGGGATACATTTATCATAGCTGTTCTTATTTTCCCTTTCCACTTCACCCGCCTGATTGAATAAAAAATATATCATATTTTTTCTCGTTCTTCATTTTAATATTTTGTATACTTCCATAATATTAGTTCTATAGTATTAATTAATATTTATTTTAGAGGTTGGATTTGTATGCTATTGCATATTTTGTTTGATGGCAATATCTAAAAATCTGGCCAAATATCTTTATGAATTACTAATTGCCAAATTTAATTTTGTATATTTTTTTTACTATTTCACGATTAATCCATGTAACTGTATGTTTTCATGATTTCAGTTATCAAATCAATGAAATCAATCCGATTTCAATAAGTATGAGGTCATTCATAAGTAATGTCGGTTTTTATATATTTGTTTGTTTATGTTGATATTACTCTTTACAATTAAATCGTTTTTAAAAATTTAGTTTATTAAAGCAATACATACTCTTCTATTTATACTATAGAGGATTAATAATTAGAGCTAATATTGACAGGATATTAAATAAATATAAATGAAATTTGCAGGAGGGTGGCAAGAAAACATTGCGTAGCTCAGCTTACAATAAACATTTGCACCTTTTCTTTTAACAATGGTAGGATCTTCCAGTATCTGATGATGCCGGCTAACTTCAAATATATTAGAGTGTTAATGCAGATTCATCTCTCGGAACAATAAAATATAAAAATCAATCCACAACTTAAGTGCAAACTGCAAAACACCATGAAAATAGAGACATAAATATTATACAAATGCCCAACATATAACTATTTGAGAATAAGAATTTACCAGGGTATTTGAAATCTTAATGGGATGGAAATGTTTAAGCCAACCTCTATAGAAGATACGAAAAAATTATATTTTTTCATCTCTACTACATCTAATTATAGAGATTTGGAAGGATAACCTCGAAAAATGTCTTCTGAGTACTTTAGAAAAAAAAAGAATGGATATCGGCATGAAGTACTTAAAATATTAAACGGATTGTTTAGTTGGTTGTTTCTTTGTTTATGCGAATAATAAATTATTTTTTAAAAAAATATTATTATTAAATATTTAAAAAATAAAATGCATTTATTTTTTGTTGTTGTTGTTTATGTGTTCTGTTGGCAATTTTGGATTTTATATTAACGTTAATAATTGGTATTATTTTACTGTTAGACTTTTGAATAAATATAATTTGTAAGTAATCCTTAAGATTTTTGATACTGTTAATATTGTAGTATAAAAAGAGAAAAAATATAGTAATACATAAGAGTAATAATGTTTATAATATAGAGATAGAATCTATTTGCATAAGGTTCTTCCATCAAAACAAATACAGATTAAATAAATAAATGTTCCTCTGTTTATCGTTTTTTGTTGGAGAATGCTAGTTGTGTTATTTGCTGAAATTAAAATTAAAATGTATTTCCTCAAAAACTACTTATAACATGCTGTGGTTATTCCATAAATCATAAAATGCTGCTTCAACTTATCGGAAACTTGCAATAATACATGGAGAAACGACGATGGAGTGAACGACAGTGGTTAAGTCCTGGAGAAACACCAAGAACAGAAGTGGAAGATTTTCGTCCGAAAAAAAGTAATGAAAATTCGAAAGGAATCCTTCACCATGAATCATTTGATCCTCATTAAACTACCACTTAACTTCACTACTGTGATTATCTGGTTCGATTGAAGCCAGAAGTTGAGGGAAAACGTCCTTCACTTATAAATAGACTAGGCATTTTATCCACCATGACAATGCCATGTCCCGTGTTGCAAAACAAACATTGAATAGATGAAAGAACTTTGGATGGCAAATTATTCCTCACCCACCATATTCTCCTTACTTAGGACCTTCAGATTGTCACCTTTTTCGCAGTCTCCAAACCTCATAAAGCGGCAGGAACATGAATCCAGTCGATGAAGTGAAAACGGAAGAGTTGTCTTTCTTTGATTCAAAACCAATTTTTTTTTTCAGAAAAGATATAACAGAATTTGGTTTCAAGATAGTAAACTTTTATAGAATACGCTGCCATATTCATTTCAGATTGGATGTGTTCCATTGATTTTATCCTATCCCTTATATCAAGCAATTATCTACCGACGTTACTTGGGTGATGACCTGGTGAATGTTTTCTTAGAATATAGATTTATTTTTTTACTTCCAACACACTACTTCCATTTCATTTTGTTGATTACTTTCTTTACAAGCCTAATAATATTTACAATTATATTATTAAAATAGCAAAACTATATATATTTAAAAAATATTGAAATGTTGGTTATTAAGCAACTATTGTTAATTTATAACAACATTCAAATGAAAATTACAACCCGTTAATTTTAATTTTCCATCACATATGTTTTTTTGTTTTTTTTTGGTTTACAGGGCGATAAAACATATGTTAATTTAAGATCAATTTTCACCGAAACAAATTTGAAATAAGTGATTAATACTATTGCAGAACATATCGTTGACAAATTCATTTAAATTTTTATGTTGACTATTATTTTTAAAAAGTACAATCTTAGCTGTTTTTTTGAAAACGTTTTTATCCATTGCTTACTTATTATTTATACACTTTCTTATTAACTGTTTCTTATTTGTTATTGTGTATTTATTTTGATATCCATTTATGTTTCATAACTTTTAAGAATTGTAAGATTTTATTATATCGATATTTTAGTTCTTAAAAAGTTTTTTATGTTAAGTTTTCAAATATATATATATATTTCATATTTCATAAGTCGACGATCCTTGTTTTATTAAATATTGAGATTCTGATATAATAAATTTATTTTATATTTTGATTTTTTTGTTACATACTTTTTTTTCTTTTAGTGCTTATTTTTCTGCATGATTTTTACACGACTAAGCGACAATAAGGTTATGTATTTGGGTTACGCTAAAAGCTATGTAACGCTTTTGAGCGAACGGCTGGATCGATTTTTAAGTTTGGTGGCTTGAATGATTCGGTGGGATCCTCTGAGTGTTTTGAAACGATTTGAGCCAAAAATATTGACCTTTTATTTATTTTTATTACAGACTCTGTTTATTAATATTTGAGTACTCTTCCTATTAGTAGCAATTTAATATTCAATTAAATTAGTACACTAATGTATTTATACACACCACTGTTAATATTATAATATTAATACACCATGTTAATAATAATTTGTCATTACACGAAATTATTATTAAATTATGTTAATTGAAAACATAATAAAAACTGATATATCTGAATTATCGATCACCAGGGGGCGTAGCTCAGATGGTAGAGCGCTCGCTTAGCATGCGAGAGGTACCGGGATCGATGCCCGGCGCCTCCAAATATTTTTTGAAAAAATATTTGGTGTTTCTTAATGACTTAACCGCTGTCGTTCACTAATGACGTTTTCTCCATGTATTATTATTGCAAGTTTTCGATAAGTTGAAGCAGCATTTTATGATTTATAGAATTAACAAAGTATGATGTAAGTAGTTTTGAGGAAAGCTATTTTAATTTAAATGTCAGCAAATAACACGACTAATATTCTCCAACTAAAAATGATAAACGGAAGAACACTTATTTATTTAATCTGTATTTGTTTTGATGGAAGAACCCTATACAAATAGATTCTATCTCCTTATTATAAATATTATTTCTCTTATGTATTACAATATTTTTTTCTCTTTTTATGCTATAATATAAACAGTATAAAAATCTTAAGGATAACTTACAAATTATACTTATTCAAATTGAATATTTAATAGTTGACCGTTGCATTATAAAGAAAGGAGATGGTCCGGGGTTGCGGTCATAAATAGGCTAAATAGTGGTAAAAATATTTTATTGAAAGCGGACGTTTCGACCCGACTTTGCAGGTCTTCATCAGGGAGGTGTGTTCATCTAGGAGTTTTCACTTAGAACTGCACTTGATTTCTACCACTATTTAGCCTATTTATGACCGCAATCCCGGACCATCTCCTTCCTTAATATTTATTCAAAAGTCTAACAGTTAAAATAATTCCAATTATTAACATTAATATAAAATATAAAAGGGTCAACAGAACACACGAATAACGTAAAAAACAAAACAATAAATACATTTTATTTTTTTGTTTGTTTGTTTCGTGTCTAGGTGCAAAACATCCAGGTCATCAGCGCCCGATCAATTAAATAACACTACTTTTATACTATTTGAATGGTTGATTAAAAAAATAAGAATAAAAATAATTAAATAAAAGGATTGATGGAATGAAATAAATAAATAAAAATAATAATAGACACTTACAGATAATAAGATAGAATAGATAAATAAATAAACTTTAAAAAAATAGAAATAAAATCAATAAATGAGTTGAAATTATAACCAAATGAATTAAAAATAAAATGAAATAAAGTAAATAGATAAAGAAAATAAATAACTAAAAATAAATAAATAAATAAATAAAAATAAAAAATAATGATAAATCTGCAAAGGGTCATAATTTAATAACTTGTCATATATGTTGTTTAAGTCTTACATTTTATTTTTTAAATATTATTATTAAATCATGTTCTAAAATAAAATGAAAATAAAACAAAGAAAAACCAAAGGAACAAGGCCTAAACAATCGGTTTAATATTTAAAATAATCCATACCGATATCCATTCTTTTTTTTTCTAAAGTACTCAAAAGACATTTTTCGAGATTACCATTCTAAATCTCTACAAATAGATGTATTAGAGATGAAAAAATATATTTTTTCCTATCTTCTATAGAGGTTGGCTTAAATATTTCCACCTTATTAAGATTTCCCATGCTCTGGTAAATTTAGATAATATTTACATTTAAATAATATTTGTGTCTCTTTTTTCATGGGGTTTTGCATTTCGCACTCAAGTTGGTGATTGATTCAAAATTCTTATAGGGTTTTCCAATTTACATAAAATATAAAATACATTTAAGGAAAGTGGCTCTTTCTCTTTTTCACTGTGTCATATGCAACAAATTATTGTTGTTTAATCCTATATTTAAAAATAGATAATACACTTAAGGGCTCAAAACAACTTGGCAAAATTATTATTATATAATTAGTTCTTAATTCATTGTCGGGATAAATTAATAAATTATGTTCTATCTATCTACAACCTACTCTCTTTCGTTACAGACCTACAATGCAGTCCACCTCCTCCCCTTGCGACCTTCTCCATCCTGCTTATTCTATATTATAATATTATATTAATATATTATAAGACTGTTAGCTGTAAACACAGTACAGTTTTTTCCTTTAAAATCACGTACCCCCGACTCGCCTGGAATGGAAAAACTGATATATTTGCTGATATTCTTGTTTCGAAACTACCGTATACTTTTCTAAAAATCGATTAACTCTGTAAAAATATTAAAGCTAAATATTTAAAAGTTGTTATTAAGTACTTTTAATCATGCTCATTTTATTTATTTTTCCTAGTAAAACTCACATGTTTTCAAATACACGGATACATTGTGCAAGATATAAATCTTCCCTTCAAAAAAGAAATAATTCATAGCTGCCAATCTATGTGGAATGAGAGTCCGCCAAGCAAATTGATATATATTAAAAAAACAGTAAAGCTATGGTCTTCATCGAATCGCTATATCAGCAGAGAAGTTGTCTTAACCAGACTAAGAATAGGCCTCACCAATCTCACTCATTCACATCTCATTTGCAAGCAGCCACCACCACCATATCAATACTGCATTAATACGCTCATTAATACAGTCAGCCACATGTTACAGAAATGTTCTTTTTACATAACAAATCTAAATAGTCTTGGACTTACACCTCCAATATCAAACATTCAAGTGATGACGAAGACACAACAAATTTAAAACAGTTTAAAAATTTAATCCAAAGAAAAACAAGACTAATTTGCAGATATTGGTGACCTTGATGTTTTAAGCCTTAAAACCTAACAAACAAACAAACAAATTGTTTATAGATTAAATAGTAGTTCGAATAGATTGGAAAACTTAAATTCAAATAAATAATTAAAGAAGGAAAAATCAATATAAGAAAGAACGTTGCCAATTTTTTTTTTAGTGATTTATTTATGGGAATAATTTTTAAACATAATTATGTATTTTTTAATTTTATTATTTTTTAAAAGTACAATTAGTAACAAAACTGAAAAATAAAAACACTAAATCAAAGAACAGTGCTACATTCACTTCTGTGGAAACATTCAAAACTATAACTTAGACAGAAATTGAGTATATACACTTACCTACTAAAACCTATTTGGACTTACGCATCACAGATATTTGAAACAGCCATAAAAACTCGCATTAACAAACTTCGAACTTTTCAATCAACAACATTTATGACAATAACAAGAGCATCTTGATACGTTAGCAACACAACCTTACACACTGACCTTCATAAGCCGACGAAAACATACGAACCCATTACAAACTATTCCATGACAACTTACAAGGACACCCCAACATACTCATGAATGACATGGCCACAACACGAATACCATGTAATATCCTTAAAAGGTTGAAGAGGAGGTGGCTAAAGGACTTCGCATTACAATGAACATAGGTTTTACGCCATGCCTCTGATGTATTTTTATTTTTTAGCGTACATCTCATTCACTGATTTTCATTAATATTTTTGACGGACGGGAATAAAGAATTACAAGTTAAAAAAAAAACAACTGAAAAATAGTACGAAGTAAAACTTTAAGTAAGGACGGGAGGATTATATGAGATAGTATTAAAATACTCAATTGTTTTTTAGTATTAGACAAATATATAATATAATAATAATAATATAAATGTAAAATTCAAAATGTTTCGATTTTTCTTTATTTATAATTTATTGTATTCGGAAAATTTGGTAATTGCTTTAATTGATTGAAATGTCAACAATTTACGACTTTAATTGATTGATTACAGTTTGGTCTTATATACACATTACTAGGAATTGATCTAACATATTTTAGAGAAATATGACTGCAGATCATATTTGTAGATGATTCCCAAATCTATTTTAATATATTTTTTTAGTATTCTATGTCTTGGAAATGTGATGAATAGCATGTTAGACTGAAAACGTAATTTTCATTCTGATAAAGATAAGAAAAAAAGAAAATAATAATTGAGTTCTGGAAATTCTTTTAAATCAAAATTTAGTGAGGAGGAACGCTTTCAAAACATAAATTGAAGTAATAATCAATCATAAAAATAATGACCAGTTTCATAGAAATAAACTAGCACTTTTCTAGAAAAAATCTATTATAATAAAAAAAAAAATGAAATGTTAGAAACATAAATTTTTTTGGAGGCGCCGGGCATCGATCCCGGTACCTCTCGCATGCTAAGCGAGCGCTCTACCATCTGAGGTACGCCCCCTAGTGGTAAATTAATTTGAAAATTTAAATTTAAACCATAATTTTTATCGGAATAGGAGACTTTAAACATCAATCTATAAGAAGCATAACAAAAACGTATCTTTAATCTCGTTAAATTATTTCATTATTTTGTATACGTTAAAATCAGTTAAAAAAAAATCTAGGTAAAATAGAAACCGTATACCCTAAAAAAAGACAAATAATTCATTTAAAAATTATGATATTAATTGAAAATCAATAAAACATCACCCGATTAGAAGTTTTATTATTTTATAAATGAATAAAATGAAATATTATTAAATATTTTTTTTAGAAATACACTGAGACAGGAACCTAAAACTATGCTTTGATTAAACAAAAAATAAAAAAAAAGTCAAAAATTTACAAAAATCCTTGGAGGCGCCGGGCATCGATCCCGGTACCTCTCGCATGCTAAGCGAGCGCTCTACCATCTGAGCTACGCCCCCTAGTGGTCGATATTTATGACAAATCGAATTTGAATCTATGTTTTATCAGTTAATATATTTGAAAATTCAAATTTCAACAAATTTAAACCTAAAAAAAAACGTAAAGTATGAATGTAAAGAAAAATGTATATATAATCTCACCGTTCGCATTTGTGAAGGTATACCAAAGATTCGCTTATAAAAAAAATATGAAAAAAACTAGTAATATTATAGATCCTCTGAAAATTCATGTGTCACTGAGGGAAATGTTCATTTATGGACAAATGCTATGAATGCAATAAATGTTTTATGCTAGAAATTTATTATGTTATTGCGGATATGGTAATAATTAATAATAGTACTTAATAAACTCAAAAAGTATTTATAATATGTCTAAATTATATGAGTGCACACCTATCACAAAAATTGTTATAATATAAAAAAGTTATTAATTTTTTATATTATTAATTAATAATAACAATAATTAATAAAACAATCTTGAATAAAAGTAACATTAACCAATAGAAATGTTGCAGAATGAGGATGAATAGCACGAAAACCCTTCTAAATTAATAGAAAAAATTAGGTAAATCATAAAAAATATGTTTGTACTTCTAGCTAAAATTAAAACCCAATCATGTATTATTCTGTTAATTTTTTTTTATTTGTACTTTCTCCATTTTTATATTTATTTATTTAAAAAAATGTTCATTTGACTATGATGATAGAAATAGTGGATGTTTCACTGTAATGAAAATTTATAATAACTCGTAGTGATTCATTGCAATACATTTACATCGGTTGGTATTTAGATCACTGTGTTGGAAAAGCTTATTATACAAGCAATTAAAATAAATTAAATAATAAAAGCTCGCTGTGGTACTGAATATTACATCGTTTGTTGATACAATTTTTAAAAAATGTTTATTTTCAAAGTTAAATTTTGGTTCATACAGATCACCGACAAATTATCTGAGGTAATAATAATATGTATGAATGTTTTTCTTTTTTATCTATTTATTTGTTTTATTTAAGATTTATTTAATTTGCTAAGAATTTCTGTATTTTTTAAAAATTTGATTTCAAGTTACATTTCTTTGGTTTTATAGTTTTTGCCTTTTTTTTTATTTATTTTTTTTACTTGTATTGTATTGTATATATAGTATAAATGTGCCTCACTCAGCTTTAGTACTCCGTGCCCTTAAGTGTGGCAATACTTATTATTTCCCAAAAAAAAAAAAAATAATAATAATTTATTCCTTTTCTATTTTATAAATTTCCTTATCTACGAAATATTTTTCAAGAAGTTTTTATTGAATTTCGTTTTGATAAATGCGACTTAAAGGATATATTATTGAGAATAATCCTAATAAAAAAAAAAATAAAAAAGTAATAATAAGTAATAATTTTTTTTGTAGATGTTTTAATAACGAAATTATCAATTCATATGTAATATATGTGCCCTGTAAAATATTAGACATGTCTGGAATGTCTGGATATAACAAGTTGAGATGTCTGGAAATGTACTGTCTTTTTTTTACAGTTGTTGTGAGATTTACTTGATGTACAGTAATAAAATTGGCTGAAAGGTACTTTTTATTGAATTATTCTATTATTATTAAAAACTCCTTTTTTATGAATTATTTATATTACAATATTTATATCTATGTCAATTTAATACTTTCTTTGTCCAAATCTCTTTTGAATTATTCCGATTTCATTTAAAATTGTAATGATTTTAAATTGGTTAAAGAAAACATGGAAAAAAAAATATTCACAAAGAAAAAGAACCACTGAGCGAAATTTGGATCAGAACCAAAAGCAACACCTTGTGCCGTAACAGGGAAAGTTGGGTTGACGGCGCGGATGTGCGGCCCGCACAACCTTTCGGTCTGCACAGGAATGTATAATCTTGCTGCCCTTGACCAGTCCAACTTTCATCTTGATCTTGAGAGACTTTGCTCTCTTTTTGGAGAATATGAATTGTTAGTTCATCTCAAAGTTTGGATTCAAATTTGAAGCAACAATGAACTAAAACCACAGACATGAAGTAAATGAAGGCAAAACAAAATATTTGATAATAAGCCGAAAATTCCACCCCAATAACACGATCTTTGTAGAAGAGAAATCTTTTCCAAGAGAAGAAAAAATTAAATACCACCGCTCCACAATAACCTCAATGAATGACCAACTTTCGGAAATACACCATCGTATAATTATTGCATACAGAGGTTTCTTCTCCCTTTCAAAGGTATTGAAATCCCGAAAAATCTCAAGAAATCATACATTGATGGTGTGAAACACTATGAAAAAGCCACATAGCTATGAAATTTGGACACTAACTAACATCCTATAAAAAGTATTGAAATATTTGAGATAAAACTCCTCCATACGATGACCGGAGCGATCTGGGATCAGAGTAATATACACATAGGGAAGATACACCAATAAAGAGCTGCTTACATAAACTGGTCAATCAATATCTCATTATATGAAGACACGGAGAGGTTAAGATGGGCGGGGCCTGTATGTTGCAGCAATCCACCCGGAAGCCTCGACGTGACAATGACAGCCTCAATATAAGGCAAAATACCACGCGCAAGGCCAAAAAGCAGATGGGTAGATAGAGTCAACAAAGAAGCAATAGAGATCCGTGCAGATAGTTTGAAAGAAATAGTCCAAGACAGGCAGACATCTAATGCCAACTGAGAAAAAAAGGAACTATGACCATGGAATTTTATACAGTCGGTATAAAATGAAATATATCTTCCAGTCAAGGAACACTTTCCTAAATAGAACTTCTATGATTCACAAAATAAATGAAACTAAAATATTTTTCTATTATCCAGGGACTTTTGTCATTTTAGGACAAATTATAGATACAGAAAAATTGCTGTGTGGCCATACATTAAATTAAATATTTAATAATAGCTAGTTAATTTTTAAAGTATCGAAAGAGTGATGCAGGACTATAAAGATCTTGGTTTTCTCAAAAACATATTTTTTAAACATACTATGTTGAGATATTTAACAAAATATATTAGTAATGATACAGTTTTTATTCAATTGAAGTAATCTGAAAACGTTTTATATATTTTTATTATAAGTCACAGTGCAATTTCACAATGATAGTTTATTGACTCCATTTCCGATAAAATATTATTTTTACCAAAAAATTAGATTAGATTATTTACCAAAAAATTAGGGATGGATTCAAGGTTAATTTTTTTTAAAAACTTATTTATTGAGAAATTTTACAATCTGTATCAATTAAGGACGCTTATAATAGAATCCAGATAGCACATTCAGATCATACAACGACAATTTAAAAAATTAAAATTGGAAATGAAATTTTTATCCGATTTGTAAAAAATTGATATCACTGCATATTTGGATATAAAGTTGGCTTTGATTATATTTGGAGGCAGATTATTTGGATGTTCATGAATTAACTAATGTATGCTAAAGTGTGTATAAATAATATACTTGTAAAAATAGGTTACACAAAAAAGTATAATAATATATTTTAAATGAGATTTAAACTATTCATATTTATTTGGGGCAGATAAATTATTAAGGCCAGCAGAAATATTATCTAAAATGCAAACTTTTAATTTTTAGTACCACAAGGGGGCGTAGCTCAGATGGTAGAGCGCTCGCTTAGCATGCGAGAGGTACCGGGATCGATGCCCGGCGCCTCCAAATAATTTTATGTTCTTAACTGAAGAATTTTTTATTTTTTTCAATAAAACAGTTTTACAGGAAACGCCAAGTATTTTACTTCAAACTATGTTTTGAAAGGATTGCCAATGTTGAAGAAAATATAATTTTTGTTATTTCAATTTTTTTTTCTTCTTATCTCGTTCATATATATATATACATCAGATTTCTGACGAAAATACTATTACAACTAATTTTAAATAAATATTTGTTGAACATGTAAATAAAATAAACTTATTATTATTATCTTTCTTCAAAACGCAAAATGAAAATCATTCTTTAAAATTAGTAAGGTTCCTAATAATTTATGTTCTAGGCCAAAACTGTAACTAATCAATAAAATATGTTGACTATCCATTTTTCAACCAATTATATAGTAGTTATCAAGTTTTGTAAATACAGTTATTACAATGAAATAAAAATAAACAAGAATCAAAACGTTTTGCAAACTTTGAGGTAAAGTTGACTTTGATTATATTTTGTAACATTGAATTTAGATATTCATCAACTATTTAATATATGATAAGTTATATACAAACATTTTTCTTTAAATTAAATTTTTATTGTTCTTATTATTTGGGGCCCAAGTATCACTTACAATGTAAACTTACAATTTCAAATTTGGTACCAGAAGGGGGCGTAGCTCAGATGGTAGAGCGCTCGCTTAGCATGCGAGAGGTACCGGGATCGATGCCCGGCGCCTCCAAGGTTTTTTGTAAATTCGATGAACCATTTTTTTTTAATTAGTGAATTGTACGACCTGAAGGCTTCTTAGCTTTCTGTTTCAATGTTTTTAAAAATATTATGTATTAATATTTTATTTTATTCATTCATGAAATAATTGGACTTCCACGCATTTGTTGATTTATTCGTTTTAATGTCTTAATTTAATTTTTTTTTTGTAATTATCTGATTTATATTTCATCTACGTTTTTATTCTTTTCTGTTTATAACTGATTTTAACGTATTAAAAACAATGACATAATTTATCGTTTCATGCAGTTAGATTTTCTGAAGAATGCTTTACTAGAAGCATTCATTAATATGGTTCATGGATACAGTTCATTTGTAACCTAAATGTGTGAAAATATGACATGAATTGACCATATATTGTTTAATACTGACCCTCTACCTATTTACTTCACATTAGACATTATTGTGATTTAAAAAAATTAAAAATGGTATACGAGTATGTTCCAGGTTCCATTTTCCCCTTTAGACATATTAGGTTGTTCCAAAAGATATGTTGTTACTATTTATTTACCCACTTACACCAATACTGATAAACAGTGAGTGTGCTGTCGGGAAGGAAAATAGAGTAACATATTGATACGCGTGAGGGAGAGGAGGCCCCAGCGACATCCCTGCCTATCTATAATTTAGTATTTATAATAAAGCTATGAGTAGTAATTACAGTGAGGCGGAGTAGCTAAGCGGGCAAACGTGTGCGCACAGCACCGTGCGTTGCCTGGCAACTTTATAACCGTAGTTATGATATAATAAAATAAATACGAAATCGCGTCCCGATGGCAAGGAGGGTTTTTAACTCTGAAATTAACCTTGCGGCCTTACCCTTGGTCTGGAAAAACTACGTAGCCTGACAGGTGAGGAAGGAAAGGAAAAAAAAGTTTAGCTATGGGTTGAGGGCAAGCGGTGGGGTGGCCAAGCGGTGCTAACCCGTGTGGAAAACATCATAGCAAAACCATCATAAACCGAAGTTTTCGAGTTCAAATTCAGGTGCAGGGGTGACTTTTAACTCTGGCACGATTTCCCCGTCCTCTACCCTGGACCTGCAAAACCACAAATAGCCTAAAAGTCGAGAAAGAGGAGAAAGAAATGTTAATCTAGGGGGACAGGGTGGCTGAGCAGGCTTTGGATCCTTTTTATTCTTTATATCCCAAGCGAGTGTCAACAAAACACGCGTTGATAAACTGGAAATAGCTTGAAATACAAGTTCGCGTCGCGGTTACGGAGGGAGGAGAAGGGTCTTTTAACTCTGGTATTAATCCTTCAGCCTCTTCCCTGACTCGGAAAACATCCCGTAGAGCTGGAAAGGCGTGGAAGGAGAGAACAAAAAACATTCCTTTGCCACCCGGCTGTTATATGGCATATTAATTATGTTCATTGTATGATTGTGTTTGTATATCCGTGTTAGTTATCGGAAAATTTTTTGAAACGTGTCCACATGTGTCATTATGTCGTTAACTATTTAAGTGAAGTTCTTTATATAATTTTTATACGTACCATGGAGCTTTAGTTGTATTTCTGAAAGTTTTACACTGAAAAGTTTGTAGTTTACATATGTGAATATTTTTAGCCTTCTAGCATATCTGTGAAGCTTAGGCTTATTTAGGTAACAGCAAGTGTTTTTTTTTTTTAGATTTAATTTTGAACGTCTTGATAGAAGGGAGTATAACAGGCATAGCCTGTGTTTAAACATTTTTCTTGTTTTGATTATATGTGGGCTTCATGTTATTCTTTTGTCAAATGTCAATCCAATATATTGCAATTTATCTGTTTTATGAATTTGGGTATTGTAGAGGTAAATATGAGGGGAAAGATCATGTCAAGAGTGAAAATGATGTCTTGGAAAGAAATTTGCTTCTGACAAATAAAAAGTTTGAGAAATACTTATTAAAACATACTGCTTTCATCATTAATTGAATAAGTGGTATAACTATTGCTTTCTTTGTTGGATAAAGACCAGAGATACGAAACGATTCAGTGAATATCAGGAGTCTCAGCTGACAAAGGAGCCATAAATCCTCGGGAGACACTAGGAACAGGTGAGAGAAGATATTGCCAGCTCCCATATTTCTTATCCCTAAGTCATGCAAACAATAATCGCATTATAGAAGCAGCTGGCTTAAACTCGTGACCTAACCCTCAGATATATTGCCCCGAGGGCTAATTCCCCGCTTCGTTAGCGGCCTTCTGGATTACGGTCGGCAAAAACACCTCAACGCCTTCCGTGTCTTAGCCGCTTGTGGTCGAAGAGGTTGCTTTATGTGGGTTCGTGAAGTCTTCTCTGCAGTCATTGGACAAGTGTTTTAATCAATGAAGGGTGCAAGGACATCCAAATATTTTATCAAACTTCTTAGACTCTTATTCAATCATGAATTTGGTCCACGGAGGTGTCGGACATTCTCGCAGTCTCAGATATTGTTGTGGGAGTTATTCTACAATAAAATTTCATCACCGATTGATTTTCAACATGAACATCTTAATTTTAAGATTAAAATCAACCACGAATTCATACTTCTATCGGCTTAAGAGGTTACGTTATAAAATATAAGATTAACGGCTATATTACCTGTAATTATTAAATATTTGGTTTTGGTTAATGAATGAAAAATGCTGACACAATTTATTAGCACAACTTTTGGACCTTCATCTACAGGTGATAAGTATATTGAAGCCATGTGATGTGTTTTCGTTGTGTTTTCATATTGCTATGGTGTTATATAAACGTGAAAACGTTTCAACTTTCAACGATTTTGACTGGTAATAGTCGAAACTACACGTCTTACATTAGTACAAATATAAATTATAATGTCTATGTTTTTTTATTCACAATCGAAAAACAAATTTGTTCCTTAATATTTTTTATTTTAAATTAATTATTTAATATGTAATATGTATATAAGGGCCCTATTTTTCCAAACAACCGTCATCTCATCACTGTTGGATACATTTTTTAATAACATATAAGTTGTTATATATTCACTGATATTTAAAAAGTACAAGTAAAACCTGGCTATTGTAAAACATACTTAAATTATAATTATAAAATGAAATTATAAGTACTTGAATACTTAAGTTTTATTTTTAAAATTTGAGATCTGTAAGAAATATAAATAATTTAGATTTATAAGAAAAGTAATTATCTTAAATGTTTAATATATTAACTATAATCCACCAGGGGGCGTAGCTCAGATGGTAGAGCGCTCGCTTAGCATGCGAGAGGTACCGGGATCGATGCCCGGCGCCTCCAAAAATTTAATTTTTATGAAAAATTATTACCACAAACTATCAAGCTGGATGTGTATGATATATAAAAATAAATTAAAAATGGTTAAGAACATAATGTGCTATTTTTAAGTACATAATTAAAAAAAATAAAAATCTTGAAATGTGGCTTTTAAATACTAAACTTGGAATATATCAAAAATTGTGGTTATAATTACTTCATCATTTGTTTTTCCTATTAACATTTTTCTTATGGTTGTTTTTGAACATTTTTATAATATTTATTAACAGTTTTATAAGGAGGACAGTTATTCAAGTTTTATTTCTGCAATGAGACTATCTTTTGAAGATACTAACAAAATAATGAATCCAAAAATGAATTCTCTCTCACTGGTAATTTATTTAATTTTCTTTCGTGGTTCTTTTTTTTCTGTTTATTGTCTCTAGCTTTTCTTTTTGTATTTTATTAAGGGTTTCCTTTCTTTCATAAAATTAAATGGATTTATGCTTGTACTTAATATTAAGAATTATGCGTTTGATTTAAATAAATAAGAAATTAAATTAAAGCTGCAATAATTTCAAAACACTAGGATTACAAGTGATTAAAATAAAGCGTGCATGTATTCTTAATTGTCTGTTAATGATGTAATTTCAAATGGTTTTTTTCACAATCTTTTTCCTGTTTTAATCTTTTTGGACATCTCTAAAGTTCCTTCAAATTGACTTCCTGATAGAGAATTAAAAATCATTAACAAGCGGAGTTGATGGACAAATTGGTTAATCATAATATACGGTAATTTTTGATAAATGTGCACTTTATTTTACGAAGTTTGATTTTAAACTACTGTAATTATCTTGTATATTAAATTTCTTTATTTTGTAAGCTAGATTTTCCTATTTATGAAAAGAGTTATTTAAAAAAAAATTATATTTCACATTTTATAGTCAAGTCCACTTTTCAATCTTCTTAGGGTTTAGATTTAACGAAACGATTATGCAATTAGCCCGAAAACGCTAAACAGAATTATAATCTCGTGTACCCTGTGTACAGAATTCTGACCTTTGTACCCTTTCTCATAGAACTTAAATATTCGAACGTTCTTTTCTTGCCCGCTCCACTGTCTTCCGAAATTCTCTGCCATCTGATATTTGCCATGCCTCTTCCTTAATCTCATTCAAATAAGTTCTATTCCTTCTCACATCCCAAACAGACACTTTACAATCACGAAATAAATTTTATAAATCGAATTTGATTTAAAGTGAATATTTTTTTTAAAATGGTTGCTTTAATTTTAGGAATCGCTCATAACGTTTTTTTATTTTTCATTTCTATTATTTTTTTTTTTCTCAAAATGTTTTTACTTTCTGATGTTTATATGATTTTGGCTAGATATGGTTTTTATTCAGAATTATTATTCATAAGGGGCCTTGTCCCAAAATAAAATTTATTTTCTATCAATCTACTTAAGCTTGTACTTGCGGAATTCTCAAACTATATTTAGAAAATTCAACACTAATGAATAATTCTTTTTATAATATAAATGTATAAATTGTGAAACTTGTTACGGGCCTACAGCAAAAGTTATCAAAAATTCGAACCAATTCGGTTTAAAAGTTCTCCTTCCCATTTAGGCTAAATTGTCGGGATTGCGATTATGTTTAAGAGGCCCAGCCGAAGCATACAAATGAGAGCCTAGTGACTCGCTATAATTATGGTAATAAGGTGGAGATGCCTTGGGGCAAGGGGCCCAGAATCAATAGAGGGCTATGCCCCAGTTGTGAAGTTTACATGTTGTCATCCGGGGCTGAGTTGGACCGCGGCGGTTCGGACCGCCCGGGGCCAGTCCCTCTGTAAATGGACCCGCCCTTTAAAACTTGTCTCTTTGGGCTTTGTCCCGCTCCGATAGTTCACCAACTTGACAGTTCGCCATTCCCAATCATCTCTAGGGGCAAGGCTGGATGGCCGGAAAAATATTTCCCGTTTGAATCCTAGAGCTTGTTCAGACAGGAACTTATCGCATTCCGTCTGTAGTTTGGGTCTTCTTGTTTCCACTTTAGGTAATTCCCCGCAATGCCCGCTAAAAAGCTTCGTGGTAACTGAAATGAGTTTGTAGAATGTTTGGTAATGCTATATATCGTAAGGATTTAAAATATATTTAAATATTTCATATAAGTAAATATAAATGAGTACAATAATACAATAGAACATCACACGTCATGTAACTCTTGGGTCAATCTATCCGGACGACCTTAGCGACCCCCCTGGGCGTGCCACCCAGGTCTTTGGCCAGGGACAATAAACACTAAAGGAATTCAGCCAACATCCATACCTGCAAAATCCTAAGGCATGTTTAAATAAGGTAAACATATAATCGACAGAGAGAGGGGATCAAAAAGAAGCCAACACACAAAATTTTCGAGAAATATGAAACGACCGTATAGCCTTAAGGCGTGAGGTTTAAAAGTCAACCCTGTGCTACGAAAACTTCAGCCAATGTTTAGAAATTGTGAAAAAGAATGGTCTGGGATGATGGGTCTGATGTAGATAAACACTCAGAGTTGACAGTCAGCAGGGAGTCAAGAAAAGAGACAGTCAGTCTGGTAACAGAGACGAGTCTATGATAACAGACAGTCGAAGCAGTCTGATACAGAAGACGGGCAAGGCAGTCCGGGAGAAAAGGGCCTGATGAGTTGAGGCAAGGCACTGGCAAGGACTTGAGCGAAGCGGACGTAGAGGCTTCCTCGGAGCTGATGGTCTAGGTAAAAAAGACACCATGGCAACCGACCATCAGCTGGCAGTAACAACAGACAAGTCATAATACTCATTCAGATACTAACTGTGCAATGTTGTGTTTTACAATTGGTAATTTAATAGTTTTTCGATCAGTCCTATTCAAGCTAGCATTCTCCTATTGTGATTCTCAAATAATGATTGTACGTATATGTTTTTGTTTTGTTCAAATTTATAAATGGATTAATTATTATTAAATCTTAGTATTTTAGCAATCCCCCTTGCACCTCACCATTTAGATATAGATTCAAATAGTAAATTTTTAAACATGACACCTTTTGAAAAGATATCCAATGAAAAGATATATTATTCACTCTAGGACATACAATAGGAGGTTTGTGGTATCTAATCCTTAAATACACCATTCATATATTTTCAAGAAGATCAGTTCCCGTCTGGAGCAGATACAAGTACGTATGTAAATATCAAATACATTAAACAGAAATAAATGCAGTTCCTTAAACCACCTACACGCTGTAGAAACGCGATGTGCAGAAACGTAGCAGTATGAATAAAGTATGAATCACAAAAAAATATCACTAATAAGGTAATAAAAGCTTAACTGATAAGTATTCGGTCAAGGGATACTCCGAGTGTGTATGATATACGCATATGATTATTTTTTTTTGTGTGTGGTTAAATTTCAATTGAGTGCAATGCAGAAATTGTAAATGTAATGTTGTTAGGCCTCGTTAGTATTCCATACAAGTGATTAAACTCTCAGTGGTATTGATTAAACAATCGATACAATCGATATTTGATTTTTGGAGTCTTTTTAACAACACTGTATCTGTCGCTTAGAAGGATCACATGGATGTTGTATACCAGATATCAGAAAGAAGATTATATACCCTAGAGAAAAAGCAAAAGTATAACAGATAAAATAAACATGGAATGCTTGCTGTTTCTTCGAAATAAACAAAGCGAATTTCTATTTTTGTTCTTCGTGGAAATACTGAGAAGAAAGAACCGGAGGAAAAATACTTAACCTTTTTTTTTGTCTTTTAATTATTCCTCGATCATTGTGGAGCTTTGCAGGAGTCTGGTTTGGTAACCATAGCTGCATTAGGAATGCGTGCCTTGGGCCTATTTAGGAAGTCTTTTAGATTTTTGTATTCAGATGTTTATGTAAAATTGCGGCAGTTTGATTAATCGTTCAAGTCATGGAAAATTGTTAAATCTATGTTTACCTTAACGTATCTATTTGTACATTACCTGTTGCTCTTAATTTGTATAAGAAAGCTTCTTTAGAAATCGTGTGAACAATATATAATTGATTTTGTCATTAAATATACTTTTACTTCTCAGTTAGATAATTATTGTTTTTTTTTAAAATTAATGACCAGTTCTGGTTTAAGTTTTTTGTAATTAACAAACAAACTTATCATTATGTTTCTTAAGTAGGAAAAATGTTAGAAACAGATTTATAAATCGAAATTTTCAATCGTAGACAAGTGATTGGGATTAACGTTGTTTTCTTAGTAGCTTAACGATATTGGTAATCTATGATGAGGCATGACTCATATGCTATCCACACATGTAGAATCAATATCAGGAATTAATATTGATGTTTTGGCCAGCCTCAGATAACAGACTAATGTTAAATCGCAACGTAATTATGGAAACATGTCATGCATACAGGTTTAATAAGCCCTTTACAGTAACATGTTTATGTGGGCTTAAATACAGGTGCTTCAATTAGGCTTTAGGTATTGGGACTCGAAGCTCATTCGTGAATAACATTGCATAAAAACTAATGTTAATTATCTAATTAAATACATCTAATCTATGCATCAATTTAATCCATAAAATATCATTTGAGGGCGTGTGTGTCGCTTTTTTTTCATTCGAAATATTTATTATTTTACAAACCAATCCTGGAGAAGAGTACACATTGCCATATTTAGAAAAAAAAAAACCTGAAAATATCTAGTATAAGTTTTCGTAAAATTGTTTTGATGCTATTTTATATTTTTAGATTTATCCTTTAACAATTCTCCACTTATCCCCGTTGATCAAATCCGTTACCTAGTACTCCGCCTGACCTCCACAAATGACTCGCATGGAATCCTCATACAAGACTGAAACGACAAGAACCCTCTCGACGTTTCCGACTAGTCCAGAACTTACTATACATACGCTCTAAGCTTTCAATAAATTACAAACGGCTCGTATACATGGCAATAATAAGACCTATTTGGACTTACGGAATTGAGGTTTGGGGCTCCACTAAACCACCGAATTCCTCTCGTATCCAATCCTTACAATCCAAAATCCTTCGTAAAATCCTCAACGCTCCTTACTTTGTCACAAATAAAATCATCGATAATGACTTAAATGTTCCATATGTTTCCAATTTGGCCCAATCCAGATACCTATCCTTCCATAACAAATTTCAGAACCATCCGAACTCTCTCGTTTCAAACCTTGCTTCCTCGCTGATAACCGCTGATAAAATGATCGCTGATAACCCTCCGAGGCGTCTGAAAAGAAGGTGCACATTTACTAGATGTATTTTTTTTTTTATAATACAGTTTTAAATATCAATAAATAAAAAAAATAATATATTTAGATTATTTGACTAATTTTTTTTAAAAAACTTTTTAAATTAAAGTATCATAAAGTTAATCAGAACACTAAATAAAGTTAGCAAGAAAGATAACTTATACTTAATTTAAACTAGTTTGAAAATTACATGTTAAAAGGAATGTAGAATAATAACAAATGTTAACGAACATGGTTCAAATAAAACTTTTTTTACTCATTTATGAATGAAAATATATCACATAAAAATCTATAAAAAAAACAATGACTAAAATTATTTGATACATTTACTTCCATTCATAAATAAGAAAATTAACTTATATAAACCATGTTTTCTTTCATTTGTTATTTTACATCTCTTTTAAAATCTATAAATAAAACAATCCCCCTTGAGTACAAACAAACCCTTTGAGGTAGGGTTACTCAATGAGTAAGGCCCTGGTTTGAGTCCTTCTGACAGGTACTATTTATTCTTTTACACTATCCGTGGATCAAACGTACAATCAGGACGCAATAGTTCTTGAACTTATTATTTATATCACTCGATAAAATCTATCTATAAAAATGAAAAAAAAAATATAATAACTTTCCTCAAAATATTCAATGAAAAACATGAAATTGTTGTTACCATTTTTTTTTTATGCGATTTAGATATATAAGGAATGCATATTTTTGCATTTATTCTTTTTCTTTTCCAATTTACTTGCTTTGTGAGTAATTTAATAAATTCTTTGTCGATGGTTTCTCATAAAGACTCGTATTTATACTAGAGAATGATAACTTTTTTCCAATACTACACATTTAAGTAGTGATCTAAGATAATAATAATAAATAAGATGTAATCATATATTTTTAGGGGGATGATTTACAGCCATTTTAATTTTTTTTTTTTAACTTTATTTTTTTACTTAAACCTGATAAGTATCGAAGCGAGTGAGCTATCGGAAAGTAGAATGTGGAGTAAGACATTAAGCGAGTGGAATATCCAGCGATGTACCTTCATGTCTTGATTTTTATATTTATAGTTAGTGGAGGAGAGATCTCATCCAGATTTTTTTGAGACGCCATTCTATGTTATATATGTGAGTTGGTGTGTCCGTGTAAGTTATTCTGAAATATTTTTTAATGTGTTCGTATATGGTCTGTTAGTATCTATAAGTCTTTATGCTAAGTAATGCTGCAGACGTACCTCGAGACATTGGTTTTAGTCTTGAAAGTTTTTGATTGTAAAGTCTTAAGTTTACCTGTGTGGCTTTTTTTAGCTGTGGAGTGTAGTTCCGAATGGCCATAAGTAAGTGTATGGATTCAACATCTGTCTGTTACCTTTTAATTTCGAATATCTTGAAAGGAGCGAATATAATAGTCGTAATCTTAGGTTTAGAGTTTTTTTTTTGTTCTTGATATGTGGTCCCCATGTCATTCTTCTGTCAAATTTCAGTCTACGATATTGTCTATCAAAATGAAAAACAATTATTTTGTTGGGAGGAGGATTTATAGTTGTAAATTAAATGATAAAAAAATAATATTTTTATCAGGATTTAACTTATTTAACAATAAAGATGTTTTCTCACATGTTGCGATGTTTTCTTGTGTACTTTTATTCCATCCAAAAAAGTTCATTAAAATTAATTATTTTCCGGTATGTTAAATTAATTAATTTAAATTCAATTATTTGTCGGTGTGTTAAATTAATTTATTTAAATCCAATTATTTTTCAAATTATTAAGTGTTAAAAAGTCTCTGAGGTTCTTTATACTTGCAAGAGTTTGAGAATGTCCTTCCGTCGGTTATGTAGACAGGTTTATATAGGTCACTGGCGTAACTTGTTGGATCGGCTGTCTGACCTTTTGCTGATTTCACTTAAACCAATTCTTCTGCATCCAAGGTTACTTCTCCACGTATATAAACCTGATGTGATTTACTTTTACCAACATATGAACGGAATATTGAAATAATAGTTTTATCATTACTGAAAATATTTTTAAAAAATTGATATATGTATTAGAAATGTCCACTGCAATGAAAAATCATTTATCTCAATGTTGTCAGGTGTATGAAAACAATTTTATGACCTGGCTAATTTTTGTGGATTCGGTTTGCATGGAAAAATAGATATAGATAGATCTATTTTTGATTATTTTTTCGACTGAGATTTGTAAGTTAATTGAGCGAAAGTTGCTTTGCGATGTAGTAAGGAATATTGATGCTTTTAATTGAGTGACTTTATTTATTTAAATAATGTTTCTTGGACCTCCAATACCTGAAGATACGTAAAATAATATATTCTTTGGTTGTTCCGGACCTCCAAACTTTTCAGTCAAAAACTTTCAGGACTACAAATGCCAACTGTTAACGACCCTATACAGATGCACTATAATAGATTTCACGATAAATACATCATGGCCACAACCAAGATGACACCTGTAGGAGACTCAAAAAAAGCTGGATGAGGGATCTCCTCCGTTAAATATAATAGGATCCCGCTTCACACTCCTTTCCTTCACCACTAACAATGACTTACTCATTATTCTACTTCCCGATAGCACAATAGCTGGTTGTCGGAACTTCTGAGGTGTGAGGAGAAATTTAAGTTAAAATGAAAAATTAGTTGTTTTGTGTATGACAGTAATAAAATAGAAATAAATGCAGAGTTTAAAAATTATTAAATTAAAAAAAAATTCTTTGAATGTAACGTTTATTTATAAATGTTATGGTGCGTTTAGACATTTCACAAAACACAAATATTCAAATTATTGTTTCCCTGTGATTGTGTTTTTGTTTCTTGTTTTTGATGTTTTCCATCTCCTATCGATCACAAGAGAAGTAAAAAATAAAAGTTGGGCTTAGCTCTATTGTAGCTATTATTTAATTTTAATAATTGTGGTTCCTATAGTTTGTGAAAATGTCTAAACTCACCTTTACATATGATACAACTTTTATAGGTCCGACAGGAATACCGTATAGCTGTGTTAACTTCCTTAACTTCGATGGATTCGAACCTGGAGTCTGGAAGTAAAACTCCATTGCTTTACCTTCACCACGCAGCCCCACTTTTCCAGATTTAGTGATATAGATCTAATCCCAAATGCTTATTTATGCATCCATGATGTACTCCAATCAAAGATGTACTCCAGAATTGAAAAAGTTGTTCATTGGAAATATATATAACAAGCTCTGAGTGGACTGATTTATAAATAAAATAAACTTGTAATTATACATAATTATAAAAAATACATTATTCATCCTATAAATCAATTGAACTTTGACTGTTTCTAAAAATATTTATATCATAGAAATTTTAAGTAACTTGACCTTCGTTAAAGAACGCATTAAACAAACGATAGGTGATCCGGATATAAAGAAGAAAAGAAAGTAAGAACGATGGAAGTAGATTTATAGTATCGAAGACCGTGCGAGGAGTTTGTGGGCTATAAGCGAAGTGGCTTGTAAAGTTAACAGGTTTATATTGTTTCTTAACTCCGTTATAAAAAGAAGTATGGCCCCCATAAAAGTGAAGAGCTTTAGAAAATCTGCTCCCTCTCTTTTTTAAGCCTTTCACATTCTCCTCCTATTGAGGTCTCTTTAAGGGACCATCATCGATCACAGGCTGTTTGTTTACTATTGAGAGATGTACAGTGGTGTTAAAAAAAGTCTTCGATTGTTATAAAAATGATAGGTGTTTCAATTTAAAAATGTTTTTATCTTCTTAATTGTAAACTGACTTAACCTTGCAGACATTGTAGATTAGTCCGTAGTACAGACATCTTTTTATCAAATTATTAACATCCGCCTGAAACTTCGTAAATAGCTTCATCTCATCGTAACCTACTATTATTTTATTTACTAAAACTCTTGGATAATTCCCTAATGGGAGTTTTCACATTGAAGGTCGCCAAAATTTGTCTATGTAATTAGGTATTAAAAACTCGTATGTACTCATTTGTTTTCCACATGGACCGTAATATAATTTGATCAGAAAATCGAGAAAAAAAGCTGGCCTACAAAAATATTGGGCCGTTTGGCCTATACAACCTTGTTAATATGACATTTTAAATCATGCCAAACGGCTCAATATTTATGAAGGCCACCTATTTTTGTTGAGCTTGTGCTCAGATTATCTTACGGTTCAAGTGGAAAGCAAATGGGTATTTACGAGTTTTTAGTACGTGATTAAATAGACAAAGTTTGGCGATCTCCGGATTGAGAAGATAGTTGTAGGTTACGATGAGATTAAGCTATTTACGAAGTTTCAGGCGGATGTTAATAATTTGATAAAAATGGGTCTGTACCACGGACTAGATATAATATGTACCTAAATTAGCATTATTTTCAATTAAAAATAAGCAAACCATTCCGTTGAGTTTACTCTTTTTTCTCTGAATAATGTTATCTTATAATTTAAAATTCGCTACTTTCTTATCTTTCATCTTTATTGTTAACGTCAAGAGCCTTTGAATAAACTCTAGAAAGCCTTTTGTGATAATTTAATTTAACATTCCATATTTCATAATTTTGTTGTGTTATATGTTTAATGAATTAAACAACATTACTTATATTTCAGAAAATGGTAAAATGGTCCAATTAGCTTAAGCCCAAATGATATTGCATCGCATGTAAGAATGCTATGGATTTGTACCTTGCATTTATTTCTTCTCTTATGTTATTATTCTCAGTGATAACAGTGCCAAGATACCTAAATTGTGGTATTCTTTCGAAACGATACCCAGTCCCCTCGATATATCTAATGGTTTTCATCTCTCTCGTTCTTAACATATTTTTAGTTTTTTCTTTATTTATGACAATTCCTGCTTTGTTTGCAGCTTCACACTCCTCGAAGGTGTCTAATAGTGCATTTGATGTCCTTCCTGTAGTCACTTCGTTATCCCCTGGGTATTGGGTCATTCTGTCATATACACATCCTGATCTTGTGCTGATCGATCTCATGACTACTTCTAATACCAAATTGAACATTACTGTCAGAGTATCGCCTTATTTGTACCCTTCAGAATGTCAAATTCTTTTAAAAACTCACCTTGAATTTTTATTTTTATTTTTGCCTTTGCTGTCCTGCAGGGTCATCGTAACAAGCCTGGTGAGCTTCAGCATCCCAAAACCTTTAATTTTTTATACATTTCATTCCTCTGTATACTGTCATAGGCTTGTTTTTAGTCAATAAAAAGGTTGTTTTGATCGACATTCCACTGATGGTGTTTTTTGAGCATAACTCATATGGAGAAGATATGGTCTATTGTAGATTTTTCAGGGTGAAATCCACTCTAGTACTTGCCTAACACTTCTTCAACTCTCTCCACAAGCCGCATCATTAGAAATTTTGATAAAACCTTCTACACTGTGCACAATAGCGAAATGCCTCTATAGTTTTGGGAATCCTGTCTGTCCCCTTTTTTCTCGTATTGGTAGAACAGCAGCCACTTTCCATTCTTTTAGCATTTCCTCTTTCATCCAATTATTCAATATAGGTTCATATATTCCTGGTGTTTTGTTTTTTTAGTTTCATAATTACTTCCCTTATTTCTTCCTCCGTCATTCCTGCGTCAAGCACCAGTTTCTTCCTGGTTTGGTTTAGAGCTTAGCGTATTTCGGAAGTAATTCCTCCATGTGCAATTAGACCGCAGAAATTACGATTTATCTATTAAGTTAACAAAATTAACTAATTATATTTAAGAACATTCGTTAATAATAGCCTTGAAATTCGAAGCAACGTTAAATAAAAGCTAACTAAGAAATTTAAAATATAAAAAATCAATTTTTTTTTAGCTATAAGAACGTATTTGTGCCTGCCAATGTTTAGCCAATAATGTCATGAGAGACATAAGGAAGGATAGTCCTCAGCAGCATCTCTTCCCTAACTTATTTCAATTACTTAGGTTGTTTCAGGAAGATCTCTCATCCAACGCCTTTATAGTCTCCTATTCTTAATGATATGTTGTCATGTCCGTTTAAATTAGTGTAAAATCGTTGGTAAAGGATCTTATTTGCTAGTCAATTGTTGGAAGGTGGAGGTCAGTATGTAGATTTTTGTTAGTCACGTCCAAAGGTACTTTATTTTTGAGTCGCAATAATTTTGTTTGGAAAGTTTGATTTTTTTTCTTAACCTTATGGGATGTTGTGCTGAGAACATGATTAAATATCAGACCTCTTTTATTGCACAAGATGCATTTTTAGAGAAGGATGTGAAGCTGGGAGTACTGTTTATATTTATTGTAGTGAGTCTAGTTACGATGTTCACAAGTATCTTGTAAATGTAAATTCCTTTTTTCAGTCTAGTAAGAGGTTTTTGATTTAAGTATGACATCTCATAGATTTGCGAGTAAGTGAATCAAGAGTTTTAAAAAGTGAATTTGTCGAGTATTTAAGGATATCATAGAATGTGATCTGCCTGAGTGTAATAATGTTTCCCACCTTCAGATTTTTTCACAGAACTCCTCTGCCTCCCGTTTGAAGTTCGAAGTTTTGCGGGAAGGTTTGAATTTTTGTAAGCGGGTCTTTTTAGCGATACCGTATACTTGTGGTGAGTATGTCCATATGGGTTCAAGTAAGTTCATGATTTAATTTTTTTGTTTGTTTATATGACAAGCAATAACTTGATATTTCTTTTCGTGGTTGTATTATTTACATATATTGGTTATATCTTGATTGTAGAAGAATTTCACAATGATAAAATGACCAGACCTACCAAAAAAAAAATCATATTTATAAATACCAATGATTAAAATTCATAGGTTTAGAAAAAAAAAAAAAATTACGGTTTTAGAGTGGAAAACGTTTCTTTGAATAAAAAAAAAAAAAAAATGAAATATCTAAATAACAAAACGCCCTTTTATGGGCTTCTGGTAATGTCATTTCAAATAATGAATAGTAAATTCCAGGAATAATTAAAAATCGTGTTTACCATTGAATGCAATTGATACTGTGGACCCAGGCTGGACCGAGTACCAAATCAGCATCGCAATTAAGCTCCGATGTTTGGAGAACCGTTTTCATTGAACTGTTTGAAAACATGTCGAGCGGAATTACTTTTTAGAAACCAATTAATTTAATGTCAGTGCATTAACATTAATGAATTTACTCCTCATAGTACAAGATCATGCCATAACGTAACTGGAAATAGCATGGAAATAATGGAGTAGAGGACATTTTGTTGTTTAAAATTATGTGAACATAGGCTTGTATTAATGCCGATGGTCATTTCGTTTGAAATCTATCTATTATTATTATTTTTTTTTTTTTTATTCAGAAATATAACAATCTGTCACACAAACAATATTTATCGTGAAATGTGAACATAGAAAACATAAAATAAACAAAAGCAAAGTATCAACTAAATAATAATAAAAAAATATATTTATTCTTTTAAAAGCTGCGGAATATTATTTTTATTTTTTTAATTGTCTTTTTACGTTTCGGTATATATTTTAGATGTTAACAAAAAAGGAATTAAACAAGTTAGAAAAACGTTTTGAGATAGATTATTTAGTTTTTTATGAAATTATTATGACGTTATTGGGCATCACTAAAAAAAAAAAAAATTAAATACCACAAATGCCTGTTCATCTCTTTTATCTCAGTTTGCTGGTGTTCCTCAAGGTAGTATCTTAGGTCCTATCCTTTACACAGGTTATACAGCTGACATTCCAACCCATCCCAACACTGTCATCACCACCTATGCCGTTGACACTTGTATCCTATCAGTTAACAACGATCCATCAATTGCATCCCAAACTCTCCAATCACACATCACAAGTTTTGTAGAATGGTGTCAAAACTGGAGGATTAAAATAAACTCCAATAAATCCCATCAAATTATCTTTACCCTGCGTCGCAAACCTATGACCTCCTGTCCTACAGTATTCTTTAACAATTCCCCACATATCCCAGTTGAACGAATCCGTTACCTTGGACTCCATTTAGACAAATATCTAACATGGAATCCTCATATCAGACTGAAACGGCAAGAAACTGCTCGACGTTTCCGACTACTCCAACACTTCCTAGACAAACGCTCTAAGCTTTCAATCAATTACAAACGACTCATATATATGACAATAATAAGACCTATTTGGACTTACGGAATTGAACTCTGGGGCTCCACTAAACCACCGAATTCCTCTCGTATCCAATCCAAAATCCTTTGTAAAATTCTCAACGCTCCTTACTTTGTCACAAACAAAATCATCCATAAAGACCTTAATGTTCCATATGTTTCCGATTTGACCCAATCCAGATACCTATCCTTCCATAAAAAACTGCAGAACCATCCCTGATAACCCTCCGAGGCGTCTGAAAAGAAGATGGCCTCGGGATCTTCTAATATACAACTTTAATTTGAGTTCTACCAATGGGTAGTTTCTCTTTATGTTTTACATGTCCTGTTACAAATGTCACATTTACTTGTTGTATTTTTAAGGTAATACAGTTGTAAATTTCATTAAAATAAAATTAAAAAAAAAATCCCACAAATACCAGTAAATAACTTACGAATCAACGGTACATCGATTCCGCTTGTATTCAATTCTTTCGAATTGATGTGTTATCCTTCTATTTTTTTTTTTAGATTTTTGTCGAGTTCAGCATTTAGGTGATATCTTTTTCCAATCTGATAATGTTTGAGCGAACTATAAACTAGTTTGTCTCAGTAAGAACTTCGACGTATAGATAGCAACATCTGCGAAACACGTTTATCCATATATACTATATAATATTATCAAGATGGTCTATCCAATTAATGAAATTGGTGAAACTTCTGACTTTACCACGACCCTTAAAGTAATAATATACGTAATACATGATTAACTAGTGTTACTATAACTAGTTTTTATATAGTGTGAAAGGCATGTGGGTTACTATTTGTAATATTTAAAAATAGAAATAGAAAAATAACTTTATTCTTGAACGGAGTCCTTTAACAATAACAGAAAGTTACAGAACAAAAGAAATATATCTGGCCAGAAGAACTACATTTAATAAGAAAACTTAAAAAAGAGACAACTTTATTTAAATTAACAAAATATACTAAAACAAACTGATAGAACTGTATACAAAATATTTAAACTATATTAACATAAAAATGAGAAATAAATCAAAATAATCTCCACTTAGCTAAAAAATAAAGAAATACAGAAGATATGAAGAAAATATTAAATATCAAATACATTTCTCTGATAGACGAGCACCAAGTAAAAATAAATAACGTAAAGTGAAATATAAAGAAATAAAGATTTATGTAAAAATAAAAATAAAAATATTTATAACACAAACGGCATTGCATGAAAAATATTTATACAAATTCACAAGTACACATATGTATATATAAGATCTTGAGAAGAAAAAAATATATATCTAGGTAGAAAACATTGATTTATTGAAACAAGGTACTGAAACTTAACTCGTGTTGCCCAAATACGAGACCGAGACGAGTCTTGGTCTTGCAAACTTAGTCTTAGTCATGGTCTTGGTCTTGCGTAAGAGTCTAGTAGTTACTTATTAGCTTATTACTATAGAGATATTACGGTAACTTTTTAGATAGGAGAAACCTGACTAAGCCTGAATGAAAAATTAGGAGAGTTAAATGCAAAAGTATGTTGGTTATACAAACATATAGTAACTAAGATTGTCAAGTATTAGTCACTATTTTGCCTTAATTTGTATTAAAAAAATCGATTTTTTTTCACCATGCACCTGCAAAATGCATGACCGATTTTGGGAAACACTTAACTAAACACGTGGGTTACCCGCATTTTGATTTAAATACAATATACAGGTTTTTTTTTTTTACTATTTTATTAGTTTTAAAACAATGAAACATATTTTTACAGAAAAGGAGTAAACAACAAATGAAATAAATATTATTAATTTTATGTAAATTAAGTATGAATGTTTTTCTTTTTCATATATTAAGTATGAATGTTTTTCTTTTTTATGTATTTATTTGTTTTACTTATGACTTATTTAATTTGCCAACAATTTCTGTATTTTTTTTAATTTTTTTTTTATTTGATTTCAAGTTACATTTCTTTAGTTTTATAGTTTTTACCTTTGTTATATAGATATATATTTTTATTTATTTATTTTTATTGCATTGTATATATAGTATGAATGGGCCTCACTCAGCTTTAGTACTCAGTGCCCTTAAATCTGGCAAAATTTATAATATTTCTCAATAAAAAGATTTAAAAAAAACAAATTTTATGTAGTTTTCTCATATTACATTAAAACATTTTGAAATTAGAATTAAAAATCAATTAGAAGCTACATGGGTTATATTTAGTTTTGAATAAGTTTAGTAATTTAATAATTATAAGTTTAAGGCAGTGTTGCGATGACATTCCCTTTCCGCCTGATACCTCAATTAACTAAATCCATTGCTTCTCCAGTGCCGGAAAATGGATCTAAACGTATTATGTATAGTGTGGATAGAAATATTAATATTTCAAACTAATTTAAATAACTGAAGGATAGAAAGAAAAATATCAGATTGAATGATGGCAGTTTATGAAGAAAACGCCATAAGGTATAAAGAAACGAAGGGATAAGAAAAGAAGAAAAAGGTTTTAGAAAAGTTGGGCTGAGCCATGGGAAAGCTCACCCTAAGCCTGGTCCAAGTCTAAGTAAAGTGACATTTAAATACGCAATGAAAACTTAATTTTCCTTTGCCCTATCCCTGCGAGAGCCGAATTCCCCACCGTTAAAAAATATTCACGTTAGGACCATTAGGAAGATCTCAGCGTTTAACTGCTCCGCAACGTCGTGAATAAATTAAAAACTTTTTACGCGCCCCCCTTCCCTCAACTCTTATAAATGTATTTACAGGTTCTGTTTACTCCTCTTATAAGGGGAACCTTATCGTTGATAATGAAATTGTTTTTCCGTACGGCCGTTTTATAATAGCCTTTTTAAAATTATGCAAACACATTTAAATTGAGACGCTTCCCCTCAAAGATTGGAGATAAAGGCCCCCTTTTAAAGAAAACCAAGACAAAGTGACATTATTCAAAATCTTAAGTTGAATTTTCTTTAGTGTAGGAATAATTCGTTTAGAAAGTGACATGAAAATTTAAATATTCTTCAACGTTCTTCGAACAGATTACCTAAATAGAATTAATACATAAATTACATTGTATCATATTACTCAGAGATATGGTCGAAGTAAAATTTCACTTAAATATATTTCTTATTATATGGATATAGAATATAACATATGTAATAATGCATATACAATAATAATTTATAATTTAGTTTGGTTATACAATATAGCGTTACATTGTTAAATTGAAAAACATCTGTTTATAAATCATATGGTGTTTAATAAGTTAACATAACTATCAGAACTGTGGAAAGAGATGTGTATTCTATTCTAATTTAGTTTTAGGTAAGTTTTGTACTCATCTCTACTACTGTTTGTTAATAATAGCATTCATCTACAGTCTTCATTTATCAGAATTACACACACACACACACACACACACACATATATATATATATATATATATATATATATATATATATATATATATATATATATATATATAACATTTATGAAGTATAATTTTTATGTAGATTTCACAAAAGATAACCTAACCAGAGCGATGGCATAGGAATGAATTTAAAATACGAATGGTATAATTAACCTTGCATGTTACCCACGGAACTCTCAATAAATGTCTCAAGAAAACAACAAAAGTCTATCTTACACAGGAGCTCAACATTCACAAGATGTACCTTACGAAATATCTGTAAATTACGAGAGTTACAAATATTATCGTCACGTTTTCAACATTTGTTTTAGCTTTGGGTACTCTAGAAAGAACACATGCAGTACGCGTGATTTATTATCGAACAATGTAAAGGAGGTGACTGCTCAAATGTGAAAAACGATTTCCCACGTTTCAAAAATGTGATCTGTTGAAATCTCAAAGTTTTTATGATGACAAAAGAGAAATTCGAAAGAAGAGTCGAGTTGAAAAACGTATTGAAGTGGTTTGCATGGACTTTAATACAAATTTAGCAGTTCCCAACATCGTTACAAACGGCTTTTATTACAAACGCCAGCTCTCACTCTACTCTTTCTATGTTCATCGTGTTGGAGATCATTATGTTGTTTTCGTTACCTATAGTAGTAAGTGGTATGCCCATTACATCGATTTGACTACAGACAGACGGACGGCCTGACGGACAGACAGACAGACACCGAACCAAATTTTATCCTTAATGACTGAAACGTAAAGCGCGAGTGGAAATTTTCGATTCTGGGCACGTAATTTTTTTTATGTTCTAACATATCAACAAATCATCTCAACAAACCACTTTTGGCAATGAAGTTTCAATTTTCGAGGCATATTAAAGGGATGAGTGGAACTGGGTAATGATTGTGCTAAGTTATTATTAGGATGATTTTGCAATAAAGCATATTGAATCTATTTTCAAGTTATTCATTGGTTCAATGTTTATTGATTGTGTTCCACAGAAATTTCAAAGAGAATAATTCTTGAGTTATTCTATGGTTTGTCTTAAACCTATTTTATTCGTAGGTTATTGTTTACTAGTTCATGATCAAGGAAATATTCCTTGATGTACAACTTAATGTAGCGTTCTCTGTGTATGGCATTGCAAGCTTCTCTCTCTATATCTTAGCGGTAAGTATTACAGGGAATTCTGAAGGGCGTGGGCCTGAGGATTTGCGCCCAGAGGAGTTCGTTGGGAGGAGGTAATGTTTGGCTGAGTATTATTCGGAACGATGTGGGATCAATTAGAAAGGAGCTGATGCTCAACAGTTCTAAAACAAACTGGTATAGGCATCGTGTAACCCAAGGCAAACAGCCAGTTCCATCTAACGATCTTTCTACATTGTAATGATTCACTGGTTTTCATAAAGCGGCATCGACTCAGCAAACACACAACCTCCGTCCTTTTATTACTTCGACCGGATAATAAATTTTCGGCAATTGGTGTTTGATTTCAGCTGTTCTGATCTTCGGGTTATTTTTAGAAGATTCAAAATAGCTCTAGGAGTAGATGCAATATTATCTTCATTCATGCTATGTCTAATTATGGATCATTGTCATAGCACTAGGGTAAGTAATGGACATAGCTGAGGAAATGTTTGTCTTCTTTGACTTATATAATAATAATAATAATAATAACCTTTATTTGTGCATACAATGAAAAAACAATGGATAAAAATATAGAAAATCTCTTATATGTACAAAATCAACTTAGTTGAGGTTTTGAGTTCGATTTCTTTTCTTTTTTTTTTTTTTTTTTATATTTGACTTTCTTGTAACCACTCTAGGTACTTCTTTGACTTATGCCGCCGTAATTATTATAGTTATAAACTTCTTCCTTTTTCGATTTAACACTTTGAAATTGAAAAAAATATTCTGTTATGAAGAGATATAATTTCAATTTAAAAAAAAAAAAAAACACCTTTTTTCACTAGTGATGGACACCCCGAAATTCAATTGTTCTAGTAATGGACCGGGGGTCGGTTCCAATAATAGAGATACCTGAGAAAAATTATAGAATCTTTATCTTACTATGAAGATAAGATAACATAAATGTTCAACTTACTCTTAGCCGAACTGTTATGTACTGGAAAAAGGTATGAAACATACTTATCTCAAAAGCACTTTAGAAACTACAATGATAGACATTTTAAAATTTTCTTTTGGGGACTTTGTTCATATAGCTGTCAATAGGAGGCATTGTTCATCAATCTAGAAAAAAACTGGAATCTTTAATTCAACAAGGAAGGTTATTGTTTACATTGAAGTCCAACCTGTCCATCACTGGCTCCCCTGTCCATATCTGGCATGTTCATCCTAGTTTTAGACTTGTGGATGATACTTTGTATCTAACAAATCAGCAAACTTCATTTCAAGTGTGAAAAGTATCCCTTACTGTGTATTAGAGCAACAGTGATTTAATAAACTGATCGATCATTATTAATTAATTTAATTTTCTCAAGTTAACTCCTTTACTGCTATCATCGTAAAACGTTTGTATAGTTTTAATTTTATAATTACTTCAGAACTATTATTAAGTATAATAGGCAACAATGTTTTTCTGAATCGTTTGCTATATAGACATTCCTTTGCTTTTTCTCCGATAGTATTTCCTTCTGCTAATTATTTTTCCCAAACAGATAAGGAAAGAAATAGTTTTTCCTTCTTCAAATTTAAGAAAAAGCAAAAATGTTCAGTAACTGGAGAGTAATTATAAAAAAAAAATTAAATAATGACCATTAAGTGGAAACACAAACCAATTCGAATATGGGATGGTTCTTGGAAAGGATTTGTATTTAAAGGTTGTAATATGCATACAAAGGGTGTTTTGGAAATATCAGTTAAAACCCTCATCGAGGTATTTGGAGAATGCCATTTTATATTTTACTGTGGTTAATTAACTTGTTACTGGGAACGTCCATTAAATTATTCCGTTAAAATGTATGATTTTGAATAAATCTTTTAGTTTTGAAACATTTGTTAATTCATTATTTAAAGAATCTATGTTTCAAAAGCATATACAAGAAACTTCTGAATGTCACTGAAGAATGTAAATTGTTTGACAAGTAAGCGTACGAAGATGATATTTACTTGGAAAAATCTGTTTAAAAACAGAGGTTTAAAAAATAAAATAAAACATTTAACGTATGTCATTGTAATCAAATATGGCGGTAACGTTTTCAAGAGGTTCCATGCAAAGCACACTGAAGTGGCTAAGCCCTAATTCGAAGGTATGTACCAATTCTTAGGAAAAGTTAAAGAAGTTAACGAGACAGAAAAGTCTTTTAAACCGTTTTAAGCCCTCTCCATTCATAAATTAACAATTATTTGTACTTTGATCTCAGAAAAGTTCTTTTAAGTTTTCAATTGAAAAATCTTGTTGTTATTTATGAGCTCTTTAAGTGGTTTTTTTTTCTATGTGGTTTCAATTTTCTATGTGGATTACACTCTTTCTGAAATAAGCTCTATTTCTTTCATTCTTTTTTACGGTCATCAAATTCTTTTATTTTGAATTTACATTCGTCAGAAGGTTGAGGTAACGTTATGGAAAGGCTCAAAACAAATGATTGTAAATTTTTCATTTTCTTTTTCTAACTTTTAGGATCTACGATTTAGACTGATAAATACATAGTCACTTAAATCCATAATGCGTATATGTTTACTTAAGAAGGTCCTTCCGACCCTGAATGGTGGGTTGTGATATCTAATGTTTTGTAATTTGCAGTTTCTTAAATTTTTGGTTTATGCTGATGTTTATAGCTCACCTACTGAATATAAAAATTGTTTTCGTTGAAAAATAAATCATATTTGTTTATTATATTCAATAAAACTCATGTGATCGACCAAAAAACTCAAAAACCTAACTCCCTCTCAAAATTTGAGTTTTTATGTTTCAGGATACGTAGAATTCGAAAAACGAATAAAAATGTGTTTGTCCGTCCGCCGTCCGTCGTCCGCGGTAGTTTCACCGAAGGTACTGGACCGATTTTTTTCAAATTTGGATATAAAATCAGAGGTCACTCGAGGATGACCCTCCTTCATCGACATTACTCTCCGCCTTTTACTTTCAAAAGGGCGGCCGAAAAACCTGCGTTGCTATAGACTGTAGTGCCTAAACGAATGTACCAATTTTAATGAAACTTCGCTAACGCCCTTTGAATTTATATATATATATAACATACTTCAACGAAAAGAAGCTGGAAAAAAAGTTACGAGGGATGGTAAAATTAAATTTGGAATAACTCAAAAAGTATACACTTTTTGTCGATATTTTTATGGTTTTATAAAAGTTTACGGAATTTTCGGAAGTTTTTTTTAATATGTTCTACTGCAAAGGTTATATCCTTTATTTTGGTTTTTGAATGTGTTACTGAAGTAATGCTAATTTTTTTAGCATATAACTAATGATT
Organism: Nezara viridula; assembly: GCA_928085145.1. NCBI lineage: Eukaryota > Metazoa > Arthropoda > Insecta > Hemiptera > Pentatomidae > Nezara > Nezara viridula. Next base: position 77,168,053 of record OV725080.1, read on the forward strand.
AAAAATAAAAGTTTAGTCCAATTGGAATCACCTTTTATTTATTTTAAATTTATAACTAGGAAGGTAATGTTACTTTAGATTGTTTGGAAATAATAAACCATTGTGAAATAATTTACAGCGTTTTTTTCTATGTTACCAACCAACGTAGATATTTCAAGAATAATCGAAAAAAATTAACGAAGAATTTTTTATTCAGTGCCATCAAAATCTAAAAATGTTATTTTGATACAAAACAAAAAATTCTACGATAAATCGAATATTTCCTAAAAAAACAAAAAAAAAACAGGAATGGAGGAACAGCTACGGCCCTAGAAGCAATGTTATTATTGACAATAAAATAATTCCTTGGAGGGACAGTCATGAAATTATTTTTTGATAAAATAACTTAGAATTGCAACACGTGATCGAAAGAAAATAAAAAAAAATCCAGCTTTCAAGCCCAAGCTTCACCCCCGATGGTCTTCATTAAGTTGTTTGCCTGCACCTAATTTGTTCTTAATTATTCAAAACAAAACACTTGTATACAGATACTTATATTATTAATAGGATCATTATTAAGACATATACTTGAAAAAATTCATATTTTGATGAAGTATAATTTGAGGTGTTTTTGGATTCGAAGAGTTTATTCAAAGAATCTCTTAAAGTAACATTACTCAATAAAGCAGTAATATAATACAATTAACTATTAATTTAATATAATGTAATTAACTATTAAAATTGTTAATTACCTCAAGGAGTCTGGTTATAAAAAGCGTAGTCGGAATATTTTGTTACATAAGGTTTTTTCCATATCATACTGACCCAATCCTTCTTTTAGCTGCCACAAAACTGAAATAATAACGGAAAGAATTAACTTAACGGAAATAATAAATAAGCGACTTAGCATTGAGGCGCCTTATCTCAAAATTAAATAAAAACAATAAGGGAATCAGAGATGTTGGAACTTCACTGTATTAGTCACAAATAATTGAGAAAATGAGAAACAATTTGACTCAAAAGCAATGAATTAAAACCATTTCTTAAGATTTGGTATCAGTGTACTCTTCAATGAAGTGTGCGTCCAGTAAAAGTTTTAAAAGAAGAGAATTTTTAAGAGAACGTGTGTCACAACATCAGTGAGAGCTAATAGGCTAAATGCTCAGTATACTTGAACAGATTATTTTTTTTGTTGGTGTAAACTTAAATATTCTCGAGTCTAGCGACACACAGTGTCACTGATTACTAATCTAGGGAAAAAAAAGTCTATGAGCCATGTTACTGATGTATGGATTCGAACAGTAGAAGACAACTGGTCTGGGAGCAAGATCCAGGTCCAAATGTTATAAAACACCACGCTGTAAATGAAATGAAATGAAAAAATGTTTTATTATTCTGGGACTATTGTCCCTTAAGAACAAAATATAAATACAGATTTTATGTCTGTGTGGTTAAAATTAAATTGTATATTTACAATGAAAGTTGACTTAAGATAAAAATACTGAAAAGAGAAAGAAAAGAACAAGTAAATTGTACATATATATGACAAACTAAAATAACCTTAATAAATTGAGGTAGTCTCTGGTGGTGCTCAGATATTTCTCTTAGATATATTTCACAATCATTCGGATTGAGAAAGGAGTAGCTGCTTAAAGAAGAGAGGTTTAAAAGAGGAAACTGATTGAGCGTGTCGAATATCAGCAGGGATGGAATTTCAGAGGGAGGCGGCTTGTATTGCAAAGGATTTGTCAAACGCAGCAGTTCGGTGAGGAGGAGGATAGAGGTCGGAAGTGCGAGATCTGGTGGGACGGGATTGGATGGAGTATTTGAATTGTAAGCTGTGAAAAATATAGGAGGGTCGATGGGTTCTAATGATTTGGTACAGAAAGGTGGCTAGGAAGTACTGACGGCGATAGGATGGGTAAAGCCACCTCAACTCAGTGTAATACTGGGTAATATGCGTATCCCTTGAGATTCCGAAAACAAATCGTAGTGCGCAATTCATTAGGCGTTTAAGTTTGGCCTCGGAATCTCCCGAGAGTCCACCGTACACCATACAGCCATAGTCGAAGTGGGGGAAAACAAGGGAGGAAAATAGGAGTTGACGGGACTTATATGGAAGGAGATATCGTAGACGATTGAACTGTTTTAGGGTGGAGATAGTGCGACGGGAAATTTGGGAGATGTGAGGTTTCCAGGATAGGGATTGATCAAAAGTAACACCTAGGTTTTTAACGGTGGTGTGGAATAAGATAGGTGAGTTGTTCAGGAGGAAATTGGGAGATACCGGGGAGGATTTGAGGAGTGGAGGGGATCCGATCAAGATGGCTTTTGTAACAACGGTACTTGGGGATAAAGATTATGATGAAGAAATGAACATTAAAAACATGTAAAATTCTGCATTTAAGTTTCTAGGACTTTTCCTTTGAAACATATTGGTTTGGCCTGATATCTGGCCGGTCACAACTATTTGCGATAATAGGGGTCTATACTATTGAAATCTCTCAAGTAATGAATTTTGAGTTTTGCCTCTTTCATTCCGAATGTATGATGTGAAAGAATGTATTCTGGGCTTAATAAGAGCGTGAAAGATGAAAAGTTTTCTTTCTTTTCTCCGCCTGGAAAACTATTTTCAATCCACGAGCTGTGCCTTGGCAGCCGGTCCTGGATGTGTGGGTACAAGTCTTAGTGTTTACTCAGAGGGGGGTCATAAGCCCCATCCGCAATAAGAAGGGCCTCTTTCTCCCTCCCTCTCTTGCCCTCTCTCCCTCAACCGACGTGTTATTAAAACGCTGCTCTAGAAAAGATTTTGCCGGCAAGAAGCGTTTCAGAATTAAATTTTTTGGTTCATATAAAAGATATTGATATTTAACAAGTCGAGTTAATATCACTGCATGTTCTAATGCACATAAAATTCTATTAGAATCAAAAGTAAAAAATAATATTCTCAATCAATTAGAAATTATAAGAATGATTAAAAGTAAAAAAAAAAATTGATAGAAAACCTGGATCGCTATCGACTGCTCGAAGGCATTCGATTCCGTTTGCCTTAAGCAGCGTTACGAAAATCTATGAATATCATTTCTAGACTGAGGTTCTTTACTTTTGGGTAACTTCAAGGTAAAATTTCATCAACAGTTCTTTTTATATTACACCCAGTGGAAATAGTAGGTACGAAGTATCAACATGCATTTGTAATTGTGTTATAGAAAAACAGGATTTGGAGTGGAGTAAATAATTATAATTAAAGCACATGATTATTGTATTAGTAAATATTAAAATATAATAAATAATAAAGACTTTTGAATTTTATTTTCATGTAAAACAAAAAACGAAATATACAATTCTTGATTGTTTTCTAACTTTATTTTTCGAATTCGAACAACAAATGAAAACAAATCTGATGTGCGCATCATATAACTTTCACTTACCGCTCTACTTTGAATAGATATTATTTTCTCGCAAAAGTGGGCTATTACAAAGTTTTTTAAGTGCATTTTTATCGGAGATGAGTCTTAAACCTTACAGCTAACTTTTAACACTTCATTCAAGCCATTAAAATAACATAAAGCCTATTTATTATATGGACAGTAACCAATAAAAACCTCGTGACTCAATCACTTAACCTATAAACGATTGTGGATTGTACTATTATTAGTTATTAAACTCTTGTTTTCCAATAGGAAAGCTTACTGAAATGGAGTTATAAGATTTTCATTGCTTACCATCGATAGGTCAATTGTCACACTGATTGTAAGTGGGATGCTGGGGTTTCACATTTGGAAAATACACCAAATTATTCGCTAATTTAATTTTCTAATATATTATGTTATATATCATGTTGATTTTTCGAAATTAATCGACGTTAGAGATCTAATTATTTAAATATATTATCAGATATAGAGTTATTAAATTACAAAAAATGTATTTAAGGTTATAACTATGTGTTTTATACATCTATGAAATATTTGTATATGTTACTTCTTTTTTCACACAAGTGCAATGAAATAGTTTTTAAACAATGTCAGTGCCTTGATTCGGTGGATTTTATATACTTTTTTCAAACTTAAAAATAATTATATAAGTTTAAATACTCTAATTAAACTTCATTTCTTAGAAAACATGTGGCTTCCATTAAATAATATTACTTTACATAAATTACTATTTATTATTTTTTCGTCACCACCCATTACCTTCTACGACTTTGTTCAGAGATCAACATCTGAGACACTAAAAAGGGAAGAAAAATATTCATATATAATTCTGGGCCTCACCACAATTTTATTGGCCTCCATTTTGATAACAATTATTCCTGCACAGTTAACCCTAGGCTGCAATGAAGTGTGCACCACCAGATTTTTTACCAGACCTTATTACAGAACCATTTTTTTGTTCGTATCCATTATATTTATAACAATCTTTTTTTGTTTCACAAATATTTAATTTTGCAGAAAGTGTCTTGTTACCTCTTCCATCTCTCCCTCCCATGGTGAAGAATAGTTATTCGTTCTTAATATTGATGCTTATTATTATATTTCAATGATATTAAGGTTATTACACGTTGTAATGTTAAAATTTGTAAATATTGCAGTCTGATTTATTTTGCTTTTAGATTATAAGCTTTCATACGTTAAAGAAATATTCATGACTGGTATGGCATACTTTGCCATGGAAGCTGTTCCAGAGGATGTAGTGAAGCGAGATGTTTTCAACTGTGTAAAGAGTTGCCGATAGAAGTTGAAGAGTGGTGGGGGGTAAATTATCCCCCGACCCTCCCCCGTAAACAATGCAGCCCACGTAGGCCCCGACTTTAAAACTGCCCAAGGCCCGTGCAAATTGCCTGGCTCTCCGATCAACTTCACAATGGGGTTTAGCCTTTAGTTGCCTTTATTGTCGGCTGCAGATTTTACACATGATCCATCCTATTGATCCGATACATTACTAAATTACATCATTAAATCTATAATATTTATTTAGAAATTCAAAGAATAACTATGATTATGAACGGTATGACGGAGAAATGAAGGAAGGAGAAATACAGTTTCCTAAGACGTTTCGTGTAACTAAAACACAAACAATTATTAACACCAAGTAAAGTTTCTAACTAAATTAATTAATACAATTCCAGAAGCTTGTTATCGGAAGTGTTGGAATTGTTGCCCGTTATTACAGAGGCACTGCTGATGACGCCAATGGCATTGCGATCGTCACTATGCATAGCAATTGGTATTTGAGCGCATTCTGTTTGGATCGTTGCTCTCAACTACTTGTAGGTTTTTTTCGGAAAAAAACTGAGTTTACCGTGATGTCAGATAAGTGTGGTATGATCAATGTCTACAAGAATACAAATATGCCACAATAATTTTTAATGTTCCTTATTTATCTCGTTATTACAATACAACCTGTCTTTTAGAGATGGAGGTAGAGTTAGCTCAACGCTCTACTTTTTTCGTGTAATGGCCTGTATAAATCATTGCATCTTTTTTTTTAATAATAATAATATTTTTCCTTCTTTCTAATCAATAATAAAATGGAATTATTAATTTTTCATTATACCGGGTTATAAGAAACGTTTTACAGTCAAAGTGTATGTACAGTCAAAGTAGTATGTATAAAAAAAAGAAAGTAGATAGAAGTAATAAGATATTTCAAAAAACTAATCTGAGTTCAGGTTTACTATATAATCTTTCCAGTGTCTGATTGCTAAGAATCTATCTCTTATTAATGGTCAAAAAAGCTAGATATATGTCTTAGAGAGCCTAATTTTCTTTTAAATATTCATTAATTGTACTAAAATCAAATTTTTAATTGACATGCTCAATGAGGTGAATCTTTTCTTTTGAGACTAGTCATTTGAAACATTGTTTTCTTCCCTCAATGACTCAGTTAATTATTTTTCCAAATACAAGAGTTTTTCACTAATAACGCAATCGCTACCTTTAAACGGGCGAGAACGGGCAATTATGTCTCACATATTTGCTTATGTAACATGTTGGTAGACACCAAGAATACAAATTTAGGTCGGAGAATCATGTACGTAAAAAGTTGCAGCCTAAAAGTTTCCTGTTTAGGTGTACGTTGCTGATTGAAGTATATTATTAGTGTCTGAAATCGCCCAGAATTGGGAAAAAAAGGCATAATTAAATACCTTATTTATTGCACTACATCGTTAAATAGTAAACAAAATAATTATTGAGATATTCTTTCCACCCATTTTCAACAGATTTTAATTTCGTGGAAGGCTAACATACAAATTAATGTTTTATTTTTAAAATCTAAACACGTGATAAATATCCCATGGTAACTATAGCACCTAAGAGCCATTTAGCAAAAATTAAGATTTATCTCGAAAACTCAACATTTTTGGACTTTGAAAAACTGGGGCACGATAGTTGGAGCTGTAACGTGTCTTGATGTTCTATTCGAAATCTGTAAAACACTTTTTTAACTCGAGTCGATTCGTTCTCTTTTTAACGAACTCATATTATGAAAACTCATATTTTTCAATGAACTTTATGAATGATAAAGGAAATTACAGATCTAAATTAGGACTCATCACTCCTCATAAATTTCTTTTCGTTTCATAGCTCATTGATTATAATCCATCGCTCCTGAGAGCCATAAAAATAATCCATACTACCTTATTAAATAGAATGTAGACTCTTTTTAAGTTTGTACTTATAATTTTTTTTTTATTTATTTATTTAGACATATAATAATCTGTCTCGTAGACAATAATTGTAGTGATATATGAACACATTCACAACATGTAAACAGAAAATATAAAATTAACGAAAATAAAATAATAACGAAATAATAATAAAAAAAAACTATGTACAATAAAAAATAAAATAACCTAAAGATAAGTAAATTAAAAACATAGAAACACTATCTATATACAATATATACAATCAGGCAGAGAACCCCAAGCAGAAGGAAAAACAGAACTCTAAAATATCCCTGCGCTACTCTCTCAGCCGCGTCACTGTTGCTAAAGCCAGTTGGAATTTATAATTAAAACAATATCTTAAGGTCTATAAACTCAAATTAATATCTACTGAAAATAGGAAGGTAAGTGAGAGTTGTGTGATGTATGTCATTAGATATTTTTTGTTTCACTATCATTTTATCTATATTTATAGATAACAAAACAGGTGTCCGAGGATATTATAGGTATAAATAAAATATTCTTAATATAAGAATATAGCCTTAAATGAATATAAAGATTTATATTGGTCGTACTTGATAAGCGAAAATGAATCAGTATATTAGGGCTAGTGATGTAAGAGAGTAGATTATCAATTTATAAGCCGGTGGGGGGTGGGCGCTCCAGAAGGGATTAATTGACGACTAATTGACAATAAATAATTCACAAAGCCATCTGTTATAATAAAAGCCGTTTTACCACGGCAAGAAGTTATAACCGAATTAGGGGGTACCATGTGCCTCGGTGTAATAAAATTTTGATGATCCATTAGGGTAAACCTCTTGTCACCACTTCAAGATAAATTATACTTCTACATTGTTTTATGCATCCATTTTTAAATGTTTTGGGGGTGTCAGCATCCCTAGAAAATATTTTCACATCCCTTTTTTATTTTTTAGCTAAATACGGAAATTCATTTCTTTAATGAGAAAAACATTACAATCTATCTTATCTAAGGATAATAGTAATATTGATAGAAAGCTCATTCACACTCTATTTACAATAAATAAAGAGCAAAATACAATAATAATACTAAAACTAAATGTATATAAACTAAAAGAACCTAAATTAACAAAAAATGAACTAAACTAAACAAAATAACTGTCTAAATACACACATGATTTTATTTAATATTTACATAATTCGTTCACTCAAGATCTTCGAGCCAAGCCCTTCCACCACTCGTGGAAGAAAAAGCAGGACTTTAGGAGATCATAGCGCCTCTCACTCAGCCGCATAAATCCGAAAATTAAAAATAGGTATATTTGAAAACGATACTTTGATAAGACTCTCTATTAGTTGTCTACTAAATTATTATAATTTTTTAATATAAATTATTATAGAATTAAATTAAATTATATTTTTATTTCACCATTTTTATTTATTTTTTTAATTACACTGGTAACGTTCCATCTGTAAGATTAAAATAATGATGTCCATTATCATTCACAATCGTTATGTCCAAAATGTTTGATGTGCTGTCCTTGAATCCAAAACCAACATGTTGGACATAACATAATGAACACCATTATTTAAATCATCTAGATGGCTTAAAAATATCCGAAACGTTGTCAGTGTAATAAAAAATAAAATGGTTGAATAAATATTGTAATAAAATAACCAAAACCATGAATCATAATTTACCTTGAACTAAAATATATGGAAATTTAATTTAGTTTATCTAAAGCATTTTTTTAAAAATATATTTTCAATTATTGTCTCTTAAATTTTACCAGACAATTAATATCTTTTCCATTTTGGTTTATTTTTTCTAATTGACCAAGAAAAACAAAAGGTTAATCCCCTTTTCTCAAAATTTGAGGTTTTATATTTCAAAATAATAATAAATTCAAAACTATTCCTTGAATACGAACATCCAATAAAAAAAAAGTTCTAACTGTCCCTTTGTTTGATTAAATTATGTTCATTTTATTCTTTTAGTTATTTGTGTATATTTTATTATATAATCACTTATTTTTACTATTTTATCATATTTCTTTATTTTTTATAAGCCTCAATGATGATTTCTTAAAATTTTCATAACTTAACTTTATGGGATAGAATCCCTCATCCTTTTTTAAAAATTTATTTATTTTATTATTATTTTTACTTTAACTTACCTATACATGAAATATATAGTGAGGATAGGTATTGCGATTGAGAAAATTTTCGAATTTGAGTTTTCAGTGGAAATACATGTTTTGAGGTCTCCTGAGTCAAAATAAATAAGTCCCGCAAAACACACTTTGAAAATTTTCACGATCGCAATACTTCCCTTTACTATATATTTCACATATAGGTCAGTGAAAGTAAAAAACTATTTCACTGTACATGTGTGAAAGAAGAAGTGAAATATAAAAATATTGCATAGATGATTAAAAAATTTGTTTATAACCTTCAACATATTTACTGTAATTTAATATCTCTAGATCTGATGATATACATAAATAATAGATATCTGTTGTCAATTAATTTCGAAAATATATCATGCAACATTTTATAAAATTAAATTAGTGAATAATTTGACGAATTTTCTCGCCGTGAAATCACAACATTATTCATTTGCAATTAGTGTGACTACTTTTGACCTATCGATGGTAAGCATAAAAGATTTCGTGACTCCATTTCAGTAAACTTCACCATGAAAAAATAAGAGTTTAATCATTTACATGTAGGTTAGTGATAATGATGTACTTTCAAATCTATATAGGCATGTATAGCTCAGAGATTGGAGTTATGTAGTTTACAAAAAAAAGACAGTTATGAGGTTTTCCTTGCCTGCCATTGATGTAATAAATAAGGTTTGTGCTATTTTAATAGCCTTAACGATTTGTTACAGCAGGTCAACTCTGTTAAAAATACATTTCAAAAACTTTGTAATTGCCCAAAATTTCCAGAAAATAATTTCTATTTAAAGTAAAGTAAAGTTAATGGCAAGTGAAGTTGTGTGATGTGCGCACCAGATTTGTTTTTTCATTATTATAATTATTGGACCCGGAGGACCAAATGTTTAGGCAACTTTTCTAATTATGGCAAAATAACTCTCATGAGTTTCAATAAGAGAACATTCTAAATTTTAAGACCACGTTCTAATTTTTAAGCAGTGGACTGTATCTCAAGGGATTGGTAGATTAATGTTTGTGCAAAAAATAGCTTACCGTCTAAATGGCATTACCCCATTGTTTTTATTTGTTTTCAAAATCTTCTGATAAATTTCCTTTTTCTGTGACTCAGATACATTTTATGTTCTTCCTGATCAATCTATTCTTTATTCTGAAGTAATATTTCTTTAGTAATCAAGGAGATGGGGCTCACTAATATCTTTATTTGTTTTCTTCTAAATCTAGCTTGAAATCTAATTATGCTTTGCCATAGCTTCATTTATAGTTCGAATATGTCGATTATTATGTTCGAATATTGATTCTTCCGTTTGGTTAATTTTATAATTCATCTGATATAAATATATTTTATTTCATAAAATAAAATAATAAATTAATTGACGGTATTGTAAACAATATCTGTCTATCCGCAAGATGTATGATGATATAAAGCAGCCAGATGACCCGTACTGACCAGACGGTGGCTCAGGATGAACCGAGGGTTAGTGGTTGAGATGTCGGAGTTAACTGTGGTCCATTTGTCGGGGAGGGGGCTGCCCTAGTATTCATGCCCCTGGTGCCCCGAGCCGAATTGGCAAGTCAAATCCCCCTCCGGGCCACTCATCATTCAAATGACGGTAATATCTCCTGCAATTTAAGACTAAACCCTATAAAAAAGAGCGGCATAAAACTCCTCCACATATCCACCATCTAAGGTATGCCACCTCCGCAATCCAATTCCCAGCCACGGCAGAGGGTCAGGTTATTGCAGCGCTGCAGAGGGCCATGCACGCACTGGATTTACGAGGGAATGATGAAAGATGAACCAATATAGGGGGCAGATATTGAGACTTAGGGCCCCCTTCTCGTCATCTGATTTATTGACACTACAGGTCCAAACAATTTGAACAATCGTTTTTATCGATAGGATTTTTATAGTTTGAACTTTTTACGGAATTTTATTGCGCGGACAATACCGCTTTTTTTTCTCGGGATATACAATTTTAAAAAATCAATATCAATGTCAATTACAGCCACCTTTAAAGTGGTAGATGACAACAGTATAAACTATTTAATATTGATATATCTTTCTTTTCTATGGGGGTCAACAATCATTAATCCTATTACAAGCCCAAATGTTTTTGAAGCGAGAACTTCTTTAGGCGTGTTTTGCACTTTTTTGTGAAGAGTGAATTAGATTGATCCGTCAGATTTTAACGCTCGAGTAAACTCGGCTGTAGTCGGGTAGTTGAAATGTTATTAAATATGGTTTAAAATATCTCAGAAACTAAAAATCGAGCCTGCACAGGGTGGTTTTACAGTGCAAGTCGCACCATTAAAACTTTTGAGGGCATGTTTTGACGGGTTTTTTTAATTTTTGAGAGGGACAAATTTCGACGGGGGTCATGATTTTTAGGATTAAAGATCAAGGGGAAAACATGGAACAGGCTGCAGCAAGTGTAATTGTATATGATCTAAGATTTTTCTAATTCTATCTTAGCTTGCTATTTAAAAAAAAAAATATTTTGGGAGTGATGGGGGAGGTAGGTTCTAGCGCCATGGACCTTGGGAGGGATAGGCACTCCTGGGCCTAAATACTGTATGCGAGAAAATATTTCAACATTTCATCCTCTCTGTAATAAGCTATAATTCAAAATCTTAACGCTACGCCGTGGTAGGGAGACGAAAAGGAAAAAAATAATGTCGAAATCTAAATGATAACGAGGTTAGTTAAATATATGAATTAAAATATTTCAGATACTGATACTCGGACCTGTATACATTAAGATTGGGAAATGTTTAGCATTTTGTCTTCTTTGTAATGAGATATTATTCAAAATTATTTCTTAACCCAACACCGTGTTAGAGAGTAGGAGAGGGAAAAAGATCCAAATGATAAGATATACTACAAATGCTAATTTTATTGCAACATAGAAATTTTATTTTTACAACATTATTAACAATATATAAAAAATAAGAAGAGAAATAATATAAATGATGATAATAGCAGTGTTTTACAGGAGAGCATAGACAGAACTATTAATTTCTTTATGATTTATTAGTATAATTTCATACTTTATTGTCCTCTGCTATTTTCCATAGCAGCAGATTACTTATATCAGTTGCAGATTACAAAATGTCAAAAATAGAATAAAATTGAAAATGTTTACATACTACCTTTCGCACTAACAGTAGATATATACATACATATATATATATATATATATATATATATATATATATATATATATAGAGAGAGAGAGAGAGAGAGAGAGAGAGACTTAATAAGTATGTTTTCACTCATGAAATAGATGGTACAAAAAATACATTAAAAAAAAAATTCCAATTTTTATTTGTTCAGACACACTGGATGTCTGAAACGAAAAATGCGAGAGAAACTTTTCGATCGAATTTTTTTAACGTCCCTTTCGGATACAATGCTTCACTATCTTCAGTAGCGAGGAAGCAAAAAATAATAAAATAAAATAAACTTAAACATCTCCTTTGGTTTAGTTCTTCGTAAAAATTTATTATTCCTTTACCAATGATACTAAAGAGATGATCTGAACCCAGGCTAAACCCCAATCCATTGAAAGATCTAGCACCCGCTTTAAAGACCCTGTGTGTGCCGCAGAAGAATCTCACGACCCTTAGTCGATTCCTGCTTGATATAACAGAATTATTAGATTACAGCCGAACTCAAATACGAATTCAGAATTCTAGTGCATCATAATATAATGAAAAATTTACTTAAATTTTTCTTGGATAAGTGTCAAGTACGTTGTAATTCAGACATTTTCACTGATATAAATAATTTTGGTCAACTCTGAGTTGTTATAATTTATTTAGGAATTGCATTGGAAATATTAGTAGTCATGCGGAGTTAATTCTGATTTGTTATAATTTGTTTAGGAATTATTTATTGTAAATTGGATTTTATTGCGACCATTAGCTCCAACATTTACATTATTTATAATAAATGGGTTTTTCCCGTTCACTCTATAATAATTAACGAAAAGGATATGGATGGACAATATTAATTGCCAGATTTGATTCAACTCAATGGTATACCTTTAATATTTTAATGGAAATTTGTTCCAAATTCTGATTTCGGTTTTTGGAAAAATGTTTTTATTTGAATACTCTCTCTATTATTATTATTATTATTATTATTATCCATGCGCTACTAAATACCCAATACTCGATCTGCTTTAAAGTACATAAGCGATAGATAGCCACGAATAGATTGAATTTACTGTTTCAATCTCCTCAATTCGCATTTCTCACGAAGTATTGCCATTTGAATTTAGTGTTTTTTCAAGCTACTTTATTGAGTGTGCTATTCTGGCAACACTACCATTATATATTTTTAATAAGTTTTTAGAGACCGTATAATATTTTATTTTACATATAAGATAGAATAATAAAAACGGGTCATCACAAATTGAGTTTAACCGACGAAGAACGCATGTTGTTAAAAAAAAGAACAAATGAACGGTCATAAAAAATAACCAAACAAAAAACCTTATTTCGTGATTTTTAATTCTCCTCTTGCAGATCCGTTGGCGTTTCATTTACTTTTTTCTTCAGGTGAAACATGTTGGTGTCTTTACTAAACGCATGCAGATAATAATGGAAATTAATCTCCAATTTCAGTTGGATATTCATCTGGAGGCGGTATTATGATTTTACTTAGGAGACAGCAGTTATTTTTCGATCTAGACATTTCTGCTTTGAACATCCAAGCACCAAAGAAATCCCATTCCTTTTTAAATCACCACTGCCAAAATATTCAACTTGAGAAACCATAATTTAATAACTAACTCAAATTATTAACTACTGAATAAATGCAAATTACAGTTATACGATTCGAGCAACGAGTTGTAAAATTAAACGAACAGTATAATTAATTTGTAAACTGGGGATTGGTCCGTCGTAAGGCTGACAGAGGTTACCTCCCTATATTTAATAAATGAAGAAAATTTGTAAATATATATATATATATATATATATATATATATATATATATATATATATATATATATATACAAATTTTTCCCTTAATTATATATTTTTACAAATTTTCTTCATTAATTAAACATACATAATTACACATATACAGTAGCTTAATATATGTGCTGGTGGATATATTACTGCGGTGAGTATCGGTGACTGACGGTGAGTCCCTGGTCTGAGGTATCGAAGCTCTACTTTATAGCTTTGAAGAAAAAAAGGGATAGAAACTTGTTTCGTTACAATTTATGTTCTGAATATTGCTAATGGATGTTGATGTCACTAATGCCAACAGAACATGTAAAAGCTATGTAATTTGTTTATACGTTCTAATTCTGTCATAAATATAGTTAAATTAGCCGAATCAAAACATTGAAAAGATATAATGCGCTTAAAATGAGTGCTTTAACAGCTTCTTTGTCTTCTCATATCTTAACGTATCTATATGGTATACCTATGAAATTTAATAATCTTTCAAATTAATTACAGTGGATTTCTTCGAGAGATGCTCAAATTATGTGTTTTTGGAGAAAAACTGACGAAAGCAGATATTTCCTCTGAAATAAGCGAAACATCGACATACTAAAATACCTCATCCATTGGCCTTACAGCAAAAAGCTATTTATAAAATTGTAGAATATATATATATATATATTTACAAATTTCTCCCTTAATTATATATTTAATTATATACCTATATTATAGGTATGTATGTGTTATTTTTATTTATTTATTTTTAGGTTATTTTATTCTTATTTATTGTATATATATATTATTTTGCTGTATAATTTATTTTATTTATTGTGCATAGAGTGTGTGAATGTGATCTCTGAAAACTTTGATTGACAGATTGTAATATTTTCAATAAATAATTAATATATATATATATATATATATATATATATATATATATATATATATATATATCTATATATATATATATATATATATATCTATATATCTATATATATATATATATATATATATATATATACATATATATATATATATATATATATATAAATACATATACATATATTTTTTAATGAAGGTTTTTGTGAACGTCACAATTTATTTTCAATTAGTTTATTAATTTTAATATAAAACACACTTGTATATTTATAAATGTCTGTTGCAATAAGCTCCTATTAGGAACCTCGACATACGGCTTTCCATCTGTTAATAAGATATTTATCTGTTTCTCCTCTATAGCTGCTCATACAGCGCGGGATTAAAGGGAGACGTAACAGGGGCGGAAGATAAAATGGTATCTGAAAGGTATCATTTGTTATTGAGGGGGCAGGTTGAAGCAATGAGCCCCCCAGGAACTAATCCACCATCCGCTGATCCTCTCAGACCAGGAAAAAATAAAGGTTTCAGGTTATCCTCCACAGCCGCTGACAAATCCCCAGATGACAGTAAAGATCTAGGAACAGATGGGATCTTTCGAACATCTGTCATCATACCCTCTCTTATAGGTTAGTGGACAATTGATGAAATAGTTGTTGTTAGGGTTGAAATCAATGATTGATTTATTAGTTTTAAGAGTATATAAAATCAAATGTGAAGTCAATGCTCCAGTTATTAATGCATGCCGTTGCTTCATTGCTAAAAGTCACCAAATTAAGTCACATTATAAAAAAAACAACTCACTGGGTAATTAATAAAGTCAGAACAATGTGCAAATACTAGGGAAAGTCGAAGTCAGTGGGTCATCGATTTCAACCATATTTTTTCGGTAATTTTAAATCGAAAAATGTTAGACATATTTGTTTCCAATCCCAGCATTTGTTCCTATGGGTTTTAGCAGCCGAGAAAAAAAAAGATATATATTTTCTACAAAAGCTCATGTTACTTCTTTTTCCCTTTGCTTCGCCCGGATTCGTTGGTTATTATTTACCGATTGATTTATTTTTTATTGTATTATAATGTGTCATAAATTACAAAAAGCAAAATATGCTTTCAGTAAAGTAAGCCAGGTACAATTTTGTCATGAAAAGGGAAATTACATTCGTTTGTTTGTTTGCTTGTTTCAATGTCTAGGTGCAGCACTCGGTCAACTAAATGATACTACTTTCATACTGCTTAGGTGTTTGGTACAAAATATTTTTGTTTATTCTTTTTTTTTTTTGATGATATTCACAACTGTAAGTACATTCAGTAAATGTGAACAACGAATATAATAACACGAAACCACTTGTTGAGAAACTACCCACTGGTAGTACTTTAAAAATGTATTTACAAAAGGAGATCTCGATGCCATCTACTTTTCAAACGCCTCGGAGGATTGTCAAGGATCGAAGAGGTTTTCAAGGATCGAAGCAAGGTTAGAAACGAGAGAGTTAAAAAATATAAAAATAAAAAGCGGGCAGAGAAAAAAAAATAGATTCAAATAAATAAATAATGATAATAATGGACACTTATAGATAATGATAAGATAGAATAGATAAATAAATAAACTAAAAAAAAACAATAAAATCTATAAATAAATTAAAATTAATAAATAAATGAACCTTAAATATATATATATATATATATATATATATATATATATATATATATATATATATATATATATATATATATATATATATATATATATATTTAAATCTGCAAAGGATCAGTAGTTATATTCAAACTAATCATTAGTACCTATTATTAGTTAGATTCCTTTTTAGTATCCTTCAAAACTCTTGAACATGAATTAAATAAAAAATAAAATTATAACGTTTGGTACTTAAATTTCTTTGACGATTAATTTACTAGCCTTCATAATTCCTCAGGATTTTCTCCAATCAATACAACCGTTAGAAAGCTGAATTACTGCTCTCTCCAATCCAAATCAATAACTTTTATTCAATCAAATGGTAGAAATAAAGAAAATTATATCGGACGTTTTTATTTTATATATTCTAAACTAATTTGTTTACAGAGTTAAGGTTTTTGCTCATTTTTGTGAGGGTCAGTGGTGTCTTCTTGAAGTTATAACAATTTTTGTGGTTTTCCTAAAAAATGGGAAGTTTGAACATAGGCAAACATTTTTAGTGTTCGATTGATTTAGAGATTATTATTCAATAATTATCTGAAGTGCGGAAAACGAATATCAATTTTGATCTCCTCATAAAAATATTTACATTACTTCGTTCGCCAAAATTTGTTACTTTACAATTTATTGTCGGCACAATTGTATTTATTTTAGTTATACCTAAACGGACTTCGAAGCGTATTACGGTCCTTAATGTTCTGTTAATTGTTAATGGATGTTGATGTCACTAATGCCAACAGAACATATAAAAGCTATGTCATTTGTTTATACGTTCTAATGCTGTTATAAATATAGTTAAAATAGCCGATCCGAAACATTAAAAATATATAAAACGCTTAAATTGAGTGTGTCTGCAACAGACCGGCTCATATAGCTATTCTCCTCCATATACCTACTTTTTTTTTTTTGTTTATTTATTTAGAAATATTACATTCTGTCACATCAAGGACATTTATAATAGTGATCAGAGAAAGCACACTCACACTCTATTTACAATAAAAAAAATAAAATAAATAAATAAATAATACAGAAACTTAATAATAATAAATACAATAAAATAAAATAAAGATAAATACAATAAAATAAAATAAATGTATATAAACAAAAGAACTAACCTAATCATACACACTCGGGCTTGAGTGGAGGATCTGGCCATTGCCAAAACTCCAATAGATGCTTATTTACAAAAGGTCTCTGGGCCACTGCCGCTTCAACCTTCGAGGAGGATTGTAAGGATGGGTGGTGCTGGATAGAGATTGTGCAAGGGGATTTGGATGATAGGTAAGGTTTTGGTGAAATTTGGAGAATTTTTCTGGAATAAGGTCTAGGACAAATGGGATATTAAGGTCATGGTGTAGGATTTTGTTATTTACATAGAACGGAGCATCAACTATTGTTCGAAGGACTTTAGATTGAAAGGATTGAATACGTTTGATGTTAGAAGCTTTTGCTGTCCCCCACAGTTCAAGTCCGTATGTCCATATAGGTTTCAGTATTGTCTTGTAGATAAGTAATTTGTTTTCAATAGAAAGTTTGGATTTTCTGTTTAGTAGTCTGTATAGCTGGCCGTATCGTCGGTTGAGTTCTTGTCTTTTGAGTCTAGTATGTGGGTTCCACGTTAGTCTTCGGTCTAAATGAAAGCCAAGATACCGGACTGTGTCTGAGTAAGGAAGCTGGATGGAATTAAAGTGTACTGGTGGACAGGAACTGCGTCGGAGTGTAAAGGTAATATGTTGGCATTTAGATTCATTAACTTTAATGCGCCAGTTATTACACCAGTGCTCAATCAAGGTGAGGTGGTTTTGGAGATTTAAGGATGCTATGTTGGGATCAGAGTTGGATGATAAGATTGCGGTGTCGTCAGCGAATGTTGCAAGAAAAGTATCGGGATGAACAGGGATGTCAGCAGTAAAGAGGATGTAAAGCACGGGACCCAAGACGCTGCCTTGGGGAACACCGGCTTTAACGGAGTAGATATTGGAAAATTCTGTTCCACAGCGAACTCGGAAGGAGCGGTCAGAGAGGTAGGATCGGAGGACTAGGTACAAGGACTGAGGTAAATGGATTTTAAGCTTGAAGAGCAGTCCGGAGTGCCATACCCGGTCAAATGCCTGTGCAATGTCCAGAAATGCACCCGAACAGTATTCCTTGTTTTCTAGGGCTGAGGAAATATGGTCAACAACTCGGAGTCCTTGTTGAACAGTGGAATGTTGGGAGCGAAAACCAAACTGATGGGAAGGAATATTTTGGGATTCTATAATGGGTAGGATTCGTTTCAAAAGGATCTTCTCAAAAATTTTTGAAAGGATTGGGAGTAGGCTAATTGGTCTATAGGATGTTGAGATATTGGGAGGTTTGCCTGGTTTTTGGAAAAGGATAATAGTGGAGTGTTTCCATAGCAGAGGAAAGTGGGTGGTGCGTAGGATACAGTTGTAGATATATGTAAGGAATATGACTGCTTTGGATGGAAGTTGTCGAAGGATTTGAGGGGTAAGGAGATCATGTCCAGGAGCTTTACGGGGGATTAATTTTTTTAATTGAAATTTCACTTCGGAAGGATGAATAGCTTTTGGGGGCAAGGAAAGTGGGATTGGTGATGTAAGAAATTCTTCTACTGTTACGGTGTGGGCAGGATGGGATTCCGGATGTGAAATAAATGTATTGGATAGGTGAATGGCGAACTCCTCAGCCTTATCTTCGTCAGATGCTGCCCAGGAGCCATCATCTCGTCGGAGGGGATGGGAAATGCGGTGAGGATTTAAGATTTTGGTAGTGGTTTTCCAAAGGGAATTGTCGCGAGAAGAAAGGGAGGATAGGTAGGAGTTGAAGGAATGTGATCTGAAGGTGGCTAATTCCAGTTTTAATTTTTTGCAGTAATAATTATAGGAGCAGCGGTCGGTAGGATGTCGGGTACGTTGCCACAATAATCTGGCACGGCGTTTGGTTTGGATTAGGTCAAGGAGGTGTTGGGGTAGAATGGTCTTTTTAGGAATTCTGGAGGAGTCTTTTGGGAAGGAAGCAGTCCAGGCGGCTTGTTGGATTGTGGTAGTAAAGGAATTTACGGCACTATCAAGGTCATCGGGAGTTTTGAGGGATATGTTAAGATCAATTTTATCGGAGATGATTTGGCGGAAAAGGTCCCAGTTAACTGGGCCCCTAATAAATGACGGTGGAGAAGGTTTGGGAACGGGTTCAAGTGAAACATTAAGGATTAGAGGACTATGGTCAGAGGAAAGTTCATTTAGACGTGTAATGGAACAATTGAGGGGACTTAAGCCGCTGTGGATAAAGAAATCAAGAAGATCAGGATTACGGTTGGGATCTGTAGGCCAGTAGGTAGGAGAGTTGGGGGAAAGGAGATGAAAATGTTGGGAATTGAGTGCAGACAGCAGGGTTCGGCCACGAGTATTCGTGGTTCTGGAACCCCATTGTTGATGTTTGGCATTTAGGTCTGCACCCAAGATGAAGTGATGTCCTAAGGAGTCGAGGAGAGAACGGAATTGGGCATTGGATATGGATCGGTTAGGAGGGCAATACGCTGATGCAAGGGTAACCGGAAAGGAAAATGTTTTTATCACGATAGCGGTGGACTGTAGGAAATCATGTGTAGGTAACGGGAGTAGGTGATGGGAGAGGGATTGGTGTACAATGACAGCAGTACCGGCATGTGCTTTTCCGTCAGGGTGGTCAGTACGATATGTCAGGTATTGTGGTATTTTGAAGTGCTGTTTAGTGGTTAGTCGAGTTTCAGTAATTAGTGCCACGTCAATATTTTTGTCAAGTAATAATGTAGTTAGTTCGTTTGTGTGATTTCTAACACCATTCGCATTCCAAAGGAGAATGGATAAAGGTTTATTGGAAGTCATTTAAGGATTTTTCGCGGGAGGGATAAAATGTGATACAAGATTGGTGAGAAGAGATATCAAAGGAGTAACAAGGGATCTGAATTCGGAGAGGAAAGATGTAAGTAAACTGGTGAGATCTGTGGTATTTGAGGGAGGAGGAATGCGGGGAATTTGGTGTTGATAAAACTGTTGATTAGGTGAAGTTTGATTAGGATGTTGAGGGTGGGGTTGAGAATTTTGAGGTATGTGTTGTTGTTGCGGCAGGGTCTCACAATAAGTAACATCATTCTTACCTCCTAATAAGTGTGCAAAAGACACCGTTGGGTCAATTTTTTTTGAAGGTCCTCTTCTTGATGCGTTTGGTTCTCTTCTTGATGCCTCTGCTTCTTCTTGGGTCCGGGATTTTTGATATCTTGATTTAATATTCTTGTAGATCTGACAGCCTTTGTAGTTCGCTGGATGTCCTTCAAGGCACAATGCACAAACTGCAGGATCCCGTTTCGGTTTTGTGCACTCCCCGGATTTGTGCTGCTCTCCACATTTCACACAGCGCGGCAGATGATGGCAGTAAGTCCTGGTATGGCCATATGCCTGGCAATTGTGACACTGTACGATTTCCCTCTTAGGATATGGCTTCTCTACTATAACACTTGTGTAGTATATTCTTCTTATTTCGTATATTTTTTCGATCCCTTGATTTGGCTCCAAATCTACGAAAAATAAGGGTAGAGGAACTTTTACTCCTGGCTGTTCTTTACTCTCCTTCTGTACATTTGTAATCTGGCGCACTATGAAACCTGAAGTTTTCAATTCTTCTTCTATTGCTTCGGTTGGTGTTGAGGGGTGTAGATTTCTTATGACTACCCTCAAAGCTCGATCTTGCCGTAATTGGTACGTATGAAAATCCGCGTTGGTTTCCGTTAGATACTTCACAATTTTTCTGTAGGTTTCAGCTGTATCTGGTGATATCTTCGTGTCCTTTGTTCTGCTTAGACATGAATAGCTTCCAGAGCCTGTTATTTTGTTCAGTTGTGAGCATAGTAACTGAAAATTGCTTATGTTTTTAACGAATATGGGTGGAGGTCGGGGATCTCTTGGTATTGAAGCGGATTCCATCACTTCTTTATCATTCTGAAGCACCTGATAGGGGTTAGGGGTGAAAAACGGAGATTGTTCGGTTATCTCTTGTGAAGATGTACCTGGTTGATGCTGAAGTTCTTCAATTGTTGGTTTTGATGATGTTCCTGGCTGGGTTTCATTTTCTCTGGAGCTAATAGGCGTTACTGCAGGTGTTTGACGACATTGACGAGGCTTTTGTTTGACAGGCGAAGAACAAGGTGTTGAGCCTAACGGCCGAATTCTCTTGATAGAAGCTCTACTAGACATGGCCTGATTGTGAAATCGCATATAAGGGAAAAAAAAATGAAAAAAAAAAATAAAATAAAATAAAATAAAAATAACCCTATAATTTATAACAAAAAATAAATATCAATTGTTATTATGTATTCTTGACTTGTTTTGAATAAATAATCTCAAAGATTTCACTGCAAAATAAGTAAATTCTGAGAGACGATGTAGAAACACGCCATATACCTACTAGATTTTTAGTTTGTCGAAGACTATCATAAATAGTAATATTTTAATTTTTAAAACCTAAACTTTTGATGAATAGTGTTGCCCAAAATCGGTCTTGGTCTTCCACTTTCAAAAAACAGACTAAATGTATAGATCCATATAGATCCACTAAACCGCATATAGGAAATTTGACCCGATTGCAATACTTAATTTACCTAGTATAGGTTGGAAAGTAAAAAAAAAAAGGCACCATGGAGCAAGAGAAAGAAACATGGAGAAACAAAAAAAACAACGAACAATTTGACCGCTTAATGCTGCGATTGTTTTTAGAATATTGTTCATAACTTGCATAGAAATATCCCGAGATCTTGTAGTAACAATCTGGTAAATAAAATAAAATTTTCTACGGGTGATACCATTTCTATGAGCGCGACTGTATCTCAGCTACTTATTTTAAAATCTCATCTTTCCATACCAGGATTCATTGTTTCCCTTACATTATATTTGTTTACAGAAAAATATTTATTAAAAGTTGCGTATAAGATAGACGAGCTTGCCAAACCCTGGCAACCAATTATAACCTAAGCTGACTTCGGTCGAGTTGGCGACCTGGAGGAGGCTTAGGCGGGAGGATAAGTCGAGATTGCGGGGAAGAAGAAGAAGAAGCAGGGAGGGAGGAGAGCACAAGATAACTTTAAGCTTCAATGTAAGCTGAGGATTTGTCAACTTTCGTTTCACGTGGCTAGATAACACGTGACACAGGCTCTAATTTACGCCTCGGCCTGTGTCTCAGTTCTGGCTCTTGTCGCGAGTTTTAGCCCCTTTTTTTACAGCCTTAAGTACTCTAGCCCATTTGTGTACACTTTGGGCTATTTCAGAGAAAAAAAAAAAAGCAAGCCACTATGAGCAAAGAATTATCTTTAAAAAAAAATGTCAATAAATACAAATAAAACAGTGGAAAAGATTTTTACTAATACATTATTCCATTGAATAAGATAATCATTGTTACAAAAAGACAAAAATTATAATAAGGTTACCTTGGATTAATTCTAAACAAAGTCTTACGACTCTGAAGTAGTAGCATATAACGACTCGGTCAGCAATTTTCCAATTAAGATATTCTAATATGTAAAAAATAAAAATATTTATGGCTTACAAGTGTTACTTCGCCCTTCGCAAGGAATTCACCTCTCGCCTTCTATCCCGACATAACAAACTGCATCTCTGTGAAACACTAATCCGCCCAGTTCTACTCTATGCTTCAGAAATATGAACGACTAAAAACAAAAAAATATTGAGCAAGAACTGCTAATGTTTGAGAGAAAAATTCTTCGAAGAATATTTGGAGGAGTACAGATTGATGGAAACTGGAGAAGACGGACAAATGCCGAAATGTACTCAACTTTTAATGATCAAGATGTCATCCTGAGGATGAAGCTTGGCAGATTGGGATGGGCTGGCCATCTGGCAAGAAGATTGAATCAATCACTAAGATGATCCTGACAGAACCTCTCTATGGCTCAAGAAGAAGAAGGAGACCAAAATTAAGACGGTCAGAGAGTGTGGCAAGAGATTCAAGGGTTGTCCTGGGAGCCAGGAGCTGGATGATGGCTGCGCAGAACAGAGATGACTGGAGGAAGCTGGTGGAGGAGGCCAAGACTCGTCACCGAGTTGTAGTGCCGTCATAATAAAATAATAATAAACAATAAAAATATGTACCTATGCAAAACAAACAGCAAATAACGTTTTAATAGGCAAGACCAATAAAGATAACCCATGTAATTACACCATAAATTAAACAGGATAGGAAATTAAGATGAGGTACAACTGAGGGAGGAAATACGTATGTAGATACTGTCTGATATTACATAGGTATCTTCTTATCGTTATTTTAGTAATATTATTTCTAATTTGAAATGAATATGTTATATTTTTTTTAAATTTAATACGAATAAAATAAATTAAATTTACCCTTTCGGGGGATCCAGAGAATATTTTTAAAGGAGGCACATTTTCAAGAGATTTAAAATTTTTTAGGTGATTCATTTCCATGGGGTTGTGAATTTTGGAGTAAACCATATTTTTGTGGGTTTTCAATTAGGAGGGACTTCCGATCGAGTGGCAGGAGGAGGGTGGAGAGGGTTACAAAAGGTAACTTCCGTGCTCTCCCCTGATCCGGGAAATCCGTATAGCCGAAGGAAAGATGGAAAAAACGAGAAAAAAAAAGAAAGTAACCGTTGAACAGACCGGAGTAAGTCTAATCGTATATAAACTACAGGGTTTTATATTTATAATGTCGCTTGGACTGTTTTTATGAAGAGGAAGTATCAAATTCCTTTTACTATGGATCCTTACATAACTAAAATCAATAAAATCCATAATCAGATGATGCGATATTCGAAAATAATGAGACGAAATATTGTACTTCTAATTTCACTCTGGCTATATCTATTATTTAAGTGTTTTATTCCTTTTAATATTAGAACAATTAATTATTTAGCATGTCCATTTATAAATGTTGTCATTTTTGTTAAAACGATTCCTCTAATCGTCTTATCATATTCTGGTATAATACAATGCATCTTCGCAGAGCTTCGTAGGGATAAAGAATAGAGTAAAATATCTAGTGATGTAAGTACCATTTTAAAATTTGTTTTCAAATGGATAAAAAAATTTATTCAATGTAGTTTTTAAAATTAATCATTTTATGACGAATTAAATTTCAAAACCATGTTTTGATATACTGTCAAATTAAAACGTCCAGTAAAATAGTGGATACTGTTCGTTTTGGACCGATATTTCAGCCACATTTAAGATTATTCTTCAGGGCAAAAGTACTGCGTGAACTCCGCAGTTATTCCATTACTATTTATTCCTTAGTTTTATTAAATTATTCCGAAGACAAAATTCCCAGGGAGATGAGTTTTTCCGCTCCACAAACAATCAATTTCTAGATAATTACTTTATGTTAGATGTTTTCAAAAGGAGTGAATCAAGAGATAGAACGTAAGAATGATATCCGGAATATTTAATTTTTTTTTGTATATATTTATTTTTTAAAATATTTGTTCTTATTCAAAATAACATCACAATTAAATTATGGGGAGTTAGGTTTTAACTGTTAGATTCAGTATGCGACCTTTTGTAAGTTACCGACTTTCCAAACGTCATTATCAAATGGATTAATGGCAGTAATCATGATTTGTAGCCTAAAACCAGTAGGGCTTGGCTATAACAAAAATTAATTTATGATCATCTCACTTATTAAATTGTACCAATTTAAGTTCTCGGACTTAAGAGAAGAGGGGTTAATCGATGATGATACGGTCCTTAATTAAATATCGTTATTAAGCCTGTTATCCTTTGCTTACGAACTCTTGGCGCCGTTTCAAGTTGGCTCCAATAATGTTTTTGTACTAACATTGAAACCGTCGATGTGACGATGGACTCTGATTGGGTTTTCACCATTATGTAATTAAAATTGTGCTTTCTGTGATTCGGTAATTAGTCAGCAAGTACATTTTTAGATGGAACTAACGTACTCTGAGTACCTTTGTGTGAATTTAAATAATTATCGATAAACAACTAATAAAAAAACACACTGTAAGTGCATAAAAACTACACAAACCCTTTTTATGAAGAAAATATAGATTCATTAAAATAAGTTCACAATGTTCTGATTCCATTGAGGGGAAATTCTTCAAAGTTCTAAGGGATTTAGTTTTAAGAATTTTTTGAAATTTTGCAACGAACCAATTTATGATAGATTAAATAATATAGTTTATTTAAATTTCTGAGCGTTAGGTGTTCATTTACATAAGGACGCTAAAATATCTTACACTTTTTGTCTGCCGTTCATGAAGTGTGTGTGCCTACATTATTTTCAACCGAGTGTTTTTTCTGTGCTACTCGTCTATCCGAATCCTAAGATTGTTCCTAACGTTCAACAAATCACACCAGTCATTCATTATCTTAATAAGCCTAAACAGTCATGGTCTCCTCTTGTCACAAATATCTATTGCTACTTTTCTGACTATCCGCTTTTCTAAGGAGACTGAAAAGGGCATATGTATGTATTCACTATATTTCTATTTCTATCAAAAGGCAACCGACTTATTTAAAAATATTTAGTTTGAATAAGAAAGTCTAATTACCACAGACCTCTGCTGTGATATATTAGACTGAGTAATAATACCTATCAGACACCCAGCTGTCGTGTTACCAATTTACTTTTCAAATCTAAATGGTGCTATACAAGAAAAAGGGATAAAATTCAAATTCAAATCTGAAAATGGTCTGTCTGTGATTTAAACATTATAAATATTTTGAAAATATTGCATTAAGGATGCTGATGTGTGCAAGATCAATCACTCTATTATTTTATAGATCGCCAACACAGACTTACCTGATAAGTATGTTTTGGATGAATATTATTACTAGATGTTTGTTGGAATATGTTAGAAATATTTACACTTCCTTCTGGCATTCGGTTCCGCTAATGCCATCTGGATGTATCTTCTCCATATTCCTGTTCTTCCTTATTTGCTAGGAATTGCTTTCAAGTCTTACGAGAACCTTCAACTGACTTTTCCAACGGACACTCTTTCCGGGGATTAATGCCAGAGTTAAACTCCCCGGCACCGAGACGCGAATTCTTAATTATTTTATAACTTATTTATTTATGTACATCCCAACCGTGCCTTACAGGCAATCTTGTCAGGCAACAAGGCTGGCTGTTCTTCATCGTGTGGCCAATATATGCAAAACAGATACAGACAACACCATCTACCGGACAAGTTATTTTACAACTTGTAAACTTCGGTTTATCACATGGTTAGTTGCCGGGTAACGCATGGTGGAAACTGAACCATACCAGCATTTGTTCTTTGATCTTTCCTCAAATGGCCAGGTTTGGGATTACAGGTATGAACTCGAAGGTCTTCCTGAGATCACTATACCAGCGTAGGGAAGTTTGTCTCCAAGTCGGTGGTGCCAGATTTGCTTCCTGGTGTCCTCCAGCTCAGGGCGTCTGAAGAATATGCTCTGTGTTTTGATCCCTTGCTCTGCAAGTACAGAGAAGTCTATCTACGACATTAATTTTGTTGTTGAGATGTGCTATCATCCTATGATGGCCCCGTCTTAAGTCTAAAGAACACAATTGCTCTTTCCTGCCCATTTTGTAGTCATCAACGCAGTAGCCATCAACGGTGTTATAATGTGGGTGGACGTCATTCAACCTTAGGCATACAGCCGCTTTATTTTTAGAGATTGCCTCCTGCAGAGTCTGAGTGGAATTTACTTGATGCGATGCTTCTATATTCTTTGCTGGTTTATCGGCAATTTTATTCCCTTACATTCCGCAGTATCCCTGAAATGTGGAGTCGAGATTTTCATTTGCACTTGAGGGACTGAAGTACTGATACTGCCTCTGACAGAATTACTATTTCAGGATCTGGGTTACTTTTTAGTCGCCTCATTATTCTGCTGCCTTGATTTTTTCTTGTTCTGAGTTTGATGTTAGTGAGGTATGGCATTTTCTAAATTGATCAAAATTATCTCTGTTTTAAATACATTAGGATAGTTTCATTTCTTAAAATTTTATTTTGTGCTTTAAATAACTACTAAATAAAACCTAATATAGGATTATATATATATTTTTTTTTTAGATCCAATAATTGATATGAAAAATATAACTGCAGAAAGTCGTGAGATTAAACTAGCTAATATACTATATATTCTGGTTTTCCTTGGAATATCTAGTGTTCCAACTAATGATACCCTCTCCATGAAATCCAGGCAAGACATCAGATGGGTATTGACAAAGTTCTTTCCACCCGCGGGATGGAATTAAATCATAGCGAGGCGTTGGGATGTGTAATCGGTGGGTGGGTGGGAGGGGAGGGGGGTAGAAGTTGTGCTATGTGTGCGGGTCGGCTACCAAGTTGGGCTGTTAATTAAAGGCGGGGAGGCTCTAATATTTTGTTTCTTCAAGCTCTTTTGAAGCGACCACTTGAATCCTAATGGCCTCTTTTGTGAGGGGCCCTGCCGAATCCCGATCCCGGTTTTAGACTTTCTTCAGCTTCGAAGGGTCTCTTCACCCGCCCGCTCAGGTTCCCTCTAATGATTTCGTCCGTCTCCTTAGGATAAAGATCCACTACTGCCGATCAACCCTGCCTATAGTAGGAGAAAAAAAATCCAACTCTATTATTAAAAAAGAAAAGAAAAGAATAGTGAAATTACAGATCTAAATGAGGGGTTTGCGATTAATGAGAGAAAAAATAAAATAAAAATGATGATAAAATTTATTTTATCTCGGGTCTCTCAACGAATGAAAATGTCTATATTTTGTAATTAATATATACAATTACAGAAGGTCTGGCTCCATTAAATACATTATTACATAAAAAAGAATCAAAATAAAGTACTAAAAAAATATGGAAATAAACTGGAGAAATATTCTTTTTTCATAAATAAGATAAACTAGATATATAAATTGAGATGTAAAAAAAAAAAAAAAAAAAAAAAAAAAAAAAAAAAAAAAAAAAAACAGAAAAAGAAAAACAACTGTATAACAATATAAATAAAAAGTATTGACTTTGAAGATATATAAAAAAAAATTAATAAATATACATTGAAGAAATTTTAAAAACAGCAATAATATATTCCTACAATACAATGTAGCAGATTGCAACAGTACATATGCTCACTTCTTAGTCGAAGATAGCAATGTCTTTTGGTAAACATAAATATTGTCATCAGCCTAATATAACAATCAGTAATATTAATAAATGACAAATAAAAAAGAAAATAGTCTATGACTAAAAAAATAAAATATAATGAACAAAACCAAAAAAAAAAAAGAAACTGTACCACTACAATTCGTGAAGGGTCTTTTCTTTTCTTTTTTTTTAAAAACAACATGGGGTTTTCCCGTTCTGGGGAAAGGGGAGGGACTTGGGCTTGTTACATTTCTACTTAAATACGTTGGTAGTAGGTGGTATGTTATAGTTATAGACTAACAAATGTTAATTTAAAATAAAAAAAATTGATTTTAGTTTATTATTTTGTAAACATCAGTTTAAATGTTCTTGCTATCTATTTTGTTTTTAATAAATTATTTTTTTCATATCTAATTTTGTGCACAGATAAAATTTAAACAAGTTTTTTTTTTTCAACAAAAAAGTACGATTACAGAAATAGAGAAATTGTAATGGTTAATACATTTCATTAAGTTTAAGTTGAACCGTTAAGTTTAGTGGAAAGCACATTTTTTATTCTCCCATTCCTCCATTTTCCATCCCTCGCCTTTTCTCCTATATGGGCTATTGCCCGGACCAGAGGAGAGGACGGGGAATTATAGCTGAGTTAAAAGTTCCCCAGGCACCTGAATCCCACGGCCAGATCTACGGGGGAGGAGGGGAGGGGCTTTTGGGTTGAAGCCCCTCACAAAATGATAAAATATAACCATATTTTATGGAAAAAAATATTAAAAAATTATCTCTTAAAGTATTATTGTTCCTGTAGTTACATTTAAAAGGACTTAAGGAATCACTTAAACACCATTTCATATAGAGAGTTAGTTTCTTTCTATTTTTCCAAATAGAACAATCATCATCATTTTAATGAAAAAAAAAGCTTTCGGGCTGAAGCTCCCCCCCTCCAAATTAAATCCTGGATCTGCTAGTGCTGAATCCGAACATGTAATATTCGGTTTATCAGGTTGCCTGACAAAGAGTATGTTCCACATGCATTAGTCCTCTCGATCAAACTCCAAAATGAAAGGCATCCAACTATCCAACTATTACACCGTTTTAAATATTTCTTGAAGTTTATTTTCCTAAAATTCTATTAAAGTGTTTGAGTGGATATACAAATACATTCACTGAAGATGGATAGTGACTATTCCCCTAGTCCAGTTTTTAAAAATTAAAACATTCGTTTTTATTTTTTTTTTTAAGTATTTCCAATATATATTCAACACATATGGTCACGAACTTACACATAATAAGAAACCAACAAAATTGAGAATACTTAAAGTATAATAAAACATTTTTTTTCCAGTTTTTTGAGCTCAAGTGGTTTCTCAACATTCACAAGATTTCGTTGAGTTATTTAAATAATCTAACTTCAAAATTGGTCTATTCGTACGCTCAAGTCGTTACGTACGTCAAGTCAAGTCAGTTACATACGTTTTAAAAGACATATTAAGTATATATTTTTTTGTATATTATATTGACTTGTCGGTGTTTTATATTGTTTTAATACACTCAAGATATCTGAGCGATCAATTTGAATTTTTAAAATTAATAATCGCTGCAACAGTCCGCTCTAAATATCTTCAGGCAGTCAACATAAACTTTTAACTCTCCTTGCGGTTTCGTTGCAATGAGGAAGTAATCAGGGTCACTTCAAGTTCAACGTTTAAATGTGTTAAAACTTAAAATAAATAAATGGCATGATCTGAAAATTTTTTTAAGGAGTTCGAATCATTAGAAATAACTGGAATCAAGCAGTTTTTCGGCCTATCTACATGTCTCAACGAAATTGTATCAAATTGTTTACAATTTAAGCTATAAGTTTATACAGATATGAAAACCGATGTTTCAAATATCTTAAAATTGACCCGCAACGCCTAATTCTGTACAGACTATACCATAGGTGGGGGAATCTTTGGCCTCTAGGCTTCCGTGACGTATCTCGGCATCCAAACGTTTTCAAGCGATATTTATTGAATTAATGAATATTTAGTTATTTAGATTACAAAAATTGAAAATTAATTAGTAAGTTTATTATATTTACATGGTATATTTTTAACTCACGTTAGTTAAAAACTATTCATAATCTTTGATGCATATGAAATTTGCAAATCGAATTAAAGTAAAAGGTTGGAAGAAGTCGAAAATGTAAATTGAAATGAAAGATTTCCTCGGGGACTTGCAAAGAAAAATTACTCCCGCTTTTTACTCTACCACCTTTTTCCCGCCAAGCTCATATTAATTTTTGAAAACCTCAAATAACCTTAGATATGGTGAAATATCCTTTGACATCCAGTCTCTTCTTATTCTGCTGAAATATAATTTGGCCATCCTTTTTGAAATAAAAGCCAGGCAAGGATAAAAGACTTATATTTAAAGATTCAAAGCTCGGCCATTCCTTTTCAGGTAGTACTAAAGAAATGGAAATTAATTTTCGTCACTTTAAAGGCTCTATATTTCGCTAGCTTGAAAGTAGACCTGCACAACTTATAGACACTTGTTTACCTATACACTTAAAAAATCTTGTGCCTGCGATTAGCACAAAATCGTTAATTTTTGGAATGGCATTATACCATTAATTTAAAGCTTTTACAGCCTGTTACACTAGATCAAGGTTTTCGTTTAAATCAGACTTAATTATTCCTAAAAACAATGTCCGAAAATGCCGGTTTTCCACAGAAAGTGAAATAAGTACCATTATTTTTCATTACCGATCTGGGGTTAGCTTTCTCCCTACCCAAGGTCGATGGCGCATGAACTTCTTTTCTCATCCTAAAATATTTTATTGCTCTACTCTTCTTAATAATGGTGAAATCTAACGTATAATTGTAAAAATCACAGGTCATATACAATTAAACTATCAGTGGTCTGTTCTATGCTCCCCTCTTGTCCACTGGTTTGAAACTTTTCGTTCCAAATATTCATAACCCCGTCGAAATGTGCGCCCCTCAAATTTCAAAACCCCGTCAAAATGTGACACTATCAAAAATTTTGATGGCGAACTTGCGCTATGAAACCCTCTTCTGGGCATCCCTGTTACACAGTACCGTGTAAAACAATATGGAATATTCTTCTTTATCGGTTATGTTTTGTATCTGAGGCTTATGTCCATATGGGTTTAATCCTCAAATGGTACATACGTCTATCAGATGCACCTAGCTGCAAAGTTCTCTGAATATCGACATGAGGTACTGGTACCATACTATCTATTTTGTTGTATTCTCCGGCAAACTTTTCCACTTATTCACTTTGTTTCAGATAAGTACATTTTTTTTTGTTGGGAAAATGGATGGAAGTGAGCACACGAATGAATAATAGGATATATTGCTACATATAATTATCTTTGAGTTTAAAATAAATTTTAAATAATAGAAACAAAAGGCGTAGTAAAATACTTGCGTACCAACTTTTAGACCTTTGCTTAACCATTTAGTGGACATTTCTTATATTCTCAATCTTAATTTTGATTTTAGTTTAAATGTTTTATTTATTCATGTAGATTAATTGTTATTCATTTCGATCTTATTTTTCCCATCAAATCATCTTTACCCTTCGTCATAAACCTATGTCCTCCTGTCCTACAGTATCCTTTGATAATACGCCACTTATTCCTGTTGAACAAACCTTGGACTCCATTTAGACAAATATCTAACATGGAATCCTCATATCAGACTGAAAGGACAAGAAATCGCTCGACGTTTCCGACTACTCCAGCACTTACTAGACGAACGCTCTAAGCTCCCAATCAATTACAAAAGACTCATATGCATGACTACAATAAGACCTATTTGGACTTACGGAGTAGAGCTCTGGGGCTCCACTAAGCCATCGAATTCCCCTCTTATCCAATCCTTACAATCCAAAATCATTCTTAAAATCCTCACTGCTCCTTAGTTGGTCACAAATAAAATCATCCATAACGACCTTAATGTTCCTTATGTTTCTGACCTGGCCCAATCCAGATACCCATCCTTTCATAACAAACTTCAGAACCATCCAAACCCTCTCGTTTCTAACCTTGCTTCCTCTTCGATCCCTGACAACCCTCCGAGGCGTCTGAAAAGAAGATGGTCTCGAGATCTCCTTTTGTAAATACATTTTTAGAGTGCTACCAGTGGGTAGTTTCTCAACAAATGGTTTCATGTTGTTATATTCTTTTGTTCACATTTACTGAATGTATTTTTATTTCTAATACAGTTGTAAATATCATCAATAAAAAAAAAAAGATCTTATTTTTGTTTTTGGAAATATTTGAGGAATAGCGAAACGATATTCTTGCCCCCTCTCTATTTTAATTGGAGGGAGGGATCACTCCGCCGACGTATGCTTATTGTATCGCGTCGACAAAGATATTGAGCCATCTTATGAGTTGCGTAAACCAAAAGGCTTAAGGTTCCTTTATTACCAACGTGATGTATATTTTTCTGGTTTTCTTTTTTGCTGATTATTTTTTCTTGCATTATATAATTTTAGCTATACATATATTTTTAATTTATGTAATATTGACTTTGAGTGTATAAAATCTCATTGTATAAAAAAGTTATAAAAAAGAATTTCATAAAAAAAAAAAAAGGGAGGAAAACCTACTATGTAAATAACTACTTAAATAGATTGGATGATTGTTTGTAACTTTGATGTCTTTGCGTATGGAAACATAGTAGTCATTTTGCTTTCACTACTGAACGAAACAAAAGAATCTTCTTTGACATATACAGGTGTAAGAAAAGGAATGTACTTAAAAAGGAACCTATCTTGCAGTGGAAGGAAATCAACTATATCAAGTTTATATATCCATAGATATCCACTTCACTAATACGTGTTTAAGTAAGTATGTAAGTATATTCTGTCTTAGAATAAACTGTGCTATTTTGCATTCATTACATATGATCGTCAACTTACATGTGATATGATATGAAACCACATAAAGTTTATCTACTTCATTATTTCGAATTCGATTTTTTTCATAACATTCACCGGAATTTCGGTGAATTAACTGAGATATCAATCTAAAAAAAAAAATCGGTTGATTCTTTAGCTCAACAATGTGTTAAAACGGACACTTTATAGACATTTAATACAATAATTTTACCCTTTGTCTACCTTATGTTTTAAAATACTCCTTGGATTTCACAAGATACATTTGAGCTATCAAACTTGAAAATAAAATGCTTCATTTTCAGGTAATGAAAATTGAAATAAAATATGATAATGATTGATTCGTGCAGAGATATTTTATTTTACTTATGCGGCAATAGATATATTTATTTTTCAAATTTTACCGTGAATGTTTGGCTAAAGAGCTTCCAACCCAACATTTCTTTTATTAATTTCAACTATTAGGAACCCTCAAAGTATTTTTTTTTTCCTTCACTTTCTCTATGAATCCAATGATTTGGAACAAGCGATGGGAGGTAGCCGATAGGAAAAGCCACAGAGAGGCAGATAATGAGTACAATTAGGGAACATTGGCCGATTGAAGCGATATAGATACGAGGGTTGGATTGAAGCTCATCCTGTTTGTGTATGGCAGGAGCTCTATATGGGACTTAGGCTGATTGCCAACCTGCTAGATCCTCTTATTTCCGTGGCCAATCTATCCTCACTCCATTATTCCTTCATGGATAATACCCCATGTAGCCCATCCTACTTATTAACTCCACTATAAATTGAATCGCTCATGTCCTGTTCGAGGGCCCTACAAATGTTCGGATCTGTCTATAGGCCCGAATAAATAGATTGTTTCTGTTTATGAATCTACAATTGCCTGAGGAAATTAGTAATCTCAAACGCCAATTGGGCCATCTTGATTTAACCATTCAATTCAATCCATTCGTAATATAATAGAAGAAATAAATTCGCAACAATAAGATGTTTTAACGGATTTGTAAGTTTCTTGATTAAAAAAAAAATATATTATATGCATTTTAACCTTTAAAGACATACATATCAAGTATTTTATGTAAGTTTGACGAGATTTTCAAAACAAAAACGACAGTATTTCGATATAAAAATATGTATATTTTTCTGTTACCATTACAGAAAATGTAGATCTGTTGCTACCTTAACCAACTTTTTACATCTCAGCTTCTCTTAGGCTATCTCTTTCCAGTTACCTACTCGCAGCTCTATTACATTTTTGTTAATTCGAACTACCGATCTTCTTTCAGGTCTTCCACGTGGTCTCTTGCCCACTTTTGAAGCATCCATTGTTGTGTAAAGCCTTCCTAATGGATTGCTACAAGCTGCATCCCCCTCCTCCCCCAAAATTTGATAATGTATCTGTCATTTAATAGCAGGAATGGCATGCACGTGTGTGATATGCTGTTCCTGCAAAATCCCGATTATCCGAAAGCCAAGGGATGAATAAATAAGTAAATAAAATAAAAGAAGTAAATACCTACTGATCCAGTTGAGAATCGAACTTGGACCGTTTCGAACAAGGATCATGCGCAAAATAACTTACAGAGTGCTAAAAGCCAATCTTACAATTGAAGAAAACATGGGTAATGTTTCTTTAAACAAAAAATAATGTAATTTTTGCTTGGATGAATATTTTAATTATTCCTTTCCAAATAAATAGTTGTTTTTTCTTAGATCTTAAATTATAGTTAAAATTAAATCATATGTATAATTGTTTAAGAATTATTATATTTATATTTATTTTCCTCTTTTTTGTATATATTGTACGAATGAACTCTATGGAGTTCTAATACTTGTTGCCCTGCACTTGGCAGATTGTAATAACATTCAATTAACTATAACAAAAATAATAAAACGGTCGTTGTTTAAATAGGTCATTTATTTAAATTAAATGGGTTGTTTTTTGGAAGTGAAAAATTGATCGACCCAGTCAAAATAAAAATAAATTCAATTTTCCAATTAGCTGTTTAATTTATCTCTCTTGTTATTTATTATCAATACTAAACTTCAGTAACTAAACTTAAGTAAATTAAGTGCCACTATTTCCTGTTCAATACTAACCAGAAAAGCTTAATTTTGACATAGAAAAGGTTGCATTTTGATTACATTATGGAAGGAAAAGTTATAATTGACTTGGAATTGCTATGTATATGTCAACAACTTAAGATATAACCAGTTGATGTGCGTACTTGAAATGTTACCCCCTTCATACAACATTTAATTTATTTACAGATTAGATATTTATTGTTTCGAGAAATTACAACATTAAGCGTATTCACGTAAATTAATATGCTAAACAGTTATAGAGGAAGCCATTATAAAGCTAAGGAATAACAAAGCCTCTGGGATTGATGGGATCCAGCCAGAATGTGCTAAGGAAGGAACTCCCGAATATGATAGTAACGATTTGGGAGCAGGAACAGATGCCGGAGGACTGGGCGAAATCTGTAATATGCCCTATACACAAGAAGAGAGATCAATCCGACTGTGGAAACTACGGCGGAATCGCACTCCTGTCATGTTCATACAAGATCCTATCAAGAATCCTCTTTGAACGGCTGTCACCCTTTGCTGAAAGACAATTAGGGAACAACCAAGAAGGCTTTAGAAGAGGTAGGTCAACCATCGACCAGCTTTTCTCCATAAGAATGACACTCCATGAGAAGTGTAAGAGCACCAGATCACGACTCACCATCTCTTTGTCGACTTCGAGGTCACGTACGACGGTATGACAAACGGCTCTTGGTGTTCGAAAGGGGGATATTGAAACTAAACCTTCACTTGATAGAACTAGAAGGACCTCTCTTGTTGGTTCTAATTTTTAATATTTTTTTATATAATATATTAAATATATTTTAATATTTTACCAGTGTTTAATACATGAAAAGTGGCAACTATAAATTTAATAGACCCCTTTTTATCGAATTATTAACATGAACCGTTAGGCGTGACCTACACCCTTAAATTTTCAAAATAACGAGTTTATATAGGGCTAACGGGTCAATATTTTTGTAGGCCGCCTTTTTTATCGATTTTGTGATCAAAGTATCTTCCGATCCAAATAGAATACAAATGGGTATTTACGAGTTTTTAGTACCTAATTGAATAGAATAAATTGGCTCTCCTTCAGTTTAAAAATGCCCCAATTCCAAGAGTCTTCGTAAATAAAATAGATGTAGCTTACGATGATATGAAACTATTTACGAAGTTTCTGGCAGATGTTAATATTCGATAAAAAGGGGTCTGTACGGCGGACAATAAATTTTTATTATTTTTTGAAGTGTACAAACAGATTATAATTTTTTTTTCTAACGTTTTCCTGATTCTTTGAATACATTTCTTTCATTTCATTCCACTTAAAATAAAAGTAGAAAACACAAAATGGAACCCTAATAATAATTTTCCCTCCTCATTTACCAAATTAACACGTGCTTTAACAGACTTCAGACCTTGTTATCGATGTGCTAGCGGAAATATTTACCACACTAATCTTTAATAATTGACTTTAACTAATTTCAGAAGTTTTCAATACGTTGGACTGCTTTGAATGACTACACCTATTGTAAATTAAATGAAAATACATGATGGTAGCTATTTGTTAAGGCTACAGTCTGGGGTTATGCAAACGCTTCCCATTCCATAACTTCCCACGCTCCGCCCACAAGGTACCATTAGTAGTTTGCCTATATGTTATTCTCAAAGCAGCTAGTATGAGGAAAAACGTTGTTCTTCTACCTATCTATCAGAAAATTCACAAAGAAGAATGAATCCCAGAATATAGTTGACGTTTTTTAAATTTTTTTTTATAGTGGTTTTTGAAGACAATATAGAGCTGAAGACAAAAGGAACGTATATATTATTATTGTATTATTTTATAAAAACTAATACATCAATGAATACATTTAAAAGCAAGTATACCTAAAAATATTAAATATGGCATTTATTTAAAATTAATAAGAATATTTATTTATTTATTTGGCACTAAGGTACAAATGCTACTTCGCCTTCAACGGTGGCACAAGATCCATGATAACACCATAAATGGAATCCTAAGAATGGCCAGGTGTGTTCCCGATTTACATTGAAAAGGAACTGTTGGAGGATTGTTTAGCTATTCTCAGAATTCCACTTATATTGTTAACAAGGATATTGACTCACTAGATCATTTTTTATTTTAAAGTCTAGGGATTTCTATTAGGCCAGTAAACGAATGATCATAGAAGGAAATTGTGGGGATACAATTTTTGGATTAGGGACATTGTTTGGACTAGTAAAGAGATAAACGTATTAAAAGTCCCCACTCTTAGGTGGAGACCAGCCAGAACTCTTGATTGCTTCGTTTTAAGATCAAGTCATTGGGAAGAAAGTTTTTAATCATTAAATTTTCTTCAAGCATACTTATTATATTTTAGTGGTTTATCTCCAAGAGTTCAAAAGTTAGATCAATTTTAATTTTTCAGAAAAAAATAATTTTTATAACTTCTGTATATTTATATATAAGTTTATTTATTGTCCTACGGATTAACTAGTATGGTGTGTGTTAAGCAACCCAATATAATTGTTCAGCAAGCTTTTATATTTTATATTTTACTTTCTTCCCTTTATGAAAATATATATATATATATATATATATATATATATATATATATATATATATATATATATATATATATATAAAACAAATTATAAAAATTATTTTTTTCTGAAAATTTTCCGAATCGATATATAAAGTTATAAATGATCTAACTTTTGAACCGTTATATATATATATATATATATATATATACATTTTTACAAGTTTTCCTTAATCGACCTTTGAGTATTAAATTTAAACTTCACTATTTAATTGGGAATAAGGTCACTTAATTATTATTTAATAAACTAATGAATGTTCATTTCTTCTGTTTATTGACGTTTCGATCCCGGTATTTTCTTTTCATTAGTCAACCATGGGATCCTCTTCAAAGCTAGAATTTTAAAAAACAGAGTAGCTTAATATATGTGCTAGTGGACGGTGCTGAGACTGTCGGTGTGTCCCTGGCCTGATCGAAGCTCTATTTTTTAAATTCTAGCTTTGAAGAGGATCCCATGGTTGACTAATAAAAAGAAAATACCGGGATCGAAACGTCAATAAACAGAAGAAATGAACATTCATTAGTTTATTAAATAATAATTAAGTGACCTTATTCCCAATTAAATAGTGAAGTTTAAATATATATACATATACATGATAAATGATACACGATATATATGATGTACGAGTATCTACGTAGAGATTTAGTTGTTTAGAGAATCAGAGAAATATAATAACGTATATTATAAATTTGTTTTCCCACAAATTCTCGGAAGTGACATATAAAGTCATAATTGATCTAAATTTTGAACCGTTTAAGATAAACTAGTAAAAAAAAGTGTATTTATGAGTTAGCTAGTCAAAGCAGTAAACAAAAATGACATAGCTATTCTTGAGGACGGATATCTCAGAAACTTATCGATTTAGCGAAAAAAAGGTATATAATCAATCATATTGCAAATTTTATCAGTTTTTTTAAAACTTATTTATTGAAAAATATTACAATCTGTCTCTCGGACATTTATAATAGAGTTCACAGATCACATTCACACTCTATGTACAATAAATAAAATAAATTATACAGAAAAATAATATATATATATATATACAATAAATAAGAATAAAATAACCAATAAATAAATAAAAAGAACACATACACACCTATATACAATATTTACAATTTGGCGAGAGAACTCCAAACCAGACTTGTCCCTCCAACTGTGGAGGGAAAAGTATTACTCCAGTAGTTCCCTGCACTCCTCTCTCAACCGCGTCACTAGGGTTAAACCCAGTGGACATTGAGAAAGAGTGCTTTAGCCACATACACTCATGTCGTGAGTGGAGAATCTGGCCATTGCCAGAACTCCAATATTTACAAACTATAAAAGATCGCGGGGCCACTGCCGTTTTAACCTCCTTGGAGGATTATATGGATGGGTGGTGCTGGATAGAAATTGTGCAAAGGGATTTGGATGGTGGGTAAGGTTCTGGTGGAATTTGGAGAATTTTGCTGGGATAAGATCTAGGACAAATGGGATATTAAGGTCATGGTGCAGGGTTTTGTTGGTTACATTGAAAGAAGCATTGACTATTGTTCGAAGGACTTTGGATTGGAAGGAATTAGATGCGTTTGCTGTTAGTAAATTTTATCAGCTTTAATTTTGTATAGGACGTCTTTGTCAATGCGATGGATAGTTTTCTTGATATGAGTGAAAACGTCTAGGATCTTCCCTTACCACATCCTACTTACCACGTAGGAATGAGGAATTTTAGTATGTTTACCTCCTCGCTAGTCCCAACATTGTCCCAAATTCAAAAATTGTGTCCCCGGTATTTCCTTCTGTCCTTTTCGAGAATTCATTGACTGTACTAAAGATTCAAGTTAAAAGATGGCGATTCGATATCTGTCTTTGGTTCGTTATTGTATTTTCTTGTTTTTCTCGGAGATGCAGAATAAATTATCATACTTCATTATTTTACATAAGAAGACTGAATGAAGTGAGCAAACACAAACGACATTGAAATTAAGCCATAGCTGAAAGCACTAGTTACATAGCAAAGGAAACACGGCTGTCACAATTAGTCGAATGGAGTGACGTAATGCCGATCGTGATTAAGACGAAATCCTTTTACGGAGAGCGAGCTATCTCATAGAGAGACAGAGGGAAGGTTTAGCTGCTAATACCCGCCGTGTATACATTATTAATGGAGTTGCAAGTTGGTGGTGGCAATATTTGGGGCTTGGCTAAATCCCCGCTTCCTGGATTACCGGCGTTGTGATTGTCATCCTGACTTATCCCGGTATTAAAACCGTTTTCCAACTCGGAAAACCGCTCAGTTAGCGATAGTCGTGAAATTAAAAAAATATATATTTAAGCATGCAGACTGTCATGTCGTCAAATAATGTATAATGTATAATTTTTCTTTTAATATTTAACCTAAGAAAATTTTATGTTTCCTTCATTCCTTCATACAGTCGTGTCATGGATATGGCAATCAACGAATGTGTTGTTGAATTTGGTAGTTCCTCATCTTAGCACCTCTTCCCGGTCTTTTTTTTTTGTTCCTTAAATTCAGAAAAAGAGATCTCTCACCCCGATCCTTCTTATAGGCATTTCAGACATGGATGGCCATGTCGTTTATTCAGTCTGTCGTTATGCTCGAGTAGATATGGAA
Organism: Nezara viridula; assembly: GCA_928085145.1. Classification (NCBI taxonomy): domain Eukaryota; kingdom Metazoa; phylum Arthropoda; class Insecta; order Hemiptera; family Pentatomidae; genus Nezara; species Nezara viridula. Next base: position 77,208,739 of record OV725080.1, read on the forward strand.
GCTTGAATAAAGTATTGGTCAATAGTTGTTAGTCAGTATGCAGAGATTTGTCATTTAAGTATCTGCTGTTAGTCTTAATATTTTGGATTGAAAAATTGTAGTTTTTACAAGTGTCTTTTTTGTTGAAACATAATTCTGCGAGGTGTATGTCCATATGGATTTAAATAAGTATGAATTTGTATTTATATTTAATCTAATTTATAGTGTAGGTATGTATGTGTTCTTTTCTATTTATTTGTTTTTAGGTTATTTTATTCTTATTTATTGTATATATTATTTTTCTGTATAATTTATTTTATTTATTTTATAAAGAGTGTGAATCTGATCTGTGAACACTATTATAAATGCCCTTTGAGACAGATTGTAATGTTTTTCAATGAACAAGTTCAAAAAAAAAAAATCTAATTTACAGTTTTGATGATTTGGAAAAAAGGAAGCTCAGTGATTTCAGTCGTTTGTTTAAAGTAGTTCTTTTAGCACACTCCTTCATAAGCTGCAAAGAAAATCAAAAACCTTACAACAACTCCAAGTTATAATTTAATTACAGTCAATGCGCTCCAGCATATACCCAGAAAACCCTTAGTATTCCTTATGAAAATATATAGGGTATCCCGTAAGTAAAGTTAAATGTTCAAAGAGATATTAACTTAACTAGAGACCTAAAAAAAATTATATAAATAATCGTCTGATTTTATACAGAAAACTAGAAAATTTAACTTTCGTGTTTTTTAAAGTAAGTCATGTTTCTAGATGAATATGAAGCAATATCTAAAAAAAAAGTTATTTAAGCAATCAAGTTCTACAAATTAAAACTAGACAACATTTACTTTAAAAGAATTAGAGTTTTGTCTTTGTCAAAATCATTTAAAGAGGGCTTCTGAGCGGATAAACTAAAATAAGTTCTATTTCAAAAAAATCTTAAATTATTTGCGCTTTTATTATTTTTTTTTAACAAATACCGAAAAATTTCTTGCTTAGTAAGCTTTTAAGTTAACTAAGTTGAGTTTTGTTAATAAATAAGTTGTGATTCGTATCAGGTTGTGTAAAAAAATTGAGTTGATTTGATACACTGTCACCTATAAGTACCCGTGCTTTCAGCCAAAATTACTACAATTAATTATTGAAAACTTTAATTTGCTATATTTACATTACCTAAAAGATTTACCTTAAATAAAGTTTTTTTTTTCTTCTCTTTAACTATTTATCCGCACCTGTCATGGTATTGACAATCAGCAGATGTGTTGTGATGATAAGGATTGGCATTATAGGCATGAGGAAGGATAGTACTCAGCAGCACCTCTTCCTGGTCCTTATTTACTTCCTTGATTTAGATGAGGAGATCTCTCATCCACCTCCTTTTTAGTCTCCTTCCAATGGGCATGTCAGGCGTGGCCATGTCGTTTATAAGTCCGTTGGTGTGTCCGTGTAGTTTGAGATGAAAACGTCAAATTCATAAACACAATTACGATTTAAAAAAAAAGATTAGTTGACAGAAGCAAATACATTTTTTATAGACAAAAAAAAGTAAAAAATAATGATGTTTCAATTATTAATAATCTAAAGTGGATTTGGAAATGTGGTTTTTATGAATTGATCCAACTTCAAGCAATCAGCAGGTTGCTTTATTTTAAACGTAAATATTAGAATTGGTAAAGTTTAGTTTTAATTTAATGAATGTATTAAATCATTCGCAAAGAATTATAAAATATTATTTTCGCAGTTTAGAAAGCGAAGACATGTTTATTTTCTTAAAAAAATCATATTGTTGAATCGTTGTAACACCCTAGCAGAATGCAGGAGACGTGTTAGACCGACATTCATCAAGTAGGGATTGTATCTTGGCCGTTATTTGTGATGGATATAAATTGTCTTTTTGCAGTTGTACGCTCTGCGGGGCAATTCACTCCTCCCTCCTCCCTCCTCCCTACTCCTTACTCCCAGAGGATCCTTCTTCTGCCCTCTGCCACTCAACCTCCCTCAGTGGGAAATGCGGGCATATATATTCCTACTTTATAAATTATCTCCCATTACTTATTCTTCCTTTCACCGTTTCATCCGGCCTAAGGTAACTTCACGGAAAACAATCTTCCGTGGTGCTTTAAAAATTGCTTAGTCTTGAGGAGGTATATTTTAGAGGGGTCCTCCGGAGTATTAAATGGCTTAATCAGTCCTCTAATATATCTTAGTAGATTGATGTCGGATGTCTCAAAAATATACTTCTTTTAAGGAAGTCTAGATTATCCTTCCAAGATGAAAAATAAAATATTTAAAAATTATCACCTCAAGTGGTAGCATGTCTTTTTTGTATTATTAGTACATTTTCTAGAATTATGATCAGAGGATAGGAACGTTTAACTGGTCATGCAATACTATAATAAGAATGCTTCCATTTTAAGTTATTTAAACATTATTTTCCGTAAATTTAACATATTTATATACTATTATATACATTAAAGTGCATTTTATTGTTTTATGGTTATTAGTTTATAAAATATTCCAGAAAACAAAATAATTAATTTTTTTAAAAACACTGGTACTTTGAGATAACGGAAGTTTATATCAGATCATTTTCCCTCCCAAAATTTAGGGTATTATTGGAATGTGAAGTATTTTATTACTTTGGACAAAACGGGTGTCGCCAACTTTTGCGGGCTATGCAAATGTTGCCAATTATCATCTTGCGGTCACGTTAACATAGGCATCATGTACTCGTCTCGAGGTGACCTTCATCTTCTTCTTCCTCACCTCCTATGTCCGGCGGTCGTCCAGCAAATGGTTCTATTTCTGGAATACTAAAATGAGCAGGGCCAACTGCGGCTTTCCACCCGTAAATAAAAGACTTAAAGAATGGGTAGTTCTCTTAGGTCATTAACCCAGGAAAATCATTCTCAGAGAGCACGTAGAGCCCAGTTTCCCTCAAAAGTTTAGCCCTAAGTCTCTCAAAGACGCTGTAGCCGAAAATATGTCCATAATATGTGCACCTGTCTCCGGAACTCCTCAACTGGGCCATAGGAGATCTATGCCTTTTCCAAAACCATGGAACTTAGCATGGAAACTCCCATGCCCTGTGAGGAATTGCGAGATCCAATAGTCCGGGATTATCCATTTCGCTTCTTATCGTAAACCGGACGGTAGGGGGATATTTTCTCAATGTTGAACCTTTCGCGGTAGTCACCCACCGCTGGTTTCACTCATCAATAGTATCTTGTTGAATTATCCTTTTCCATTTTCGAGGATTCTCGAAAATCCTGATCCAGTTGTCCGACCTGCTGATCCTTCTCTTTTAAAAATATATTTTAACGAATCTTCACGCAGGAGAAGGTCGAGAGGTATCCCTCCTGCTAAAACTGCACCGTTCCATGAGACACACTCCGATACGACTTAGTGTCTCGCAGCAGAGCCATCCGCTGAATAGACACCAACCTGCGTTTCTCCCGGTGTGAGGGGTTTCTGAACCTAGAGAGGGAGACGCGTACCTCAGAAAACCCAATATCACTACATTATAAATGGTCTTGATATCTGGGTATCTGAGGCCCCAAAAGGGGCCTCCCAGACGACTCAGGCCGTTCAAGGCTCGAGCAACCCTATTTCCAATGTAGTCCAAGTGAGGGGTAACGTTGAATCTTCTTCCGAATCTTATACCAAGGAAGGAATATGGACTATTATTGAATATGGTATATTATTTGAATTATGGACATCTAACATCAATCTAGTGAGATACATTACATAACTGATGAAGCGTTTTTATACTTCAAAGATATTATTCCAGAATAATCTGAGATTACCCTAATTTTTTGGTAAAAAAATATAAATATTTAAAAATTATCACCTAAAGTGATGATGCATCCTTTTGATATTATAAGTACACGTTTTAAAATTACAGGAACGTAAAAATACAGGAACGTTTAATAGGTCATGCAATACAGTAATGATCAATTCTTATAATAAAGAACGATACGAAAAGCACTAGAGTATTACCATTTCAATTTTTTAAGAATGTTTTTTAAGATTACAGTATTTGCATACTCTTTATAATTTAAAATGTATTTCATTATTTTCCAGTTATTAATTTATAAGGATATATCCCAGATAACAAAAAAAAATTAATGTGCTTTGAAGTGACAGAATTTTATATCAGGTCATTCCTCCCCTCCCAAATTTAGGGTAATCTCAACTTGTTCTGAAATAATATCTTTGAAGTATTAAAAGGCTTAATCAGTTCTATAATATATCTCACTAGATTGGTGATGGATGTCCTAAAAATATACTGCATTTATGGAAGTTTAAATCATCCTTCCGAGATAAGTATAAATATTTAAAAATTATCCCAGATAGCAAAAAAAAAAAAAAAAATTGTTAATTTTTTTTTAAAACATTGGTACTCAAAATGTAACAGAATCCCACATTTTTTTTTTGTTTGATGGCGAAAATGGAAATAAATATCAGCTTATTTTGTTACACAAATCAACTTAATTAAAAAAGTATTACATCTCCGGAGTATTAAAATGCTTAATACATCATCTAATATATCATACCAGATTATTTGTTGGATGTCTTAAGAATATAATACTTTTAAGGAAGTCTAGATTATCCTTCCGAGTTGAAAACTAAATAAATAAATAAAAACCACAATTTTTTAGACAAGGCCCTATTATATACTACGCGGTTAGTCGGTTTCTGACTCTTTGGTGAATTGGTGAATTGGTGGACCGTAACGAAGACACCACACTTGTTATTCCCAGGATTATTTCTCCTTTATTATGGTTACCAATTGATAAAAAGAATAATTATAATTACTCAACAATATAATTTGGCAATAAGGCGTGATGTATAATATAGATTTTTTAATGAAATTAAAAATTTGTTCTGTAGTTTCGTTCCGTTTATATTAAGTTAAAAAAAATAATATTACCTGAACTACAAAATACATGAAAATTGCATTTATACAATTTGAACAACAAGTACTACCATCAAATGAACAGTTGTATAATTTGTAAAATGGGGGTTGGTCCGCTATCAGACGGAATTACTCCCACGGTAAGTAATACAATTATATTTTATTAGATAAAACCTGTCACCCATGTCATTGTTAATCTAAAAAATATTTCGTAAAATCTTAAATAAGCTTACTCATGTATTAAGTGTATAATTTTTGAGTTATTCGTAAATTTAATTTGTCATTCATCGTACATTTTTTTCAGCTTCTTTTCGGGGAAGTATGTCATATACATAGATTTAGTGGGCTTTAAGGACAATACTTACAAAAATATTCATTAAAATTGAATAATATATATGACTTATAAATTGATAGCGACATAGATTTTTCGGCTGCCATCTTGATGGGAAAACGTGGATTGTTATATTGAATTCCGAGTGTCATCCTCAGGTGATCTAAGACTACTCAAAACAAATTTTGAATAGTTTCGGAGAAAATCCGAGGATAGCAGATTTTTGGATTCTACGTATCTTACTATATCTACTTATAGCAAAACCTCCAATTTTGAGGAAAGGAGTTAAATTTTTTTATTCTTCGCTTACAATTGTTTATAATTATTGAAAATAATAAACCAAAATCCTGGATAAAACTACGGTTAATCTCCATCCGTGTGATTTCCTGTTTGCCATTCTCTTGACCATTTTTTATTACATTTTATTTTACGGTGTATATGTGCGGTGGCCAACATAATTAATATTAGGTAATTGTTAGGAATCTTTTTGTTGCTGACTAAGTGTATATTGAGAGAAACTGGTCCATGAGACTGCAGACAAATGTTGCTAGTCCGTGTTTATTTCACGCTCTGCGGACGCTCTGAATGTTCTAATACCAATTCTAGTAGCAGATGTCTCTAGGCCTCATTACCGCTCGGAGTGATAGACATATGTAGTGGATTCAGTTGGATCAAATCCAACTTGAATATTATTAAATTATCATTCATGTAGTAATTTGATATCATAATCTTTTAATATCCATTTTAGTGTTCGTAAATACAAGGAGAATAAAATCGGCGTATTGTGCATTCAATCCCTCTCCCACCTCCCAAAAAAATTAACTCAATTCAAAAAAGGAGTAGGTTTTTGCGTTTGACCCAAAAATTTTCAGCATTGATTTTATATAGAATAAAATAGAATAGAAACATCAAATTTATTGTGGAATACCGTCCCTTGAAAATAACAATATTGTTCATACAATATTACATCTGGCCAAAAGATCTAATACATAAATGAATAAATGAAACATATGTAATTAAATACACATAGCTTAAAGATATACTAATGAAAGCAGATTAGCAATATGATCACAATACTGAAATATCGCTGATTAAGAAAAATAAAATAAGTATATAAATAAAATAAGAAAGGAACATTAAATTAATTTTTTGAGAAAACCATTATATCGATGAACCATTCTTATCTAGAACAATATAAAGTCATGGCCATACAAATTGTTAACCCTGTAAAATTTTATTTTTCCTATAAATACCATAAAAACAAATTTTTAAAAAAATGTCATTCAAACAAAAAAATATTATTTATTAAAAAACAAAGAACCTATAGAAATAGCACAGCAAAACTGTGAATTTCAGAAGTTAGTCGGGGGTGCAGTGAATATATAAAACACTATATTACTTAATAGTATTTTTATTGAATTAGCCAATCAGACAATAAAAAGTATAAAGAATTATTCAATAAAAATACTGTTAAAACCATCTCCACACCATTATAATATCTGTATAAAAAATATAGAAATATATTTTTGTTTGTAAAACTAGAAATTAGTTTTTGTCCAAAAAAACTACAATGTATGTTAGGCCTGTACCCTATCCTCTTCCTTATTTTCCTTAACAATTTCTTTTCTTCATGTAGTATTACTATTTTAATATTTTCTGACGAGGACAGCTGTTTGAAACTGGGCATAATTACAGCTTTTATTCCTGTAATAGTTAAAACTGAACTGAGAATTATTATTTAAGTTTTCTTGTAACCTAAATAATTAAAAAAAAAATCAATAAATCAACGTTTTCAAAATAACGATAACAAATAGGTGATGTAATTTCAATGAACACGACTGTATGCTCTAATACGTTTGTAATATATTGTTCTTATTATATTTATTTTATTAAATAATCATATTCTTGTACAATTGACAATCACATTTTTAATATTATAGGTAAAAAGGTAGTTTTTGATTTTTTTGTTGAAAGTTTTATTACTTTTATTTTTAAAAAAAACAAAAATTTATTATGTTATATTCAGCCACCTGTTTTTTATTTATTTTATTTTTTTTCAAAGGAACTGTCGATAGGAGGTATTCATACCTATTTCTGTTTTATAGCAAACATTGAGCGTGTTTTTGTGAACATTTCTACGGTCTTCGGGCATAATAAGGTGAACCGAAAAATGGTCTGTGAATTGAAAAAATCTTGAAAGTCTTCTAAACACGGCGAAAAAGCTGATAAATGCACAGTTCTAGTCTAGACCTTTAATCAGTACTGTCAGTTCACGGTGTTTAGAAGGCTTGGAAGATGATCTCAAGTTATGGAACTGTGAGAACCATATTTCGATCTGCCTTGTTATTAGTGTTGCCCAAAATCGGTCTTGGTCTTGCACTTCGCAAAACCAAGAGCAAGACAATCTGACTTAGACTGGTAAAAAAAAAATTGTTTATGTGAATACAAATTAAGGAAAAATAATTACAAGTACTTGACAGTTTTATATGTAAAGAATTGCTGTAGCCAATATACTTTTGCATTTAACTGTTCCATTTTTTCATTCGGGCTTAGTTAGGTTTTCCTAATCTGAAAAATTACATTAATATTTCTAGAGTAATATAGAGGCTAACATGTAACTGCGAGACTCTTGCGCAAGACCAAGACCAAGACCAAGACTGAGTGTGTGCTTTTAGACAACATTACTTTTTATGCCCCGAGACCGTAGATTTTATATCAATTTTCCCATTACAAACGTACTTAAGATTTTGATCCCAATTTTTAAAATTTTTACACCTTTAATGTGATTTTCAATAGTCTTTGAACTGATAAGGATACTGTAAATGAAAAATGGCTACCATGGTTTATATCCCAAATTTTCTGGCATAAATCGTTTGCAATAGGCGCAATAAATGCATCTCTGAAATTTGCGTTCCTATATCACCTTATCTAAATTTCGAACAATTTTAAAAATGTATCCGCATTTTTGTTTATCCGCATATGAAACATTGTCCAAGCAAAATAGCGGGAGAATATTGACACACAAACCTCTCTCTCCCCACCTCCTCCCTCCCCCGAAAATCCCATATGACAGAATACATGTAAGGTATGTAAGAGTAGGGTAGGCCTGACCCAGCCCTGATTAGACCGAGCCCCAATGGGGGCTATTTTATTATTCATCAGATAGAGAAGAGGGAGCCCGAAGACGGTCCCCATCAAATATAGAATAAAGGCTGGGGAGATGGGGGATTACGCCCCACCGGTCGCCCCACACACAGGGATACATACATACATTTTATCACGGCCTCAATGAGATTATAAACTTAGCCAGCTCGCGAATAACGGATGAGAGAGAACGGAATGCCTAGGACTCGAAACGTACAGGCGGAATTAATCCTCGACAATTTTTCACGTGCCATCTGTTCCTCTAGTTGTTTCTTTCAGAGTTTTTTCCCTCACGTAGTATCGATTTCGGAAATGACCCAGGTGTTTCTGAAGTATAAATGTCCTGGAGTCCCGGTAATTCGGGATAGATTAGACCGAAAGGACTTCAAAATATTAGAAAATATCTTAAAATGATAGCTGCTATCTCTTGCCCTTAGTTAAGTTAAGAATATAATAAACAAGACCATAATCAGCACATCATTATTATAACTCATTATTAATACTCATACTTCCATTCACACCCGGTTAAAATTTTTTTTCCGAATCCAGGCTTCACGTTATTTTTAAATGAAATTATCAGAGTGATGAATATCTGTAAAAATAAATTTACATTCTAGAACATTCGGTCAAAAAATTTGAATGTTAGCCATGCTCATAGCATATTCGTACTAGCGCAGTCATGAATGATCTGCAAAGGTTTAACATAAATCCACTTTAAAGGATACCTATAACGTAGTTAGGGTAAGGAGTAAAGATAAATGATGAACACCAGACATAATGAGAAAGCGATATATTAAAATTTCCAAAGCAGAGAAGGTAGATTAGCAAACATACCACAGGAGAATACTCCATCAAACACGCTTTGCCTCTGTTTCTTCGCCGTGGTCATCTTTCTTCCACAACTCGCGGTTAGACCACTTATGCTGTAGTTAGATAGGTAGCAGTTTCGAAAAAAGGAATAACCTTTGGAAATCATATGACAACATTAACAACGATTAAGTTAAAAATAATAATGTTAGTGAGAACGGAACTTATTTTACTCTAAAATAGTCTATATTTTATTTTATTGCAAACAATATTATTTTTTACCAATAAATTTAATATATTATATTTGTAATATATTGTTTATTTATAAAAAGATATTACGCAAAGGTTCATACGACAGTAATCGTAATTGTGAAAATATAAAACATAAATCATGTAAAAAAAATGTATATATATTTTTTAAAAACTTATTTATTGAAAAATATTACAATCTGTCTCTACGACATTTATAATAGAGTTCATAGATCACATTCACACTCTATGTACAATGAATAAAATAAATTATACAGAAAAATGATATATATATACAATAAATAAGAATAAAATAACCTAAAAATAAATAAATAAAAAGAACACATACACACCTTTTTTTTTTTTTTGTTCTTCCCTACCTCGCCTTTTAGGCTATACGGGATTTTCCCGGGCCGGGGGCTGAGGGCGGGGAATTTAAAATCCCCTCCGGCACCGGGACGCGAACTCGTACTTTTTAAATCATCTCAAAACTCTGTTATCCGGTTGCCAGGCAACTAGCGGTGCTGTTACACACGCTTTAGCCTATTCGGCCACCCCGCCCCTTACATACACACCTATATACAATATCAACAATTTGGCGAGAGAACTCCAAACCAGACTCGTCCCTCCAACTGAGGAGGGAAAAGTATGACTCCAGGAGTTCCCTGCACTCCTCTCTCAACCGCGTCACTAGGGCTAAACCCAGTGGAGATTGAGCAAGAGTGCTTTAGCCACATACTCTCATGTCGTGAGTGGAGAATCTGGCCATTGCCAGAACTCCAATATTTACAAACTATAAAAGATCGCGGCGCCACTGCCGTTTTAACCTCCTTGGAGGATTATATGGATGGGTGGTGCTGGATAGAGATTGTGCAAAGAGATTTGGATGATGGGCAAGGTTCTGGTGGAATTTGAAGAATTTTGCTGGGATAAGGTCTAGGACAAATGGAATATTAAGGTCATGGTGTAGGGTTTTGTTGGTTACATAGAAAGGAGCATTGACTATTGTTCGAAGGACTTTGGATTGGAAGGATTGGATGCGTTTGATGTTAGTAAATTTTGCTGTTCCCCACAGTTCAAGTCCGGAAGTCCAGATAGATTTCAGCATTGTCTTGTAGAGCAGTAACTTGTTTTCAATTGAAAGCTTTGATTTTCTGTTTAGTAGCCGGTATAGTTGTCCGTATCGTCGGTTTAGTTCCTGTCTTTTAAATCTAGTATGAGGGTTCCACGTAAGTCGTCTGTCTAAGAGAAAGCCAAGGTACCGGACTGTGTCTGAGAAAGGAAGCTGAATGGAATTAAAGTGTACTGGTGGACAGGAACTGCGTCGGAGCGTGAAGGTGATGTGTTGGCATTTGGATTCGTTTACTTTAATACGCCATTTATTACACCAGTGCTCAATCAGGGAGAGGTGTCTTTGAAGGTTTAAGAATACTATATCAGGATCTGAGTCGGATGATAGAATGGCGGTCTCATCAGCAAAAGTTGCCAGGAAGGTATCGGGATGGACAGGGATATTGGCGGTAAAGAGGATGTAAAGGACGGGACCCAATACGCTACCTTGAGGAACACCTGCTTCAATTGGATAGCAATTCGATAATTCACTACCGCAGCGAACTCGGAAGGTACGATCTGAGAGGTAGGAACGGAGGACAAGGTATAAGGATTGAGGAAGATGGGTTTTCAGCTTGGAAAGAAGCCCGGCGTGCCATACCCGGTCGAATGCTTGAACTATGTCCAGAAATGCACGCGAGCAATATTGCTTGCTTTCCAATGCTGCGGAAATATGATCGACCACTCGGTGTCCTTGTTGGACTGTGGAGTGTTGTGAACGAAATCCGAACTGATGGGAAGGAAAATTTTGGGATTCTATAAAGGGTAGGATTCGTTTTAGGACGATCTTTTCAAAGATTTTTGAGAGAATCGGAAGTAGGCTAAAGGCTAATTGATCTGTAGGACGTTGAGGTGTTAGGAGGTTTGCCTGGTTTCGGAAACAGGATAATAGGGGAATATTTCCACAAAAGAGGAAAGTGGGTGGTTCTTAGGATGGCATTCAATGAGTAGGTGAGAAGTATAACAGCTTTAGGAGGAAGTTGTCGAAGGATTTGAGAGGTAAGGAGGTCGTATCCAGGAGGTTTACGGAGAGGAAGTTTTTGTAAGTGATGTTTGACCTCAGAAGGATTAACTGCATTAGGGTGCAAGGAACGTGGAATGGGTGATGTAAGGAATTCTTCTACTGTTGTGGTATGGGTGAGGTTGGATTCCGGATGAGAGGTAAATGTTCTGGAGAGGTGTCTGGCGAATTCCTCTGCTTTATCTTCATCAGACGCTGCCCAGGAGCCATCGCTTCGACGAAGGGGATGGGAAATATGATGGGATTTTAGGTTTTTGTTGGTGATCTTCCATAGGGAATTGTCATGAACAGAGAGGGAAGTCAGGTAGGAGTTGAAGGATTGGGATTTGAAGGTTGGCAATTCCTGCTTTAATTGTTTACTGTAAAAATTATAGGAGCGACGATCGGTGGGGTGTCTAGTACGTTGCCATAATAATCTGGCGCGGCGTTTGGTATGGATTAGGTTTATGAGGTGTTGAGGTAACTTATTTTTCTTGGGAGTTCTTGAGGAGTGGTTTGGAGAGGAAGCATTCCAGATTGCTTGTTGGATAGTGGTGGTGAAAAGGTGTACGGCATTGTCAAGGTCATCTGTGGTTTTTAGGGTTATTCTGAGGTCAATTTTATCGGAAAGGATTTGGTGAAAGAGTTTCCAGTTAAATTGGGCCTCTGACGGAGGACGGTGGAGAAGACTTAGGAATAGGAGCTAGAGATAATTGGAGTAATAACGGACTATGATCTGAGAATAGTTCGGCAAGACGGGCAAGGGAATGATTGAGGGGACCTAAGTCACTGTGGATGAAAAAATCAAGGATATCGGGATTGCGGTCAGGATCTGTGGGCCAGTAGGTAGGTGAGTTAGGAGGAAGGATACTGAACCGTTGGGAATCGAGTGCAGATAACAATGTTCTGCCACGAGAGTTCGTGGTTCTAGAACGCCATTGATGGTGTTTGGCGTTTAAATCTCCACCCAGGATGAAATGATGTCCTAAGGAGTTGAGAAGAGAACTGAACTGGATATTGGATATGGATCTGTTAGGAGGGCAATATACTGATGCTATGGTGACGAAAAAGGAGAAGGTTTTGATTACGATAGCGGTTGATTGTAGGAAATCTTGTATCGGTAATGGGAGCTGGTGATGAGAAAGTGAGTGGTGTACAATAACAGCAGTACCGGCATGTGCTTTACCGTCAGGATGGTCAGTACGGTATGTTATGTATTGAGGTATTTTTAAATGCTGTTTTCTGGTCAGTCGTGTTTCCGGAATTAGTGCTACGTCGATGTTCTTGTCCAGTAATAAAGCTGTCAGTTCGTCAACGTGATTTCTACCACCATTCGCATTCCAAAGGAGAATAGATATGGGTTTTGGGATGTGAGTCATTAAGGATTTTTTAAAGGAGTGATGAGGTGAGATACGAGATTTGTGAGGATTGATATTAGTGGAGTAACTAAGGATTTAAAATCGGTAAGGAAAGATATCAGCAAACTGGTGAGATCTGTTGCATTTGAAGGAGGAGGGATATGATGAATTTGTTCTTGATGGTTAGGTTTATTCGGATCAATAGGAGTTTGAGGTTGGGATTGAGGTTGTTGTTGCAGCAGGGCTTGACAGTTATCGGTTGAGCTCTTACCTCTAAGTAGCTGGGAAAATGATACACTATTGTTTACTATTCTAGAAGGCTCTCTCTCTCTCTTCTTGGTCTTCCTGCTTCATCTTGAGTCCGGTTTTTCTGGTGTCTGGATTTGAGATTCTGGTAAATTCGGCATCCATTGTAGTTGGCCGGGTGTCCATCGAGGCATAGTGCACACACTGCAGGATCTTGTATCGGTTTTGTGCACTCCACTGATTTGTGCTGTTTACCGCATTTCACGCAACGCGGCAGATGGTGACAATAAGTCTTAGTGTGGCCATACGCCTGACAATTATGGCACTGCACTATTTCTCTCTTGGGGTATGGTTTCTCTACTTTCACCATTGTGTAATATAATCTTGTGATATCGTATATTTTTTCAATACCGGGTGATGGCTCCAGATCCACGAAAAATAAAGGTAGTGGTACTTCATTTTTTACTTCAGGCTGCTCCTTATTCTCCTTCAGAACGTTGGGTACTTGACGTACTTTGAAACCAAGCGCCGCTAGTTCTTCTTTTATCAGTTCAGTTGGAGTTGAGGAGTATAAATTTCTTATAACTACTCGTAACGATTCCTCCTGCCTAAGCTGGTACGTATGAAAATTCGCATTCGTTTCTGAGAGGTACATCACCATTATTCGGTAGGTTTTAGCAGTATCTGGTGTTATTTTTGTATCGTTGGTCCTGTTTAGACATGAATAACTGCCAGAGCAGATATTATTTAGTTGGGTGCAGAACAACTCGAAATTTTTGATGTTTTTCAGAAATATCGGAGGAGGGCTTGTTTCTGTGCAGACTCCATTACGTCTCGGTCATTTTGAAGCACTTGGTAGGGGTTCGGAGTAAAGAAAGGGGATTCTTCGATCATTTCTTGAGAAGAAGTTCCCGGTCGTGGCTGAGGTTCTGGATCTGAAGTGTTCACTTTTGTTGTTGGAGATGTTTTTCGTAGGCAGCGATGAGTTCTTTGTTTGGCTGGTGAGTTAACTCCGTCTGACCGAGTCCTCTTGGGCACCTTACTGGACATCACTTGGTGAGTATACCGCATACCGTAAGAGAAGAAAAAAAGAAAGAAAGGATAAAAAAAAAATATGAAAAAAAAATGTATTTAACAGCAATATAAACTGCTCTGGTGTACACGTGAAATGTATTAAATGAAAAAATCAGAGAGATTCCACTTAAAAATAGGTAAATACTGAGAGACCAGTTGAGAGCACAACCATCCAATCAGCTGATCCACTGCCAATCAAAAAAAATAATAAAGTAGTAAGTTCATGACATTGTAACATTGATTAGGAATCGTGTGTGGACTTAATACGATGTTTTATGGTTGTTTTTCTGTAATAAATTTATTTTCTACTGGTTGTGAACTTTAAGCTAGTCTATTATGCGTTTTTCATTTTCATGAAATAAACGAATCCAACTTAACATTTATTTACCTATTAAAAACCCATCTTAAGCTATCTAAATTTTAGCAAACACAATTTTTATTTTCACTGGCTACTTACATAGCGAAATAATAAAATAAGAGATTAAGATTTAGAATATATATATAAAGACGTATTATGATGTATGTATTGTTACGCATCATAACGTATGCAAATACGTATATTATTAACATATGTTGGGATAGGATTGACAATTGAGGAGATAGAGAAATAAATGGTGTTTGCATGGAGAGGAGGCGTTAAGAATAAAGAAGAATGCATTTCAAGTTCAAAGTAGTTCGATTTTTTTCTATTTGTTTTGAAGGCATAACAGATCTTGTAACTCCTTCATGTGTTGATAAATAATTAAAATATATAAAAAGGGAAAAACAATATAAATGACTTCAAAATAAAAATATTGATACTTTAAAAAATTAAAACTATTCCATACAAAAACGCTGAAAATTATTTCACAATGGTTTATTATCTCCAAAAAATTATACATCAAAAGTAACATTACCTTCCGAGTTATAAAAGAAAAAAAAAAAAAAGGTGATTCCAATTATTGGACTAAACTGTTTTCTTTAATCATTAGTAATATGATAAAAAAAAATAGCTTTAGTTCAGTAGCACATTTAAAATTTAAAAACCAAACCAAGGATATAACATTTGGAGTAGAACACATAAAAAAAAAAACCGGAGACCATATCTTTGCTCCTAATTGTCCGATTTTAACGATTTCTTTTTGTTTTTTAGGAAATTTGGTAAAATTTAAAAAAAAACATTTTGAAAGTTAAAAGCGTCAATGAAAGAGTTATGTCAATGAAGGAGTATCATCCTCGGGTGACCTCTGATTTTATATGAAAATTTGAAAAAAATCGGTCCAGTAGTTTCGGAGAAAATGCGCGGACGGACGGCGAACGGACAAAAAAATTTTTATTCGTTTTTCGAACTCTACGCGTCTTGAAACGTGAAACCTCAAATTTGAAGAGGGGTTATGTTTTTGAATTTTTTGGTCAAAATGTTTCATTATTAAAAAAATAAACCAAAATATGTAAAAACCGCGATATCTCTACTAATAGTGCTTTGATTTCGATGAAACTTCCTTCATTTTAATTTAAATACCTTTAAATATCTTTGAAACATCTCATCACAATATCAACAAAAAAGTAAAAACTTTTCGAGTTATTCGGAATTTAGTTTTACCATCCCTCGTAACTTTTTTTCCAGCTTCTTTTCGTTGAAGTATGTTATATAGATAAATTTAAAGGGCGTCGAGAAAATGACTTTAGCGAAGTTTCATTGAAATCTGTTCATTCGTTTAGGAGCTACAGTCTATAGCGACGCAGGTTTTTCGGCCGCCATTTTGAAAGTTAAAGGCGGAGAGTAATGTCGATGAAGGAGGATCATCCTCGGGTGACCTCTGATTTTATATAAAAATTTGAAAAAAATCTGTCCAGTAGTTTCGGAGAAAATGAGCGGACGGCGGACAGCGAACGGACAAAAAATTTTTTATTCGTTTTTCGAATTCCACGCGTCTTGAAACGTGAAACCTCAAATTTTGAGAGGGGGTTATGTTTTTGAATTTTTTGGTCGATCACAATGTTTCATTATTGTCAATAATAAACCAAAATTAGATTCTGTCTTAACTTATATAGAAAAAGAAATCTATGAGTATGTACATATTATAAAAGGGAAACACTTATAAAGTAACAATATACGGATAAAGTAAATAAAAAGATTATCTTACATATATCTATTCTTATGCTGCTATTGGTGATGGGAACTAGTCCGTTTAGTTGGACTTTGGTATCCATTTTGCTAATTCCCATGCGCCTAACCAGAGATCGCTACCACATATTAAACAGAGTGGGAGTGTCAAGATTCGTTTCACGGGTTAGTCGAGAAATAAATATTAGCTGACTCGTGTGCAAGTCGAATCCGTAACGTTCAGAACATGATTGGACATTCGGAGACTGTTGCCACAACGTACATTTTTATCATACATTTTAAAATAAATTATAATGAGAATTTTCATTTCTCTGTATTTGTATTATTGTTGAGACTAGTTTAGGCTAGACGTTCCGATGTGAAGATTACTATGTAAGTGGTAATAAATATTTCTCAGATACATTTATAAGAAATAGATATTGGTAATAGTAATGCAGTCATCTGTGATCTATAATTATAATTCTGTAAATATTCTTATGATCATATAATTATTACATATAATTATTATTATAATATATTACATATACTGGTAAGTTATTGATCCGTAAACTGATTAATATCGATAATTAATTTTCATTACATTGTGTAATTAATTTGATATATGAGCAGTTGGCAGAATGACTAATTCTAATTTTAACATTTTTTAATTATTATTTTTTGCCATATTTCTAGTTGGAACATTTATACCTTTATTCACAGTTCTATCACAGATTCAACAGTAGATTCACCAATACTGTCTGTACAGATATTATAAATTTTCCAGCAAGAAATATCACTAAAATTACTTAAGTAAAAAATGTTGAAATTGGAATTAATCATTCTGTCAAGTGAAAGGCTGATATTATACTCGATCGTTCTAGAATGTATCAATACTATAATTAGAATTTTATATTCAAAAATAAAACTCCTTAAAATTTTTAAACGAATTTCTGAAACTTTTGCTATATATTAAGAGTAAACAATAAATATCAGGCAGAGTATAGATACTGTCAGATATTGTGAGGGCTGTTTGAGTTGTGTTGCCGCGGCAAGTTTTGTTATATTTCGAAGGGTTGGCAAAAGGCCGGATAAAAATGAAGGATTGTGATTAATGATTGCCTTACGCCTCAGAGCTATCGCCAAGATAAGACCAATATGACACAACTTACTCCCAATATCTCCCTTCTGTTAACTCCTTTCTCGCTAAAGATAATTTCTCTTTCCAAGCTTTATAAGCCTTTTATTTTCCAACAGTTATTCACATAAATATATATTTTATTTCTTACATAGATACTTAGATTATTTATTTACATTATATTTTATCGTTATAATATAAGCTTCAAAGGATCAAAAACCTAAGCGTTCGTCTGCTTTTTATGGATAATGGCTTCATGAATTTGGACCAAACTTGTTTTTTAAAACCTTAAAAACTTAGTTAACAACATTGTACTGATCTGAAATCTTGAAACGAGATGGCCGAAGTAATTGAACTTTAATGTTATTTAAAAAAAAAATAATGATCAGTTGTCACATAAGGGAGACTGGGTACGGTTGTAAAGTGTACTTTATATAGATACTATTTTTTTTTTTCTGTGAGTAAAATGTATCTCATACGAGCAAATTAGAAAATAAATGTCACAACCGACCCTACATCAATGTAAACGTCTGTTCCCTTTGCCATAAGGTACCTAAAGGGAGTGGGGGCAATGGTAGATAACTATGACAACTACCTATACAACTATCTTTGTTTACACTGTAGTCTTAATGTTAATAAACAAGCAGTTACTTACTGTGTTTATGTTGAATTGAATAGTGCAGTGATGACTGTTCAATTGTCACTATTGACGCGATAAAGCAGGTTGGTAGATAGAAACTGGCACATGCCAGTCATCATATTAGCGAAACTATAAGGAATAGCTGATAGGTTTATTGAAAAGAAAGTGACATTGTGCATTTCTGAAAATATTTAAAAGTGTTGCAAACGCGTCGCACGACATTAACACTAGTTGAGGCTTTCTATACTTTTTACAGACAAAAGTCACTATTTTTATTTTGTCTCTTTGAATAATTGTTGTTGTATATATCAGGAGTGCCCAGAAGGGGGTTTCATAGGGCCAATAACATTTTTGAAGGGGGCATATTAATGGGTTTTTGAATTTTCGAGGGAGCCAAATTTCGATGGGGTTATGAGTTTTCAGATTAAGGGAATAACATGGAACATAACGCAGCAAGTATGATCTACGATTTTTCAAATTCTGCCTTAGCTCGCTCTGTTTTTTAGAAAAGTGAGCAATAAAATAGATTGGGAGAAGGGAGGGGGATAGGTTCTGGCGTTAGGGAAGGATGGGCACCTCTGATATATATAGAGATAGGATAATGAGTGTTTCCCTCGTTATATGTTAAACATCAGTTGTTAATTAGCAGTGATTAACGTAAGTAGATAATTTTATATTGTTGTGCTGACTATTTTTTTTTTTTAAAGAATTCGTTGGATATAGTTGTGAAATATTTTCTGCGTAAATTTGTAACACAAGTAATTTTTTTTGCTTTTATATACCCAGAAAATGTTCGGGAAAGACCACATGGTGCTTATGCCGTTTCGAATATTTTATATTTAATTCCTGCATATTTTCGTGTGAATTGCTGGATTTATATTGAAATTATTAAAAATTTTATGGATTTCGAATAAAAAAAAATTGAAGCTCCTCTGGTAAAGGCAACAATTTTGAGAGATAAAATTGTAATAGTTATAAGAGATAAGATCTTTCGGTAGCTATGAAAGTTTGTAGTTTTTATTTTTGTTTTTGTTGTGTCGAGGTGTGAAATACAAATCTCGACTTCTCCCAGAAAAAAATATTTAAACCCATCGATTGGTGAAATTTCATTAAATATTTTACTCTTACTATTGTTGTGCCAAATAATTTTTTTTTTTGCAAACCTGACAGGTATTTATAGTATAATTACATATACAAATTCTGTTATGTTGTTGACTTAAAAAAGTTTCATTGAAATTATTGAATCCACATCCTTCGCCTCTCCATTGTGAGAACTAGAATCTTTTGGACAGAAATGCCGATGTACAATGTAATTGACCAAAAAGAGGACATTTTTTTTGCTTTACACACAACAGCGATTATTTAAAATATATTAGAGTTTATGGTTCGTACAAGTTGGGAATGAATTCTTAAATCCCATAAGGTCAAAGAATGGTAATAATACAAAATTAGGGTTATTATTAGAGTGCTTTAGAGATTTTGTGGTGATGTTTGGAGAGACAACAACGAAGTATTTTCCTTGTGCCTCTCCGGGGATGGGAGGCAACAAAGTATTCTCTCCTGACTAACGCCTTCCTTCGATTTGATCGGAGCACCTGTTGTTTACGTTAGGATGTATTCTTTAGTATGTCTATCGAACCATTTACGCTGTTTTTTTTTTTTGTTCTTGCTATGTGTCAAACCAGGATCTAGAAATTGTCATACGCACTAATTGTTTTTTTGAAGTAGTTGGACAATATTATGTGTTTCAATTTATCATTCCTGGACAGGTATCAAACCATGCATTCTGGAGAGTTTATGAGGCCTTCAGAGTGAGTTTATAAAAAAGAAAGATTCAAAGTAGCAAACCTCTTTACTAAAAAATCTCTATACCTATCTAGTAGTATTTTTATAAAATGTTTATTTAAAATGTTACTGAGTCTGGTCCAGGTATTAGCAACTTTCTTCTTATTTTAATGGAAATGGTCTCTTGCAGGGATGCCCAGAAGAGGGTTTGATGGCACAAGTTACGCCTTAAGTCTTTATTAATTTAGTTGTGGTTTGTTGCACAGGCGAATCTACGGGGAGGGGGCTTTCGGGCTGAAGCCTCCCCCCCAAAAATGGTAAAATATAACCATATTTTACACAAATAAATATTAAAAAATATCTCTTAAAGTATTCTTGTTCGGAGGGGGGGGGGGCGGGGTGGCCGAATAGGCTAAAGCGTGTGCACAACACCGCTAGTTGCCTGGCAACCAGATAACAGAGATTTGAGATGATATAAAAAGTACGAGTTCGCGTCCCGGTGCCGGAGGGGATTTTAAATTCCCCGCCCTCACCCTCCGGCCCGGGAAAATCCCGTATAGCCTTAAAGGCGAGGTAGGGAAGAACAAAAAAAAAAAAAAAAAATTCTTGTTCGTTTAATTACATTTAATAGGTCTTCAGGAACCACTTAAACACCATTTCATATAGGTAGTTAATTTCTTTCTTTCTTTTTTTCAAATTATTTTTATTAAGATTTATGAAAAAAAATTCTTTCGGGCTGAAGCCCCCCCAAAATTAAATCCTGGATTCGCTAGTGATGACAGACAATGCAAATCTCTTAATACCGTTTTCGTAAACTTTACAATGGAATATAACAGTTTAATAACTAATAGTCGTACAATCCATAATCAACGGATCGTACAATCCATAATCAAACGGTGATATAATAAATAAGACTTTTGTTATTTTAATGGTATTTATGATTTTTTAGCTGCAATTTTTTAGCTTTAGCTCGGTTTGAAATGCAATATAAAAATTTTATAATAGCCCAGCATTACCATACAATAATTTCTATTCAAATTTGAGCTGTAAGTGAAAGTTGTGTGTTGAGCGCACCAGATTTTTCTCTTTGAGTATGGATTTCATAAATAATTTAATTTTATAGATTGTGAGTTATTAGTTTATAGTTTAGTTTTATTACATTGGACTTAATTCGTTTGCGATAAGTAGCAAAGGAATGGTGAATTAACCAGGTTTGCCAAGAGAAAGAAATACTTTATTGAAAGTAGTGCTGCCCTACTACATATGGTTGCTTTACGCACAGCTACCGATCAATCCACTTGGACATAATTTATACATTGCATTATTCTATTATTACATATATATATATATCTTTCCTTCTTTTCCTTCTTCGTTATAATAATAGTCCTATAAAATATAAACTAATAACTACACCAAGTCCAATAAACTACACTGAGCCATCAACATTGCATAACATACTCATAAAAAATTGAATGCTAAGAATCCAACACTAAATCGTACACACATATATCCACAACCACGGGCGGATCTACGGGGGGGGGGCTTTCGGGCTGAAGCCCCCTCCCCCCCAAAAATGGTAAAATATAACCATGTTTTATAGAAATAAAATATTTAAAAATACCTCTTAGAGTATTATTGTTCGTGTAATTAGATTTAAAAGGACTTAAGGAATCACTTAAACACCATTTCATATAGGTAGTTAGTTTCTTTCTGTTTTCCTAAAGTAATTATCGTTATTTTTATGAAAAAAAAAGCTTTCGGGCTGAAGCCCCTCCCCAAAATGAAATCCTGAATCCGCTAGTAGTTTGTTGCAGAATAAGTTGAGATTTATCGCTAATGGAGTAAAAAGATGTAAAAATATTTGGGTCGAACACTAATTTAACCGGACTAATAATGTTTTTACTCGATTAGAGAAAATGTAAACTCAACTTATTTAATGTAGACTTAAATTTCATCAAACAAGAAAGTGTTTCTGTAAGTGTTGTATCTTTAGTTCAGTTGGGGGTTATACAGTACTTCCTCACATTGTGTTGGACACAAGACCCTTCATAGGCTGTTAGCGGTACAGGTTATTTTTTAAATGATTTTAAAATAGACAAGATTTACTTGCATTTAATGTAAATTTAATCCAATTTAATATGAAGTAATTGGTTGTAATACCTAAATTAAATATTGTTTTAGTTATTGTTTTTTATTCAACATAAAAACTTGTTTGCCTTAAAAATTTATAATTTCTGGTCCTCTGTATGCAATTTTTATAAGTCTTGATGCCTTCTATCACATATAAATTATATGAAATTAATGTCAATCTAAACTTCATATCATTATCAGGAAATTCCCCATTACTTGATATCGAATATAATTCTGTTGTCAATGACTTTTTATAATCATTAAAAGAAAGACTATTTGAACAATAATTTGAGCTATCGAAAATGTTAAAAACTAATTAAACTTCAAAAAGGTATCATCTACTATGAACAATTTCAATTTTATTGTTCGAAGCAATTTTTGCTTAAAGTGGAAACACAATAAATATAATTACAGAAATATCTTCCTAACCATCGGTTTTATCAAAAAAATTTCTAGGATTATTTTTATAGACCTTTTAAATTATTTTAATTTTGTACAGTACACTATTTGCGAAATACCTCATAGTTTTTGAGATATTCAGAAAATAATTCTGTCCTACAACTACCCTCATCAAAACCCGACGTGGGATTCTTTGGGACTTTTATCAGTTATTATGGGGAGGGTAATGAACAATTTCTGACAAGTTTCATCTTTATATTTTTTAATGTTGGGCTAAGGATGTTTTTCCCCCCAACTTTATTGGACTAGTGGAGATCTCGAGGCCATCGTCTTTTCAAGCACCCCGAAGAGTTATCAATAGTGTTGTCCAAATGCAAGACCAAGACGTGACCGTGTCAGTCTTAGTCTTGGTATTGTTCTTGGTCTTTTCCAAGAGTATTGCAGTTACCTGTTAGATTATTGCTATTTATTAAACATGTTAATTTAGATGCTAGAAAAATGCTACAGATCAGGTACATTTATTTAGATGTTTTACTGACATAAAACATAGTAAAGTCCAACGAAATTAATAATATTGAAAATGTTTATTTGGTCTTATTTAGTGCTTAAATTAAAGTTCGTTCAATACTTTCTGAAAATAAATATACTTCCATGCATTTTTGTTTTGATAACCTTGTTTCTTACCTTAAAAAAAAAAAATCCTTTTTGAAATATTAACACAAAAAAGAAAATAATAGGGAAATATATATGGCCAAGTTTCTAAACTCAACGCTGTACTCATCGGTGACACCTTTTTACCCAGTTTAGAACGAAGCGTTCAGCGCTGAATTAAGAAACTTGCCCCATGTATTGTTAAACTTATAAATCTGTTAAAATAATTATACTTAAACCATCCTACAAGTATTAATATTCTTATATCATTTTATTCATAGATATGACATCGATGGTTGCACCTACTTTGAGTTAATTTAATATTCCTGACAAATTTTATTTTATCTCTAAGCATACGATTATATACATTTATACGATTTTTAAAAGAGTATGGGTACAAGGATTTAAAATATTTTAAACAAATTATAATACTGATATTTATTTTTGAGGGGTGGTAACACTGGCATACTGCATCGCAACCTCAGTACAGTGCCATCTGTGTACCGAATCGGTACTACCGATGCGCTTTGTAACAATCATAGTAATTCATATATAACTGAAGTCAATTTCTGATAATAAGAATTTAAAATCTTTGAGAAAGTAACGAGAAAGCTTCTCAGTTATTACAGAATAAGGTACTGAAGAATTTAATAAATGTTTTTTTTTTTAAATTAACGATACCTCAGTGAATTAAATTATAAAACTAATAGAATATACATAAATGTTTAACAATCCTTCTATGACCTATCTGATCAAGGAATAAATGCAAATTAAAATATTCTCTAAGAAATCATTGTTTAAACTTTGGACCGTACATGTTTGTGCAAGTTCGATAATTGTACTTCGCCCTCACACTAGAGTCAGCTATGAACTAATGCATTTCGTAATATTGGAATTTATTTATTATTCGTTCTTATTTATTTAATTTTTATTCGCTATGAATGAATTATGAAACTATCTGAAGAAGAAACCCAATTGTTTCTATACGTTTTAGAAATAAATAAATAAATTATTCATTATTATTGACAATTCGCTTAACCAATTCTTTATAAACATAGATACCTGCATAACTTCAAGCATATACATAAAAATTTAACAATAGTCTATGACGCGGAAGAAAATAATTAAAATTTTGTATTCTTTTAAATTCTTTTTCTATACTGTACTACTTAGAACATAAAAGTACCTTACTACATATGCGTCTGTTAGTATTTGCCAAAGGTTGTGGTTTGTATCTATAACCATCTTTCTGTTTATTATTATTTTTTTTAAATATATCTGAAGTGAAACAGTATCTACAAATTAATCACCATTTTTAAACTATTTGAGAAAGGAATTGAAATGTTTTTCTGATATTTATAAATAAGATACATTTCAAAGTTTTGAATAAATATCACTGCCTATTAAATTACTAAATTACTCATGTATGTATGTAGAATCATGAAAGTAAATGTTAAACGATTGTCTTGTTGTATTAGAAAATAAATATTAAAAAAAAATTAAACTCGAGTAATTTGAACTTTGGACACCACGTGACTGTGCCATGGTACTTCCAGCACTGTAAATATTAAGTTTTTAATCATCATAACAGTTTTTTCAAAGCATCAGAAGCTTAACTGCATCAATGAATCGTGGTTGTAAGTGGCTATACTGTTCAAATTATTAAAAATAAAATATATGCTTGTCAAGTTTATATTCTAAACTTGTCAAGTTTAAATTCTAAAATATATGCTAGTCAAACATATTCTTAATGTATGTACTGCAAGCATAGATATAATAATTTAATAATGGTTCTATTATGCTTGAAAATAATTAAATTTCTAAATTTTAATATAACCCACTACTTTGAAAATTGAACCCTACAACCTGTACTTCGACCTCAGTCTAGTTGTAGTTCTGTACCGACAAACTTCGCCATAATTGTTATAGCTCTTTGATATACCAGAACTTCAACTGCATCTGTAAATAAATAGTGATTTTTAAACTATTTAAAAATTTTTAAAGTAATGAATCATTTATGCTGAAATTCAGAAATAAGGTACCGTTCAAATTATCAAATAAATATTACATCTTGTTAAATTAACCGATTCCTTATTTATATAGTATAACCATGGCATAAATATTTAATGATTGTACAATCATGTTAAAAAATAACTGAATTTCATTTTTTTTTTATATGCGCACTGCTATGACATTGTACCCTACATTTGAACTTCTCCTCAGTCTACTCGCAGTTCCGTTATAGTTGTATAAATAGGGTGAATTCACAAACTTTGTTAATAATTAGCTATTTTATCCATACATAGATGTCAAACAAGAATAACCAGGTAGCTATTTGATTTACAGATTAAATTTAAACGTTTTTATTTATAGATTAAATTATTAATTTTATCTATTTAATTAAATATATCGTCGATTTATAGCAAAAAATCAATAAGTATCGTTTCAGAAAATTAAATCACTACGTTGTTAAATGGATTTTCTCTGTGTGAAATTAAAACGTTTTTCAATTATTGTATCTATTTCTGATATATTTTAGAGTGCTTTTTCGATACATTTAATAAGTTTTAAGATCGATCGACCTTGACCAAAATTAAAAAAAAATATGTACTTCAATGTTTAGCCTCATCGAAAGTGTTCTTAATAACATTTCGCAATAAATCGACGATTTAATATAATTAAATAGTTTAATTTAACAAGCACTCGTGATAATTGAGTTTGGATGTAATAACTTTTACGTACCAATTAAAGCTCATTCTTTTCACTGTTTGGCGATAATAACAAGTATTTTGTAACAGCAATTTTTTTTTAATTTATGAACTGTAAATGTTCATTACGGATTTTTTAATTCGTTAAAATTGGCTTAAAAAGTTATTGTTTTTCAATATTTTTCTAATGATTGTAGAAATACCTTTCTCTGCCGTTATCTGTTGAAGTTTAGGCAACATTACTTAAGGTGTTACTAAGACGGCCCGTGTTAAGGGAATAGAGGAGCGAGGGAGGATATTAAGGACAAAGGTGAAGTATTTTATGCAAGACTCAAGCTGGGAAAGTGTTTAAGTTGCCTCTTTGTGACTACGTAATCATTGACACAATAATGCATGCCTGGGCTAAGGTCACCAAGGAATCCCTTCAAACAAGGCATTCTGTTTAATCCCCCGTTACTTCTTAACTGTCTTGTAAAATGTCCAGTGATGCACTCAGTCCATAACTACTGTCACCATTACACTGCCATGATTTTACTGTTTATGTGGTTATAATATATATATATGTGTGTTAATTTCCCGATTTTTTTTTTCTGCTAGCATTAAAGAACAAGTAGATCTTTTGCCGTCCTAACAAGCCTATCTCTGCCTGTGTTGGGCTATTTCATTCCAGTTATCTGCAAGCAGCTCAATTGCTTCTTTGTTGATTCTATCAATCCATCTACTTTTGGCCTTTTGTCACCTATTGAGGCATTCATTGTTACGTAGAGGCTTCCAAAAGGCTTCCAGAACAAACATCCTCCAACAGTTCTTCAGCGGTTGTTATCCGTGTCAAGAAAGCCGTACATGATAACGACCACGAGATGCCCTCGAGGAAGAGTGTCGAAATGTAGTGCGCCAACTCCTTGGGCAAGTATTCGTTGTTTAGAATTTACCTCATAGTTCTTGATGGGCATTATTTTGAACAGGAGGATGAAGAAGATTTCAAGCATTAGAAAGGAAAAAAAAAATGTGATATGCGACAAGATCAAGCATCTAATTCACAAACAGATCTAGATTCATTCACTTACCTCAAAACATGGAATAGTAACAACCCTCAACAAGCCCAAAACAGAACCAAACATTTTCCTAAGTTTTGATTCCATAAGTTGAGTTTGAAAGTATAATTTTCTTATGATCTTTATGCATTGTTCCCTTTCCCCCTTTAGAAGGATAGCTACGAGCTAAATGCCCTCCTCCCCCATCTTAGCCTCCATGCCTTCATACCGTTGAATTTACCGAAATGGATCGGAAAAAAATCTGGTGCATGCATCACATAACATCCACTTACTATTTTAATTTGAGTATAAATTATTGTCTACGCAAATTCGGTAATTTAAATAAGGCATTTTATAATGGAAGTAAGCTTTAGATAGCAATTTATTGAGTTTCGCTCAAATTTATCAATGCAGAATATCATTAAAGTAACAAGAAACCTATTATATATCTAAAGTAACCTCTCTAACAATGGGAGAGTCAATGGGTTAGCGATTTAAATTTAAATTTTTTTGATGATACTACATCGGAATATATTGGACACATGCACTCGGGGTTCGTTCCTATGGGCCTTAGGAGCCAGCAAAATTATATAATTTCAACCAAAATTCGTTATTTATTTTTTATTTTGCTTTGCCCGGATTTTTAGATTATGATCATCTGATCATCTGAGTATCAATATATTTGGTTTTTTGTTGTTTTTTTGTGTGCAGAACAAGGAATGAAAATGATAATGATTAATTTGAAATATTGTTGCATTGTTTCTTTTGTTTTTTAATGAACATTGATGATGGCGGAAATCTCTAAGCCTTCGTTGTGTAAAATGTTTTATTAATAAAATAACATTGCATGAAAGTATTTTTTCACTACAATTTTATAATATTTGAGGAAAACATATATTATTAATTGAATAAAATTAAATTATACCCGTTAATTCTGAGTGAAAATAAATTTCAACTCGAGACACATTCGCGTTCGGGAATGGCCCATCGTAAGGAGACAATGGCCGACGAAGACGTCTCCAGAAGACACTGATAATCTCTTTTCAGGCCGTCCATTCCTCGTCAAAATCAATATTTACGTCTTGAGGGGTCATGTGGGGGCGAGTGGGCGCCAGGCGGGGTGTACGTCGTTAGCTGCGTCATCAACCGACCAAAGAAATGGTAGCTTTACAGCCCCAAACCGGGTCTTTGCGTTTATGTGGATAGACTAAGGAGTAACGACGGGGGGATGGCTAGCGTTACTAGCAGCGGCTGCAACAACATTACGAGAAGCCACTGCAACCACTATCTTGAATATCTGATGAGGTTGTCGTGAAAAACTTTTATCTATAAGCTAAGATATATGGTCTTTCCTAAAAATTAGAAGGATCTTGTCTGTTTTATTGACTCATTTTCTCTAAAAGTACGCCTATCCATCAAGTTTGGACCTAACATTTCATGAATTTACTGATTATCAATCAAATTTGGCTTTAAATAAATAAAGTTGGCTCTAAACCTGACATATTTTATGTTATTGACATTGATATACGCTAAAGGTGAATTTAAAAAAATATTTTGAACAGTTTAAGAATCATTTTTTTTTTTTTGGCTAATCCTTTTATTCTGTACTGTTCAAATGGCATGTGCTCCAGCAATAATTTTGTGACTTGGTCAAACGTAGAATCCGAAAATCAAAAACAAATATATTTTTTAGTCCACCGTCCGCGGCTTTTTTCCGTGATCTTGTCAGCAGGAGATAATGCTTCTAACTGGACACAGCCATCTGCTCTTTTGTTTAAAAATAACAGTCGGAAAGCCTGTGTGGTTATAGAG
This sequence comes from Nezara viridula, assembly GCA_928085145.1. Lineage (NCBI taxonomy): Eukaryota > Metazoa > Arthropoda > Insecta > Hemiptera > Pentatomidae > Nezara > Nezara viridula. Next base: position 77,237,335 of record OV725080.1, read on the forward strand.
TACAATGCTGATGTGAATAGCTATAACGATTTTAATGGCTAAGCCTATTAAATTCATGCGTATAACATCTCAAAGAAGAAGCTGAAAAAAATGTTATTGGCAAAGCATTAAAAATATGCACATTTTTTGGTAGATTCTAGGTTTGAATGATAATGAAATTACATAAAAAATTTCTAATAATGGAACAATGTATGTTTATTGGTTGTTAATTAAATTTGTGGAACATGAAGAATTTAATATTCGAAGCATTATTTCTTGAAGATTATTCTAAGAATTAGTTGGAGGGGAAAAAAAAAAAAAAAATCAACCGCTAGCTGTGAATAAGTTTGTCAGGTAACCGAAGGGGAAAATTTCGAATTAGGCGGCAGCCACCTGTGTGGCCGGACCGCTCGGCCTTCCTGTCATTTTGCCAATTTCGTTTGTGAGCTGGAGCTTAAGGCACCTCTCTTGTAAAATATTTGTCGTTTACATTACATTACAACAAACAAATATTCAGAATCGTTTAAATTTATTATTATAAACAATTTTGGATAATGGCATAAATATAATATAATGTATAAATACGATAAAATTATATTTATGACAAATACGCTCAGGATGCAAGTATACATAGAAATGAACAAGCAGACGTCGAATCCCGGATGGCTCGGCCTGATATTAATAATAAGATAAAATCCTTTGGTTATGTTCCTGGAGAGGACTGGAGCTGTACGGAATGAGACCTGGAGATGGAGCCTCTCCAAACTTGTTCAGGTAAAACCATACATCGCTAAATGGTGACCAGTAACAGGAAATCAAGAAGAGAATGAATAATCCTGTGTCCTTTCAGAATTGTTCGCTGCGAATATTCTCACTGCTACCTGCTCGGTTCGGAGTGAACCACATACTCGTGGACTGTACAGCAGTGTGCAACGAAAAAAACTTTTTTTTGGCGGAAAACATTCTCATAGCCTTTTAAAGATGCCTTTTTATGTCTACAAAAACAATAATAATATTTTTGTTCAAAAAATTGGATTTTTTTATAACCTTTAGTTTTACAATCCTTGGTCATATATTGTTAATGATTGTAAGGAGAGAGGTGAATTTCTTGGATATAATTAGATTTTACATTTTTTTTTCTGATGCTCCATTTTATTTTCAAAATTACACATATAAGTGGATACTATATTATGAAGAAAGAATTGCCAATGACCCTATTGGGTAGAGGCAGATAAATATATACTTCATTTTTTCTTTTCATTTAATTTATTTCTATAGGAGGAATGATTTTAGTTTGTTGCTTAACAATATTAACTTTTTCAAAATTTATATACTGATCTAACTTTCTTTATATTGCTTTTGGACAGTTTTGTATTCCATTTTACACATGCTTTTGTATTTAAGGAACCTTGTCCCACAACAAAGTTCATCTTCTATTCTATACAAATATTGATCTACAGCAAATACTCAAAACAAGAAAACCAATTATTTTGAAGGTATGAATATGTGTTATTGTTTCACAAGATTCAATTCTCCTTCTTCGTAAGGAAGTAAGGTCAAAGACCGGACCTTCCTCAATCATATCCCATATCCTGGATTGGCCGTGCAGGACCAGTGGCTTGGCCTGCACGCTCTTCAGACCTAACGCCACTGGATTTTTAGTTTGGGGTGACATTAAACAAAAACTCTATGCAAGTCCGGTCAATGATCTTAATTCCTTAAGAAGAAGGATAATTGAATTTTGTGAAACTATAACACATATTCAGTGCCGTTCTGCCACTGCTGCTGTTGAAGAACGATGTTGAGCCTGTCTTAATGCTCAAGGAAATCACTTTGAACAACATTTAATATGAATGTAAATGTTAACATTTAATTAATAAAGTAGTTAGGACAAATAAATAGGTTTTATTTATTTGATATAACGTAAATAATTCACAACAACGAAAACATTTAGGTGTGAGTATCTTCTAAACAAAGCGTTTGCGGACATACCTTCAGAGGATTTTAAAAAAAATTTTTGAGATGCTTAGTTCATTTTTGCAATTTGGCCACTTAACCCTGAAACACCCTATTGTAACATTCGCTACATTTATTTATTATTATTTTATTTCGCCTTTTAGTTTTATTTATATTTATTCCACAGTTAATTTTGTTTTGTTTCTTAATATGCTAGCATTTATAGTTTCTATACTAATTGAACTTTGAATATTATCTTTGACCATTATTGTATTCTATTTATCTGTACACAGATTTTTACTATTATCGTATCTAATCCCAAAATAAGGTTTAATATCTATTCTATTCTATATAAATATAGATCTATATAATTGTTACATTCATCACATATAATGGGTGCCAAAATAATGTTTAGATATTATGGCCCCTAGCAGACGACCATTGGTCTATGCTGAATTTCCTCGATCGATGCTAAATGTATTTAATGTATCTATAAGATTAAATCTAATGAACATTCTATCCTTTTGTCGTTTATAATTAATTAGTAATTATACTTAGTTGGTATAATGAAGGAAATAAAGTTTAAAAATATTAATTAATTGAAAAGAATATATTTTTGTGGTAGCATTAATCTCTTAAAGCCCCCTCAAGTTGGTGTTAGCTCTGTGGCTAAGTTGATGAACCGTTCCATTAGGAGCTGAAGGGTTACTTAATGACTCCCGTGACGTTTATTCCTCCAAGTCGCAACTGAGGATTCCATCTGTCACATTGGCTCAGTATTATCCTGTCCTTGGTGGCTCAGAGCCTTTAGACCTTTATGAGCAGTTATATCAAGTGACAGTTATTTGAAAAAATAAAGAAGGAGTTATTAGAGTAAAGTTAACTCGTTAAATAATTTATTTTTTTAAACGGATATAAAAAAATTCAATATAAATTTCATTTATCAGTATTGATGGAAAAGCAAAGACTGGTTAAAATATTATAGTAATAGGATTCATTTAATAATGTATAAATATTTGGTCCTACCAGATGGTAACATTTGTCGGTCAGTGCCAACCTAATTTTAAACTTTGGCTGTTTTGTTCCAAGGAATACATATACTATCGATATTTATTAATTTATTACTTTAACAATATAATTTAATTTAAAGTTAAATTAACAAAAGTTAATTTATGATAAGGTACTGATGTTGAGAAGTAGGAAAACTATAGGTGGGTGAGTTTTTGGTCCAAGTTAATGATTATTAATTAAAATTTAAAAAAGAAAGGAAGTACCCTATTTTACTCCTAGTACCCTAGAAAAATTACGTTTTTACCTTTTTTTGTGTATATTTTAAATTACCAGTTAATTTGGTATGAATTTAAGCCAATATTCATACCAAATATTCAAACCAAAACTATGCATTAAACCACGTAGTTTAATGCATAGTTTTCCGAATCGGGTGTTAAATGATAAAATATATTTGATGAGAAGGATAGTTGGGGAGTTCAGTCAAATTTAAATGGTAAAAAATAGAGTAGTTTTTTTTTTTTTTTTTGGGTGATAAATATTCAGGACGCAGTCTTTTAAAAAAAAATTGTTAATTTTTTATTTGTGCCAACTAATAATTTATAGATAAATTAATAAAAGTTAATTTATGACAAGGTACTGAATAATAATAATACAATAAGCTGATGCCAAATATTTTTTTTTAAAAGACTGTGTCATGAATATTAATCGTCCATGATATGTAGAACAGTCGACTATCTTCCTTCAATTTATTTATTTTTACATTTGCCTAAAAGTAGACATAAAAATAAATAAAACTATTTATTTTTGACCATTTCAATATGACTGAACACCATCATTCTCTTACATTATTCACTACAGTCAACCATAAATCCACAATTATAAAATATATTTATATCTTTCTTTTTCTTTAAAATTTTAGACAAAATCCTATTTTGCCAGATACTTTTTATGTATTTCTATTTGATTTTATAAATTAATTAATATTTATAAATTTAATTATGATTTTGTAGACCTAAAGTATATTAAATAATAATTATTAAGTATATTAAATGACTACTGCTTTACTGCTGATGAGAGTAATTTTCAATATTAATCTACGCTGTAAATTAAAATCAGTTGACATTGTGTAGCAGTCCCATAGCATTGAACTCTTGAATTATTTAATGTAATATTTTTTATAATATAATAAATAATACAATTTTCAAATACTTAAAAAAAAATATGCCAAAATAATTGTTTTTTGTATAAAATTTATATAATTTCAATCATGACATCGTTCGTTCTGTTAAAGAAATGATACAAATTGTAAAATAATTTCCACCCTAATGTTTAAAAAAAATAATAACAGAAAAACGAGTGGAAATTATAATTTGATGAGTGACAGAAATTAAATTATATTATAAAAAAATCAAAGCTCAAAATAATTAAAAAATATTAATTAAATTGTTATTTTCATTAAGGAGTAAGGCCATATTGTATACAAGGACAAAAATCTCTTCAGACTCTTTTAGTACTTATAAGGATTTATATAAAAACTTCATGAGACTAATTTAATTTAAAGATCTTTTCCATACAAATATATTGTTTTACCAGTTTAATTAAGCTTTTATTTTTTAAATAAAACATTTTCTCCAACTGTATTCATCTCAAAATATTTCATATTAGATTTTTTTTTTAAATCCTTCAGGCGCTAAGCAGATATAAAATAACCTTAAACAAAGGACTTATTTTCAATATATTTGTTTAACATTTTTTGTGCACAATAATTTGAACATGTATAATAGTGTTAAATAGGTCTTGGTCCTACACTTTGCAAGACCAAGACCTAGGCCGCCTGAGACTGATAAAATAAAATAAATAAAAAAAAACGTTTTCGTGAACAAAAATCAAGGCAAATTAGTTACGAATACTAGGAAATTTTAGTTACTACATGTAAAGAATTGGTAGAACCAATATACTTGTGTATTTAATTCTACCAATTTTTCATTAGTGGTTTCTCCTATGTCAAGTATCTTAGTTTTAATGAACATATTTAAAATTAAAAAAAAATTGTTTAAAGTTATTTTTGGAGATAATTGTTTTTTTAATATTGGTTTTTTAAATTTTGGTGGATCATATAGTTTGTCTTTCGCTCCATAAATCTTCTATTCCAAGGTGAAGTCTGTCACTATCTTTCTTGAAAATGCCTTTAATGTATTTTCAGGTTAATTTTATTAATTTGGTTGAACTTTACTATGTTTATGTCAATAAAACATTTAAATGTATCTATTCTTTTGTGTTTTCTAAAGTAACTTCTAAGATCTACAGTAACCTGTTTAATAAATAGCAATAAGCTGATAGATAACTGCAAGACTCTTGCGAGATTCTTGAGCTAGACCAAGATCAAGATCAAGACAGAGTGCGCAAGACCAAGACTCGTCTTGTTCTTGTATTTGGGCAAAGCTAATGCATTCCATTGAAAGTCTTTAGTATTTCTAGTCGCGAAAAGTAATGACAGTTCAAATACAGAAAAACGTAAAATAAAGATCACTTAATCTTGATGATTACCTAATGTGCAATAACTATTGCACATCTCACTTCATCAGTTTAGAAAAATAAAATCTGTCTAGTATGCTATTATAGCTTCCTCACAATTTCTCTGATAAATGAGGAAAACAGATGTACATTTTTTTGTTGGTTGCGACTTGATTTGAAAAGCATTATTCCTCTTCTTTAACTTCTTTAGCGCCACTGTCGTCAAACTTAAATTTTCTGTGATACGTTTTTATTCCTTATTGGCATACATTTGATGGAAATTCCTAAAATAAACAAATATAGATATGAATATATGTATTATATGCACAGACTTATAATTAATATCATAATTTTATTTGAAGATTCAATAGAATATTAAAATAAACAAAAACAAATCAAGTTAATAAACTTATATAACTCTCCAACATGAGTTGACTACCTGCCTTATAGTCCTTGGTATAGATTATTTTTCATAAAATTATTAACATCCACCGAAAACTTCGTAAATGGCTTCATCTCATCGTTATCTACAAATTTTTTATCTACGAAAATTCTCAGAAACGCGACATCTTCTTATTAAATTAATTAAGTAAATTAGATACTAAAAACTCACAAATACCTAGTTGCTTTCCACCTGAATCGTAAAATAATTCGTTCACAAAATTGGAAAAAAGGATGGCCTACAAAAATATTGGGTCGTTTAGCCTATATAACGTCGTTATTTTGACATATTGGGGGTGGAGGTCACACCAAATGGCCCTTTATTTTTTAGGCCACCTTTATTCTCGAATTTGTTATCAAATAATCATTATAACGATTATGGTAGGGGAAATGGATGTTATGAGTTTTTAGTACTTAATTAAATATACAAGGTTTGCCGATCTCCAGATTGAATAGGCCACAATTCCAAGAATTTTCGTAAATAAAATATTCGTAGATTACGAAGAGAAGAAGCTATTCACGAAGTTTTAGGCGGATGTTAATAGTTTGATAAAAAGGTGTTTGTACCACGGGCTTTTAATCTACAGAAATTATATTCATCATTTTAATTTGAGTTGTCAAATGGAATTCGTTGATATTAATACAAGACTATTGGCACAACATTCCACACTTTTCCTCATACTTCCGGCATATCGAAAGAACCGATTTTGAAATTTAGGTGAATCAGGGATAATTAGTTAGCGAATACGTATAAGAAAGTAGTGGATGTAGCAAGATAAAATTGATTAAACAATATTTTTTTCTCCGATACTTAATTTCAATTTAAGTTCGAGCCAAATCAAACAACTCGTTTTTGATATATTTGCGTGTCCCAGAAAAAACAAAGCAATGGATGAAATTAGTTAAAATTGATTTAGGACAATCTAACAACCAACTCCCACAAATTTCATTGATGCTATGTCCGACACATGAAATTGTGTTAACAAGACTCAGACATGGAAACAATTTTTTTTTTTCTTCAATGCCTAAAACGTAAAATGTTAGTGAGAATTTTTAATTATCAGAAAAAATTTTTTTAAAGCTCCTTCATGATTAAAAAGCTTCAATGCCATCGGTAAAGAGGAAGCAAAAGAATTACAAAACAGATAGTAAGTTATCCCAAAACAGTTAACCTTATATCAGAAATAAATCAGAAATAAACTCTGGCGGTATTTTATCGAAATTAACGTAATTTCTTTTTATTATATTTTCTGATTTTATTTATAAATATGTAAAAATATTACATTAAATTTTTATTACATTTTTTTTTATATACAGCTAAAATATCATGCATGGTTATGTTAAAAATTATCACACTCTTCACACGTATTTGCACATTATTATTTGTTTGTTTATTAATTAGATGTACTTGATAGTTTTTAGCGTTTACATATTTAGACATTTTATGTTTAGTGGAAACTCAGAGTTTATTGATAAGTATAATTTATTTTTCCTTAAAAGTGTATATTTATACTACTCTACCATTGTATATAGTTTAAAGTGTTTTGTACATAGTTTTAGATGTTTTTTTTCATAGCTCTATTCATTTTGTGCTTAGCATTTTCATTTTATTTTTTTTTTGTTTTATACCGTAGACCAGAAGTAATCTCTTATCGTTGTGCGATGTTGTTATTCTCAATGGACTTTGTCCCACATCCCACAATAAAGTTATTTTATATTCTATTCTATTACATTACATGATTATATTATAAAAATAGTTTCAGTTTTGTGAACGTAAGTTCTTTTTATGAACGTAAGTTCGCTTTCCGGGTGCCAACTGATAGTGAACAAGCTGTACCTTATATTATTGTTAAAGTAAATTGATTTTAGGTAATCATAAAGTCAGGAGTTTACAGTTTAAAACATTAGATGTTTTATTTTATAATTTAAAGCTTATGATGTTTTATGAATTTTTCCCTAAGGAATCTTCAAGACCCATCTACAAAAAATTATTGTTACGATTAATTATTATTTGTTGTTGATCTCCTATAAATTACGGTTAATGAATATCTTTATAGGGACAAATTATTGTGTCATAAAAACAGAAATATTAGGTAAAAAATGTAATTCACCTATTATTCTTCTTATCCATACTTTATGAGAAATTTAGCAATTTTAACGAATCTATGTGTAAAACTACGTTTATGAGAAATAGGAAGCTATTTTTTTACTTCCTAATTGTAGAAATATCTACTGCCGAATTTACTAAAACTTTGCACGTTCATTATGTTTATCTTGTGAAGAGCCTTCAGCCAACTCGGCATATTTCGCGTCTCAGGCAACAAAGTTTCGTACGGAATCTTGGAAAGTCGGTGCCAGGGTACGCATGCAACTTTTCTGTATTCGTTAATTTTAGTAAATTATTGTGAATTATTTTTAAACAACGTTAGTTTAATTTAGTTTGCGTTAAACTAAGTTTATGTATTTAGCGGTGCATATATCCTTAGTTAGGAGCATTCGTTCACCTTTTTTTAATATACAATAAAAATAATTTTATTAATTTGTTTATATTCTTTATCTTTTTGTATATTTTTAGTCCGTGGTACATAATTCTTTTTATCAAATTATTAACATCCGGCTGAAACTTCGTTAATAACTTCGTCTCATCGTAACCTACAAATAGTTTATTTACGAAAATTCTAGGAGTTGTGACGTTTTCAATCTGGAGGTCGGTTAACTTTTTGTATTTAATTAGGTACCAAAAACTCGTAACCATTTGCTTTCCACTTGGGTCGTAAGATAATTTTATCACAAAACTGATAAAAAATGTGTCCCACAAAAATATTTGGGTTGTAGGTCACGTCAAAAAGTCCACGGTTTTTCTCGACTTTATGCTCATTTTATCTTACATTTCAAGTGGAATGCAAATGACTATTTACGAATTTTTCGTGGCTAATTAAATAGAATAGACAATGTTTGCCGACCTCCAGATTGAAAACGCTTTAACCCCCAGAATTTTCGCAAATAAAATATTTGTATTTAATGGTTTATTAACACTTTTTAATGGATTTAATCAGAGGGGTCTCCAAACCACGGCCCATGGGTGAAAGATTCTTTGATTACACCGTAAAATTTTAAAGATTAATTAAAAATTTTAAATTTAGCAAATTACTCACATACGAGGTTATCGAAACATTTATTGTATGTTTTTTTTTTCACTTAAAAAGCTCATTTCACAGCTGAAGTGTCATGTTTTTAGAGCAAGATTATTTTTTTCGTCACATGAAATGGCCCACTTGGGTGGAAGTATCAACGCGGCCAAAAAGTTTGATATTGCTTATAAAAAATCCTCAAATTATTTTTAAATAAACCAGTTAGGGAAGAGACGCTGCTGAGTAGTTTCCTTTCCCATTCCTGTCATGTCAGTATTTCCTGTATCTCCAGCACATATGCTGATTGATAACAAAAAGTTGACGGGCTCAAATACATTTGTATAGACAAATAATAATAATAATAATAAATAAACCAATCAAAACAGCTGATATAAATCTTGAATTCTATTGTATATTTAAAAAAATTAAATACTCAGTTTTATAGTTGTAATTTTGAAATAGTAGCGAAATATTGGGCTATGAAGGTTATTTATATAGCTCATTTGAATTGCGACGAAAGGGTGATGCCAAGAAATGTATGGTAATGTATGGAGTGTATCCTTGGTCTAATGGAATTAAACCAAGAAGAATATATGGAGAAACATTCTTATACAGAGACTGTGGGGCGCCCCTGCTCCTATAAGAATTATCGACCAAGTATAAAAGATAAGAGAAAGGTTCTAATCAGGGATTGGGCTTGTGTTCGGGGCCATTGTCTCACTGTCCACGTCTTAGATCTGTAGTAATTAGAAAATTTTTAGCCTGCAAATTAATATTAATATGTTTTATATCAATTATTGAGACTTTTTTAATGAATTATTAATATTTTTAATGAATTAAAAAAGTTATAAACACGAGTTTACCATTGCAAAAATCAATTACTTTTGAATTTTAGGTTTTTATGTCATCACTTCTGGATGACTACTTCTTTTTTTATTGTTCACTACTCAGCTTGAAGAAAACAATGCATGTTACAAAAAAAAGTCTTAATGTTATCTCTATCATTTGGTAGAAACATTTTTAAGAATTTTATCTAGTATGTGTTAAAAACAGTTTTTTTTTTTTTACTATTTATTCAAGATATTTACAACTGTATCACAATATGAATACATCAAGTAAATGTAAACACAAGAATATAATCACTTGAAAACGCAGGTTGAGAAACTACCCACAGGTAGCACTCTAATAATATGTCTATACTTGCTTTACCCGGCTACGCGCTGCTGTGGCTTAGCCTGGCAAAATGAAAAAGAAAGAAAATAGAAAGCACATATGAGTAGATTAGTACATCTGTCATTTTTAAAAAGTTGGGAAACAAATTTGTCTGTAAAATGACTTCAATTTAAACTAATTCTAATAATTTTATTTCTCATGATTCAAATTGAACATTCATAATCATCTGAGTAAAAACGCCGTCATTCATAATCATCAGAAACAGTCTGAGTTGAACTTGTAAAACTAAATTTAAAAAAAATGTATAATAGTATTCACCTACAAAAGGAGAATCACATAACTTCTCCAAATGATAATTTCAATTACTTTCGTAATTATAAAATTGTTGATTGATCAATAATAAAAAAAGAAATGCTTGCCGACCATGGGTTATGAAGAAGCAAAAGTAAATGGCCTTTTCTGAAGAGAAAACAGTAAATGTTTAAAACTCTATAACTCTGCAACGAACCGTCCGATTTCGATAATTTTTTTTTTTGATTTTTCAGCATTTCAGAAATCTTTCAAATAAATGTGGTATTATCAGTTAAAAATTGTGTCCTTTTGTAGTTATCGGGAAATAGAATATTGAATTCATCGTAACATTTTTCAACTCGTTTTCGGGAAAGTATGTTATACACATAAATTAAAAGGGTTTCAAGGAGAAGACTTTAGCCAAGTTTCGTTTAAATTGGTAAAGCCGTTTTGGCGCTACAGTTTATAGTGACACATTCTTTTGCGGCTTTGAACAGAAAAACATTTACATTTTTATTTCTTTTACATATATAAATTTATCGTAAGACAGAAGTACAATGCCAGAAACCTTCCCAGGAGTGTACGGAACAACTTCTCAAAGTTTCATGGCGATCGGTTGAATGGTTTAGTAATGCACTAAGGACAAACAGACGGACAGACAGACATACATTCATTTTTATATATATAGATAAGAAGATAACGAGGCCATCTTCTTTTCAGACGTCTCGGAGGGTTATCAGGAATCGAAGAGGAAGTAAGGTTAGAAACGAGAGGATTCGGATGGTTATGAAGTTTATTATGGAAGGATAGGTATCTGGATTGGGCCAAATCCGAAACATATGGAACATTAAGATCATTGTGGATTATTTTATTTGTGGCAAAGTAAGGAGCATACAGGATTTTGGATTGTAAGGATTGGATACGAGAGGAATTTGATGTTTTAGTGGAGTCCCATAGCTCAACTCCGTAAGTCCAAATAGGTCTTAGTATAGTCATGTATATTAGTCTTTTGTAATTAATTGGAAGTTTAGATCTTTTGTCTAGTAAGTGTTGGAGTAAGCGGAAACGTCGAGCAGTTTCTTGTCGTTTCAGTCTGGTATGAGGATTCCAAGTGAGACGTTTGTCCAGGTGGAGTCCAAGATATCGTATTTGTTCAACAGGGATAAGTGAGGTGTTATTAAAGGATGCTCTAGGACAGGAAGTCACAGGTTTACGATGAAACAGCTTTTAAAACAATAATTCTCAAGCCGTATATTTTATATAATATGTGGGTACACACCGTACTAATGCATACATTACATTGTTAAACATTTTTATATTTTTATTTTATATAAAACATATTTATAAACAAATTATACATAAATATGTTGATCAACATGATAGAAATTAGTGTATAGATGTAAAACCTAAAAGAAACTCGATTAAACTAAAACTAAAATGGGCTCTTTTCTACTATAACCACACAAGTGACGCTGTCTTTTTCCCTTTTCGCCTTTCTAACATGGCGTCGCGTTTGGATAAAATTTTGAATAAAAGCTCATTACAAAGAAGGTGAAATGTTAAACATCTTCCTTGCTTACAGTATGCAGTTTCAATTTTCGGTTTCTGAGATATACCCACCTGTAAGTCTCTATTTTTATTCTTTTATTCTATTTATTTTATTTTATTTACTTATTATTTTTTAGTTTTTTTTTCTTTCTTCACATCTCTTTATGTCATTATTTCATATTATTTTTCCTTTTCTTCCAACCTCTCCTTGAAATCCGTAGGAATATATTCATAATTGCATATATTATAGTATATCTTATACTACAACAATTGTTATCATCTATTTACTTCAGTTAGGATCTTGTTACTTAGCTTACTCTGTTTTTATAGCTTATTGTTCTCAATATTTCAATGTACTTACTGTTTAAAATTTCAATAAGTTTATTTACCTTGTTATTGTTGCAAAGTCAGGTCGAATAATTGGCTTTTAATAAAATAGTTTTGCCACTATTTTAGACTATTTATGACAGCCAATCCGGACCATCTCCTTCCTCTATAATGACGATCAACTATTTAGTATTCACTATAATCATTTTGTTACACAACTTGCTCAATCACAAATTTTTTCCTGATAAATCTCAACTTAATTAATATGGATTTAAAGCTTTAATAAACGTTGTCATCAGTTGGTTTTTGACACTATTTTTCCCTTTTCGTCTCTCTAAAACGTTGTCGCATTAAACTAAAATTTTGAAAAATAGCTCCTTAGAAAGGAGACAAAATAATGAATTTTTTATTTACTTACAGTCGGCATATCCAATTTTTAGTTTCTGAGTTATTTTAGTCCATATCTTCAATAAAACTCGTTATCAGTTGGTTTTCGATACTATTTGTGCATTATCGCCTCTCTAACATTACTTCGCCTTGAGATACACTTTTCAATAATAGCTCATAACAAAGAGAATGAAATGCTGAACACGATCCTTGCTTACAGTATGCAGGTTTGATTTATAGTTTCTGAGATATTTTAATCCAAATGCATAAATACCTTAAAAATTTACTGGTATGCTTAAATGTTCTAGAAAAGAGGAAGAAGAAAAGTAGAATATATACTTAGTATTCCTACTTATATTTATTTATATTTATATTTATAATCTATTATATTTATATTTATATATTCCTAGTATTCCCAGTTTACGGTTGTAATATACATATATAGTATACTTACTGAATGTAGTTCAGTAGTGCCTGTAGATTAGTTTTGTCATTTCTCTCCTATTAAATTTTAATTGGCTACATAATGCAAATTACAGTAAATTCATAGTCTTTGCGCAACAACGACTGCATAATTAGTTGTAAGGGACTACACGGAAAGCCAAAAACCAGAGTATACATACATGCTGTATACTGGTGTATGCAGATAAGTTGTAAGAAATAGCCCAAGATAGGTAAAAGCAGAGAAGGCTACTTAAGATTGCAAAACGTTTACAGGATCTGTACAACCATGAGGAAAATAAATTGCATATTTTTATACTCCAACACAATCTTTCGAAAAAAAGCTAAAATCAGAAACTATGAAACAGTGTTGAGACCGGTGATACAATGGAATTAACTAGTTTACGGAAAGTACTAAAAGAAGAACGAAAATTCTTGGAACAAGAAAAGTAGGAGAAGATTACTGGCCTAAAAAAAAACAGAAAAATATATGAGAGAATTGAAGACAAACAACAATGAGGAAAAGGAGCCTAAAATTTTTCTGGCACATGAAAACAGATTTAACCAATAGATATTCGACAAAGTTGTGAGTATAAGAAACATCAGAGGATATCCCAGTCCGATGAAAGAGGAAATAACAAGACTTGGTATTACAGGAAAAGAGTACCAGGGCAGAGAAAATTTCAGAAAATACATTAAGGTTATTTTAGTGAAAAAGGAGAGGAAAGAACAGAAGAAATGGACATGGCAAGAAATGGCAAGCGAAAGAGAAAGATAAGTGAGAAAATGAAGAGAACAAGAATATAGAATATGAATTGATATAAATGCTTTTCTTAGACGGCCATTATAGTGAAAAAAAATCTTATACATAGATAAGTAATTAGGTTCTACGAGTATATTCAAATATGTTCATTTATTAATATTATTATTTTAATCATTTGTTTATTATTTATATCAAAATACGTCCATTTTAATTTTTTACCTTCAAATAATAATCCTCACCTATCGACGAACTGGTAACAATTAGCAGATGGTCTCTTAAAACTAATGAAACTGACATGTGAGGCATGAGGAAGGGTAGCATCCAGCAGTATCTCTTACCTGGCTAGATTTAATTACTGCATGGTTTGTTAAGGAAGGAGTTCTCTTATCCAGCGCATTTTTAGTCTCTTCCTCGTATTGATGGACATGACAGCTGGCGCTTGTAATATGTCCTTATGTGTTCGGCAACTGTTGGCAGATGTAATCAGTAAATAGGGTTTTGTTATTCACTTACCACGATGCTTTAGTAATGATTCGATCAAACAAATAATATTTGTAGTATGTGTAATACAAACAAAGCAGAAGATCTCTATCACTTCCTGGCTGCTTGTCCGATACTCTCTGAATTTAGAATTAAATGGTGAAAATCTTGAAATTCATCTCGATATCAAGTAATAGATTTAATAAATTGAAAAAAAATTGGATAACATAGGTAAATTACTGCAAGTCTGCTTTATCCTATAGAATAATGCTTACCAGAGAATTTAATAATTAATAAATTGGAGAATGTTGGTACCACTCTTGTTGTGATTAAAATATTTATATAGCTTTTGCATTGTAAATATAAATAGATTGAAATATAATTTTATTAAGAAAAACAGATTCCTCTAACGGTCAGCAGACCATGTCTGATTTTTGGTTTAAATCCAAAAATATCATTTTTAGATTGTTTTGTAATTAATATTATGTAATTTTGATAAATAAAAAGACTTGTTCTTCTTCCTCTTTTTCTTAGTTATGATTAATAGTATTTTTGACTAGACAGTTTGAAGTTTGTGTTAGTAGGTCTTAATAATAATATACACTCCTATTGGAAATTTAAAAAAAAAGGCCCTTATTTCGAAAAAACATATTTACAAAAAGGTTTAATTTGATTTGGAAACGGTTGAATTTGTCTTAGAAATGGTTGAATTTGATTTGGAAAAAATTGAATGGAATGGAAATATTATACCGAAAAAGTATGAATAGAAAAAATAAATAAATATGCAACCTCGTTATCATATTTTTTTTTGTATTTTCGATTAATCGAAAAAAAAATCGAAAATTACCAAAATTCTAAAGTTGAATTTTGAAATGGAAAAGGTTGAATTTGATTTGGAAAAAATTGAATATGATATGAGAATATTATACCGAAAAAATCTGAAAAGCAAAGATAAATGGAGATCCAACCGCGTTATCATATTTTTTTTATTTGTATTTTTTGGTAATATAGTAAGCGGCCTTTATTGAAAAAAAAAATGGGAAATTGAAAAAAATCTAAAGTTGAATTTGAAATGAAAAAGGTTTAATTTATAATAGAAAAAATTTTATTTGACTTGGAAAAGGTTGAATTTGATTTGGAAAAAGTTGAAATTGATTTGGAAAAGGTTGAAATTGACTCTGAAATGCTATATTTAGTTTCTGCCCCAGTTCTCGTTTTAAAGATTTGGAAAAAGTGAGAAAATTAGTTTGATTCGTCTATTGAGGGTATTCCGTTCCATTTTATTATATGGGCCAATGTCATACTTCTGTCAAAAGTAAGTCCAAGGTAGTATATGGTGTCCGTCTGAGCCATTTGAATATATTTTCTGTATAAATTGGAAAGCAGGTATTTTTAATTTTGTTTAGTTACTTTTAAAATTAAAAATGTTACTCTATATGGCTTACTTATAATATGATGTTCCCTAAACAAAATTTATGTTTTTCTAAAACATTTTCTACTTTTATTTATGTTTTCTTTTAGACCGCATGAAGCAAGATTACACTCTTGCTTTGCTTTCTTAAAAATTTACTTATTGTTAAAATACTCATAGTGTGACTCACTATGCCGATCTGGAAATAAAGAATGTATTGTCTAAATTATATGGTTGATTCGGATTATAAATATCCACAACACCCTGCAGGAAACTCCTTTTCAGTTGAAATCAGAAAATCTATATTTCAGTGTGAACGAAAAAAAGGGAATACCCAGTATAACTTTTTTATTTGTTTGTTACTTGCAATGTTAAACTCCATTGTAGTTATCATTTTATTGGTTAATAATAAAAACATATTGAGCTAAATATATATGAATTGAATTCCTGAAAGCAAATAATTGATAATTGCTAAGGTATTTTCCCTTTTATTTTTTTATTGATTAATTTGAATTTTTTTACAATAATTTGTTTTTAATTCCAGGAATGGCCAGAGTTTTAAGAATCGTGAATGTATTGGAGGTAAGAAAAATAGAAATAAATAATTTTAAATTTAAATTTAGCTGGTAGTCATTCTGATTTATACTAAAGATGAATGTCATCGCATTTAACTATAGACATTATTTGTAATATAATTTCAAGAGAAGTGGAACCACTGGGAACTGCTATTATTAATATTTATATGATCGATCCACTGGTAAATGAAATAAATTATTAGCCTCAGCAATATCGTCGGTATTATAATTTTAAAATAAGCATTTAATATTTTAGATTCTTATTGTTATTTTTGCATTTAGAATTAATATTTTAACTAGTTTAACTAGTTAGCCGTGCAAATAATTTTCATAATATCAGTAAGTAAATAAATGACTAAATAATATAGACATAAAGTAATGCAATTTATTATGATATGGAATAATTAATTTTTTTTTCTCGGATCAATTACAAAATAATTGGCAATAATGATAATAAAAATCTGGTGCTTATTTCACATAACGTATATAATTTATAACAACGAAAATCTTTAGGTGTGAATATCTCCTAAAAAAAAAGCGTTTGCGGGCATACCTTTGCCGACATAAATTTTTTTCTTGTTTTGAGGTCCTTAGTTCCATTTATGCATTTTTGGGCCACTTTACCGTGAAACATATAAATGATTATGGATTATACGCTTATTAGTTATTAAACTGTTATTTTCCATTGTAAAGTTTACTAAAATAATATTACGAGATCTTCATTGCCCGCCATGTCAAAATTTGAAATACTTATTGTAAGTGGATAATGCTGGAATTTCACAAAGGGAAAATTCATCTAATTATTCAATGATTTATTTTTTTAAAGATTACATGACGGTTTTTTTACAATAAACGGACGTTGATACCTAATTATTTAAATTTAATATCAGATCTAGAATTATTAAAGTACAGTAAATGTATTTAAGGTTATAAACATATTCTTTATACATCCAAGAAATATTTTTATATTTCACTTCTTCTTTCACACAAGTTTAATCAAATACTTGTTTAAAATATGTAATTGCCTTGATATAGTGAATTTTAAATACTTTTTCGAACTTACAAAAAAAAAAAATTAAAAGTTTACACTTAGTTGGTAAATTTAATTTAATTTCCTCAAAAATATGTGATTTCCGTTGAATAATATTAGTTTTCACAAATTATTAATTATAATTTTTCATCAATCTCCATTACCATCTACGACTATATTAGATATTATTCTTTCTAAAATTCTTCACTTTCCAACGATATATTATACGTATACTTTCTGATTATTACTTCCTGAGATTCATTTTCGATCTGAATAAGCATTTTTCTTTTTTTCTCCTTTATTGGATAATCAAATTCTAAAACTTATATTTAGCTTGTTTTCATAATTCCTAACATGGAGAGATAGTTAATTACTTAAAATAAACTAAATTAAAAGTACTTTAGAGGAAGACCCTTTGAACATGGGACATTTAAGTCCTGTTAAGTGACATCAATAGGGATAGGATAAGACCTAAATGATATTAAAGATTACTTAAGTAAAAGTTTTTCCGAATTTAGCCAAAATCATTTTAGCCGTTTTCGAGAAAATCGTAAAAATGTGTAACATCGATGATATAAAGTACCACTTCCGGTTAGCCTATTTTGAGAAAAAAGACACTAAAGCAAAAGATGATGATCAAAATGATGACTCAATCGTTGCATTTGATAAAGAATTAATGAAGATATTTACTAAAAATTTATTAATGAAGTAATTGAATCTATGAATAAATTATGTATATTATTTTTAATGTAAATGCAAAAACGTTTGCATACACTATACGTATACACACATTACACAATAAATAAATTTAGAAAAAAAATATATAGTACGTATTTTAGTTTGTATGTGATTTGAATCCATGGGAATCGTGGCATTAGGATTCATTATCGCTAATGCAAGTTTGGGCCCATGCGTGATCTTAAAAAAAAAATTGTATCTCAAAACCAACGGAACAGTATAGTTGTTTTTCGGTTATTAAGTCCAGGTCAAAATATTTAAAAAAATGATTCATCCCATTTGGATTCATCGACATTGAAAACAAACTATTTTGAAACCCCTTAATTTTTCCAATGATTATCGTGTAATTTTAGTAAGGTTTTAAGTTTTGAAATTATAATTCGTCACCAGAGGTGACCAGGATAGGTTTTCATGGCGCAAGATGCGGGTTTTGAATTTTTCAATTTTTTAGGGACCTGTTTTCAAAAGGCTTATAATTTTCGAAGTTAAAACTTTTAAACAAGGAACAATTCACATCAAGTGTAATAGTGTTAAATCTATGATTTTTCTAATTCTACTTTTTTTTTCTTATTATTTTTGTTTTTACAGGAATAAAGTGTCTTGCGATGGTATAGAGGGTTATGTATTTACAATTCATACGCTATCGACTTTGGGGAGATTGGGGACTCCTGTTTGTCACTTCTCCATAAAATATTTTTTTGTTTGATATTTCATTGAAAAAAAAACTTTTTTTATAGAATAAAAAAAACGATTGAAAAACTATGGTCGCAGTGATCGAGCGATGCAAAAACGTGTGCTAACGTGTATGCAAAACACTCAATGCTCGGCAAATAAAAATAATCATGAGCATTTATCCCCCACCCTCTCCTCTGGCCTGATAAAGAACGCAAGGAAGGGGTGGACAAAAAAAAATATATATATATATGATTTTTTACTAAGGTATTATATACCTATAATGTAGGCTTTAGTCATTTATAATTTTAAATTTTGTTTCAATTATACAAATTGTATTATTAAAGCCAGAAATATAGGTTACGTCCATTTGCGTCATTTAAAATCAATTAATAAATGATTTTCGTCCAATTGTAATTGAACCAGGGAAACATGTCGTACATATTGAAAATTTATCGCATAATAATATAACTAATTATCTCACTAGGTTGACTGCTGTTATCATTTATTCAAAAATATAAAAGGATTATTACGGTACCTGGCGTTGTTTGCTCGTTTCTTTTTCAATTTTTCTTCTCTCTAAGCAGTGTTTTGTTTTTGTTTACCTTGCCTTTTTTGGCGTATGTAATTAATTAAGGTATTAGTTAACACAATATTTGTTATAAACAACAAGCAGCTCTCCCCCCCATCTCCGCTAGAGATAATATAACGGGACAAAGGTAGGCAAACAGCAGGAGAGGGAGAAATGTAAATCTGGATAAGGGTTGCTTTCTCAGGACATTAGCCGGGCAGGACTGACCTCACTCAATTGAATATTTAACTTGAAACGAGATGGCGGGTGGAACTGCCCCTCAAATGTTCTATATTGTTAGCCGGTTTGTTGACCCAATTTATTATTAGTGCGGGGGATCTGGTCTCTGCCGGCTTATAAATACACACCGAAAATAGGTCAATTTATCTGTTCAAAATGTCATTCTAAAACAGTTTTTCCATCATCTACATCAATTTTATTTTATAAAGAGGAGCTTACTCTCTGCAAGAAAATGAAAAATGTAATCTTTATCATAAAATTATTTGTTCTCACACTTATTTGTTTGTCTTTTTGTCAATTTCATTAATTATCAAATCAGTTGTTGATATATATTGTAATAAAATGTATTAATATATGTAAATAAAATAGTGATAATGACTAATTTCATTATTAATTAAATTTATCAAAAGAGCCAAACAAATAAATGTGAAAATATAATAGTGTATAAAAAAAAGATAATAGTGACGTGAATATGGACGAATTAAATTATAGTGAAGTCATAATCCATAATTCCGATTCTGACCAAATTAAATTATTTTTTGGTCGATTTCTTGATCTCCATTCCGGAATGAAAGAAGTAAACCAAGAACAGGAAGAGGTGTTGGTGTGTACTATTTTTCCTCATGCCTAAAATACCAGTTTTCTTAACAATAGTAACGTATCTGCTTATTCTTGAAGGAAGTTAGTTAGTCGACTGTTCTACATATCATGGGTGATAAATATTCAGGACGCAGTATTATAAAAAAATTTTTTTTGTCAACGTTTCAACCCAAACATGTGGGTCATCTTCCGGGCTGTGGTTTAGTGTTTGAAGTATCTGGAGAGAGAATAGAATGAATTGTAGAAGATGGCGAATCAGCAGAGTGCGAGCGGCGTAGAGCTTGAGATGGGCCAGGATGACCTGTTTTTCTTGATGTGTGTTGTGCGATGGCGTTGTCAGCGTTCGAAGAGGTCATATCTCTGATGTGGTGGATTTCAGCAACCACGTATGATGTTGTTGTAGTTAGGTCCCGTTGGCAAAAATAAAAATTTTAAAAAAGACTGCGTCCTGAATATTTATCACCCATGATATGTAGAACAGTCGACTAACTTCCATCAAGAATTCATCAAATCATTGGGACCTAACTACAACAACATCACACGTCGTTGCTGAAATCCACCACATCAGAGATATGACCCCTTCGAACGCTGACAACGCCATCGCACAACACACATGAAGAACAACAGGTCATCCTGGCCCATCTCACTCTGCTGATTCGCCATCTTCTAGAATTCATTCTATTCTCTCTCCAGATACTTCAAAAACTAAGCCCTGAAGATGACCCACATGTTTGGGTTGAAACGTTAGCAAAAATAAAAATTTAAAAAAATACTGAATATTTATCACCCATGCATGATATCTGCTTATTGTGAAGCTTATGACAGGTGTGAATGATGATATGGAGAAAACAAATGAATCGGCTAGTGCAGAAAGACTTCAGTCACAAATTTCAATTTTTTTTTAGAGAGAGAAAAAACGCCATAACTCCAAATTTCCAAATATTTGAATTTTTTTTCATCTGTCATAACATGTATTTATGTTTCTTTCATGCAAAAATTAACTCATTTTGACAGGAATAACTCATCAGGCTCAGGAAAATTTTAAATTTGATTCAGAATTATACTGTTTCCGCATTCAACTATTTTTCACAGACAGCTGAAAAATCGGAAAAAAAAGTTAACCATTCATTAAAAGTTTATACTTTCTAATTAACCCTATATTTTACAACAATTTATATTAATTTTATTTTTTTACAATTTAATTAAATTTATTTGACAATAATTTGAAACATTTGTATTTTCTCACATTATATCAAAAATGAAGTTACAATATTGCAAAGTCATCATAAAACAGGAATATAACAAAGTGAAACGCTCTTAAAGATCACTCTGGACAATTGTACCATTGTCACGTGCTATTATTGCCCAGGTAAATAATTCATCATAAATAACTTTGAAGTTTTCATTTATATTTATATTCATAAGTACCAGAAATATAAATGGTATTCGTATTTATATTTTTGAATATAAATATGTCCATCTCTGCTGCTCATGCGATCCATCGGTGGGTGCAGAAACCACGTCATTCACTGACTCATGTTATTTTTGCGCTCAACTATCGAAAAAGACGTCATGTATTTACGGAACTACTCAACAGATTAACGTGATTCTTGGACTCAACACGCATCTTGCCTTTCTAAGCTTCTTTTCATCGAAAACGATTTTTCGCATTTTTTTGACTGAAGCGGTTTCTGCACTCACTGATTCAAATATTGAATGTAATAAAAAAGCATAGTAAAAACAATAATAAATAGTGACCAAAAAATAATTTGATTTTTTTTTTAATTGACCAAAAGAGACAAACAAATAAGTGTGGAAAGTTATTTAGAATAAAGTTCGAAATTGAAAAATGGAAAATCCAATAACCAATAAAATGGAAACATAAGTCCCATGACCACTTAATCTGAAATTTATTTGAAAAATCGTTATTTAAAATTATGGGGTCTTGTTTAGATTAGGCCCATCAGTTATTTTATGTAGTAACAGCTACTTATTGATAAATTAAAAAATGTTTGTTAAAGAAACATATGATTTATTTGATAGGAACTTTTTATCACCACCAAAAAGATTAACATACTTTTAATGAGTTACTCCAGGTACCTCTGGAGGCAAAAATTTTACTATGTCCTTAAGGATTTCCTTAGGTAGAATTGCTCTTTCTTCAAAGAAAATCCTGGCTCGTTCCTCTACTTTGCATAAATAGTAAACTTCAAAAATATTCATTTTATTATAACCGCTATTATACAAACAATACTAAATTAAATGATATTCAAACATGTGATTTTATTTCTATATCAATGGTATCAAGTTTCATAACGACTGTTTCTAAATATTATTGAAAAATTACTGGCGGGCCTAATCTAAACAAGACCTCTTTTATTTCATATTTTCCTAAGATCTTTGATGCATTATAATAAACTTAGTTGTCTAAATACACTCATTATTTATAGAATATAATTTGGGTCTTGTTTAATAAATTAGCCTATATCAAGGGACTGCAAAATACTTATAACACATTGCATCAAAAAATTCATCTCATTAACATGAAACTATTTTAAAATAATCAAGAAATAACATTGTTATGGGTCCCTTCACCCATTGGCATAACTGACAACGAACGAGCAAAGGAAGCCGCCAGAAGCATTGTTTCACTTGTTTTAGGATCGACATTTCTCAACGAGTAGACAAGAGAAATTACAAAAAAAAGTGAACGATAATTGGAATGTACGGTGGAGATCACTGCCACTCAATCACCTTTGCTTGACCAAAGACGAAATTCGAGCTTGGTATTCTACAAAATATCTAACACCAAAAGAATGCTCTAAACAAGCAGGCTCAGAATTGGACATAAATGACCCATTTCTACCTACTTCTTGGCCTGCATCAACAAATAAAATTAACAAGTTATTTCTAAGAAGAAAGATCGTCGCTAATGACCTCGGCAGCCGATGCGACGTTAATAAACAGCAAATAAAAAAAAACAATAAGCAAAAAATATTCATTTTACGATGCATGGTAATTTTTGGTGTACAGATACTTTGAATGAAAGTGATTCATTAATTACATTTTATAACACGGACGTCGTGGTATCGGATCCCTTCGTGTAATATTATTTAATAAACAGTCAGTTGAAATACAAAACGAAAATACGGTTTTTATATAGCAGATAATTTTAATTCGAGAATAAACCCAATTATGGTAACAAATATGACCCAAGCTAAATTAACTTATTTACCTGACAGGAGTAATCAAGAGGTGAAAAAAGAGTGGTCAAGCATTTTCAAAGAGAAGAAAAAAAGCCGATCCTGTTATATATAAAGAATATTTTTAAAAATAAAGTAACAGAGCATATAAAATGTCTGTGCGTTTTTGCCTATCATTACGTTGAAGTACCTGGTAGATAATAAACAATTATTTTTGTTGTATAGCAATAATAAAACTTTTTCATTTTCTGAAATTCATATATATATATATATATATATATATATATATATATATATATATATATATATATATATATATAACTTACGTCGGTTCGAACTGAGAAAGACAAAAAAAAGAAAGAAGGCTTGAAATAAGACACGTGGTTGCTCAAACTAAACTGACTTTATTCTCTCCGTAATGCTATATATATAGCATTACGGTTTGTTTACAATTATTGAATAGGATTAACTAATATATTACTTACATCTAACCATAACTCCCCCCCGCCAGTTTATGAACACTCCTCATAAACTAACGCAGGGTTAGTGATATAATACATAACAAAACAACAACAAAAAAAAATAATAATAATCTTCCTTGGCGCTCCCATACAGCCATAGCACGGAACAAATAAAATTAGACATTTTCCTGCAATACTAATAAAACTACAAATGAAATAAACCTTCCATAGCTTGTAGGAGACAAAAAAGAGGATATACCACTTATTTACAACTGACTCGACTCTATCGGAAGTTTCAATTGTTCTATGTGAACGGTCCGTCGTTTCCTAGGATCGTTCAAACTCTGAATGGTACAAAGATTGTGTTCGCGAAGTACGATCACTTTGAATGGTCCATCGTAGCGTGCCAGTTCTTTCCCCCTATTAGAACCTACCCTACGATAGACTGTCATCCCTATCTTCAAGTCCCCCATTCTGTCCTTGAGGTTCAGATTGGCCCTCTCCACCCTCTTCCGTTTTTCCCGCTCTATTTTTCCTCTCGGTTTTTCCCATACTCTCCTTATCTCTGCCCTGTTACACGTGATCCGTTGAGCTTGTGCCTCGTCCGTGAGTGTTTCCATCCAATCCCGTCGCCGTATATTTACTCCAAACAATACCTCGACCGGAGAAAACCCTGTAACGGAATGGATTGAATGATTATAGGCCGCTACTGCTCTTTTCATGGCTACATCTCCTTCCAATCCTTGCTCCCCTTGATAAATACGTAGGTGGTCGCTTAACGTGCTGTGCAACCTCTCTATATTTCCTCTGCCCTTTGTATGTCCTGGAGTATTAAAATGCCAAGCTATATCCAATCGTTTAACCTCCTCACGCACGGTACTATTGTCGAACTCCCTCCCTCCGTCCGACGTTATGCGATTAGGCACTCCGTAGAACTGGGCCCACGTTTGTAGAGCCCCCACAACCGCCTCCGACAACTTATCTCGTACTTGGTGTGACATTGCTACCTTGCTAAAGAGGTCGATCATTGTAATCCACTTAAACCCCCTCCACGTAAATGTATCAATTTGCACATCTTTCAATGGCATGTCTCCCGTAGGGGTTTCCTCCTGCAATCCTTGAGGTGGCCGTCTATCGTATTTAGTACGCGCGCACACTGCGCATCTCCCAATGATTTCAGCAATTGTCTTCCTCATGCCATCCCAAAAATATCTTCTGCGCAACGCTTGAAACGTTTCCTGTTCCCCCCTATGGTTGGTCTTGCCCTGGTGATGTGCCAGCGTTACTTCCTTTTGCTGCTCCTTGTCCATTAATGTTTCAACTAGGTATTTGCATTTAATGAACGACCTGTCAACGCCTATCTTCTCTGCTCTCCAGAGTTTTTTGATCTTTTCCCAGACGGTCGCATTGCCCACATACAAATGGTGAGTTTTCCCCGACTCTGAAGCGTCGTGCAAAGCCTTACAGATCTCTTCTTCTTTCACCCCTGGTTGGGACCAAATGGTGTTAATCTTCCTCTTGCCGTATTTACTGAAGTCGATCTTCATGAGCCCCGACGTTCTGGTCTTCCAAATGACCTGTCGTCTCTTATCGTTGACGATCTCCTCACATTCCTCCATATCTGTAGGCCTCTCGTCCACCGAGCTCTCTTCTCCTCTCGACTCCTCTGCTCCCACGTCCCCAGGTTCCCCTTCACCTTCCGGTGTCCACGTTCTTAAAAACTGCCGCACGTCCCTTGACGCCTCCCCTTCTTCCTCCTCGATGGCATTTATCATGATGGCTCTGGACAACCAGTCCGCTACCACATTTTCCTTACCCGGTTTGTACATGACCTCCATATTGTACTGGCTTAGAAATTGCTTCCACCGGGTGACCCTTGCTGACGATTCCTTCAGATTACCGACCCATTGCAGCGGCCTGTGATCGGTATGGACTTTAAACTTTCTGCCAAAAATATATGGCCTAAAATGCCCTACTGCCCATACTATGCCCAGGAGTTCCCTCTCCAGGGCGCTATACCGCGTTTCCGCGTCTGTAAGCCGCCGACTTGCATATGCTACCGGTTGTTCCCCATTACTTCCTTCTTGAGCAAGTACCGCCCCCAACGCATACTCACTCGCATCCGTGGTAATGACAAATGTCTTCGTAAAATCGGGAAAAGCGAGTACCGGCTTCTCTTGTAACCGCGCCATGCACTTTCTTACGTTATCCTCTATTGCTGGCGTTATTGCAATCTTCCGGCCTTTCTTCAAAAGGTTATTAAGAGGTGCTAAATACTCCGCCATTTCCGGCACGAACCGACGGTAATAGTTTAGTGTTCCTAATAACCTGCGGATACCTTTTACATCCCTGGGCATCGCCATATTTCGTATTGCCTCAACCTTCTGTTTATCGGGCCTGATCCCCTCCTTCGAAATGGAATGTCCCAAAAAGGTTATCTGGTCCTGTCCCAAAATCGACTTTTCCGCTGATAATTTCAACCCAAATTGCCGTAACCTATCGAATACGCGCCCTAAATGATCAACATGCTGCTCTTCATCCTTGCTAAAGACCAAGAGATCGTCCATGTACACTTGACAGAATTCTTCGTCTAATCCCCTCAAGAATTCGTCCATAAATCTCTGGAAGGTTATGGGAGCGTTCTTTAAACCAAATGGCATCCGAGTAAACTCGTAATGCCCCCTCTCGAAAGAAAACGCCGTTTTGTGTTGATCCCTGGGGTTCATCCGAATTTGGTGGTAGCCTGCCTTTAAATCCAAAGTACTAAAAATGGTTGCCCCACTAAGCCTGTCAATAATATCATCAAATCGCGGAAGCGGATACTTCTCGTCTAGGGTGTTGTCATTGAGCTTCCTGAAGTCTACCACCACCCTGTACTTCTGCTCTCCCGACGACGTCTTTTTCTTCACCGCCCACAGAGGACTATTGTACGGTGACGTGCTGTCCACGATGATGCCCTGCTTCTTCAGGCTCTCGAGCTCCTCCTTGATATGGCGACGTAAAGCCTGCGGGTAACGCCGCTCCTTCACGTACGTCACCTTTTCCTGTTTTAACGGAATCTCATGTGCTGTCCTCCCCGTTGCGCTCAACACCTCCCCCTCTTTAAAAAAAATATCCGCGTATTCCCTCTTTATCCTTTGGGCCCAATGTTCCGCTTGTTCTATTGCCCCAATGTTCCCTTTTCCTCCCACTCTCCCTTTCTTACACCGGTACCTCTTCCCTCCCATTCGCACCCTCCAACCCGTTCCCCTGTAATCTATTCTTGGTCTCACCTTACTCAATAGGTCACATCCAATTATACCCCCGTATTCCCGCGGCATATTCTCTACTACATGAACCCTCAACTTCCCACTTCCTGGGATCCATCTGTCTAAATCCAACTCTACTTCCCCTTCTATCCTACATGGACCACCCAAAGTAATCAACCTACACGTACATTTTTTTATTCTCGGTATCCTCTCTCCTTTACACAACTCCTCCAACATCTGCCTAGATACTATTGTATTAGAACTTCCCGTATCCACCAGACACTTTCCCTTCCCCACGACACTTATAATTGGCAAACCAACGCACTCACCTGCAATATTATTCACTACCGCGTGGCTGCCTCTCCTCTGCTCCTCTCCTCATTCGTCTGATCTTCCTCTCCTGTCCGCGACTGCTCCCCCTTCTCCACTCTTTCTGCTAACTCTGCCTCCTCGAGCTGCTCTCACCACCGGCTCCTCCTCCTCGGTTTCAGATGTTCCCGACGAATTGTCCGACTCCGATGCCGCTCCTCTCTTCCTCCACAATCTCTGGGCGTTCACCTCCATTGGCTCATCTCGGCCCACTTCCCCCCGTCTACTCATATACGGGCATTGTCTCGCAATATGTCCCTCAGTTCCGCATTCGAAACATCGGGTTCGCGGGCAATTCGCCACTAGGTGACCTATCTTTCCGCACCCGTGGCATCTCCTGTCCTCCTTTGTCCATTTCCTTCTCTCCTTCCCTGGCTTTTTCTCCCTCATCGCCGTTCTTTCTCTTGCACTAACTTCTCCTCCTCTTTTCTTCCAGCCTTCCTGTCTCGTTCTCAATCTACCGGGTTCCGCTCTCCTGTACGATACTCGGTTCTACCCGTTCTCGTTCTCCTCTTCTCCCCTGGCTGCTTCTTCCTCCCGAGCGCTTGCATCAATCATTTCCTGGGCACACTCTACAAAACCCTTGTCCCTAGGTAGTCCGTCCCTCTTTCCCGTGTCTCTACCCAGTTGTACTTTAAGGATGGTTGCCAAGAACGCCATTCTTGCTCCCGTTTCCACCGCATCCGCTACTTCCCTCGTCTTCTCCGTTATATTGTTGAATCGTGCCAACAGGTTCGCCGCATATTGTCCGTTGGACTGATACGGCTGTTTCTTCTCTCGAAACATCTGTAAGATGTCTTCTTCTGGGGCCCAACGGCCCCCTCCAAATGCCTTCTTCAGCCTGTCCTTCACGGTGCTCCATGGGGTGTCTTCATCCGCCTGGATCATGTTCAGCACACTCCTTTTAACCCGGCATACCAAGGCTGCCCTCAATGCGTTGGCATCCAGCGGATCTATCAAATTTTCCCCTTCTTTGGCCGCTATACGCGATATCACCCGGTCGCCTCCCTTTAGGAAATGGTTCAACTCACCTGTTCCTCCATCGAATCTTTCCAGGTCAGATATAGCTCTCCTCAGGTCCTGCGACGTTGCCGTTCTCACCTTCAGCCATTCCAGCGTCGTCGCATGTGCTGACGCTAACGTCTCCGTAGGTAGCGGAGGAAAGTCCCTCGTTAACGCTTCTGCCAACGTAGGAAATGCTGCCGGTGCCGCTGGTGCCGCAGTCGGTTGTGCTACCTGGGCTGTAGGCGGTACTGGTGGTGGTGGACGTACTGGTGGTTGCCCTACTCCGTTCGGCATCCTGTCTTTTATCTATCTCCACGACGTGAAAAAAAAATAAAAAAACGAAAAACAAGTACAAAATTAAATTTTTTAAACTTCCCGGGTTTCGGCACCACTTACGTCGGTTCGAACTGAGAAAGACAAAAAAAAAGAAAGAAGGCTTGAAATAAGACACGTGGTTGCTCAAACTAAAACTGACTTTATTCTCTCCGTAATGCTATATATATAGCATTACGGTTTGTTTACAATTATTGAATAGGATTAACTAATATATTACTTACATCTAACCATAACTTATATATATATATATATATATATATATATATATATATATATATATATATATATATATATATATAAACATATTCGAAAAACTAAAAGACGCTTCCAGATTTTTCGCATGTAATTAAACATTAAAAAAAAATCTGACATTTAGCCAGAGTATGGGTACGTACAATATTGAAATGTTTCGTACCGACCAAAAGAAAAAAATAGGTTCAAATTTTTATAAGAAAAAAAAATTTAAAATTATTTTACACTTCAAAAAATTCGTGTTGAAGGAATTTTCATAGTAATCGAAAAATATTTTTTTTCTCTAAATTTTCGCTATAGCAGTAGCCTCCGATTTTTTTTTTATCAGAAAATTGTGACGTATTTAACATGGTTTCACTTATCAACACGAAAACTAGAGCCATATAGAATACAAGAAATGGCACAAACCAGACGGGTGTAAATAAATCAGGCTTGTAGATATAAAATAAAAACTTTTGGGAAGTTTTGTTTTACTTATCCCTCATAATGCCGTAAAAATAAAAGTTATTGAAATGGATTAGGAGATCAATAATTTGCCTTCTCAGTGGTTGTAGCAACTTTGACTTATGTTAGTAGAAAATGTTGAGGAACAAAGAAAGTTTTAGTGTTTAACATGAAAACAACATAAAATTAACTCCAAAAATTTCTATTTTTTTATTTCAAAACAAATTCATATTTAAGAGCAGTAAATGAGTCTAAAAACGAATCTGAATTGTTTTTTCATGGCAAAACTTGGCCTCCATCACTGGAAGCGTCTTTTGGTTTTTCTAATTTAGTATACATTATATAATTTGTTTTATACAATTATTTTTCTTGGCTCCTAGAGCGCATTTTCAGAATGTGTGTTAAATATTTTTCGATCTAGTGTTACCAAAAAAAGTCCCATTCAAATCGGTGACCTCATATCCGTAATCTATCCTGGTCAGTAAATCTTGTTCATAAAAAAAAAAAATTTACTCAGGATAAAATTACTTATAAGATTCTTTAGAGCTAGTTTTATCCAAAAATAATATTTGGTCATTTCTGATCATCAGCTTCCTAATTACCGATACACAAAGATATGAGGTTATCGTTAAGAGCATATGTTGAATAAATTTATATATATTTGTTCTGTTCATACAAAAACTTCCATTTCAAAGTAATAGCGTCTATAGTTTATTCATAACTATAGTTTTTTTTTCTTTTTCAAAACAACTAGAGCACATATCCTGTACAGATTTTCTAATGAAGCACTTACTTTCAGAGGGAGCAGAATGTGAAGGAAATAAAGTTACGATAAACTGTTTTATGCGGCAGTTAAAGGAGCTACATAATTCAGTTTACTGCATGATTGACGATGAGCACTAGTGTGTTAGGCGTAAAATAACCAACACAAACTTTACTGGCAGTAGATTATTTCGTTTTGAAAAGTTGAACACTAAATGTCATTGCGGTTATGGGTCTATTTTATAAGATTTATTTAGCTCAGATTATAATAAGAATAAAAATAAAATTATGAAATTTGACTGTTTAACAAAGGGGACGACCAAATGGCTGGTATATCATTTTAATTCTCACAACATAATGCCAGAGAGTGTTATTTTACACATGTTTGTGGACTGTCTATGATAATCTATACAATATATATATATTTTTTTACAAGTAGTATCAATAAGAAAAAATATATATACTTATTGTAGCAGACATCTTTATCATTTCTAAACCTAATGAAATACATTGCTACAGAAAAGGCAAAAACACTAAATGCAATGATTGTATTAATTTTATATAGTTTTCTTATATTATATTAAAACATTTTCAAATTAAAATTGCAAATTAATTAAAAGCAATATGGGCTATAACTTATTTATTTATTTTTTTATTGAGATAAAAAATACATTTTCCTCAATCAAGGGCATTGAGTGTTTGTGATGTGAGCAACTCACACAATATTATTCTATATGATACGCGTTTTTATCTGCTAATAGGAGTCCGAAATGTCTATAATTTAGGCCAACTTTCTTAGTGTACATAATGGAAGAAATAGCTTCTTATGTACAAAGTTGATATTCGAGTTTTTTATATTTTTTTGTAAAAAAAAACGTTATGAAAGGTTCAAATTCCGTTAGAAGAATTTTCACCACTTTCTAAAAATCATTAAAAATTCTGAAAATAAAGAAGTGGCCTAATTTAAAAAAACATATACTATGTAAAAAAATAAAATAAATGAAGTTTTCGTTTAATAGTTCTTTGACTTACTTATATTTCTTGTTCAAAAAAACTAATTATTTTTCATTGTGAAACAAACTGCATAAAGTAATAAAAATATGTAAATAACAAGTGAAATTTTCATTTAATATAAACACAAACCAAAATAGATTCAAATCATAAATAAAAATTAATTTGAAATCGTTACGGTATATACTATCAGATTGCAAGAGAGCTGAAAATTAAATAATATAATAAAAACGATCGGGACATTTAGTAACAACTCTTTAGTACATGTTTACTGGAGCAAAGTATCCCTAATTTCTGACGCAAAGTTTCCTGCAGTCAATTTTTTAGAAATTAGAGCAAATAACGGAAACTGATAGTTACACCTTAATTTCAGATAGAATATATACAACTTAGGTATTACGATCACTTTCATACTTCTAGAAGAAGTAACCCTGCTATAAAAGTTTGGTATAAGTTGTTTATCAATGAACGTCAATATGGGAAAGAAGAATACCTGATAACCTTTGTTTATCCTTCGAACGAAGTTTGTTCTTACCAATCGGAAGGTATTCTTCTCATATTTCCTACAAAGGCCTTTTGCACCTTATACTGCCACTTGAGAGCCATACAGCAATCCGAAGCTTTTGATAAATATGGATCAATGCCTTAAAAAACAGATTGCGACGATAATCTCAAACAAATAATTCGAATGCATAGACATGTATATTTATTGGACTAAGAATGAGGAAAATTGTTGATGAATGCTTGTAATAATCGCTATTTCTTTTTTCATATTTAAGGCAATAATACTTCCAATTTTCTTCAAATTTTTTTAATTACATTTGTTATCTCTAACGTTTCGGGACAATTTCCCCATCATCAGAGCAATCTTTTTTATCTTCACTGAAATTATGCACATTTTATATTAACTTTTTTTTTAACAATATCATTCTACTTCATCTATTGTACAATTATTTACCTTTCTTTTTTCGATTTGGCACCATTTGTCAAATATAAAATATTTGTCACATTTTTTAAAACTATTTTGGTGTTGCACATCTTTTCATATTCATTGATACACTAATCAACATTTGGCTATCTTTAGTTTTATTTCTGTACTTTGTACTTTTTATTTCTTTTTGTAATAATAACCTGAAGGTTCATTGAACTCCGAAAAATAGTTAATCTTCAATGTTAGATCTAAAAGAATATTCTTGATTCGATCTACCTTAGCAAACCAATTTCATTGGACGGAAAGCACACTCCTTAATTTTACGTGGTTCGGTGTGTAATCATCTAAATTATATATATATTTCGCATACCCATTTACGTTTTCATTCGACCATTATTTCACTGTTATAAAATGTTGAAACACAACATGGCATACACTAAAGAAATAAGTTTAAATTATAATTTTATTTATTACTAATTACATTTCTCATCTTATCATAATGATGTAATAATACAATTATTTACAAGTTTGATTGATAAATGAAAACTTCTAATATTATCACAGAAAAAGGAATTGATAATTTATGTTATTTAAAAAAACAAAACAACTATAACGAATGCATCGATGTCTAGACACTTGGTCAATTAATTATTTGGAGTCCAGCCATTTAAATCTTGGCTCATATTCAAGTGCTGTCTTCCCATGACCCCGGAGGTTGAATTTGTTTATATTCTTGTTCATCCAACTATGAATAAATATGATTATATATTAAGGTAAAGATATAAATAAAAATATGGGATATAAAAAATTGTTAAATAATTTTTTTTTTAATGAGAAATCGAAATTGGAATATTATTCTAAAATAAAATGAGAAAAACAGGAACTGAGATAAAAAATCTTCCATACTTTTGTTAAAGAAGTATTGAAACAGCGTAAATTCGAAATTTCAAAACATTAAATTGTTTTGTCACCGGTAAAGATAACTTTCTTTTTATAGATAGCAGCCTTACTGAAAAAAGATATATATGAGTCTTCTGTAATTAATTAAAAGCTTAGAGCGTTTGTCTAGTAAGTGCTGGAATAGTTGAAAACGTCGAGTGGTCTTCTTGTCTCGTTTTAGTCTGGTATGAGGATTCCAAGTTAGATGTTTGTCTAACTGGAGTCCAAGGTACCGGATTTGTTCAACAGGGATATGTGAGGTATTATTAAAGGATAATTTACGACAGGAGGACATAGGTTTAAGACGAAGGGTAGAGGTGATTTTATGGGATTTATTGGAATTAATTTTAATCCTCCAGTTTTGACACCATTCTTCAAGGTTCATGATGTGTGATTGAAGAATTTGGGTTGCAATAGCTGGGTAATTATTAACTGATAGGATACATGAATAATCGGCATACGTGGTAATGACAGTGTTAGGATGGGTCGGGATATCAGCTGTATAAACTGTGTAAAGGATAGGACCTAGGATACTACCTTGAGGAACACCAGCGGACTGGGGAAAAAAGGACGAATAAGCATTATCATAATTTATTTTGAAGTATCTATCAGTTAGATATGAACGGATTATGAGGAAGTATGTAGGGTTTAGGAATTTACGGAGTTTGTACATCAGTCTTGGGTGCCAGACTCGATCAAAAGTCTGTTCTGCGCCTAGAAAGACTCCCGTGCAGTACATTCTACACACCAATGCAGAGGAGACATCTACTACACGATGGCATTGCTGGATGGAATATGCGAAATAAAAATTGATGATCTGGGATAATGTGATTGGAATCTAGGATGGGGTACAGGCGTTTTTAGGATGAGCTTTTGAGGAATACTAAAGAGGAAAAAGCAGGGCGCCAAGAGATCCCTGCGATAATCGCTTCTGCGGTACATCGACTAAAATTAAAAGTTTGTCGTAAATATTGAAAGTATCTTTGACTAATTGGAACGCGCCTGAGGGAGAAGCTGGGATCTCTTAGAGTCTCGCTTTATCCTTCACAGGTGGAGGAAAGGGCTGGACTCGGAGCTCCCTTGGCTGATTGTAAATAATGTAAATTAAGTATGAATGTTTTTCTTTTTTATATATTAAGTATGAATGTTTTTCTTTTTTATATATTTATTTGTTTTACTTATGAATTTGCTACCAATTTCTGTATTTTTTTTTTAGTTTGATTTCAAGTTACATTTCTTTGGTTTTATAGTTTTTACCTTTGTTATATAGATATATATTTTTATTTTTTATTTTTTTTTTTTTTTATTGCATTGTATATATATTATGAATGGGCTTCACTCAGCTTTAGTACTCAGTGCCCTTAAATGTGGCAAAATGTATTATTTCTCAATAAAAAGATTTAAAAAAAAAAAAAAAATTGGAACGTAAACGTATAGAAATACATTTTGTTTTTCATATTTTATTTCTTACTCGGAGAATACATGAGAATGTAGGTGAAATTATTTTCTTTTCATTAATGATTATTTTATTTTTTTCTGATATAGTTCCTTGAATATTTCCAATGGTAATATATCAATAATAATAACTAAGATGTTATTATAGAACAGTACATAGATTCATGTAATGGTTTTAAATATTTTTATGTTAATTTTATTAGAAACGGGAAACTTCAAAAATATGCTTATGCAATGATCACCAAAAGAAGAAAAATAATGAAGTTTCTTTTCGGTAATTTTCTACTTCAGAGTTTATTAAAACAGTTACAGCCAACCTTAATTAAAGAAAAAGAAACATAAAGAAAAGTATTTCATACAGTTATGATTATTCCAAGGGGCCGGTGGACGATAATTTCAATCTTTAAAATTTGTTCAAAGTTTTATTCTCTTAGAGAAAAGTAAAGTTTCTTAATTCCGGAGGATTTAGAATTTATTTTTTATGCAAAGTTCTTGTTGGGTTTAATATCTTCTTTTGGCATCTGTTATGTGAACCTATGCCCTTTTGCTTTTGCATATATATATATATATATATATATATATATATATATATATATATATATATATATATTTCGCTATTATCAAATAAACTGCTTTATTTATGATATTTTATTTTGTTTTTTAAAATTTATTTGTTTTTAGGAAATTTCGTTACATAAGGTAAATTAAAAAAAAAAAGCGTTGTTCGACGACCTATGTTCAAAAGTTTACTTAAAATGTTATGATCTCGAAAAACTTGAATAAACTTTTAAAAATTAGGACTCAATCTTTTACTTGTAAATAATAATTAAAAGTACACATACTTGTTTTTCTATTTTATTTTTTATACTTCAACAAATTTTCGTCACCTTTATAAAATAATGTCGACTACCTAAAAAAAAATGTTATTTTTAATATATTTCTTAATTAAATCAATCTTTTCTCTACACAAATAAAGAAATAAGGAAATAAATAAATTAAAACTTTAAATTTTGTTCTCGTCTAAATGACTTTCGAATACTCTATACCTTGCCAAATATACCTCCGCCTTAATTGTGGGAATTTAGATTAAACTGTGGAGCACAATATATCAATTTTAATTTTTTTATGTCCATCTCTTTCTCTAATAGGCCATGTTTTTCAGTAAACTACCAATATAAATAAATTTCAATGAAAATAAATAATAAATATTTCCATTTTTCCATTTTCTCAAGGACTGTAATAAACCTACTAGGACAAGTAATCTGCTCTTCCTTATAGAACTTACTTAACTTTTATTAAATATGAATTACTGTCACGTTTTAAAAAATAAAATTACATGTAATAAATCGATTTTCCATACTCTTTGAGATTGAATGAATAAAAAATGTTGCTAACTAAAATGAATTTAAAATGCACCTTTAACTGTGTATGTAATTAAAATTACAAATTTTCCTTCTGTCAAAGGTGAGTCCTAGGTAAAGTTCCTTGTCCATTTGAGGAATTTGATTGTTGTCAATATAAACTGGAGGGTGTTTTTTCGAAGAGTAAATGTTGTATGTTTGCATTTGTCATGATTAAGTCAAATTTTTCATAGTGTGAACCAATCTTAAGTAAGTGATATTTTAGTGTTAGTGAGGCCTGTGTGGGGTCTGGATGTTTTGTGAGAATTATTGTGTCTTCCTCATAAGTAGCTGTCAAGATCTCATCGTTAATAGGTATATCATAAGTGTATATAACGTAAAGTAGAGGGGCTAGTATTGAATCTTGGGGAACTCCTGCCAAGATTAGACGAACTGATGATATTTCAGAGCCATGCCGGATTGAAAAAAATCTGTCGAAGAGGAAAGATTGAAGGATAAGATAGTACGCGTATGGTCTTAATTTTAAAGAGAAGACCCTGGTGCCAGACTGTATCAAACGCCTGAGCAACATCCAAAAATATTCCAGTTGCATATAGTTTTTGTTCTAAAGGTCCAACAATGTAGTCTGTAACTCTATGTAATTGATTTGTCGTCGAATGGAATGTGCGAAAGCCGAATTAACATTTTGTGATAAAATTTTATATAAATGTTTTACCTACTAAAGCAAAATTAAGAAAAAAATAATTTTCGGATAGTGCGAGTTTTGGATTTAGTGGTTCGTTTAAGTGGGTCCTTTGTTAATTATGCAATTTATGGCCTCATTTCGGCAAATGAAACTTTTTATTAATCTGTACGACTCCAATCTATATTTTCAACAGAGATTTTCTTATGGAATTTAAACAAATTAAATTAGGCTTATTTTATTATTTTTAGTTTTCCTAGAGGTTCATTTCTTATTCAAACACCATTCCAAGGTAACCCTACAGGGAAAACGGAAGAAATGACAAAATTAATGTGTTATATGAACTTATGTAAATCAAGGGAATGCTAAAACATTCCGTAATACCAAATTAAACACATTATAAAAATGGAGCGAAGAGAGGAATTAAAAAAACTAAAAGGGTATGAAAGCATTTGCTGTAAACTTTCATCAGTCCATTAACTCTGACTTTGCAACTTAGCTTACTTACCATAAACTTGGGCTTTTCACTTGACTACAAAACTTCTCAGGTTTAACCTAATAGAATAAATCGATTTAATAAAGAGATAATGAAAGGGATTCCTTGAATTTAATACATCTCCTCTCAAAGTTCAGAAGACACCCTTACAAAGACTCTTCTCTCTCCACCCCCCTCTTCCCCCACCCCCTGCCAGGTACACCAATTTACCTAAAGGGTGAACAACGACATCCCAATTAAACTAATCAAGGGAATAGTCAGTTTGCCTGTATCAGAACCAATAATTATTCTGTCTGTAATTAAGCAGTAATGCAGTTTGTAATTATGTTGTCAAAAATAGAATTATCATAACAGTAGATATTAAAGTTAGTGCTCCACGAGTAGGGCACTGTACTCCTATGCTCAAGATCTCAGGTGGATTATTATAATACACTTATAATATAGTTCAGAGAGCACATTCACTTCATAATTACACAATCATAAATTATTTTTTTATTTTTTTTTTATTGAGTATTATAACAATCTATCTCTTGGACATTGGTTATAGTGAGGTAGGATGACATTCACACTATATGTACAAAACAAAAAAAATAAAATAAATAGAAACAAAATAATAATAAAAAGTATATACAATAGATAATTAATTAAATTACCTAAAAAATAAGAAAATTAAAATTAAAATAGGCATTGTGCAAGAGGATTTGGGTGGTACGTAAGGTCTTGGTGAAATTTGGAGAATTTTTCTGGGATAAGGTCTAGGACAAATGGGATGTTGAGGTCATGATGTAGGGTCATAAATAAATAACGTAATAACAATATAATATAAATATAAATAAAATGGAAATAAGATATCATAAAGATAGAAAAAAATAAAGATAAACAAAAATAATTAAAATAAAATATGATGTTCTTTAGAGAGCGGAGTAGCTCAGTGGGTGAGAACTGACTTCCAGAGCTCAAGATCTCAGGTTCAAATCCGGTTGATGACTAGTAATTTTTATTAGCCGTGGGTCAACCCTGAGCCCGCGAAAACCTCCCTCTTTAAAGTGGGTAATCTTCATTAAATAATTAATTAAGGTGGAAAACCTGGCGGTTGAGCGTGATATTGGCCCGCCACTTCACTGCACAACCGTTGGCCTTGTAACAATACTTCCTCACATTGTACTGTACCCATAACCCTTCATGGGTTGTTAGTGATACAGTTTTTTTTTATCATGCTCTTTAAAAAATAAAACAAACATCTTAGACGCAGGTACACCTTTCTACACTGTTTACCAGGGAGAACTTCGAATCAACCTTGTACCCCCAATTTTGGAGGGAAAAGCGAGGCTTTAGGGGATCCCTGCAGTTCTCTCTCAACCATTTTACAGGTATTAAAAGTCAGCGGAAGCTGAGTTAGGGATATCCTCAATATCTTTGCAAATGAAAAGAAAGTTCTGTTTGCGTTGTTGATCATCATTTATTGAGGTTACTGTGGAGCCGATGCGTTTGAATTCTTCTACTCTCCAGAACGATTTCTCTTCTACGCATATCCTTTTATGATGAGTAACTTAAATCATTTCAGCAAACTATTATCACTAGGGACTTGAAATGTAATACACGAAATATCTAGAGATGTTTAGATGCTAATTTACATACTTGTTGGGTTGCTAGACAGTTTTGACATCTCTTTCCTTCGGAGGATCAAAGGATTCCTCTAGTCGAGGAACGGACGGGGCGATGAACCGGGGCCGCAATAAAGGAGAAGGAGCAGAGCGAAGAGGAGGTTAGTATGACTTTAAAGAAGGCTCGGTGTTGATACTGTGTTCAATAAGAGGGCGCCCCAATATCACAACAGCCAATATCACACTCTCCTATATATCTCAACTCTCACTGCTAAGCCGCCGGCATATTCTTCAAGTATTAGTCTCTGTCCCCAAAGCTCTGATATGAATATTTTCTGATATCTGCGTTTAACAAACTTCCCCTCACCCCCTTGGTTTTTTGTTTTTTTTCCATTCAACTTGGATTATGCATTTCTTTTTCCATTTCAAGCTTGACTCGTTTCAATATGGAGAGCCCTGCAGGAAGGATTTATTTCTCGGTAAAACTTTAAATTGGCCGAATTTAAATTTGCTTATTAAAATTATATTTTTTGTTTTAATTCATAAAAAAAATATATGGTCCGTGGCACAGATCCCTTTTTGTAAAATTATTAACATCCGCCTAAAACTACGCAAAGCTCCATTTCGTCGTAACCTTACAATATTTCCTTTACGAAAACTTTCGGAATTGGGGCGTTTTCAATCTGGAGATCGGCAAACTTTGTCTATTTAATGAGGTACTAAAAACTCATGTATACTCATTTCCTTTCCACTTGAATCGTATGATAATATAATAAAAAAAGGTGGCCT
Source organism: Nezara viridula (assembly GCA_928085145.1). Taxonomy (NCBI): domain Eukaryota; kingdom Metazoa; phylum Arthropoda; class Insecta; order Hemiptera; family Pentatomidae; genus Nezara; species Nezara viridula. The sequence goes on from OV725080.1 coordinate 77,276,962, forward strand.
ACAAAAATATTAGGTCGAGTGGCCCCGATATATAACCTCGTTATTTCGACTTTTTTGCGATGGAGGTCACACCAAACGGACCAATATTTTATTCATGAGTTTTTAGTACTTATTTAAATAGAAAAAGTTAAGTGATCTTCATATTGAAAACGCCCCAGTTCCAAGAATATTCGTAAATAAAATATTTTTAGGTTACGACAAGATGAAGCTATTTACAAAGTTTTAGGCGGATGTTACTAATTTGAAAAAAAGGGGTCTGTATCACGGACTAATGTGCGCATGTGTTTAGGGTATAGGATACGACTATTTATATATAAATCTAGAATGATTTTAATAAGTTTTTGGAATATATGTAAGTTAAGAATTTTGGTGTTTTAATAAACGAAGAGAAAATATTGTTATTTTTTTTTTTTATAACACGATAAGAAAATTAATCCTATTGTATATACTGGTATTAAATATTCGATTATTTTGCTTGCAGATTTTAAAACGGTCGAACATAGACTGTTGTTGATAAAGAAAGGAAGAGACAATTTTTCGTAAGAGTTTTTATTTATTTTCTTACATATTAAAAAAAAAGATTTTGTATTTAATGGAGCGCCTTGGTAGTTAAGTATTAACCTGAAACTTTCCATTAAGGCAAATGCCTGATATTGTACAACTTGTGAAGGAGTGGATGACAAAGGAGTTGGTGTCAACTGTAGTTGTATGTCTAGAATATTAAGTACTCACTTTTCATGCTCTGTATTTTTGGAGTCAGTGAGAAGTGTAAGTATAGATGAATGATGGAAGATAAATCTGCAAATAGTTCAGATTTTTTTCCTATCCGACACAGTACATAATATGCATTGCTGATCTTCTGGTAGTGTGAGGTAACTTACCTCTCTCAATGTTTTAGCAAATACTTTGGATGCCTCTATCGTCAGTCACTATGTAGGTTATGTATGGATCGTAGCTTGCCCTGTTAAATTTTAGGGTTTATAGTTCGTTATTAGATTTTGTTAATTTTTCATCTGTTTGAAGAATAGTCAAATCCCTTATATGTCGTAGATATTTTGACGAGTGGAGATGTATTTACGGAATTGGTGGATATAAAGTCCTATATAGATGGTGCTGTAGTGTGTTTCAACCAGTAGTTAGTTGAGGGTGCGGTCAAATAAATAAAAAAATTAAAAAATATAAATAATTTTAATTTTTGCCGACGTTTCGACCCACTTTGCAGGTCGTCTTCAGGGCTACAAAAGATACAAACATGTTGAAAAAATAAAAATAAAATAAAAAATAAATATAAGTATATATAAATTACGAAGAAGTTGTCAGATACAGAAATAAAAGATAAAGAAAATAAATACATGATAAGAAAATAGATAAAAGAAAATAAATACATGAATGTTAACGAATAATGAATGTTAACGAATAAATAGATTAAAAATTGAATAACTATTGTTACAGTAAAGTTAAAATATGGATAAGATAACATAATACTAAGATATCAGTGGATAACAAGCAAGTGGAGGTTACCTTTAATTGTAAATAAACAGATAACGGGTCTAAAGGTTAAGAAGTGAAGAAATTGAAAGATTAATAGGGTAACATTAGTGTAATATTGTTGGGATGGATTATTAAGTATAAATAACTCTATAAGAAAACAATAATTTTAAAAGAATACTTTAAAATGTAAGAATAAATGTAAAAACAAGGTTAATCTATATATAGTACAACCTGTTTTTTGTTTCTTTATCATCATAACCTTGTTTTTACATTTATTCTTACATTTTAAAGTATTCTTTTAAAATTATTGTTTTCTTATAGAGTTATTTATACTTAATAATCCATCCCAACAATATTACACTAATGTTACCCTATTAATCTTTCAATTTCTTCACTTCTTAACCTTTAGACCCGTTATCTGTTTATTTACAATTAAAGGTAACCTCCACTTGCTTGTTATCCACTGATATCTTAGTATTATGTTATCTTATCCATATTTTAACTTTACTGTAACAATAGTTATTCAATTTTCAATCTATTTATTCGTTAACATTCATTTATTCGTTAACATTCATGTATTTATTTTCTTTTATCTATTTTCTTATCATGTATTTATTTTCTTTATCTTTTATTTCTGTATCTGACAACTTCTTCGTAATTTATATATACTTATATTTATTTTTTATTTTATTTTTATTTTTTCAACATGTTTGTATCTTTTGTAGCCCTGAAGACGACCTGCAAAGTGGGTCGAAACGTCGGCAAAAATTAAAATTATTTATATTTTTTAATTTTTTTATTTATTTGCTTCAGTAGGATATGATTGAGATCGATATTAACGAGAGCGTCATAATTCGGTTCGATCAGGTTGAAATTTATTTACTGATTGGGGTTTGAGATTGATGATTGAAGATCTGATGAGGGTGGTCCATTTCTTTTGGTAGAAGATTGAGAAAAGATTAAAAGAGATGGATAAAAACTAATTTTAGTGTTTTGTGGTATTTCCAAGCACGGGTGTCTCGGTGAAATTCTGGTGTAGGTTTTTCAATATTAGACTATTGACTCTTAGCCCATGAAGATTTTTGTGAATTGTGCTGCAAATGTAGCTCTGAGAGCGGTGATTTGATGACTTTTGGCTTTTGTATGGTCCAAGTTTAAAAATTAATTCTTATTCAGACATTCTCTATTATGAATGGAATGGCATAACTCTGCGATTACGGAATCGCACTTCAATTGTTAGGTCCCAAGTTCAATGTAGCCCCTTGTGTCGTACTCTAGACTTTAGTTAGGTGGTTAACCGATCCAATATGAGGATGGATAAGCGGTTGGGCCTAGCACAAACGTTAATACTGAACTCAAAATAAAGGAATTAAAGAATTTTCAGTTTTTATTAAGTAAATATTTGTTATGTTGCATGTTTCTAACGATAGGTGTTTCTTCGTTATTATTTAACTTATTGGAGATTTTCATGAAATAATCACCATTAAAATAACTCAGAAGAAATGCAATATAGTATTTTCGATTAGATGACTTTAAGATAATACACTGCTTCGAGTTCGACATAGGGGCGGACATAATTCATAAAAAAAAGAGGGGAAAACTCCTAAAACAAGAGTGCTCGGCGATAGATTTACACCTGAGAACCAGGAGGTAATTGTAAGTTAGTTCCAACACCCGAAGGCGTGATCAGCGCCATGTGAGGCCAAAAGTAAACTTGTTCCAGTTGTTGTTGAAGTTATTTCTTCAGTGAAATATGCCGCTCGAGTAGGGGGGGGAGGGAGGGAAGAGAGGGGGGTGTGTGAGCTCTCTTAGATTAGGTTCGCAGCCTCCTTATCTCAGGCTCCAATGGATTCTTCACAGTCCTCTGCTTAGCATCTTAATTCAAGGCACTTTGAACAATGGGAAGCCCTGATTTTATTTCAGATATGCATGATATCAATGAGTAGATACAACATGTATTTTGTATACAATAGTTGAGTTGAAGAAAAAAAGTTGGAGAACATATAACAGAATATTCAAAACAATTCTTTTATCTCGAACAATAAATTTCAATAGACAAAAAAATAGTAAAGATTTGGATAGAAGACTAAAAAATAGTATAGCACAAATACTGGTACTCAAAGAAGAAGATATGTAAGGGTAATGTCACTACTGAACTACTCCCCACAGTCCTGGATGGTGCTTAAGCTTGAGTACAAAGAAGAAAGAACCGGTGAATTGGATAGTCTGTAACTTTTGAGGAGGTAGGAATCAAAAGAAAGAAAAGGCGAAGATCCGAGGTATTCTTTATCTTGTAAATATAAAACATTTAAGTAAGGAATCCGAAAAACCAAAAGTAGATCAAGAGAGAAACAGATGAAGATCATATATGAAGTGGAGTGATGATAAAACCTATCGAGTGGGCCCGAACTGAATAAAAGTGACCAGGAACATAGAATGTTGCTTCGAAATTAGAAAAAACAAAAAACAAAACAACTTTAAACATGATATTAACCGAATTTTGTAAAAAAAAAAATGGTCTAATGTCTAAAATTATTTATATATTATTTTGTTCCCATTTTTCCTGTGCTGGAAATACTGGGAATAATAATATTAAAATTTCATTTTATTTGTTTTGATTTGTACATGTATCTGTTTTGTATCAAATGTTGTTTATTTTATTTTATATTGTGTTATGTTGCTTCATTTGTGGTTTTTAATATCTTTACTTCAATAATTAAATTTTTACAACTAATCGATTGTATCTCCTCCGGGATGGGCTTTTGTCATGAAAATGATGTTAATGAAGCTATATTATTATCATATGGCTAAGTTTATTTTAAATGAAATGTTATGTGAGAATGAAGTTTCATTCAACGAAATGTTGAAGAAGCAATTATAATAAAACTATTAGGAAGACTATTAATTTTTTTAAGATAATGACTCTATAAATACTTAAGCAATTTAAGTTTAAAGTCCCTCTCATATTCAACAAAATCTACTTATAGTTTTTCTGAACAGACTTCGTGGAAAAACATCCAGTCTCAAGTTATCTTGTTGATGACTAAAAGTTAATGAGGATTCATTTTGTTTACTTATTATTTTATTTTTAATTTTAGTGGTGGGTGTTAGTAATATTTTTCTGATTAGATGTTCGAGTGTAACCATTCAAATTTATGTTAATGATCATGCTATGAACACTAAAAATAAATAAATAAACTTGTAAATAAGTTTAAACCTTGTACCAGTTTATCATATTTTATTGACCAATGCTCATGATAAAATAATGTAAGCTTTGTAGCTTAGCTTTTTATGGTGTAAACGAAAGAAAAAAAAGAAGAAATTATTCACGCATACAAATTAATTAATTTGCTCATGTTTAAGCAATTGATTGCGTTGAGTGTTGTTTCCGTCAAGAGGTGTTGAAGTTTAACACTGAATAAAGTTCAAGTTTAAACGACGGGTTAGTCAAAACTTAGTTCATGAATCAAATATTGGCTTGGTTTGCCTTGTACTCCTAATGTAAGAGGAAAGGAATTTATTCCGGATAAAAGGTCTACGAGTAAATTAAGTAGACATTCATTGCTAATATATATTTACACACCCACTCACTTTTGAGTTTTGTTTTTGTATGTAATTCAATCTGTTTATGTTAATATCTACAATCTACGTCAATAATGTAGCTACTAAATAAAATTTAGTACAATAAAGTTTTTGCCAAAAATGTATAAATGAATTCAAAAATCTTTTTTTTTTAATAAGTATAAAAATAAGTTTATTTACACATAATCTGTTTATGAGAGGAAATACTTTTAAAAGGAGGAAATATTGTTTCAATTGATTTTATTTTTAAGATGTATTTTAATATTAATCAAGATTAAAACCTGGTTTGCGCCTGCATTTTTTAAGTCAACAGATCTGTTCTTCCCATTTGTAGTGCGGTACTGTAGTAGTAAATATTGAAGGCATAAGCCAACGTTGTGGAAAGATTTTTTTTTCTTGTTTAATTTTTCTTTTTATCCAAACTCTTGTTACTTTCACTTACCTATATATGTAACATATAGTAAGGGTAAGTTGCGATTGTGAAAATTTTTGAGTCTGAGTTTTCAACGGAAAAACACGGTTTGTAGTACCCTTAGTCCAAATAACCAAGTCCCGAAAAATGGTCTGTGTGTATGTGAACACTCTAGTTCGAAAACGAAAAGTCGCAAGAAACTGATGCTACGTATATCAGATAGTTATATACCTTAGATGTCCTAGCAACTTTTCCCTTAAAGTGCCATTTTATATCAACGGTGAAACACATTTTTATAATTTTATCAAAAACGGCTTTAACGATATTGATTAAACTCGGTGTATCATTGTATAATTAAGTGGTCTTTAATAGCATTTAGGTCTTATCCTCGTTGATGTCTCTTTACAGGTCTTAGATGCCCAATGTTCATATACGTTAGAGAAAACAAAATCTAATATAGAAAGTTGTACCACTTAACTAATAATATTTAACGTAAATCACATGTTTTCAAGGAAATCAAATGGAATTTATTAACTAAATGTAAGCTTTTAAAATATTTTCAAGTTTGAAAAAAATATTTAAAATCCACCTAATCAAGGCAATAACGTTGTTTATACAAATACAAAATTATTGTATTGTAGAAGTAAAATATAAAATTATTTCATGGATGTATAAAGCATATGTTTATAACATTAAATATATTTACTGTAGTTTAATAATTCTAGATCTGATATTATATTTAAATAATTAGGTATCGATGTCCGTTTATTCCAAAAGTATCCACTACTATTTCATTGTACTTGTGTGAAAGATGAAGTGAAATATAAAAATATTTCAGTGATACATTTATAACCTTATATATCAAATTATTTTTACGAAAAGTTCTAAAAATAATTGCTCTTACTAAAACGAATGTTTGTCGACTGATAGACAGAGGGAAGAATAGTGGAGACTAACTGTTAACAAGAGAACGACACCTACACTGTGAAATCTTCATTCAGGGACGGGTCACAGAGTCTAGCCGAGTTTGCGTTTACCAAACGCATCTCGGAAACCGAAATGGCAAGGAGGGCTGGAACATGGACAGACTAGTGGAGTATCTTTGCAAAAAGAAGAGAGAAGAAATGCAGATAGAACTGTAAGTAACTTAGTTGAAAGCCAAATATCACGCCACCCAACCTATGCTCAGATAATGAACACCCAAAAACCGTCGAACCGCGAATATGCAATTGTGCTCCAAACACACAAAGGCATAAAACAAAAACAGTATGTGGAAGGGATATCTGACCTTGTAGAACCTCAAGCAATAAAGTTTGCGTCACGCATATCAAATAACAGATTTTGTATACACTTGTCTAATAAAGAACAAGTAGACAAACTTTTATCAAAACACAAAATCGTTACGATAGAAGGACACTCAATCCCAATCCGACGCTTAATAAATCCAGCAAAACGAATAATAATTTCAAATGCTTGTCCCAGTATTCCAAACGGCTTAATAGAAACTGAGCTAAAAAAACTAGGAATTAGAGTACTTTCCCCCATATCATTTTTAAATGCAGGCTACCGAGACCCCAAGACGAGTCATATAAAGAGTTTTAAACGCTATGCATATATAAACCCCGAGGATATGCCCAATGTTACTTCATCGCTAGTTATCCAAAATGAAGGTATCTCCCAGCGCATTTATCTAGCAGAAGACCTCTTAATCTGCTATGTTTGCAGAAAACCTGGACACTTCGCAGCAAATTGTCCAGAATCAGAGGCAGTTGATGATGTACAAAACCCACTCATCCCACAGCACAGAACTTCAGACACAGATAATGAAAAACTAAACCAACTCACCAACCAATCCATAGCTGCAGACACTATTTCTGAAGATCAAAACTCAATGGTCACTGAGACCGTAACTTCAAAGACAATTCCTGAAGAACGAAATGTAATCAGCAAGTGATAACAGTTATGGATTCATCACCAAACCTGCAACAAAAAAACTTAACAAAAGCAAAGCATCTCCTATGGGGTATATCACAAAAATTAAAAATAACACCAAACATTTCAAAGCAGGTAAGACTCGTCGTACACACACTCCTATGAAAACTACTAAAGTAAAAACACCTACAACAAAAAGACAGAATAATTACAAAATAGCCGATAATATAATATAAAATTCTGAAAAAAACAGTAGAATTAAAATTGAATGAACAACACAAAATAAAACCAACTACACAGGATGTATTAGAACCTATTCGCGATATGCTGATTGATAACAAATACCCCCTTCAATTCAACGAAATATGCTTATTATATGAAACTATACAGACTGAAAAAATATCACCAAAAACAGTAAGCTTAATAAGACAATTCACTGATGACAAAGACGGACTAATAAAGATGCTCACAGACATTAAAGAATCAATAGGAAATAGAAGCATAAAAATATGGAGTACAAAAATATTAAAGATAATGCAGGAAAAAGACACATCGACTAATATAACTTCTTTGGGAACATCTACAGAGGACAGAACCTCTATCGACAAAGAAAACAACACATATGGTGAAAACATTACAGTGGAATTGTAACGGTTACTACCGTCACATAGAATATTTAAAAAAAATAATTTCCGAAGAAAACCCAATATGCTGCTGCTTACAAGAAACTCATCTCAACGAAAAACACTCAGTGAAACTCAAAGACTACAAGATTTATAGAAAAGACAGACACTCTGAAAGAGCGTGGGGAGGAGTCGCAACGTTTGTTTCAGAAAACATCCATAGTGAAGAAGTGATACTACAAACCCAGTTCGAAGCATTAGCTGTGAAAATGTATTTTAATCAACATTTGACAGTATGCAATTTATACATACCACCCTCACAAGCATTTTCCAGTGAAGATATTGAAAACATTATCAATCAACTTCCAAAACCCTTTCTTCTGTTGGGAGATTTCAACGCTCACAGCTCTTTATGGGGTTCCTCGCTCCCAGATTTAAACCATAGAGGCAGAACTATTATGAAATTCCTCGAAGAAAACACTTGGACGGTACTATTAAATACAGGAGAAAATACCCACTTCAGTTCAAAAACCAATAGTTTTTCAACAGTAGATTTAAGTTTTTCCGAAGTCAGATACGCACTAAAAGTCCGAAAATGGAAAACAAAAAGCCATCTATACGGTAGTGATCACTACCCAATAGTTATCGACACATCGGAGACAATTAATGACATTCCCTCAAACATTCGATGGAACTACGAAAAGGCAGATTGGGAAATTTTTAGCAAATTAATAACTGAAGAATTACAGGCAACACCAACTTATAGAAAAATAGATGAAAAGGTGGATTTTTTTAGTGAGCTAATTCTGAAAGTAGCAACAAAAACAGTTCCTACTATTAAAAACAACACCAAACACCAAAGCGTACCCTGGTGGAATAGACAATGTAGTGAAGCTATTAGAGCAAAGAAACAGGCTCTGAATCGGTTCAGAAAAACTAGAACTTTACAAGATGCAATAGCATTCAAAAGACTAAGATCGATAGCTAATAGAATTATCAAATATAGCAAAAAAGAATCTTGGAAACAGTTTGTGTCATCGCTTAATAATCTGACTCCAGTGACCGAAATATGGAATAAGATACGAACCCTCAGAGGAATCGGGAAACGACAGCGAATTACTGGATTAGAAGTCAATGGAGAAATTATAACCGATCCTATAGATATTGCTGAAGGTTTAGCAAAGTATTTCAAGGAAGTGTCTACTTCGAACAATGATCACACCCATAATTATATCCCAGGAGTGCATGAAAGGAACAGTTCAGTACCAACCGAATTTAAAGGATGTAAAGAACCGTTTCGGATGCAAGAACTAAATTCTGCCTTACAGAAATGCATTGGAAAGTCAGCCCCTGGTTTAGATGGAGTTACTGGCGAATTCTTGAAAAAATTGCCTGAAGATGGTAAACTGCACCTTTTAGATATCTACAATGAAATATGGAACACCGGTGAATTCCCCTCCTGTTGGAAGCAATCAATCATCGTACCTATCCAAAAAAAAGAAGACAGTATCCAACCAAATGATTACAGACCCATTTCACTAATATCATGCATTTCAAAAACTCTAGAAAGGATGATAAACACCAGACTTATCGATACGCTGGAAAGAAGCAATGCCCTCTCTCCACAACAGTTCGGTTTCAGATCAAACCGCTCAACAACTGACCCCCTGCTGTCATTAAGTTTAGAAGCCGAAGAAGCTTTTTTAAACAAAGAACACCTAATTGCAGTATTCTTAGACCTAGAAAAGGCTTACGATAGAATGGCAAGAGGTCGTGTATTAAGAATCTTGGCAGGATTGGGTATTGGAGAGAATATGTGGACATACATCAACAACTTTTTGACTGGCAGAAAATTTTGTGTACGAGTAGGAAACACTTTCTCCTCCAGTCATTCCTTGGAAAGCGGTACTCCACAAGGTTCACCCCTCAGCTCGACACTCTTCCTCTTGGCAATTAACGGCATCACATCCGCTATTCAGAGCCCCACTAAATGTTTGCTATTCGCTGATGATATAGTAATTTCAGCGCGTAGCAAATCTTTAGCGTTCATCCAGTGGAAGCTACAAGATTCTGTTGAAAAAATAGAAAATTGGACGAAGGAAACTGGGTTCAAACTATCAGCTACGAAGTCCAAAAGTATCCATTTTTGCAGACAACGAAAATGTCTTATAGACCCTCAAATAAAATTAGGAGACTCCATTATCGAGTATGTAGAAAACTATACATACTTGGGAATGATACTTGATAAGAAGCTGACGTGGGTTCATCATATAAAACAGTTAAGAGACGAATGTACAAAAAGACTAGGACTTCTTAAATGCATTGCTAATTCAAGCTGGGGAGCCGATAGAACGACACTCATCAAAATATATCATAGTGTGATTCGAAGCAAAATTGAATATGGAGCCCAAATATATGGAACAGGTCGCAAAACGTTGCTAAAAATACTTGATTCCATCCACAATTCGGCTCTTAGAATCTGCACAGGAGCTTTCCGAACTTCTCCAGTCGAAAGTATATATGCCGAATCCGGAGAACCTTCATTAGAGATGAGACGAACATATTTATCTATAAAATATGTCTCCAAATTAAAATCACGTCCACAACACCCCTTGAATTCAAAACTATTTGATGGAGGACCTAGTAGGCGAGGGCTTAAGGAGATAGAGGGAAGCACATTCAAACAAATAATTGATAAAACGCTAAATAATGTGAACATGGATTTGAACTCAATTAGACCCATCCCTAACCTCAAAATACCTAACTGGAAGAACAGTAGACCGACTATAGATCTGTCAATGACAAGACAAAACAAAGAATACCCACTGAAAATTCAAAACTACTTTTTTGAATTATTGGAGAAATATAAAGGTTTTAACGTGATATATACCGATGCCTCCAAAATGGAAAATAGTGTTGGCTGCGCTGTATATATTAATAACAACCAACACCAACTTCTGTTTAGCTTACCAGGAGAGAGCTCCATATTTACTGGAGAAGCTACTGCGATCATGAAGGCCCTCCATTGGATATCAAATTCCAATGACAATCAATGGATGATAGCATCAGACTCCAAAAGCGTCATAGCAGCAATAGGTAACCCATGGCCAAGCAATTCAATAATAATTGATATATTGAATCTATGGTGGGAATTAAATGAAAGAACGGTCAGAGTGATATTTGTCTGGGTTCCATCTCATAGCGGTATCTCAGGCAATGAAAGAGCAGACCATGCAGCTAACTTAGCAAGGAAGGGAGAGGCACCAACCATAATTTCTATAAATTATATCACAGTAGAAGACTGGGTACACGCAACAAAAAAGAAGTTGTTGGAAAATTGGGTAAATCGATGGAAAAATAGACAGTCAAAATTAGTGGAAATAAAAACAGACTGCAACAAGTGGGATAGTAGCACAAGAATATCCAGAAGAGAAGAAACAATATTGTGCAGAATACGAATAGGCCACTGCCTGTTTACTCACGGATACCTTCTCAGAGGACTGGAACCACCCACGTGTCAAAAGTGTGACAATAAACCACAGTCAATAAAACACCTGTTAGTAGAGTGCAACGAATTCAACAACATTCGGCGAAAATTGAAACTACCAATGACAATGAAAGAAATATTAAGAGACAACGAAGAAGGAGTCACAACCCTATTCCGGTACTTAATGGAGACGAATTATTACAATAGAATATAGAAAACTAGCCGCCAATGACCCTCTAGGGTAGAGGCGATTACAAATAAAAAAAAAAAAAAAAAAAAAAACCTTAAATATATTTACTACAGTTTAATAACTCTAGATCTGATATTATATTTAAGTATTTAGGTATCTATCTTCTGTTTATTCCGAGAAATCATATGGAACCTTTTAGAAAGTTAAATTAGTGAATAGTTCGATGAAATTTTCTTTTGTGATATTCCAACAGTATTCACTTGCAATTAGTGTGACAACTTTCGACATTTCTATGACAGACTATGCAAATATCCTAATTCCGTTTAAGTAAACTTTGCAATGGAAAATTAAAGTTGATTCTACAATTTAATCATATCCTCTCTGATGATAGATTTCCATTTTCTGAGGTTTTCGTCAATTCTCTTTTTGAGGTTTCCCGGTAGACCTGCTGAACCTTCTTTCTTATATATGTACCTGAACTTATCTTCTCGCAGGAGTTCGAGAAGCACTCCTCCCGTTAGTAACTGTACCGCCTCATGAGAAACACTCCTGTAAGGTCTGATGACTCGCAGCAGAGCCGCCAACTTGCTCTTCTGTCGGTGCGAGAGATTCCAATTCCACGAAGGAGATAAGATAAGAATAAATAAATAAACGTTACTCATAGAGCCTGTGAAGATGATTTTTACTGTCGTGGCGAAACAATAAATAGTTTTCAGCCTACTTTGTTAATGGAATATGTCGTTTATTTAATTCATTTAAGTATAGGTGCTGATTATACCCATGGATTTGTCGAACTGCTCAACAGGTATAAATATAAAACACATGATTAATAGACAATTACGGTCTGAATAGTTCAATTCTTATTATATATTGCTATGATTTAAATTTATTTATTTTCAAATAATTGATTTATAAATATATAGAGAATTTCCGTGTTATCAATATTTTATTCATTTGTTTAAAATCATAAATTTGTCTTGTTTTGTATTAAATTAAGAAAAAATCATGGCTTGTATGTACCGCCTTTGAGGCACTGAGTGCCAAGTTGTTGAGGGAGACGGGACTTTACGTTCTGGCGGAGAGCGATCTCCCTCATCTAAAGTGAACTACCCGTACTAAAAGGGCTTCGGATACGGGTGGAAGGAACTCGTTGGTCCGAACCACATTTCTTTGGAAAGAAGAGATGGACGTGCATCTGGAAGGCCGTCAGAGAGGGTGGAAGACGTCGACTGAAAAGAAGTGCAGGCTTTGTGCACAGCTGAAAAAGGCAATGAAAAAAAAATGTAATTGGTCTGTATGCAGCAGTGAGTTGTAACGCATGCGCTGCTATTCAATGTTGCATAACATCCATATTGCCTTACCGGCAGGGTAGGGTTTAAATAAACAAAGAGTGTAATAGTGGTAGTCTGAGGTTTAACGTTTTCCTCCTTTTGTTGACATCTGGCCCCATGTCATTCAGGTGTCACATGTCAGTCCAAGATATTGCATTTGTCTGTTTGAGGAATTCCGGTATTGTCGAGGTAAATAGAGGGAGGGAAGTTTCACTTCGAAGAGTAAAAGTAATATGCTCTTAAATTTATACATTTTACATTTTAGTCAATGCCATATTTTGAGATATCCATTAATTTGAGATCCAACGATTACGATAATTTTAATTGCAAAAAGTAAGTAATAATAAATTAAACAATTGTAAGGAGAAAATTGCTATTTTGTGTAAATGTTTAAATTTAACTAAGTGATTTATATTTTTCTCGAAATCATTTGATATATCTACCTACATATTTTATATATATTCTCCTCCCCATGGGTAAATCACTCATCACTCATTTTATGAAGTATAGAAAAAAAAAAGTTTTTCTTTTATTTAACCTAGAAGTTTTTTTAAGGATAAGTAAAAACGCTTTAAACTTATTAAAAATACATTAAATAATTTTTTATTCATAGCCCTTTATTTACTTTTTTTGATGTGTACTTATGGTATAAATATTAATAAAACAAATTAAAACTTGAAATAAACAAAAAAAAAACTTATTATTCGGGGAACAGCCGATCTCTTTCAATGAAATAAATGAGACAATAATACATTAATAATAGAAAAACAAAAATAGAATCACTTTGAACAATTAATAATAAACTAGGAAAGCTTTTCAGATGACGAGATATTTGCCTTTAGGATTACTATTTTTCAAACGAGTTATCCAATAGCTTAAGAGAACATTCTTTCTATATCGGCGGAAGAAGGCAACGGATACATGAATCTATATTTAATTAGGTTCTAAAAACCCGTAAATACCCATTTGCTTTTCACTTAATCGTAAGATAATTTGATCACAAAATCAAGAATAAAGGCGACCTATAAAAAATATTGGGCCGTTTGGTCTATATGACTTCGTTATTTTCACATACTGGGGGTTGTAGGTCAAGCCAAGTACCCAATATTTTTGAAGGCCACTCTTTCCCCTGATTTTGTGATAAAATTATCTTGATAACGCACCAATTCCAAGAGTTTTCGTAAATAAACTAGTTGTAGGTTACGATGAGATGATGATATTTATGAAGTTCCAGGTGATTGTTATTAATTTGATAAAAATGGGTCTTTACCACGGACTATAAGTTTTGTTAGATGATTTGAAGTCTGCTTGGTGTGAGTAGGCTTTTTATGTTTTGTTAGGATTGTTGTTTTGTCTGCCTAGGTCTCTGTAGTAGTTTCGGTAATGTTTGGTCTACATTGTCTGTACATAGTATATAACAGTGGTTAATTATAATAATGTTTAGCATTCAATAATTAATTAATTTAATACTCAATTCATATCTTAAGGTAATGACTGTATGACCTTATATGAGACATGACAGTAACTATGTTTGGGAACAAATGGGGATAGAATAGAAAATAAACTTTATTCTGGAACGATGACCCTTAAAATAACAATAATGAACATTTTCAAAAGAAAAAAATACACATCTGGCCAAAAACTAACTTAATAAAGATTAAAAAAATATATACGACAAATTAAATAATAGTATGTAAATTACTAAAAAACAAAATAAAATCTTCTCAATTATACTTATAATTTTACTGGAAAAAAATAATAAAATGAAAAAGAAAAAAAAAAGAAAAAAGAATTAAATGTATAGAAAGAAAAAGAAAAACCTCCAGAAAAGAAAAAAATATCAAAAGTACTTAAATAAAAAAAAAAACTTATGTTAAAACACAAAAGCATACAAAATCTATACATATATTAAAAATATATTAATGACAGAAGATGAGCAACGGGATCACAATATTGCATTATCTCAGCATAAGAGGTATAAAATAAGAATAGATAGATAAATAGAATTAGGAAGGGGCATTAAGTTAATTTTATGAGAAAACAATTGCAAGCAGAAAGAAAAACAAAAAAGAAAAAAAACCTGATTTAAAGAAAATAAATTATATATATATGTTATATAATAAGCAATGGTATTGTAAACAATAGAGAAACTCGGAGATTAAGATAGGAAAAGATATATATGTATACAAATTGAGGAATGTAAGAAATGAAATATGTCTAAAATATACATAATCCTGTAGATGGGAAAAACAAGACAAATGGATAAAAACAACAAACAATTTGTTATTTTTTATTATTATTTATTTATTGTTACATTCCGCATCTACTCGATCGGGTCATTAGCGGCTTTAGATGTAATCAAATTAGGTGTACAAATTTAATGTCTTTTACAAATTCAAACACTTGTTATTTTTTATGCATCACCTAACAGTGCTATGCCAAAAGTGATACTGTCTTTCCAATTCACAAATAATAAACAAAAAATAAAATAAAACAGTGGTGTATGAAAAAAAAAAAAAATATATATATATATATATAATCAATATTCCCGTCCCTATATATATATATATATATATATATATATATATATATATATATATAGGGACGGGAATATTGATTTAAAAACGACTTTCATACTTCTAAGAGGCTAAGGAAATATTGAAGAGTTTACTGAGCCGCAAACGCAGTAAAATATGGCCATTTGGTATTACTACAAGGATATTCGGATGGCAGCCGGTGTGGACCACTGCACTGCCTCCGCAGAGGTCCAGGTTGGATTCTTGCTTAATGAGGTATAGCTAACAAGGGGTTGAGGGAACATTACCTAAGGGTAGGCGGCGAGGAGGGAGGTTGGAGCTGTGATTTGTTCACGCCCTCTGTGCGAAAAAATGGGAATTTTTCCAAAATATTTCTCCTCTCTAGGGTTTTATCGAAAGCAAATTAAGCTGAGGTAAATGTTTTAATTGCCTATGCAAATATGGATATAGTTATGTGATTACCTTTTCATGTTACTAACGAAGAATAATTATTTTAAAAACAAATCTATTGAATAAGTCTACGAAAAATTCTAAGAGAAAGACAAAAACCATCTTTTTTCTCAAGACAATGTATAATTTAGAGGGTTCTCAACACAGCTATCCGTTACACATTCTTTACAAAAAGAGAACACCGCATCATTCCGTATCTGAATTAGTTTTATGTACCTTCTTTTAAAGTAAATATGCTATGTTAAAAAAATAAAACTTATAAAGTATAGTATCTTCAGAAAATGTAAAATAGAGAAGATTTTTAAAAATCTTTTATTTATGAATCCTTTAAATCTTCTATGTTCTCCAAGTTAAGTAAAATGCAATATAAAAAATCTGCTTCATAGTAATTTCACCTCTGGAAAATATAATATTCAGGCTGCTCAACAACATTTTTACTTTTATTTTAGTTCATTACGTGAGTATTTATCGATAATTTTATGAACAATTCTGAATCATCTGTTTGTTTTATTGATATAAATAATAAAAACATTTTATCAGCTTAATATAAAAAAAAAAAAAAAAAAAAAAAAACGCCAAACAATTATACATCTAAAGTAACATTACCTTCCTAATTACAAAGAAAAATAAATAAAAGGTGATTCCAATTATTGGACTAAACTTTTTTTTTAATCATTAGTAATATGCTAAAAAAAGAATAACTTTAAATAAATTTAAAAACCAAAACAAAGGATATAACATTTGCAGTAAATTGTCCGATTTTAACGTATTTTTTAGGAAATTCTGTAAACTTTGAAAAAACCATCAATGTCGACAAAAACATTGTATACTTTTTGAGTTATTCGGGATTTAATTTTCCTATTCCTCATAATTTTTTTTCAACTTCTTTTTGTTGAAGTATGTTATATAGATAAATTTAAAGTGCGTCGAGTAAATGACTTTAGCGACGTTTCATTGAAATCGGTACATTCGTTTAGGCGCTACAGTCTATAGCAACGCAGGTTTTGAAAGGCGTAAAGTAAAGTAAAAGGCGGATAGTAATGTCGTTGAGGGCGATCATCCTCGGGTGACCTCTAATTTTGTACTCAAATTTGAAAAAAATCGGTCTAGTAGTTTCGGAGAAAATGTGCGGACGGCGGACGGACAAACAGATTTTTATTCGTTTTTCGATTTCTACGTATCCTGAAACGTGAAACCTCAAATTTTGATAGGGGGTTAAGTTTTTGAATTTTTTGGTCGATCACAACGGTTCATTATTGAAAATAGTAAACCAAAAAAATATAACAATCTAAAATTATGAATATTATTTAAAACTGGCAATTAATTGTTTTCAAAATTTATAAACATGAGCTTTCACATTACTCGCATCACTTGAAAATGTTTCACAGAATATAATCTCTTGTATAGTTCACCATTCAGTCAAACGGGTATTGGATTTATAACTTATTATAGACAAATTATTTTTTCAATGCGCAATGACCGTGTCCCCGAATAGATTTGACAAGCGTACATTTTAACGGCGTAAGTTCTAATTAGCATGAGATTGAGTTAAACAATTGCTGAAACAGTTTGTTAAAGTTAAATGACTAGCGGGGGTGAATGCATCATGAATACTGTGTCCAAAAGCTCCTGTTTATATTCCTGTCTGTTTACTTAAGTACTTTACCTTGGTCATGTGTGTTCTGCAGATTGCTTGTATTTTTAGATTGTTTATCTTAAATAAAACTTTGTGTTTATAGTTATGATTAATATATGATAATTTTTAAGGGAAAAAATTAAGAAGTTTTATTAACTTATTTGTCATTACCTTTATACAATGTGTAGTTTATTTATCCCTTCTTAGATTATTTTTTTCATGCTCAGTATTCCATTGAAATACTCATTAGACGTCGAATGGGGAATGAGTATTTGATGGTTCTAAAAAATGATTTAAATACCATTGTTACAAAAGAAAATATACATATCTGGTCACAAACTAACTTAATAAAGTTTTAAACAATATATACAGCAGCTTTCTATTAAATATGTATTTGCGCCTGTCAACAATAAGTTAACAATCAGCAAATGTGATGGCGGTAATGATAAAATGACATGACAGGCATGGGGAAGGAAAGTACTCAGCAGTACCTCTTCCCTAACTTGTTCCAATTACTTAGGTTGTCTAAGGAAGGAGATCCCTCATCCAACGCCTTTTTAGTCTCCTGTTCATGTTCTGAGGTATGTCAGCTGTGGCCATGTCTCTTATAAGTCTGTTATTATGTCCGTTTAAATTTGTGTAAAATCGTTGATATAGGGTCGTTATATGTTGGTCAACTGTTGGAAGGTGGAGGTCAGTATGTAGAGTTTTGTTAGTCACGTACCAAGGTGCTTTTGTTATGAGTCGCAATAATTTTGATTGGAACGTTTGAAGTTTTTGTAGGTGGGTCTTTTTAGCGATGCCGTATATTTGTGATGAGTATGTCCATATGGGCTTAAGTAAGTATGTATATGTATTCAGTTTCTGTTTTAGTTTTAGTTTCGAAGATTTGGCAAAAAGAGAGTAAAGTAGTTTGAGTCGTTTGTTAAGTGTCATGCGTTTCATTTTAACATGTGGGCCCCATGTCATCCTTCTGTCGAAGGTGAGTCCAAGGTAAAGTACAGTGTCCGTTTGAGGAATTTGATTGTTGTCAATATAAACTGGAGGACAGGTGTTTTTTCGAAGAGTAAATGTTATATGTTTGGATTTGTCATGATTAAGTCGAATTTTCCATAGTGTGAACCAATCTTGTAGTTTAAGCAAATGATGTTGTAGAGTTAGTGAGGCCTGTGTAGGGTCTTGATGTTTTGTGAGGATTGCTGTATCGTCTGCATATGTAGCTGTCAAGATCTCATCGTCAATAGGTATATCGTAAGTGTATATAACGTAAAGTAGAGGGGCTAGTATTGAACCTTGGGGAACTCCGGCCAAGATTGGATGGACTGAAGACACTTCCGAGCCCTGCCGAACTGAAAAAAATCTGTCGAAGAGGAAAGATTGAAGGATAAGATAGTAGGTGTATGGAAGTATAGTCTTAAGTTTAAAGAGAAGACCCTGGTGCCAGACTCTATCAAACGCCTGAGCAACATCCAAAAATACTCCAGTTGCATATAGTTTTTGTTCTAAAGCTCCAGCAATGTAGTCTGTAACTCTGTGCAATTGATGTGTCGTCGAATGGAATGTGCGAAAGCCGAATTGGTGGTCAGGTATTACCTGTTGGTCAGTCAATATGTCAACAAGTCTTTTGTATATTAATTTTTCAAAAACTTTAGAGCATATAGGAAGGAGGCTAATGGGTCTGTATGATGAAGGACTGTATATGTCTTTACCGGGTTTGTGAATCATCTTAATAAGTGAGTATTTCCATTGTAAAGGGAATTTTGACGTCCTTAGTATACAGTTGTAAATTGTTGTCAGAAATACTAGAGCTTTCTTGGGCATTTGTTGGAGTGCTTCGGCTGTTATTAAGTCATAACCAGGAGCTTTTCTTTTCGGTAATTGTTTGATTTGAAGTGCAACCTGAGATGGAGTAAAAGAAGGAGGTGGTAGTGTCAGCTGAAGTGGGATGTCTAATGTGTTAAGTACCATAGTCTCATGTTCTGTGTTAGTGAAGTTTGTAAACGGTTTAAATACAGAAGAAAGGTGGTGAGCGAAGAGTTCAGATTTTTCCTCATCCGACACGGCCCAGGATCCATCTTCTTTTCTAAGTGGTGCTGACAGCTCTCGGTGCTTTAACAACTTTTTGGTATGCTTCCACAAGCTCCCATCGTCAGTAGAAAGACCACTGATGTATGCGTCATAGTTAGTTCTGTTAAATTTTTGGATTTCTCTTTTAAGTTGATTGTTTAGTCGGTTAAATGTCTGTCTATCTGAAGGGTGTCTGTCAGTCTGCCATATTTTACGCGCTCTTCTCTTTGCTCTGATTAAGTCCCTTATGTACTGAGGATATTTCGGCAAGTGCTCAGCTGTCGCAGAGTTGAATTTTGGTATTGATGATGTCCAAGCAGCTTGTTGAATATTTTTGGTGAATGTTTCCACAGCCTCCTCCAGTTCTTTTTCACCTTTTATGGACACTGGGATCAAAAGCGAAGAGTTTAAAAACTCTCTATATGCATCCCAGTCAATTGGTCCTTTGATGAGAGCTGGTATTTTTTGCACGTTGACGGCCTCATCGAGTACAATAAGGTGTACCGCTGAATGATCAGAGCAAAGATCAGAGCTCGTACTTATGGAATGAGGTACAGTACGCAGTCCTTTTGTAATAAAGAAGTCTAAAAGGTCCGGGGATTTGAGTCTCGATACAGGCCAGTATGTCGGTGTGTCAGGATTTATAGTGTCTAATGAAAGCTCGTGGATAGCAGCCCTCAAATTTCTTCCTCTTGGTGTGCATAGCCGTGACCCCCAATGTTGGTGCTTTGCGTTGAAGTCACCACCTGCTATGAAACATCGACCTAAGCTTTGGAAGAAGTTGCAAAACATCGAAGATGTCAGCACATATCTTGGAGGACAATAGATGGAAGCTAGTGTCAATGTGTTGTGTTTCATGTATAGTGTGATGCCTGTGGACTGAATGTCAGGTGTAGTTGGTAAGTGTAAATGGTTGTGTGATAAAGAAGATCTTATAAGTATAGCAGTGCCGCCGTGGGCAGTGTTGTCGGGGTGGTCTGTCCTGTGTGTCACATAACCAGAAATACCGAATTTCGATCGTGGTGTAAGGTGAGTTTCCGTTATCAGGGCTACATCTATACGTTTTTCATGAAGATAAAAGTCCAGTTCAGTTTTGTGTTGTGCCAGTCCATTTGCATTCCACAGAAGGATGGACAAAGAGCCTGCAGTCAGCTGATTAGCGGTCATTTTGTGGATACATGGCTTGAGTCACCTGTGCAAGCTGTTGGAGGATAGTAAAAAGGGGCTGTATGAGGGAGTTTAAACCATTGAGTAATTGGAGCAATTGAGGTGGGGCATTATTTTCAGCTGAAGGTGGCTGCTGAGTAGTTTCCCGCCTCATACCTGAACATGATGGTTTGATGTGAGCAGATGTAGTAGCATTATCTCTTCTCGTCATCTGGTTTCTTGATGGTTCCTGCAGCTGAGCTGGCGTAGCCTTCTGCGAAGAATTTTTTTGTATCGGCTGCTCTTTTCGCAAGGGCTGCGGAAGAGTCGGAAATTCTTCGAAACTTGGTGGTGGAGGGAGAGGTGGGGATCTAGGAGGATGGTTGGTTCTTGCTGTTCTCCTATGCGCCCTCAGATCCTTCAGGACTTGGCATCCTCGGTAGTTGGCCGGTGGTCTCCAAGGCAGTTTGCGCAAGTCATAATATGTAAAAAACTAAAAATAACATAAAATCTTCTCAACTATACTTATAATTTTACTGGGAAAAATAACTACGTGAATAGAAAGAAAAGCAAAAACCTCCAGAAAAGAGAAAATATCAAAAGTACCTAAATAAAAATATGGACTTTTTATGTTAAAACATAAACAGCTAGAATTTACAAAATACACAGATTGATTAAAGGTATATTAATGACAGAAGATGAGCAACGGGATCACAATATTTCATTATCCCCGCATGAGAGATAAATACAATTAGGAAGGGGCGATAAATACAAATAAAGTAATTTTATGAAAAAACAATTGCAACAAAAAAAACTAACTAAAAGAAGATAAATTATTTATATGTTATATAATACACAATGGTATTGTAACCTATAAACAAACACAGAGATTAAGATAGGAAAAGATGTATATGTATGAGGAATGTAAAAGATTATATACATATAAAATATACACAATCTTGTAGACGGAAAAGAAATGAATAAAAACAACAAACAATCGCTTATTTATTATCCATCACATCACAGTGTTATACCAAAAGTGATACTGAATCTGTTACTGAGTCATTCCAATTCATAAATAATAAACAAAAAATAAAATAAAATAATGGTGTATGAAAAGAAAATGAAATAAATTTGTTACATAATACACCATCAACCGGCGTCTGATTGTCAAATAGTGCCGAAAACCAAATGATAACGAGTTTTATTGAAGATGTGGATGAAAATATTTCATAAACTAAAAATCGGACCTGCGTACTGTAAGCGAGGGAAAGGCATTTCTTCCAATGTATATAATGACCTATTATTTATTATTTATATTTCGACCTATTATTTATTATTATTTGTTGATGTTTTAACTTCTATCGTGTGTTCTCTGAAGTACACACCTTAGTTTTTTTTTTTTCAATAATCAACCTTTGTGATCGACCAAAATATTCAAAAATTTAACCCACTCTCAAAATTTAAGGTTTCACGTTTCAGGATGTGTAGAAATCGAAAAACGAATAAAAATTTGTTTGTTCGTCCGCCGCCCACCAGAAACTTCGCTAAAGAAAGTTCTTGACGCCCTTTAAATTTATCTATATAACATACTACTAGAGGGAGAAGCCTGGCTTTGGGTTCCCTGCCTGATTGTATATATTGTATATAGGTATGACTGTGTTTTTATGTTTTTAATTTACTTACCTTTAGGTTATTTTATTGTTTATTGCATATAACTTTTTTTTAATATTTAGTTATTATTTTAATTTTGTTAATTTTATATTTTCTGTATATATGGTGTAAATGTGTTCGTTTATCACTATGATCATTGTCCACGAGACAGAATATTATATGTCTATATATATATATATAAAAATAACATACTTCAACGAAAAGAAGTTGGGTAAAAAGTTACTAGGGATGGTAAAATTAAATTCCGAATAACTTAAAAAGCGTACACTTTTTTGTTGATATTGTATATGGTTTTTAAAAGTTTACGGAATTTCCAAAAAAAAAACAACAAAAAAAATAACATACTTCAACGAAAAGAAGCTGGAAAAAAAGTTACGAGGGATGGTAAAATTTAATTCCGAATAACTTAAAAAGCATACACTTTTTTGTTGATATTGTATATGGTTTTTAAAAGTTTACGGAATTTTCGAGAAAAAAAAAATGGTCAAAATCGGACAATTAGGAGCAAATATATTGTCTCCTGTTTTTTTAATATATTCTACTCCAAATGTTATATCCTTTGTTTGGTTTTTAAATTTTGAATGTGTTACTGAAGTAATGCTATTTTTTGTTAGCATATTACTAATGATTAAAAAAAAAAGTTTAGTCCAATTATTGGAATCACTTATTATTTATTTTTCTTTGTAACTAGGAAGGTAATGTTACTTTGGATGTATAATTGTTTGGAAATAATAAACCGTTGTGGAATAATTTGCAGCGTTTTTTTTTTTTTTTTTTTTTAGCATTTCCTTCATATTCAAGAAAAAACGTGACCATCTTAAGAATAGCACCAAATTAGCCATACATTATTTTCCATTCGGACCATGCATCGACTGAATTTTTTTGTTGAAAAGTTTGTCTATAATCATTCCCCAGAGTTTGGCCACTAAGAACTAATACATATATTTCATTTTAAAATATATTGATCCCTAAGGTCAACTGTAGATTTCCTCTAATGTGTAAGAGAAACAAACCCTTCCACGATAAAATCTACCAGATGTTAAAAGAAATGAATCGAATCGGTATGATGCCGAGTTCTAAAACCACAAGAGCGACTCCTGGTCCATTTGCCAAAGCACCCCTCCTTTTACGATGACCGCTCAAATGGGACAATAAAGTAGAGACTCTGGGTTATATTTTACAGTGAAAGTGGGGAAAATTAATTTCACTCCGTGGAGAGGGGGGAGGAGGAGGGGAGGACTGACTTTT
Organism: Nezara viridula; assembly: GCA_928085145.1. Lineage (NCBI taxonomy): Eukaryota > Metazoa > Arthropoda > Insecta > Hemiptera > Pentatomidae > Nezara > Nezara viridula. The sequence goes on from OV725080.1 coordinate 77,300,768, forward strand.
AAAGCGCGCCAACGCGGTCACAGTCGGGTAGCAATAATTTCATACCCAATAAAACACGATCCCTCTCTTTTACCGCAGTCAATGATCCCACATCGCCCTGCTCCATTAGCCACTTCAGATCCAGGATTTAACATGGCACTAATATGTCATACTCTGGCTCGCTTTTTTGGCTCAAATCTTTGAGAGGTTAATTTAACCTCCTATCTCGAAAACTAGGATTATTTTACGCCGAGCTCGTAACTTCTACTAGTCCGTTTGAGGGATTTAAGGCCTATTGAGGTTTTATTTCGATTGGATTTTGTGGGAATCATTAATTAACCTCCTCGCTAACGAACGTGGAAAGCGAGATTTTTCGAACAATAAGTTTGAAAAAAATATTTTTTTCTAATAGTTTTTTTTTTTCGTTTTTCCCTTGCCCCGCGATTCCTAACGTGGTGGGCGCTGCCACTTTATTATAGATGTATTGTCTAACGAAAAATATTTCAACTTGATTGAGAAGGTGAAGATTAATTCCGTGGATCCCCCTTAAAAAAATGTTTTAACTCTGGCCGCTAGACATCCTCTCAATGTCCGTATCAGAGATTGGCAAATGCTACTCTGATTACCGGTACCAAGTATTTTGCTCAAATCAAATCACTATTGGGAATTCAATCACTACTTCAGTTAATCCTTTGACATCAACTGAAGTAGTAATTAAATTCTTTGGTACTTTAAAACGGCCAGTATTTGAGTAAAAAATGAATTAAGTAAAAAAGAGTAAAATACTTTTTACTCAAATACTATTTGAGTAAAAATACTCAGAGAGAGTACTGAGCATTTGCCTATCTCTGGCCATATGATTTGTTTTTTATCGCTATACATTGATTTTAAAAAGAGTTGGGTAAATACCAAAGAACCGAAGTATATATTCAATATGAATAGTAGTCCATGTGTACATTACTTTATATCTGCTAATTATTGTCCGACTTCTATGATTTTTTTCTTGTAGAGAATTTATTTTTGTTTTAATAACTGCAAATGACTGCGATTATCACTTCCTCATGAGATCCCGTTTCGTTCGATACCTCATTCATCCATAATCTATTGTTCCTGTGAATCGGAAAAGGGATCTGCACTGCGAAAAACTTCCGTATTATATATAATGATAGATAGTTCTGTTTTGAGCTGGTTACCGTAGTAACCATTCTACTTTTTATTAGGTTTTCTTTCCTGGTCGTGCAATAAAATAACCATAACTCCTCTGGATTTTATCCTAATTCAAAAAGCTAAACTATTTCTCCTCAAAACCATATCAATACATTTTAAAATCAATGCCCCAAAAGGAAAAAAAAAATACTTCTCACGGGTTTTTATTTCATATCTCCATATCTAATATGTTTATTATGTTTTTTTGTCATTTCCTGTAGTTTATGTAGTCTTGATTCTGCCAATTTTCTTGCGAATAGATGGAGTCATATCAAAGTGTATCTCACTGTATGTGATATTCGAAAACAAATCCAAGGGTGAGGCCTACATGAAAACACTTTGGATGTTCATATGTTTCTTTTAGCATGCCTTAGTTAAATTTAATCACAGGTGGTTGAACTGCCAGAACAGTTGGCATTAGGATAGACAGTGCGGTTTTCGGATGAAACGATTTTTATGGTAAAGTACATATTTGACTACATATAAACACTAAAACTTCTTCTGTAGGTACAATGGTGAACTCATAGGGGGTGGAAAAAATGTCACAACTGACCCCACCACAGGGACGGTTGTGACAGTGATTGGGGTCGATAGTAACAAGTTCAAAAATACACCAAAATGATATAAAATTACTTTCACTGTATAATATAACCAAAGAAATAAAGTCGGGAAATACATTAATAGCTTATAACAAATAAAGGTTGAGGCATACATGCCGAGTCGTACCACGACAGTATATAGTTCATTCTCGATGAAAACAAACATACACTTACTTTAGCCCAGCACACATATTTTAGCTACGCCCGCATCCGTTAATAATGTTTGTATAAGTGGGTTAGGATCTCCAGCAATTGAGTCATGAAATATTTGTAATGTTTTTTAATATTGGGTTGGCAAATAAGCCCTTTCGGTTTTTCTGTTTATATTAATGTCACTGCGATACACTTCTTATCTGATGAATTAATCCCTAACCTGGATTGTTTATCTTGTTAGTAATATATTAACAACTATATCTGTTAACTCTTGTGGAAACTAGCATAGTATTGTGTTTGATATTGCACTGGCAATATGGAAGAAAGTATCATTCATTATTGCCATATTTTGTTGTATTATTTTAAAACTGTGTGCTGCAGAAGCTCATAGAAAAATTTGCTGTGTTTATGGGAATGATGCCTTAACCGAACGCACCTGTCAAAATCCGTTTGCCAAATTTTATTCAGGAAATTTTGACATCAATGATCTCAACGGTCTGTTCGTCCAAATGAAATTGAAACGAGCATTGTTAAATGGCCATTGTTAATCAAAATATCACCCAATCAGTGCGAGAGATTGCTATGGCCCTAACTCTATCGCACACAAGCGTAGAAAACGATTTGCACAAGCTCAGCTATGTTAATGTTTGGGTCCTTCACATGATATGTTTTTGAAAAAAAAAGTTATAACTTCAGTACGAATTTAGCTATTTACAAAAAATTTAGAACCACATAAACTACACAAGATGACATCAACAGGACTTGAGTAAACAAACTAGAAATGGAGATAAAAAATAAAAAGCTTTAAGGAGTTTTTTTAGGAGCAATAATTCAGATTTCCAATGGATATAGTAACATCGACTTTGGAGAACATCCTGAAGAGTTATGAATGATCGGAAGGGTGTTGTGTTCCACCAAGACAACGCTAGGCCCCACACTTCATTGGTCACGCGCAATAAATTATTGAGCCTTGGATGGGACCTTTTGCTCCACCCTTCCTATTCATTAGATCTAGCTCCAAGTGACTACCACTTATTCCGTTCACTGCAGAACTCCATGAATGAAAAGAAATTCCAAAATGAAGAGGACATCAAAAACCGATTGGATCAGTTTAAACTCCAGACATTCTATGAACATGGCATTATGCAGTTAGTTGAAAGATGGGAAAACAAGTCATATTGGAAAATGTTCAATATATTGTAGATCAAAATAAATTTTATATCTATAATACATTGAGTTTTATTTCACGCTCAAAAACAAAAAGGATTTATTTGTCAACCCAATACATTAGTTACGAGCGGTACTCGCGTTCTCTGTGCAATGATTTATTGAATACATAGAAGGGTCAATGAGTGGTATGGTACCGATGAAATTTATATTGGATATTTGAATTGCCTGTTAATGTGATTCAATGAATTATATAAATTTAAAATTATATATGTATGTATATAAATTGTATAACGGTAAATGCAGTGAGTTACCTTGATTTTGGTTTACAGAAGAAGTCAATACGTCTTTATTGTTTCATACGAATTATTAAAGATTTTCAATATTAAAAAAAAATATTATTACTATTTTTTAAATATACTTGCCACAATGCTTGGTTTCAGTAATTCATTTAGTCATGAATCTCGTTGATCGGGAATTCCTCCGTACTAGCTTTATTTTGGCACAAAATGAACCGTTAAAGCTGCCAGTTGGTAAAGGCTTTATCCGAATTAGTGTACGATAATGAGATTAAAGTGATAATGAACAAACCAGAGGGTAAACAGCAATGGGAGCTTTGAACCAGATGTCGCAACGCCTATAGGACTGACTCGTTTGGCAGTTCCTATGAAGTTGCATTATTCGGGACCAGAGTTTATTCAACCTTATTATTCAGACATCTGGGATCAAAACTGTATATATTTTTTTTATTATACGGTTGAAGGTTTTTGGGTATTTTGTTGTATTTGTTTAACAAGAAATTGGAGTGGTTGACCGGTATTAAATGGAGATAATTAATATAACAATTTGTCTTACAAAAATATTGACGAATTTCATCAAATACAGTACATATAAATGGAAATAAGCTATGCACAGCTTTTTATTTTTATTTAAATAAGTTTAAGGTCACTCACTATCTGTCGGTTAAGGGCAATGAAATGTAATACTCTGATGAGAAACCATCTTTATTACCCAACCACTACAACGGTATTAAGAGCATTCTATGGTATTAAAAGCAATGGTATTAAAACATGATATTAAAGGCATGTGCAGAAATATAGCTGTATTTCTGTAGATTCTTCCATTGTAAGCGGGCGTACCACAAGGTAGTGTTTTAAGTCTTCTTCTCTTTTCTCTCTACACATCTGAAATCTCTGAGCACCCCTAGCACCACTCTCTATACTTTCGCTGACGACACTGTAATTATTTCTTCCCATATAAATCCAACTATTGCTTCAATTTCCCTTCAAAATCACCAACACGACCTAGAAAAAATGGTTTAACAAATGGAAAATCAAAATTAATGGCAGCAAGTCAAGTCATGTTAGCTTCTCTCTGAGGAAGATTTCGTGTACTGCTGTGACAATAGACAACTAGACAGTTCCCTCAAAAACTCATGTACAATATCTCGTACTATACATGGACAAAAAGCTTACTTGGAACATACACACAAATTAAAAAAAACAAGAACTGACCAGACGATACACACAAGTGTCACATGTTTTGGACTACAGATGTCCTCTCAACTTACAAAACAAGCGACTAATCTACTACTACTAAATTTTTCATTCATGTTTCAGTTGGCCTTACATACCTTGTAGCTGTTTTTCCACCTTAACCAGCCTACTCCTTCTCTGGCTATATTAGTCTATTTCTTTTTTCTTTTTTTGACTGATTACCCCAACTATTCTTCTCTTCAATTTTATTATAAAAACTTTTCGGAAAAATCCTTCAAAACTGTTTAAATAGAACTTTTGTTTAAAGTTTTAACCTCTTGATTTTGTTCAAGAAGTTAATTTTAATTGAAAAATTAAAATTTTATTTACTACAGTTAATTCATTTAAAACCAAGAAAAATGTCATTATGAATAAAGATTTTATTTATTGATTTAATTTAAATTTCCAAAGTATATTCAACTTTTTCCAAGTAGATTTAAACCTTTTCCCAACCAAATACAATTTTTGACTTACTTAAACTTCTCCAATATAAGAGAGAGACTTTATCATCAAAATATTCCGAAAAATTAATTTAAAGTTTTTATGGAAAAAATCTAATTCGAGTTGAAAATGCCATTCCTTGGAATTTATATATATATATAACAGGTTATATATATAGCCTAAGATAACCTGGAAGCAAACAGCTCAAGTATGTAAGGCAATTAAAAAAATTATTATGTAATTTATTTCGTATTTTTTCTACCGAATTGGTTTCGTACTAAAACAATTCATTTAATAATTCACTAACGGTAAAAATATATAATAAAAATGTTACTTGTAATTATAATTATACATCAAAGAACTACTAACATGTGAACGTACAATATTAATTTTAATGAGAATTGAAATATACGAATATTGTTTCTCATTCATGATTAATGTAATGGACTATGAATATGTTGTGTGCTTACAATAACATTTTCGAATAAAGATGTAGTATATCATCCATTTTTTTATAGAATCACTAAATCATCAAAATTATTTTGATATTTGATATTTAATGCACTTACCATTGAGACATACGAATTATCTTAACTAAAAATTAACGCTCCATAACTATATATTATATATCAATATCAATATCAAAATAATTTTGATGATTTAGTGATTCTATAAAAAAATGGATGATATACTACATCTTCATCGGAAAGATCTTATTGTAAGCACACAACATATTCATAGTTCATCACCAATAATCTTGAATGGTATTCAATATTCAATTCTCATTAAAATTAATATTGTACGTTCACATGTTAGTAGTTCTTTGATGTATAATTATAATTAAAAGTAACATTTTTATTATACATTTTTACCGTTAGTTGAATTTTCAAATGAGTTGTAGGAGTACGAAACTAATTCGGTAGGAAAAAATACGAAAATAAAATTACATAATTTTTTTTTTTAATTGGCCTTACATATTTTGTAGCTGTTTTGCCTCCTGGTTATCTTAGTATATTTCTTTCTAGTTATCTATTGAATTTTTGTCGATTTAATCTAATCACGTAATTTTCGGCCTTACCAACTATTAAGTCATTTATTGTTATGCAGAGCCTTAGAGCTACAAGCCGAACACATTAAGGTTCCTACGCACATGGTGATATAGATGCATTACTATCTATTGCATTATAGCAGTCACACCGAGCGCGATAATCCGCAGATATAATGACAAAGGGCATCTTATCGCCGGAACATATCGCGTTTTGTGTATAGGAACATCTTAACCATCATATCCTATGGCATATTATGGGATATTGGTAGGACAGTTTTTAAAGCAGTCAAAATAATTATATAATAACTAAATTAAAAATTATTATGAATAAATAAATAAATAAATAAAAATTATTAATAACAAAGGATTATTTATTATTATTGTTTTCTATAAAATGTATTTTTTGTCCATTTAATAGCCTTATAGATTGTAGGGTTGAAACATCAGCTGCGAAAATACATACACTTTGTTGTTACATTTTTTATATTCATGAGTAATATTAACAATTAATTAAGTAATCTTAGATATGTTAAAAATAATGTTTCATTGCTTGATAAAACTTTCTTAAAAGGTATTTAACGTCTTACATCAATAAAAGTATGTTAGTAAGGATAGGTGTTGATACCGGTCTAAAAACTTTTAGGCTCAAGAATGTGCCAATGAAGTTGACGAACACTCCAGTATGTTGCGGTCCCGACTTCTTGTTGAAGCTCTTGTTTGAGGGAAAGTAAAGTTAAGAGTAGGAGGAGGAATTAAAGATAGTTTGATCCGAGATAAATGTGCGGTAGAAGTTAGGCAGGAGATGTGGGGCCTTGTTTAGCTAAGGGGAACTTCTCGGTTGCCTCTGCACCCAGGTCACGCGCTCCTAGCAAACAGCCCAGAAATCCCTATAATTCTTGGAGGAAATTCGATAATGTTTCCTTTATCCAATCCCAACAGTGTGGGATTGGAAATAAAACGCAACCGTTTAAGGGCTTCCGTGGATTAGGAAACCGGCCCTATCGATGCTAGAGCATTTATCAGCTACTAACTCTTGGTCTTCCAGCTGGTGGGAGGCGAGGTTGTCGATGCACAATCGAGAGAGTAGGTTCGAACCCCGAAGAAAATATTTTCATTTTAAACTATACTCTGAGCGAATCATAAGTTATACACGACTTTTTTCAACAAATAAGGATAGCTCCTAAGCTCAGCGTTAATTTCATCCGTGGAATCCATGAGTCGATTGAATCCAGACATGGATAAGTCGCATGTGGAGTGCGATTTATCATGAGTTAAGGAACAACCTTCTGGATTCCAGCAGAACGTTAACATATGATCATTAAAAACATATGAAGAAACGCATATCTACTGAATTGGTGGATTTCAAAAGAAAACGAATCGCAAAAATAGATTCCATAATTTATTACAAAAAAGAAATGTTAGTTAAAACACAACATCTTGGTGATCTCAGAACTAAAATTGAAAAGTTCGGTAAATCTTTTACATAAAAAATGAGGACTAAATAAATAATCTAAATGATTAACACATGGCCTAACTGTGGGGAGGGGTTAAATGAGGCTGATTCAATCAATGAATAAACGAACGCGTTGAATTCCATCAATGAAAACGTAAGTAATTTTAGGAATGGACTGATGCCCTCGAAAGCAATCGACACATCGAGCAAAGCAAGCGATCCCAACAACCTATTAAACCGAAGTTTATATTATAGAATAATAAGGACCTCGCGTCACGGTGCCGGGTAGGATTCTCTAATTTTGACATTAATCCTCCGCCCTCTCTTCTGATCCGGGAAAACCATGACATACCCTCAATAATCTTAGGGCTAGCAATATTAGATGACTCTGCAGTTAAGGACCACTGAGTTATAATTTTTTTTAAACCTTATTTATTGAAATATATTGCATTATTACGTTAGCAACATATGCCAGTGATGATATATATATATATATATATATATATATAACATATATATATATGTAAAAGTAAATTAATGCGTAGATATATGAATAAATATTAACTACTGCTGGTAAGAAATATAATAATGTAATCCGTTAGCGGTACTTAGATAGTTTTAAAAAACAAAACTAATTATTAAGAATAATTATAATAATAATATACAATACGTTAGTACTGCAGGGAATGCTAAATAATATAGTTTATTAAGCCTGAAATGGTTTTACTCTGTTGTCGGCTTTATCTGAGTTAATTTTACCCTGAAATATTGAAAGTCAACTTCAACTAGTATGCAGGGCAATTATCTATTTTCATTTATATTTGATTCGATACTGAAATAACGATAATCCATACAGTGAAATGTTAAACACGGTACTAGGCGGCTGATGAGGTATTTGCCATTACAACGAGAAAATAAGTACAATAACAGAGCAAATGAATAATGATTGTTAAAGAATCAGGTCTTTTTTATTATTCAAGAGAGCTGAGTGGGATTAAAAGTTTCGATTTTAAAATAACCTCATATATTATTTAGGAAATGGCTTATTAACAAACTAGCTTATAATTTGTACACATATTCTTCTTTATGAACCTGAAAGACTCTTGGTGTACCTTCAACGAATGTATTTATATGAAATTTAGTATACGGGAAAAAAAAGTCACACCTCAAATTGGAGGCTAGTTCTTAACAATCTGGTGTAAGTTATTATTAGCTATATCGAGAAAATAGATGATGACAAAAATAAAAATTTTAATACATACTCATTTATTTAAATACTAATATCAACTATCAACTATCTCACTTAGAACAACTAACCCCGGTAACTTTTACCCCGTTTCCCTAAAAGATTTTATAAATATGAATTGATATAATTTTGAATACTGTGGAGAATGAAAATACCTCAGTTTTTTAAATTATTAATATTGAAAGATTTCTTGTACTAAATACTTTCATAAAACAATCTATGAAGTTTTCACCTTAATTGTTTATTACTTATTTCCACCCTCAAATGCCAATATGGGTATTTGCAGTAGTGTGATATTAAACTTTTGTGCTTAATAACGCTGCTGATAGTATAAAATGACCATGGCTTTATCTCTTTTTCTTTTCTATATTTTTCTATTTTGTTTCATGTTATTGTTGACTTCGGCACTTATATTTTATTTTTCTTGGCACTTGTCCTCTTCTTCTGACGTATTATATTAACACCTAATATTAATATATTAACACCTAATAAAAAAATAATATCATCATTTGCTCAAATTATGTGTGAAAATAATATATCTTAAAATCATATTACCTTTTTAAAATTTGTTATTCATCACTCAATTATAAACCAACTGCATAGAGTGACGAACTACTTATCCAAGGCGCTAGAGCAGAAATTGTATGCAACTGAAGTATTGTTTGATGCTGCTCAAGCGTTTGATAGGGTTTGGCACCAGGGTCTTATCTTCAAGCTCAAGACAATAAATTCCATCTGCATACTGTTTTATTCTACATCGCTTTCTTTCTAATAGGTATTTCTTCGTCCGTCATGGGACAGAACTACCTTCGATTAGGCCTGTCTCAGCAGGATTATTCCGAGGTTCAGTAATCTCTACATTACATACACACAGGACGTACCCTGCACTTTCAAAATTTTAACAGCAACCGATGCAGATGACACTGCTATTTTAGCAAGACATGAAAATTCTATTTGCGTCCCACATACTCTACTACAGTACTTAGTTAAATTTAGACTCTGGAAAATTCGGCTAAATAAAGATTAAACCTGATGAGTGTGATTTGTCTTGATTTAGTCCGATTTTCCGGAGTTTAAATTAGTTAAATATTTTAGTTAAATACTGTCGTAGGATATGTGGGGCGTAAGTTGGATTTTCATATCTTGCTAAAATAGCAGTAAACCTGATGAGTGTAATTTCTCTTAATATATATTATGTAATGAGAGAATTATGATTCATAAGCAAAATGTTTCACAACTTTATTGTTTATCTCCTTTTTTTCTGTACTATGTGAACATATGTTTTTTATAAACATATCGATTATCGATAATCTAATTAGCACGATATAATACTATATGAAACATGCCCACCTAAAATGGATAATAAAAATTCTAACTTCACTTCTCTCTAAACACTCAAAAGTAAAACTTTAACATATATACTTACTTATTAAATCCTATTTGGATAGCTAAATACACAGATATTTGGAACAGCTAAAAAGATTCTTATTACCAAACATCAAATCTTTCAAGCTAAAATATTCAGAATAATTACAAAAACGCCTCGCTAAGTTAGCAGCATGATACTCTGACATTTACATTCCGACTATTAACGAACTCATATGAAGCCATTACGAACGAGTACATACCAAATTACAAGCACATCCTAACATTCTCATAAATGACATGGCCACAACATACATCCCAGGCAACGTCCTTAAAAAGTTGAAGAGGAGCTGGACGAGGGATCTCCTCGTCTGATAATTAATAAAAATATCATACCATGAGGTTCCGCTAGGTACTGCTCCTCCACGTTCATCTCATCCTATATGTTGTATTTACAGAAAAGTGTATCGAATTCGCTGATTATTAACATTTTTTCTTATAGGTGCGAATAAAGTTAATAAGTTAAAAAAAAAATACTGTAATCGATAATATTGCAGAAACATTGAATACATTTATTCAAAATTTATCTTACCATACTATAATGATGTAAAGGACTACCGTTGGTTAATTTTTTATAATTATTTCAATTTCTTTCATGGTCCGAATTTCATTTTTATTAAATTATGCCTCTCTTTCCACACCGGCTTCCACCATCAGAGACCTTGCAGCCTCGTAGCATTCCGATTTGGACGACGTGGTTTATCTTATAGTTAACGAATCGGAGACAGTGGAGACTTCATAAATAATGGTTTTTATTCATATTGTTACAAATGGCATCTAAAATATAATATAAGTAATATATTATGAATATATGAGTTGATTACATGAGGTCACTCCAGGTCTCCTGCAGTGAAGAGTCTGATTCAAGAATGCAACTGCACGAGTGATTTTGGTCTGAGGATCATAGGGGTTATATGCTCAGAAATAGTAGGGGGGATGAATCAATTCTGAGCGGTCAAGGAAGCGTGTGAATGAAGTTATAACTATTAAGAATTGATATCCTTATCTTTTAGAATTGATATGAAGTCTGTGGGAGAAGTCGGAAGAGGACGGGAAAGGAAGTTATCAATAGTTAATATTCTTAAGATGTCTGTGAGAAAGTGCTCTTTTGCTGAAAAGGGTTATTGTTCCCTAAGTCTTGATAAGTGTCTTCTGTCCAGTCAGTACATTCTAGGTAGCTATTTCTAAGCTATCAGAGACCTGGCTATCTAGGGCTTTGATAAAGGTCATGAGAAAGGTCAATGAATGATTAAATGATTAAATTAAATAAAAGTTAATATTAATAGTTGTTACGGATTAAGTCCATTCCGTAACTTTATGTATAACAAGCGCGAGCATACACCTAAATGCGGTGCGTCAATATGTGCTTCCGAATTACATGGATTGCAATGTGGAGAGCCCGCCACTCCTATTCTATGCAGGTATTTCCTTAGGTAGTCGTGGCCTGTTATAATCCGGAACTCTGCCACAGCTTCCTTTCTCGACAGATTCATGGCAACTCGATCCAGGTCAACAATTTTCTCTATTGCTTTTCCACAATGCTGATCTTTACGTATTCCAGTAGTAAAACCTCACTTGCCTTATTTATTTATTTTTGGCTGTATGTTATGATAGTCCGTGGTACAGACCCCTTCTTATCAAATTATTAACATCCGCCTGAAACTTCGTAAATAGCTTCATTTCATCGTAACCTACAACTATTTTATTTACGAAAACTCTTGGAATTGGGTCGTTTTCAATCTGGAGGATGGCAAACTTTGTATATTTAATTAGGTAATAAAAACTCATAAATACTCATTTGCTTTCTACTTGGATCGTAAGATAAATTGATCACAAAACCAATAAAAAAAGTGGTCTTCAAAAATATTAGCCGTTTGGCGTGACCTACGCCTCCAAAAGCTTCAAAATAACGAGGTTATATAGGACGAACGGCACAATATTTTTGTAGGCCACCTTTTTTATCGATTTTGTTATCAAATTATGTTACGATCCAAGTAGAAAGGAAATGGGGATTTGTGAGTTTTTAGTACCTAATTAAATAGAAAAGGTTTTCCCCCTTCAGATAGTAAACGCCCCAATTCCAATAATTTTCGTAAATAAAATTGTTGTAGGTTATGATGAGATGAAACTATTTACGAATTTTTAGGCGGATGTTAATAATTAGATAACAATGGGTCTGTACTACGGACTACGATATTCCATTTTATGGCTGGTTCAATGTGATACCTTTCTTGGCGAGTTTATCAGCCATTTCGTTTCCATGAATACCACAGTGACTTGGTATCCATTGAAAGAATACCTCTGTTCCTTGAAGAAGTAGTTCCTCTATGATCTTTTGGTACTTGGGAATATCCTGAGCAAAGAGCCGTGTCGCAACCAGAATAGACTCCTTTAAATCCACAAACACTACGATATTTTCGGCATATAAGTGTGACAAGACTTGCAACTGCCCCTCCTTATCTGTTGCTAGTTCGGCAGACCAATTGGTGTACACATGAATCCACGGAGGGGTGGTTAGATAAGTTCAGCAATCGTTTCACCAAGAGCCAAGAGTTTTAGTTCTTGTGGTATAATTTCTTCTTTTTTAATGAGTTTAATAAGGCTGAGGTTATTTGATTCTGTTTTTAGAGGGAACTGAGGTAGTATTAGAAAAAGTTGTTCTCTTTGAGTGGGGGGGAGCAAGATTATTTTAGCTTTAAGCTCAACTGCTTTCTCTAAAAAAGTAAATTATTCTTTGACCAGTATTCTATAACAAGTCTATGTAGACGTTCATAGAGACTTATTGAACTTACTTCTCTTCGTATAGCTATAAACCCGACGTTCGCTTGTAGCTGTTATAGCTCCGAAGAGTGTAAAATTATTATTATCCATAGTGCTGAGTTTTGGACTTTCTCAATTTTTTTTTCTTGTACTTTCAGGCCAGGGTCCGAATCTCATGGATAGACAACTTATGTACAGTATGCCATATTAACAAACGAAGGTGACAATGCATGGTTTCTATTTATTGTTAAAAGCCGTGTTGTTTTTATTTACTCTATATTCTTTTTGACTATTTTTATTCATTATTTTTATTTTATTTTTTTAATTTATATCGTTTTTTGTAAATATGGTGGGTATAGAACTATTTTATCACTATAACCATTGTTCATGTTGTACCAGTATGCTATATTACATTGTTCAATAAAACAGTTAAAGTATGTAAAAAAAATTAAAAGGTTTTCATTATTCGCATAATACACTGATAATGGCATTACTAAAAATTGCATTAATGGTGACGATTACCATTAATGATCGGTCAGGCGACCAAAATCCCGATATCACTAGCTGTTAGTTGGACCGAGGTAGGGCTGATAATGTAATTAGCTTTTATCCGGTTAATTGGTACAAGGCTTTGGGGACACCTCTGTAATTGCATCTATCTCTCTGTCTTAGTCTACTGTTAAGCTATCACATATACATATAAAACGTATTAGTTTTGACTATTATTGTAATTGGAATAGTTGATAAACGCTGTTTAAAACGTTGAAAATTATTTTAATTACATTACTTATCGTTAATCTGATCTAACTTTCAAAGTTTCTTATTTGTCATCTTAATATTGGTGGCAGATATTTCAGTTATTTTTCATCTCTGTTTTGGTGTATTGAAGGTTTCCAAAACGCCTCAGCCAGATATTAGTAAGTCAGAATCAAGCTAAAACGTTTACGGTATTGTGTTAATATTTATAAAGTATATCAAAGTGCAATATTATTGGATGACGAGTAATTAATCTTCATAGCGATTCTTTACTATTGGTTGAAGACACACGTTCACAAAAGCATTACAATATTTTTCTTCATATTTTTTATTTTAACGTTTGTTTAATTATTGTCATTAATTTCCTCTTATACATTGTTAAATTATATGCCTAATTTATCTCTTAAAATAAACCACACTGCTTAATTGACTGTTTAAATTGGGGTGTCCCATAATTTTCTTCCCAGACGATATTTGTTATTTAAGGTTCTATTTATATATGAACCGTTCTGCTCGATGCTTTCTTCCATCTCTCAGGAATCCTCATTATGCCCCCCTCCAAAATTGTAGAGACTTAATTGAAAAATATTAATCTAGTTGCGTTTTTATTTCTTTTTGGAGTTTATGACATTTATCACGGAGATCTTTATTCAACGAGAGAAACAAGTAATGATCGGATGGGGCAAGGACTGGAGAGTACGCAGGATGAAGTAGAACGTCCAAATCCAACTGCAGGACTTCATCCGTAGAAAGATTTTTTGTGGGTTTGGTAGGACTGGAAAGTTGTAGTGAACTACGAGCTTCTTTCACGAGGTGATACGATCAATTCTGATTTAAAGCCGCCACAGCCGAAGAAGGGCGAACCGAAGAGGTGTCGTTTTTCATCACGACAATCCAAGAGCACATGTTGCTTCGCCCATAAAACAGAAACTCTTACAGTTTGATTGGGACGTTCTCTTTCATCCTCCGAACTTCACCATCCATAGTCCCATCCGATTATTACTTCTTTCTCTCGTTAAAAAAATTCTCTTCGTGATAAATGTCACAAATCCCAAAGCAAAATAAAGTCTCACCTCGATGAATATTTTGCAAATAAGTCTCAAGAATTTTGGAAAGGGGGCATGATGAGGCATCCTGAGAGATAGACGAAGGTAATAGAGTAGAACGGTCCCTATACAACACAGTAAGTCAACCTTGAGCAACAAATTGCGTCTATTGAATTCGCATAAAAAAAAAATAAACGAAGAAACTTATAGGGCACCCTAATGTTCACTATATTACATGTTGAGCGTATTGCATCGAATATGAGAATGGTCAGTTTTAATTTAGATGCAATACAAATAAAAAAATATAGAAAAATAGTATAGTAACTCGAAACATCGAAAAAATATGGAATGAGAATTGAAAATTTTTTATTCACCTTACAAAAATATTTTATATATCAGCAATTGGTCTCCAATATTATATAACTTAGAGATATTAAATATAAATTTTTTAATATCTCTAATTTTTTAATAGAGAATAATTACAATTATTTTATTCTTTTTGTATTTTTTAAAAAATGACAACGTTAAGAACAAAACGCAACAAGTAATGAGTATTGAAGAAAATGAACAAATATTA
Organism: Nezara viridula; assembly: GCA_928085145.1. Taxonomy (NCBI): domain Eukaryota; kingdom Metazoa; phylum Arthropoda; class Insecta; order Hemiptera; family Pentatomidae; genus Nezara; species Nezara viridula. The sequence goes on from OV725080.1 coordinate 77,316,159, forward strand.
GGTATTTATAAAGCGTTAGAAAAATAGTCGTTACAATGATATTTTGATTGTTTAGTATTATTTCTTTATATACATTTACTTCTACTATTAATATTTTGCTATTTAATTTATTTTACATAGAGTGTGGATGAGCTACTCTTCTATCACTATTACTAGCGTCCTTGGATGTGACAGATAGAAATATTTATCAACAAAGAATTGAAAAAAAAAATAAGAGTCCACTTTATAGAGGCTGGGTAGGTCCCCAGGAGGGTATACTGAGACCAGGATCGATCAACGGTTGATGTAGTAGACTAAAACTTGCCACAGATCTACGGGGGAGGTGACTTTCGGACTGAAGCCCCCCCCCCCTCCAAAATGGTAAAATTTAACTCTGTTTTATAGAATAAAAAATCATCTCTTAAACAATAGTTCGTGTAATTACATTTAATAGGACTTAAACACAATTTCATATAGGTAGTTAGTTTCTTTTTTTTACCCCAAAGTAATTATCGTTATATCTATGAAAAAAAAATGTAATGGACTGGAGCCTTCCCAAAACTAAATCTTGGATCTGCTAGTGCCACAGCCGAACTAGAACCCAACATAGGAATGCACTGTCTTACTCTCTGAACTACTTCGTCTATTAACTCCCTTTTGTATATTTAATTAATTGTTTTAGATCTAAAAGAAAAAAAAAGATTTTCAAACTGTGGATAACGGTCGAGAAAGTGAAGATTTAGTTTAACATTCCTACTATTATTTATTATTATTATCATCTTTGGTATTTTTTTTTATTATCGTGTAAATCTAAAGGGAAGAAGATAGTTTCGAAGATTAGCATAAAGGAAGAGGGGGAAGGTGTAAGTTGGGATTGTAATACAGCGTTAAGACAGAGGGAAGGAGCTCACCTGTAATGAGGTAGTAAGCTGGCCACAAACGAGCTCGCGAGAGAACTAATTGCAGCAGAACTCGAACCCCCGCAGCAGAGACACGACGCCAGGGACCGGGGAGAAGCAGATATACTGCCCTCTCTTTTACCATACTATAAATCCTCTTTCCGCCAGAATTTCTCCATCTCTCTCTCTCTCTCTCGGAGTTCCCTAAGGCTTATCCCATTATCTCTGAGTTCCCCTGTTTCTGGGGATTTTTCCCTTGGGGATTTGCATAGGCTAAAACAGGGAACCGCCCTTAATCACGTAAATGGTACGAAAATTCCATGCGCTACTGCCAAGCCTAAATAGATCTGCTGTGGAAGTAAAAGAAATTGCTGCTTTCACGAATGGAGGTAGTATTTTGTTTTCAGACCCTGATACTGGATGGATACGTACAAGTATTATATTCTCAAAACAGAGATTAAATTATTGAAATTTTTTAAAAATTATGGGTAAATGGTTAACTATCGTGAGTAATGAAGAGAAGAATAGTTGGGGTGATCAGTCAGAAATAAGAATTCAAAAATAATGATAATATTTGTTTTGACATTTACCGACGTTTCGACCTGAAGTTCAGACCTTCATCAGGGCTAAGAAAAGAACCAGATAACAAGGTATGAGAAACATGAGTAATGTTGGTAAAAAAAATTAAAGTAAAATGAAGTTGGTGGAATAATGACAATATTCAGAACTAAGAGATAAATAATGATAACCGTTACAAAGTGTGGAATGATGAAGTAAACATAACCAAAAAAGGTGACATAAGTATTAAAATGGGATCTTCTATTTGCAATAGCTTAATTTTACAATTTATTTTCATTTCTTATATAACTTCATATTCCTTTTTTTTTCTTTTCTATTCACATATTATTCAAAGATTCCTATTTTAATACTTATGTCACCTTTTTTTATTATGTTTACTACATCATTCCACACTTTGTAACGGTTAGCATTATTTATCTCTTAGTTCTTAATATTGTCATTATTCTACCAACTTCATTTTACTTTAATTTTTTTTTACCTATATTACTCATGTTTCTCATACTTTGTTATCTGGTTCTTTTCTTAGCAGTGATGAAGGCCTGAACTTCAGATCGAAACGTCAGCAAATGTCAAAATAAATATTATCATTGATTTTTGCCTTCTTATTTCTGACTGATCACCCCAACTATTCTTCTATTTATTAAAAGTTTTATAGTTTTAATATTGTCCCGTTCTCAGGGAATTTAGAAGTGATATGTTTGGAGAAACACATAGCCTGAGGTTGAATTTCAGAGATTCGTTGAGTGGAGGGAACTATAATTTACTCTGATATTACCTTAAAAGGGATAAAACTAAGATAAGTAGGGATTACTTATGGATTCAAAGTGCTGATATTGTTCTTGATATTTATTTTGTCTCTTCCTTTAAAACGCTTCAATAAAATTTATGTATTTTAAATATGAAATGAAATAAAATTCACCTGTTACTTCTTGCCTCCTATAGGTCCAATTTAATAATCATTCTCAATTTATTGCGTTATTTTTAATCGTTTTTATTTTTACGTTTCAGGTTACTTTTCCCTCTTCAGGATCTAAAATTATATGAATAATAGTTTTTAGGTTCCATCCTGAAACAGTCATTGAACTGGTGTCACGTGCATCCCTTCAACTAATAAACAAAATCCAAAACGTTCACTTATACAACTTCATTTATAAATTTCAAGATAAATTTAAATGAATCCTGGAAATAGTTTCTATGAAACAGTTCACTTCTGTAACAATGTTAGCCACTAAATAAAGCACGGGCTACATTATAGAGCCACTTCGATATACAGTACAGCCAGGTTTAATGAGAGAATGCCCTGACAATATACGAAGCAATTTAGTTTAATCTTGTATGGTTCTTTTCCATTTTAATTGGGTCGTAGTTGTACTTGTTAGTGCTGCTCCGAAGTTAAAAGCTAGTTATCTTCGTAACTTTTATCATTGTTGTAGGGTTCCACGGGTTTTAACTAAACATTTAGCTTTCAGCAATTATAAAAATAAATAAATGTCATTTATTATTTATTTATATAATACCTTAAGATCGTTTTAAAATGATGTTTTATCGCTGTTATTAGTTACATTTTCTATTAAATATTCTTATAATAATAATCAATAACATCGGTTTATTTAAAATGTTTATTGGCGAGTTAACTATTCACTTGTATGTTGTAGAATATTTGGCTTTGTTGTTTGGATGTATCCATTACCATGTAATCTCTTTATGTCTCTTTTCTAGCTGTATGCTTATTTTGGTAATATATGGATTTATCAAATTTGTTTCTACCCGATAGGATCGTTGGCAATTATTTTCAAACTCCCATTTCTTTACACTTTGTGGTAAAATCCTGTTATTATCACATATCATCAGCGACCTACGTGTACTTACTTGATTAACTGCTTTTAGTAAAATGAACCCTCAGTTTCAGCGGGCAGTGAGAATTAATATAAAGGATGAAATTTTTTGTGATTTAATCAAACTTGTACTGAGACAAACTTCAGCAGATGAAATATTTTTCGCCTTCTGTACCCTCTCTGGGCAACAGCAATCTCTGAGCCTTGCTTCCCTTACGGCTCAGCGACTGCTTCCATTGTCTCTATAAAGGTCAGCGTGATATCTAGCGATTTACAACAATATGTTCTGATAGTCTTCTATACATCTTAAGGTCATAAATCATTCGCAACAATACAATGGTCTGTAATTATCTTTTATATTATTTATTTATTTTCCTTTTCCCGTCTGTCTAAGAGTACACGGTAGAAGTGAAAACATCAGAAGTTGAAACTGTTATTTTTTCTTTAAAAATGAGTTCAACTATTTGAAAACAATTTTTTATCAATAACAGGTTAAAGGCAAAGTTATTTAAAAATTTTAAATAAAAATTCTAGCTTAAAAACGTTTTTAGAGAATGAAATGTCAAACAGTTGTCTTGCAGTATGCAAGTCCGATTTTTTCTGAGATATTTTAATCCTAAGGAAAAAAAAATCTGGTGTGCGCAACACACAACCTCCACTTACCGCTGAACTTGAATATAAATTATTTGTTGGTAGTTGGGCTATTTTAAAAGTTTTAAAGTACATTGTTAACCGAGCTAAAGCTTAAAGCTTACAGCTATCAAATCATTAAAATGACAAAAATCCTATTCATTATATCGACGGTTGATTATGGACTGTACGATTATTAAATATTGAACAGCTTTTCTATTACAAAGTTTACTAAAATTGAATTACGAGATTTCCATTGACGGTCATAGGTATGTCAAAAGTTGGCACACTAATTGTAAGTGGATAATGTTGGGATATCTCGAAGGGAAAATCCATCAAAATTATTCTCTAATATAATTTTCTAAAAGTTTACATGATGATTTTTCAAAATAAACGGACAATAGACACCTAATTGTTTAAATATATTAAGCTACAGTAAATGTATTTAAGGTTACATAACCATGAAATATTTTTATTTTTCACACAAATGCAATGGAATAGTATTTAAACAATGTCATTGTTGTGGTGAATTTTAAATACTTTTTTGAAACATAAGAAAAAATATAAACGTTTACATTTAGTAAAACAAATCAATTTAATTTCCTTTTTCAGCCTACTTTACATACCGACCTAAGACAATCAACCATTGACCAGCACATACGTACTCTTTATTCCTGATTTCATCTTAAACTACAGGGACATCACAATGGACTCATCAACGACCACGGCTGAAAATGAGCTGGATGAGAGATCTCCTTTTCTGATTTTAGGATGTAAACAGACCAGGGAAGAGGTGCTGCTGGGCTCCATTCTTCGTCATGCCTATCATGCCATTTCCAATTCAACAACAAATCTGCTAATTGTCACTACCATGACATGTGCGGATGAAGAATTGTAGACAAAAAAAAATTCCTTGGAAACATGTATTTTATGTTAAATACTGTTAGTTTTCAAAAAATGTTATTTATATTATGTTATTTATAACTTTATTTAGTAAACATTATTTTTCCTAAAATTCTCCGTTTTCCAACCCCAATGCCTTGTTTGGTCGATATAAAACTGGCTTGAACCATTTTCACTCGTGCATATTTAAGTAGACTTTATTACCTAGGAATAAAAAATATTTATTGCTACTTTTTTCTTCTTCTTTTTATTGTTTTTTTTTTTTTTTGTTTTTTTTTGGAGTCGAGTCGTAAAATTTCTAAAACAATAAAAAATCCCCTGAGGACTAGAACGGCCGTGTAGAAAATGACTAGGCAGATTGTAAATAAAATTCCGGCACTAGGCTCGCTATAAAAAGGGCTCGGCGAGCAGAGATAGCGAGGGAAAGTTATCATAACAGATTTGCCGGGGCCGGCTTTATTTACATCTGGAGGAAGGTATAAGATATCGCCGGGGAAGTGAGAAAAGTGTAAGGGAGGTTATGATCTCTGCTGGGGGGTGTAAATCCAGAGTTACTGGGGACGGGGGGAGGGGAGGCGGTGAAATATTAAGGAGCTCCCCCTCCCTCCAGACCTGGCTTCATAATGCACGAGATGCTGATTGAAACCTCACCGTGTCCTCTTAGCTGCGTCGCCTTCACCTCTCTCTCAGTCGGCTTGGCTCCAATGTAGTCTTGGCTTATTCCGGATGCAGATACCCTCTCAAAAAGATATGATTCTAATATATTCATGTTGAAATGGTCCAACTTCTTCTTATATTCAATGGAAGGGCTAACAATAAATTAGAAAAAAAAACTTATGAACAAAAGAAAGGGATCTTTTTTTCTCATAAGACACAGTGCGGCCGATCGCGAATCCAGAGTGAAAAAGCCGTATTATCGACAATCAAATATATCTTTGCCACCCAGACTAATATGTTATTGTTTAAAAAAAAAAAAACCATTAAATGCCACTTTTTGGCTCATTATTTTCAATTATGAACCATTGTGATCGACCGAAAAATTCAAAAACTTAACCTCCTCTCAAAATTTGAGGTTTCACGTTTCAAGATGAGTAGAATTCGAAAAACGAATAAAAAATTGTTTGTCCGTCCGCCGTCCGCGCATTTTCTACGAAACTACTAGACTGATTTTTTCAAATTTGGATATAAAATCAGAGGTAACACGAGGATGATCCCCCTTCATCGACACTACTATCCGCCTTTTACTTTGAAAATGGCGGCCGAAAAACCTGCTTTGCTATAGACTGTAGCGCCTAAACCAATGTACCGATTTCAATAAAACTTCGCTAAAGTAATTTTCTCAACGCCCTTTAATTTATCTATATAACATACTTCAACGAAAATAAGCTGGAAAAAAAGTTACGAGGGATGGTAAAATTAAATTCCGAATAACTCAAAAAGCATACAATTTTTTGTCAATATTGTATATGGTATTTATAAGTTTACGGAATTTCTTAAAATAAAAAAAAAATAAATAAAAAAAAATCGTTAAAATTGGACAATTAGGAGAAAAGATATGGTCTCTAGTTTTTTTAATATGTTCTGCTGCAAAGATTATATTCTTTGTTTTTGTTTTTGAATTTTGAATGTGTTACTGAAGTAACGCTAATTTCTATAGCATATTACTAATGGTTAAAAAAAAAAAAGTTCAGTCCAATAATTGGAATCACCTTTTATTTATTTTTCTTTGTAACTAGGAAGGTAATGTTGCTTTAGATGTATAATTGTTTGGAAATAATAAACCATTGTAAAATAATTTGCAGCGTTTTTGAATCTTAAAACCAGCATTTTTTAAATTCCATGAAATTTTTAAAATCCATTCTCATAACATACAGTGCGGCCGATTGCGAGAGTGGCAAATGTCTAGAAGCCATGTTATTGACAATCAAATATTTTTTTGTCACCAATACTAATCTGTTACTGTTAAAAAAAATCATTAAATGTTTTGTGAGCCATTTGTTTTAATCTAAAACCAGGATTTTTTATATTCGATGAATATTTTAAAATCCAAATATTAAATTTTAAAAATAAAATACCACTTCTACTGAAATCACCGATTTTTTTTTCATTTCTTGTATTAAATACACATACTCATATTTAGCATTACGAGCGAATTCAGAACACTCACTTGACGCTTTACCTTTATCTTTTAGCGTCCTGTAGGAACAAATGTCTGATTTTTTTTCCAGATCATAATTAAATTATCCTTTGTTTCTAATACATAATATTATTACTAATAACGATATTATCAATTAATCATAATATCGGTGTTTATTAATAAAATCTTCAAAGTGACAAGGTTTCGAAGTTATATGCCCACCATGTATTAACAAAAAAAAAAAAAGAAAAAGAAAATGGATAACATTAACCGGAAATTTCAATATTCAGCTTAGTTGAATTTAGTTTTACTATATAATCTTTGCAGTGTCCTTCAAAGAAGCAATGTTTTAGAGTGTCTTATTTCCTCTCAAAACTTTGTTTAGTTGTCTTAAAATAAAATTTTTAATTTGCATACTCAGTCAAGTGGTTTTTTGTTTTTAAACTTGTCATTAAAAACATAGTTTCCCTTTCTCAGAACGGGCGATTAAGTTTCTCATATCGTCAGCGCACATTGTTTAAGTAACGAATCTGAGCCTGTTGCTCATTCCTTACTTCAACATAGTGCCAAAGATATTTGCTAATGCAACAAGTTGCGAGTCACAAAGAATTAAAATTTAGGTCGCATAATCATGTACTTAAAATGTTACAGATTAAAACGTAGATTTAATTCATATTGAGTTAAAATTATTTTCCTGTATTTTCACTTACGCTCAACCATTTCCATGATACATCAACATTATAGAAAAAGCTCGTCCGATGCGGAACAAATTTTGGAGGAACGTCGGGATGTGTCTATTAACGGTCAAGTATGATTCTTCAATTTCTCGTTAATAAATTGCAGCTGTGGATGTAGTACCCTTAGGCACTCTTCGCTGGTTTTTAATATCAGTAAAGTGGTTGAGGGAGAGCTGCAGGGATCACCTAAGCCTCGCTTTTCTCTCCACAAGTGGGGGGGGGGACGAGATTGGTTCGGAGTTCCCCAGACTGATTATGAATAGTGTATATAAGTATGCTTGTGTCTAAGAAGTTTATTTTACTTAAGTACATTTTATCTTATTTTTATTTTTACTTATTTATGAGTATATATATATATATATATATATATATATATATATATATATATATACATATATACATTTTATCTAATTTTTATTTTTACTTATTTATGAGTATATATATATATATATATATATATATATATATATATATATATATATATATATATATATATATATACTCATAAATAAGTAAAAATAAAAATAAGATAAAATGTACATACACACACATATATATATAAGTAAAAATAAAAATAAGATGAAATGTACTTAAGTAAAATAAACTTAAGTACTTATTTCTATGTATTATTTTGTTATTACTTTATGTATTTATGTTTCTGTAAGTACGGTGTGGATGTATTTCCTGCACTTTTATGATGAGTGTCATTGACTGAGATCGATTGTAATATTTCTCGATAAACAAGTTTATAGCTGGAAATAAATTGCATTATTGTTTTGTGTAGTTTTCCGATAATATAAATAAGAGTATAGATGATAGAAATAACAATTGAATAGGCAAATAACGCAGACAGATTTAAAAGATTTATCAATAGCTACGAAAGATTCTTCAATGGGAACCCGAGACGTTGCAACGTTTCCCACTACTACGGTGGGTAAGAATGATTCTTCCTATCCTTGCGTTGAAAATATTTCCTATAAATAATCAACCAACTTCACTCTTCCTCTGCTCTCCTCCACTTGACGCTCTCTATCTCCTCCCTTACCACAAATATCTACCTTTTGATCTTTAAACATCTTTTTACAGATCTGTCTCATCTCATCACTCGTTTGTTGCCCGTTCAACTACATAATGGAATTCCCTTCTTCTTCTAATTTGGCATGTTCTTCCTTATCCACATTTAAAACCCTCCTATTCCAATTTCTCTTTAAAAAAAAGACACTGCCTAACCATGCATTATATAACAAGGTTTCGCTTTTATTATTCACATTTTATCCATGGATACGAAAAATATTTCTTTTCACTTTTCATTCAGCGTTAATATTCCATATATATATTCCAACATTTTTTTCTTTTTTTATACTACTTTATTCATTTATCTTGAAATTTGACCCATTGTTTATATGAACTGTTTTGTATCTCTTGAGGTTTACTATTACTCCTATAAAAATTTCCTTCTACTTACGGACACTCTGTATATTTATTTTTTATACCAGATGCATTTTTCATTTAGTTATTTTATTTTTGTATGGTTTTAATCTTACGTTTTTTCCCCACTTTGTTAATATTAAATAATAAAACAATCTGTCACTTTTAAGAGCAGTAATTATTAAGTCTAAAAGTATTCATTCAAACAATATGTACAATTTCCTAGGTATGTTCCTCTATCAAATCAACAATCATCGTCCTTTATACGCCTACAACCTTCTCCAATTCAAGTCCTCAGTCCACTCCCTTTCCGCAAGAAATCGACCTTCCGATCTTCACATTCCTTTTTTTTTTTTTTTAAGAAAATACTTTATTGAGAAATAATCTTTTTATTGAGAAATAATACATATACAATAAAAAAAATAATAAGAGAGAGAGAATCACTTTATTATCATAAAAGGGTGCTGCCCAATTACATTGGGTTGCTTTAAACACAGCATACTTATTAATCGCTACAGACAATTTTCCAAAACTAATATACAATTATATAGTATTAACAATATGTATGAGCATAGTATACAATTTTTTTTTATCTATATATATTTTTTTTATAATTTTTTTCCTATATTTTTATTTATTTTTATTTATTTTTTTTTACTATTTCTTTCATTCATTTATTAGCATTATACATCCCTTTCTGTTCCTTCTCTCACCTTATACATTTTTCTCATTCCCTAGATTTTCTCCTCTCTTTTCCTAACCTAATTCATAACATGCATACAAATACATAAAGTGCAGTGGACGTGGTCAATAAATAATGTAAAAATGCTGTAAAACACGCATGCCTCCCCCCATGAACAAACTCTCTCTCTATCCATGCACATGGTGATGGATAATTCCCAGGGAGTCGAGGATTATATTCTCCGCCAACCTTGCCACGTCCTTGTTGAGTTCGGTATCGTTCCGCGAGCTCCGAACCAAAGGCCTCTCACGTGGAACTCTCTCGGCCCGAAACTCTCGCGGAACTTTTCACTAAGGAAAGGAATGCATTTCTCATAGGTCTTTTTTTTCTCTCTTTCCACTTTGCCTGCCTGATCGAGGTCATTGGTCTCATACCTCACGGTAGGATCCAAAATCATCGCCGACTTTCCCGTCTTAGGGAATGCTACAATGTCGGCATATCGGGTGGATCCATCCGTATCTATACAATAAACTTCCTCGAAACAGGCGTAATCTCTCTCTTCAAGGAGCCTCATCAGTTCATGTTTGACTCTGTGGTGACGGCGTGTTATAACGAGGGAGTTGTTGGGACATTTTCCAAGCACATGTGCTGGTGTTTCTAGCTTTCTGTCGCATTTGCGAATATATATCTATATACATAAAGAATATATACATCTATATAACAAAGGCAAAAAATATAATAAACCAAGGAAATGTAACTTAGAGGTAAAATTAAATAAAATACAGAAATTCGTAGCAAAATTAAATAAATTATAAGTAAAAGAAATAACTAGAAACACATTCATACTTAATTACAATCAGGCAAGAGATCTCCGCGTCCAGCTCTTTCCCCCACGTGTGAAGGACAAAGCGAGACTTGGGTTGCTTTTTTAAATTTAATATTTCTTCAAGGAAATAAGTCTTTTAGTCAGAATTCAGGTGGATCTTTTTTTTTTTTTTTTTTTTGACAGTTGTTATCCATACGGGATTTTGTCCTAGAAGAAAGTTATTTTTCTATTTTATTGCAAATAATTAAATTTGTTTTTATTACATATTTATTGTTTCATTTATTTTTCTTAATCAAACCAAAGTTAAAAAAAAAATGTATTCCACATATCTGGCCACATATATGAAGCCCAGGGCTTCAATTCTATTATTAAACTTTTGCTGTTTTATATTAAAATTTAAATCTGATATTATTGTAGAAATATTATTGAGCATTGATATGATAAGGTGGCAATGAAACGGCTCCCACCTCAGTCTAACAAATATTCAGAGATTTTTCCAGAGATGCCTGGCAGAAGGTTCATTAATACACCTGTTGAGCCCGGCTGGGAACAGCAGCCCTTCACGGGCGAACACCCACGACTCCTTCAACACACAGAGAAAGCGGCCCTTTTCCACTTCTTTAAAGAAAATACTTTGAAAAGGTTGGAAAAAGAGTAACCATTGGCCGTGGACTGGAAGGAAGGGACTCTATGGCTAATGCCGTTGAACGCTTTGGCAGGAGGGACAGATTACAGCTAAGTGCTGGATCGCTATCAAAGGGCCACCTTCCATAGCCCTTCCAGTCCTTAAACAGAACCGCTTAGCCCAAGTTATTTTCAAAATACAAAGCTACCTCCTCGACCTAGCTTTTTTCCTTTGAACTGATTTTTTTTTTCAATTTTAATTCTAAACTTAATGGCTTTTCCTAAAAACCTATTATCCATAACAAAAGCCTGTCAACATTTAAAGGATTATTTCGTTTTATACTTAAATACACATAAAGATGAAGGAACAACAATTTTTTGATATTTCCATTAAGAAAAATCATGAAAATTCAAAATAAAAACCGATATCACATCAAACGTTGTAGGGTCTTGAATTCAATATTTGGTAACAAGGGATGTATTGTATCTGTTTCAGTTAATACATGATGTAACGCGTCCCACGCTCAAATGTCAAGTTCTTTTCCAAAACTATCGAAGATAAATATATGTATTTCAAGATTTCGAGTTTTGAATTCCACTTTTTTGAGTATTAATATTTAAAATTTTTTAAATAATATATATTTTTAAATTATTAATCTCAAATATTGATTTTTGATGTATACTTTCCTATAACATTTTGTGTAAAAACACCTAAACATATTAAAGTAGTGATTGACTAAATTATGCTGTAAATAATATTATCCAATACCAAGGTTTATCCAATATCGTTGTAGTATTGTAGAGTGAGGTTGATTAGCATATAGTTTTTATTTTAATATATAATTAAAGGAGTTGGATAATACAACATGTAAGACATTAGTATCCTATCTTCAAGACCTAACACAACTTTACTGACGAGGTTCATAACAACCATTGTTATCGTAATTTACTTCTTATAACTTTCTTAATTATGATTTTAAAAAATACTTACGTAGAAAAGAATTTACGTAAATGGTTCTTTTTATTTTATGTAGAAATCACCAACTCATTAAATTTAATTTAACAGTATATAGGTTTGACTGTGTTTTTATGTTTTTAATTTACTTATATTTAGGTTATTTTATTTCTTTATTGTACATAGTTTTTATTTATTATTATTTAGTTATTATTTTACTTTTGTTAATTTTATATTTTTTGTATATATGGTGTTCATTTATCACTATAATTATTGTCCTCGAGACAGAATATTATATGTCTAAATAAATAAATTAAAAAAAAAAATTAACAGCACTGTCAGTTGCTGAACTATTTATAAGTTCCATTACTCCATTAATTTAAACATTAAACCCTACATCAATATAACTATGTCAAACCCGGTCTTGTCTCAGATCTTTGACGATGCGCCTCTTTTCCATATGTCATGTATTTTTTTCCCCAAGATATTATAGTGATGAAATGCCATTTTAAATTAATGTTTGCGCTGGCATTAGTGAATTACCATAAATAAGAACTGTATGTAAATACATTTAAATTAAATTAAATATGTATACCGGTATATCAATGCAAATAGCTTTAAGTGTCTTGTCATAGTGTTAATAGTTTTGTATTTGGTTTCGTTTGTTTTCTATATAGAATGTTTACCTTATATTTTCTTTACATTATTTCATTTTTTCGATTGGTTTATTTTGGCCAGATGTAATCTTTTAAGTTTGTTCTATTTTATTAGTTTAAGTTTATTCTCAAGAGACTGTGTCCCAGAATAAAGTTATTTTCTATCTATCTATCTATAAATAAAACAAAGATCGAAAACTAGTATAACATTAGTAAACCAGAATAGTCCTTAGGGATACTTAAAGAGTTTTCTGAGGTGCATTTTATGAACAGTCTGATTGGGAAAGGGGTAGGCGTTTAAAGAGGAAAGGTTTGAAAAAGGAAACTGATTGTACATGTCTAATATTATGAGGGATAGAATTCCAAAAGAAGACAGCTTGGATTACAAAGGATTTGTCAAACGTAGCAGTTCGGTGAGGAGTAGGATAGGGTCAGAAGTACAGGATCTAGTGGGACCGGATCGAATTGAGTATTTAAATTCTAGGCGGCTGTGAAATATAGTAAATAATATGTTGTACCGTCTATAATTTTTACTTTCTCTTTACTATGTATGAAAATACCTCACCCCACCTTGAGTAAAAGTATATAGGAAAAGTAAAAGTATATTTGATATATAGGAGAGTGAAAGTAAAAATTATACATTGTACAACATATTATTTAAAACAATTATGTACCATGTTTTAATCCACAGGTAAATGAAAGTTTTATGACCCGCGCACCGTACCAGATTTTTTAAATATTATTTCTCAAATTTCATATGAGACAAAATTTGAACATTCAATGAAATTTAGATTTTTTCAGTATAGATTGAATCAGTTTCCTCCTAGCGCGTGATTTATCCTAACATCCCTTAGGGCTTTATTAAACAGTTCCAAGTCATCGCTAAATCATAACCGAGTCTCAGTTTTCATAATGAAAAATTTTAATTTGTGGCTGCTGTCAGATGGCTCAAAACTTTATCCCATTTTCACGGCTACTACCTCCAAACTTCTAAGTAGGGTATTTCCAAACCTCCCCCATCTAATTTATATATACCCCTAAGAAAAATGAGGGGTAGGATAAAGTAAGCCGGTAGCTTTTTTTTTTTTTAAATCTACAGAGACCCACTGAGCTGTTTGGGTTCTATGTCTTGCCTTGTTCTACGTAGGGGTTTAAATATGCTTACGGATAGAAGTTTGTTTCATACCACAATAAAGATGAACGTTAATTTTATTTGGTATTATTATGGATACATTACTTCTGTGAATCACATTACTGCAAATAATGTACGAGCATAATTTTTTAAGTAAATTTTTACTTTCACTTACGTATATATGTAATATATAGTAAAGGTAAGTACTGCGATCGAGACAATTTTTAAATCTGAGTTTTCAACGGAAATACACGTTTTGAGGTACCCTGAGTCGAAATGACCAAGTCCCGAAAAATGGTCTGTGTGTCTGTGTGTTTGTATGTTAGCAGTCTAGCTCAAAAACGAAAAGTCCTACGAAACTTGCATTAGGTATACAAGATAGGTATATGCCTTAGATGTGACGGCAACTTTTTCCTTAAAATCGCCTTACTGGAAGTACCAGTTTATATCAACGCTGAATCACATTTTCACAATTTTCTCAAAAACGGCTCTAACGATTTTGATTAAACTCGGTATATCATTGTATAATTAAGTGGTCTTTAATATCAATTAGGGCTTATCCCCATTGATGTCACTTTACAGGGCTTAAGTGCCCAATGTTCATATACGTCTTTCTCTAAAGTACCTTTAATATGGTTTATTTTAAAAAGTTAATCATTTCACATTATTCAAAGTTACGAAAAAATGCTAAATATAACTTTTGAAAGAATTTGATAAGTTAATAAAGGAGGAAAGAAATAAAAATGCAGAAAAACCTGCGTCGCTATAGACTGTAGCACCTAAACGAATCTACCGATTTCAATGAAACTTCGCTAAAGTCATTTTCTCGACACCCTTTAAATTTATCTATATAATATACTTCAGCGAAAAGAAGCTGGAAAAAAAGTTACGAGGGATGGTAAAATCAAATTCCGAAGTCCTCAAAAAGCATATGTTTTTTTAAAAAAGTTTATGGAATTTCCTAAAAAACTAAAAAAAAAAATCGTTAAGATCGGACAATTAGGAGAAAATATATTGTCTCTATTTTTTTCCCCGAAAGGGGCGAAAATTTGAATAAATTTAAAATATACTTTTTTAATAGTTGAGACTAAAAAACCCTTTTTTCTACAGATATTTAATAAATTATCTTTCCTAAGAAAATTTTTCATAAGAAATAAGTACCTAAATTTATACCTTTATTCTTAGTACTATATTTCAACACTGCAATCACCACCTCCATAATCAACTTACTCATATTCTGCATAGATATCATTTTCAACTAAAAATATCACTAAAATGACATCATTCAAAAATGTTGAAATTGGAGTTAGTCATTCTGTGGTTTATAAAAGCAAAGGAAGTTGTGTGGTTTATAAAAGCAGATGGAGTGACTAGATTTTTATTGCCTACCGTCGATATATTAATTAGAAATTATGTAATTATAATGGTCTTAATGACTTGTTTTCTTTAAGCTTTAGCTCCGTTTGAAATGCACTTCAAAAAACTTTATAACAGCCCAGCATTGCCAGATAATAATTTCTATTCATAGTAGATCGGTAAGTGAAAGTTGTGTGTTGCGCGCACCAGATTTTTTAAGAAAACTTTTACTGTTTCATAGAGGGAAAAAAAAACTTTTGTAGACCCTATTATAGACTGAAACTTACTGATCACAAGGACAACAGTTCGGGTCAGTCCAGTTCGGGCAACGGTGGATTACTCTGTTCCTATAGGCCGTCAGTCCGTCGAGATCATGATTAAATTCATGAAATTAAAAAGTACACGACTAATAAGAAAACGCTATTTGAATAACATCTAAAATAAGGTAAACATTACGAAATACCAAAGGTCTCATAGTTTTGATGTAGCAAACCGTATTTGGCAAAAATATAGCCGTGGAAGAGACACATTTCAAATCTCCGTAGCACACCGTAAATCTATTTTAGTGATGGTGTTAAGTCAGATTGAGTTTGGGAGGATATTATTGAATTAAAGGGAGGAATGCAGTGTTTGCCGAAAGGATTAGGGTGCCAAAGTCACAGCTACCTTCAGCTGGAGCTGGAGCCCATCCCTGAAATATAGCAGTGGACGTGACCCAGTTCCAGCACGTAGGGCTTCATATTTCTCCAGATTCTCGATTTATACAAATCCTGGAGACCGAGCGTCTTGTCAGTTGCTATTGTTCTTTTAACATCTGGTTCTTATTGTAGATTCCGGTTGCGTAGCTGTATGGGTCGGTCTGGAAAGTACGGGCGGGGACGGTTTGTGGTGAATATTACAAGGTTTTATTCCTTAGCTCTTTTAGTTTAACAAATATCAATATTTTTTAAAAAATATATAATAATTATTTAAAATTTATTTTAGAAATAAAATTACTAAAGGAAACGACATATGAAATCTACACGCTATCATTTTGTGGAAGGAGTTCAAAATTCATAAGGAAGCTAATCAATAATTATTTATAATCGAAAGGTAAAATAAGCATATAATTTAATAAAAAAAAAAACTTATTACACAAACATCCCTATCCATCCTAAGGGAATGTACTTAAATGTCTATTTAAACGTCTTATTAGATTTTATAGGTGGATTTATATGGATAGATGGATGAAATCTAAGGAGTCGTGATATGTTGTGAAAATCACCAAGTTTAAATGTTGCTAGATGTAAATTTCTCTAACAATCTACCGATGTGTTAGTAATAGATACGCAGCATATTCTGTTATGATGGGTAGGTTTATTTCTGTAGAAGAGTTTTCACAAAGTCATTTATATTATTATTATCATGTTTTTTTTCATGTATATCATATAATATGGAATTGATAAAACATAAGAATAATTAAAATCTGTTTTTAATATTTTCTACCCAAATTGCTCTAAAACATACTCGAGAACAAACAGATTTATTTAAACCATCAAACTTAAAATTTAAAAATCGACAAAAATCTCGTATCATACCTTTTAAAGGATTGATAAAACATGTTTCATATTGCAATTTGTCAGTGTTTTGAGCCCCAATTATATCAAAATATACACCATTGTCAGTTAAATATAATAATATTTACAATATATTTGATAACATTAAATGCACACTGCACAATGCAAAGTTTTTTTTCGGCAAATACTGCATTCCTCCCTTTAATTGAATAATATCCTTCCAAACTCAATCTGACTTAACACCATCACTAAAAAAGATTTACGGTGTGCTACGGAGATTTGAAATGTGTATCTTCCATGGCTATATGTTTGCCAAATATGGTTTGTTACATCAGAACTATGAGATGAAATGATCTTTGGTATTTCGTAATGTTTATCCTCATTCAAATAGCATTTTCTTTTTAGCCATGTACTTTTTAATTTCAACAAATTCTTCATGATTTCGATGGACTGGCGGCCTATAGGAACAGCGTAATCCACCGTTGCGCGAATTGGACTGGCCCGAAATGTTGTCCTCTGTGATCAGTAAGTTTCAGTCTATTATAGGGTCTACAAAATTTTTATTTTTTTTGCTCTATGAAACAGTAAATTTTAAAAATAGAAACAAAGTCCAGGATAAACATATGGAATAAAAAAACATTAACCAAGTAGGTCATTATAGATTCCTTGCCATTTCAATGACCTAGATTAAGGAAATAAATGAAACAATAAATATCTAATAAAAATAAATTTAATCATTATGAATAAAATAGGAAAAAAAAACCTTGCTTCTTAGCGCTATATCTCGTATGAATAACGACTGTAAACAAAATAAAGAAAATCTACCTGAATTCTGACTAAAAGACCAATTTCCTTGAAGAAATATTAAATTAAAATATCGCCCCTAACTAAAAAACAATTAAATTCTCTTGTTTCGATTTCACTTATGTCCAATATTTATGTTAAGAGCACTGTTAACGCGCATACTTGCGATCTATATTTTTTTCTCTCACCATATTTCCCCTTTTAAATGTTAATGACGAATATGTTTATTTTTTTTTTTTTTGTAAATAGGCAGGAATTTCTGTCCCTAAATATATTATAGTTTATATCTGCCTTCGTTTGCGATGTATTATCGCTCATTTGTATACAACCAGCCGGCAGTAATACCCAGTCTTAGGGATTTAAGGACACAAATACTGCATAGTACTGTCGGGGATGCAGTCTAAGCGAGTTGGAGCTACCTTTCGTATGGAGCCGAAGTCTACACCCACCATTTTCACCAAGGTTCCAGGCTCATTGTCTCTCCTCACTGCGCCATTTTGAAGGTCCAGCTGTATCATCGCGAAGTCATCGTTCAGCTCAATCGATATGCATATCGATCCCCCCACCATCGACTGTGAACTTCAGTAACTACCTCTTTGGAAAAATTTAGCCTCCATCTGTGGGTCTTTTATTCACTCTCCACCGTTCCTCAGCACATTTTCTTTTCCCTTGGTTTACACTATAATTTTTAGAGTTGGTTTTATTTATATTTGGCTATTAATGGTTAATTTTTTTTATTTTCTCTGCATATTATAGATTATGTTTTTTTTTATCGCAAATTTTACACCAATATTTATTTAACTCTTGTACAAATTAGATTTTTTTTTATCTCAAGTTAAAATTGTGGAGCATTCAAAAGGGGATTCTTCATTTTTCCATTATTCTGATTTATTGAATATTTCTATTTCAAAAAATATTTTCTTGTGCATGTATTTGTTTTTTTCTCTAATGTTTTTTATAGGTCTATTATTCACTAATCTTTTTTCTCCTTCTTTCCCACGTTTTTAATTTTTCTCGAATATTCCCACCATGAGGAAACGCACCGGAGAAAGTATCTGTACTTCGATTTTGAAGTACCCCTGGCCCCAACAAGCACTTTAAGTAATAATTATAACAGCGTGAAATAGAAACTCCTCAACCTCCCCAAAAAAGCGCTATCTATTGGATATCTAAGCAGCAACAACCTACCATCGATTAGGTGGGGGGCATGTTGAAGAAGAAGATATATCGTATCTAGTGACCTGGAAACAGTGTTGTCAAGGTAAAATGAGTCTACAAAATAATCTCCATGAACTAGGACTCAGAAAGTCACGTCTAGCTAGACCAAGCTCAAGAAGTGGCCAGGAAGAGGCAGTAGAGAAGTAAGCATGCCAACACACAATACTTTAGCCGGGTATATCAAAATATAAATCAGCAGTACCTTGACGGAGACTCGAGGCATCATATATCTCATCATTCCATCAGCCACCATCAGTATCTATCTGATCAATATAATGAACACCATCTTCATTTATCCATCAAGTACTATTTCAAATAAAATTTCTACTAACCCATCTGATCTTAAATGTACATAATTTGGCATCCCATATTCCACCACAGCATTCATGTTACTATTGTTATATTTCATTTTACATTAAATAATTCAATATATTCAAGTTTACTTTATTTCATCAATCAGTCATTTTGTCAATTCAGAATGAACATCCCCTTCGGATACAATTATCATTCAAGTCTTATTTCCCTTACATTGGGAAAAAGGGAAGGCCTCAAACAATCTTTTTTCTTAATACCGTCCTCTTATCACTGTACTTTTTTTTAGAAACAATTATAATAATATAATATAATTAATAATAGAACACTCTGTGTTCTAAAAATAATTATCCAATATAAACTTTTAGGTTTTGTTTTATCCGGAGATTTTAATTTTAAATAATGTAAGCTGAACCGTCAGGCTCGGAGTGTAACGCTCATTCGGTTGAAGTCGACTAAATGAAGTGTTTTTACATATGGAATATAATATTTCAGAAACTAAAAATCGAACCTGCATACTGTTATTCAGGAAAATGTTCAGCATTTCATTCTTTTTGTCATTAGCCATTATTCGAAATTGTAACAAAGCGACGCCGCACAGTGGGACGAGTAAGCGAAAACTCGTGACATCTATTTAAATCTGTCTAAATCTATTTTTTTTTTTTTTTTTAAGAAATCCAAAAACTAGATAAACTGTTTTATTGATACCTTGCGTTGTTCGTAGGGTTTCCGTGAATATTTTCAGTTGGGACAATATATATATTTTTCTCTGTTTTTATTTTTAAAAAAAATGAATTAGCCGATGTTGCTTGTTTTTCCTTACTCGTCCCACCGTGCGCCAGGTTAGAGAGACAAAAAGGGAGGGAGGAGGGGTCGCAAACCAAATGTTAACGTGATTTATTGAAGATGTGGATCAAAATATCTCAAGAACTTAAATTCTGACCTGCATACTGTAAGCGAAAGAACTGTTCTGCATTTCATCCTCTTTATAATGTGCTATAAATAAAAATCGTATTTTAACGTGAGGCCGAGTCAGAGAGTCGAAAATGGAAAACGATAGCGCCAAAAAAAAAAAAAAAAAAAAATAAATAAATATACAAATAAGAACAACCATTTTGAACATTTGGACTAAAATATCTCATAATTTTAATATCATGGAGAATTCAAAAACTGATTTGTTGAAGTCAATATAGATATTTTTTTCAACTAGCCATAAAAATAAGAAGTTCTGTGTTTCTATCCGATTTTTTGTTGCACTCGATATAGTTTCGGTAAATTACTTACCGGATTTACAGAAGTTTTTTTAAAAGTTTTTATTATCTATGATATTTACAACTGTATTATAAATAAAGATATATTCAGTAAATGTGAACACAAGAATATAATAACATGAAACCACTTGTTGAGAATCTACCTACTGGTAACACTCTAATAATGTATTTACAACAAGAGATCTCGAGGCATCTTGTTTTCAGACGCCTCGGATGTTTATCAGGGATCGAGGAGGAGGCAAGATTAGAAATAAGAGGGTTGGATGGTTCTGAAGTTATGGTATGGTATAGGTATCTGGATTGGGTCAGGCCAGAAACATTAGGAACATAAGGTCTTTATGTTAGATTTTATTTGTGACAAAGTAAGGGGCATTAAGGATTTTGGATTGTGAGGATTGTATACGAGAGGAATTTGATGGCTTAATGGAGCCCTACAGAAGTTATATTTAAAAAATGATGAAGTTTTCAGTAGATATTCAGCAAATAGATTCCAATCAATGAATCATTCATCTCATATTTTAGTTATCATATACTTACTCCATCATTTTCGTAGAATGTTACAGATGGCGGTCAGTCATAGAAAAGTCTACTACAGTAATATATACAAAATTAATTATAATTGTGTATATATATATATATATTATTTTATATAGAATATAGAAAAAAAAGTAGTTTAAACACAACTATAATTATATAAATTGTAAATGTTATTATTTTGAATAGAGAACAAAAAAATTTTCATATTAATAATCTCGCCTTGTTGATGTTTTCAATTATACCGTGTGGTTGATGGTCAAAAGCACACACCATCATTTTTTATTATATTTATGATTTAAAATTTATAAAGATATTTACTGATATTCTGAAATGGAAAAAATATAAATACATAAATAAATAGTAATTGGAGTTCACTATAAAAATAACTTAAAGAACGACTTATTTGGCGGAGCTTAAGCCTACAGGTAACATTAAATAAGGGTAAAGTTTTCCTTGCCTGTTTTTCTTTGGTAAGTTATCCAAAACTTTTATTTAGAATAGTGTTAATTTTTATAAGTTACTTAAATGTATTAGTCTTTTTTTTCTTCTTTCTTAATTTGTAAGTTTTATGAATTTTTTCTTTTACTTATGACACTACAGCCCTGATTTCTCATATAATATTCTTCTACTCTCCTCTATCCCGGGTTCCCATCCTTTTTAGGACGTCTTCCACCTCTTCCAAGCATGGTATTCCTCTGCTTCATCTACCACTCAATCCTCCAATAAGCGTTTATGTAATGAGACTGTGGGTCTTGCTTTGCCATGTCTACCACCGAGTCAATCTTCCACAAGGCGTTTGGGTATATTCGCCAAATGGCCCAAACATCTAATTTGATTATCCCTAAAGAGTGAGACGAAATCCGGTGTTGTATAGATCTCCGCAGTTGTTCATTGGTGAAAAACATCCTCAGCACATGTTCACACATCAGAGCATAAATCCTGCAAAGAACACTTCTATCTCATGGGAGTAGCTTCTTTTCTGTAGCCTTAAGAAATGTCATTATCAGAACCGTATCTTTGTTCTATTGGAAAGAGATCTATAGTTTAAGAAAGAGATGGTATGGGATGGTGGTCATTAAAGACTTAAAATGGTAGAAATTATTTTATTGATCCGACTTTTCGACCCAACTATGCTACTATACTAGGTCAAGTAATGATATTCAATACAATCTATAATTTAGTATTTTGTGCATGCCTAGACAGCGCTATTCCCAGTGGCTATCTAGGTTTCAGTTATTCGACCATTTATTTGATTATTTTCTGTAATTACGCACCCAAATACTTAAAGGTTTCAACCGATTAGACATTCTATATTTACATGTATCCTCCTTTCAACACTCCTTTATTGTCCACTCCACTACCTTTTGGAATTCCATCCCACTTAAAATCCGCCATGCACCATCCCTATCCATATTTAAAACCCTCCTATTCCAATTCCTCCTTACAATTCAATCAGACTCTGGGTATCCATTTATCATGTAACAAAATTGCATTTTTCTCTATTTATCATTTGTATATAAATATATATTCTTTTTTGAGCATGGAAAAGATGTCTAGTCCCGTTCTGTAATGTAAATGTAATAAGGTAAATACTTCTGCTATCACTTAGTTTTTAGTTACTTTTTTTTTATTGTAATATGTATTTTGGCCAGATGGAATGTTAATTTTTATGTACAAAATTGTTATTCTTAACTGACTTTGTCCCAGAATAAAGTCAATTCTTCTATTCTATTCTATTCTCTCTCTCTCTCTTTCTCTCTCTCTCTCTCTCTCTCTCTATATATATATATACACTTATTCTCTACACTTCTCAATCATAACGCAGATTCTCTTATCGGCATGTGTGTGTGTATATATATATAATATATATATATATATATATATATATATATATATATATATATATATATATATATGTATATATATATATATATGTGTGTGTGTGTGTGTGTGTGTGTGAACATATATAAATGTGGCATATATGTAAATTGCCATGTCCTGCCTTCGTTTACATAATTACCTCAAAGATAGCTTGTCCGTAGTCAACCCCGGCCACGGATGGGCTCTTGCGCTCAGCTCATCCATGCAATTAAAGAAAGAGTAGAAGACTCGGAGGCGGTTTAACTTACAATCTGTATTACAAATGTCCCTTGGGAAATGAGAGCGCTTTCCTCTGCCTCCTTAATTCCAAGCCCTAAAGGCCCGTTTTAAAAATTCTTCCTCCCTGGCCCCTCCAACGGAGAGACAAATAATAACCGGGCCGAGAAATCCGCAGTTCAATTGTCGGTCCAGGGGTTTGTGATTTTTTACTAATTTAAACTTTAATTAATCTATTATATATATATATATATATATATATATATATATATATATATATATATATATATATATATATACACACACATGCCGATAAGAGAATCTGCGTTATGATTGAGAAGTGTAGAGAATAAGAGTATATATATTTAAAATCAAAATTGTTTTTTTTATATTTTATTTATTGTTGTTGTTGGAATTGCTGAAATCGATTCTAGTTTCTGAACCTAGTATTTTTCATATAAGATTAATCTTCTTCAGTTTTTTTCGAAATCGCGCATACTGCTGACGATCAACAAGTACACAAGTACACGGTTGACTATCCTAGAGACACCACATTTAACACAGGTATGGACTTCCAGACTGTGGAGAAGATGGTCATGGGAGGATTCGCAATGACCGATCCTGAGGCGCTACAATATTATTATATTTTTACTTTGTGAAACTTTATGTTTTGATTATTTCAAGAAAAAAAAATATCAAAAAACAGACAAATTACTTTTGTGAAATAAGAAAATAATATACTCTATTTCAATTCGATTGAAATTTATTAGAAAATGTGTTTTACTCTCCTATTAATCTACAACCATTAACATATAGAATCATTGTATTAAGCTGTTATTAAAAGATTGACCAAACTTATGATATCTATCCTTGTATAAGTCACTTGAGAGGTTGCACTCAAAATCCTCAACTTCCAATGTGAATGAATAAAACAGTTACTGAAGAACGGAAATATTTAGGTATAAATCTGGAAAGGCGTTATGTACTGTGCGTTAAGGTAATATGTGCCAGCCATTTCAAACGTCTCAAGGATGATTACTCAAAAGGATTAGACTTACTAAAGTGTCTTTCACACTCAAGTCGGGGAATTAATAAGATGGGACTCATGAGGATATACCAAACTACAACAAGAACTAAGGTGGACTACGGCTCAGTTGTCTAAGGTTCTGCCAGAGCACCACCTGTTCAAAGTATTTATATTGAAAGTGCAGATCCTAAGTTGAAACTGAGAGGGACATTCTTCTCGGCTAAATATATAGCAAAGTTAGTCTCACTACCAAGCCACCCACTAAATCCTATTTGAAGCAAACCATTAGAATATAGTTTCCTTTAGAAAGGCGCTGTAACTAAGAATTACCGAATTAGTTTCAACGTTCAACGAAACTATAGCATAAATTATATCAAACTTTATTTAGACATTAACAACTACAATGTAAATATAAATCTATCGCTCTCTAATACCTGAAAAGACTTGTTTAATCCCACAGAAGCTCAAAAACTGTTCCTGTTGCTTTTGAAGGAGTTTTATGATACAAAATCATGGCCACTCGCGCATCTAAATATGAGAACTCGCATGTAGGATGAGCGGTGATAACAGAAAGTAAACAGTCCCTTTTTGGATTGTCTTGAGCCTGTTCAGTTTTCACGGTAGAAGCGACCGCTATAAAGAAAGCTCTTCTATACTGCCAAGGGGCTAACTGCCGGAGGATAGCCATCGTAACTGATTAGAGAGAGTACTACATGAAGCATCTAGACCAAAACACTCAGCGATTGCTGAAATTTTGAACATTGTATGGCAAATTCATGAAAAAGGCTGTAGCTTTCATTTGCGCCTCATCCCATAATGTAATTGAAGGAAACGAAAAAGCTAGTATCGCTTCTAGGAGAGCCCGAATTAGCGATAGCAGTAAAATGAAAATGTTAAATTGTGTCTCTCTGAAAGATTGGGTAAGGAAGTTTAAATCGTTGCTGGTGACCCAATGGAAAGAGGCCTTGAGGAGCTCGAAACTACTCCAGATAAACGAAACCAGCTCAAAATGGAGTCCTAGCTGCTGAGGATCAAGATGGGAGGAAATAATTTTATGCCTCCTCAGAATCGGCGAATTTCGAATTTTCTCATCGATATCTTCTCCACTGGCTGGAAGCCCCTACCCGTGTCTAGTGTGGTGCTCCTCGAATAGTCACCCACTTACTGGTTGAGTGCCAGCTGTATGTACCAATATGAAAAAAAACTGAAGTGAGTTCCATTGTACGAGAAATTCTAGAAGACTTGGAAACTAATGTCAAATCTCTTATGATACATATTAAAAGAAATCAAGTTTTATTAGGGAGTGTAGACATATAAGAAATGCCAATGATACTTCGGGGTAGAGGTATAAAAAAAAAATAAAAAATAGAAGCAACTTTAGAAAAATAAATTTGCTTGTCCTAAAACATAGTAATGATTAATCGAATTAATTATCTTTTTATTTTTTACTACTTTTCTTATAAATTATTTTATTGTATGTACTTATATGTTTTAAAGCGTCCTATTTAAAAATATAATTTAGATTATTTCTTTTATTCTCCTCTCCTGAGTCAGTTATTTTTCAATGAACACACGAGAACGTATGAGTGTTGTGACATATGATGTATCCACTTCCATGAATCGAAGTCCATATCTCCATCTTTAACTTTAGCAGGTTTGAGTATAGTGATTCAGCGAACGTGAGTACTTGCTCGGGACACTTAATGGTTACTTAATCTCTTTAGTTACTCAAAGACTTTATTTATGTTACCCCTCCCCTACCTGAGTGAGCCATAAAGGAACCCAGTCAGATACGCTTTCTGGGTCCTAAGGACACAATTATCTTTATTACTGGCGCAGCCACGTCTTCAGTAAAGCCTCCTACTCCCCTCTCCAGCCCAAGAGGGGTTCCAGCGCCAACCATCAGGTTCCGCACTCCTAAAGTACGGAACCCCTACTGTCTTATATGAAAGTAATAAATTCCGTTACAGTCGACTATCGGGTTTGTATGACAGTTAGTCAATTTTAATCATGTTTTAAATAAAAAGATAACCATTTTAGCAATAAAATAATATGAGAATTATTATTTACTAGTTGGTCTGTGCGAATAATTCGCTTAATATATATGTTAGTAGACAAATGAGAGTATAGTAAGGATATAATTAAATGAAATGTATTTGTTTCAGGGAGGAATTTATTTAAATTAAAAATAATATTCTAAAATTGAAATTATGGTTTAAATGCCATATTAGATTGAGATGTCTATAATATGAAAGATAAATATATCAAAGGAATCATCTAGTTGACACATATCAATTTTTTTGGTTCAGGTAGAAGTTTTTTAACAATTGAAATAATACTTGGATTGACTTCAGAATTAAGAATATTTAAAAACAAAAAATGACGGGTTGATACGTTGGTTTTATTCTAAAGCTTTGTGGTAAAACGAAGATGGGAACGTCATCTTAGAGATTTCTCCTAAAGCCCCTCCAAGTCCCCCAAGACAGTTGGTATTCTGTTTGTAGGCTCTAACTGTTGGCTCGATTTAGAATATCCGTAGTCGTCGGAGCGAAAACTCTTTCTCAAGAGGTTTCAGCAGGGATCAGATCTTCATTTTGTCAATTAACCTTTATTTTACCTTTTTATTGAAATTTCACTTCAACCAACTTGTCAATAGAATATAGAAATATTATGAGATGCCACTGGATAATCACTGATGATAATTATCCAGAAATGTTTAATAAAAATTAATAAAATAAATTTGGATCTCTAATATATTTAGTCCATCATTAATTAATTGGCTTTCTTTTCCCAAAGGCTGGTTTGTGTTTATCATTCTTTCTAATTACACACATTACCTGTGATAATCATGATATAAATAGTTGGCAGAATTAAAATAACTTGTACTAAAAAACTTAATTTATTTCTATGTTTAATAAAGAATATATACAAATTATATTTACAAGAACAAAATACGTGATTCAATGAATTTAATAATTAACTGTGAAGGCATGATTTCAGATGGACTGTTTTGAAAATTATATTGCCATGAAATATTCTAACATTGGTAAATTTATTGTTGGGAATAAAACTTATCTATTGTATATGAAGTGGTGTAGTTGGTAGATTTCATCACTGCATCTGCTAAGTTGAGATCATCTCGTCATGGTTCAAAGCTCTGCCAGGATCATCATGGTCTATGTAGGGCCAAGGCTTCAGTCCCCAAGCCGGAAGAAAACAGAAGACCCATCCTCAAGGCCGGACATCAACATAAGACCTTTCTTCCAGGCCGGAGATCAACATAAGACCTCTTAAATATGTTATAAGGATTTATAATATATTTGGTCCATGATTAATTAATTTGATTTATTTTCTCAAAGGCTGGTTTGTGTTTATCATGCTTTGTAATTATCTATATTACCTGTGATCTTCATGACATAAATGGGTGGCAGAAAGTAATATTTCTCAATCAAATGTTTTTATAAATAAATAAAAAATTCTAAAATACCGATATAGAACAAGAAGTCTGTAAAAAAAAAATACAAATAAAAGATAAAAAATACTATAAAGGAAGGAGATGGTCCGGGTGGCAGTCATAAATAGGCTGAATAGTGGCAAAACTTCACCAACTTGTCAATAGAATATAGAAATATTAAGTGTAGCTATCATGATTAATAGTTTTTCTTCAGTTATTTTAAGCAGCAGAATGATATACCCAAAGTCTATAAGAGATAATAAATTGTAAGTCTATAATGTGTAATAACAATTAAATAATACTAACTTCTAACAATAAAGTTAATAACAGTCTAATAATAAATAAAACTAATTAATAATTAATGAGACCTACAGTGAAATTCAAGAGACGAAACTAAAATTCTAAAACTAGTTAAGATCTAATAGTAATCTAATTCTAAAATTGTTTGTTTTACTTTTATTTCTATTTTACTTACCTATGTGTATATACATTTTTTTTATTCTATTTTGTTCTTTTTTCTTATTCTTTTGTTATTGCTTTATTTATTTATATTTCTGTATATGCAGTACTCTCTGAACTCTGTTATAAGTGCCCTTAACTGTGACAGATTGTAATATTTCTCAATCAAATGTTTTTATAAATAAAAAAAAAAATTCTAAAATACCGATATAGAACAAGATGTCTGTAAAAAAAAAAAAAAAAAAAAAAAAAAAACATCAACAAGACGATATAAAAAATATGAAATATATAATACTATAAAGGAAGGAGATGGCTCGGGTGGCGGTCATAAATAGGCTGAATAGTGGCAAAACTATTTTATTAAAAGCCAACGTTTCGATCCGACTTTGCAGGTCTTCTTGAGGGTGGTGTGTTTAACTAATGTGTGTTTAGAACTTGAGTTCTAGTTTTTAGTTCTAAGTGAAACTCCTAGCTGCACACACCTCCCTGAAGAAGACCTTCAAAGTCGAATCGAAACGATAGCTTTTAATAAAATAGTTTTGCCACTATTCAGCCTATTTATGACCACCACCTCGGACCATCTCCTTCCTTTACAATGCTACGGTCAACTATTAAATATTCAATATAATACTATAAATAATAGCCCATTATAACGAGGATGAAATGTTGAACATTTCCCTCGCTAACAGTATGCTGGCCCGACATTTAGTTTATGAGATAATTTAGTCCATATCTTCAATAAAAATCGTTATCATTTGGTTTTCAACACTCGTTTGTCTCATTAACATGGCGTCGCGTTAAGATACAATTAAGAACAACAGCTCATTACAAAGAGGATGAACATTTCCCTTGCAAGCAATATGCATGTCCGATATTTAGTTTTTGAAATATTTAATCCGTTTGCAAAAACACTTCAATTAGTCGACACCAGCCGACTTTACTCCAGCGTTACACATCGGAAATCTGGCGGCTCAATCTAATTCTCTCTACACAAAAAGTGCAAACCGTGCCTAAAGAAGTTTTCACTTCAAAAATTATACAAAAAGGTAAGGGAAAAGAAAAATCACAGATATTTGATTCTGGAAATTTTTTAACAGAAAGTTAAAGTTAAAGATTTCCTGTTTAGTTCCCTTAGTGCTAGGTTTGTTCAACAGATCTTCTGGTTTTCGGTTGAACAGATATAAAACCATGCATATCAATGTCCGCTTCCGAATCTACTGTTAAATGTAAGTTCTAAGTCGATGTAGGTTGTAATAAGTAATAATAAATATTTAAGAATATATAAGTTTTATCTTAGACAGGTAACTTATAAACCACCTCTATTTAAAAATGTATAATATAATGTTCTGAGATTGTTACGTAGTTAATTATAAAGAAAGAAAATGAGAAAAAAAGGAGCATTAAGTGGAGTATTTAAGAAAGTAGCTTACTGAATGAGTGCGTTCATTAGGCTAAGTGTGCCGGAGTTTAGGGCCGCCTCTGTATTTTGGCAAAAGAGGAGCTCCCGCAGCGGACAAGATTTATGCGGCCCGGGATCTAGCGGGGCTGTATATCTGTTGCGGCTCTTCGGGCCTATGCTCCCGGATTTGTAATGAAGTTCCCGTTCTTTCTGTCCGTCCATCTCTTAATCCTGAGGTCTCTATATGTTTCATTAGGTACGTGATCAAGAATCTTTTCAGATAAAGAGTTGAGATGTTGGGTAAACATCAACTTGGAGATCTTAGCTGTGGGTTTATCCTATGCACAGTAGCTATTCATGCATTACTATGTATTGAACATAGCAAATGAAGTTTTTAAAATTATTATTTGTCAAAAACAATGTGGAATGAAACCGACTTCTGACATCAAAAACAGTGTCGAGGGAGGAGGAACAGGTAGATAAGGACCGACCTACCTGAGCCTGGACCTTGGGAAGGCTTAGAGTAAAAATCTAGTAACGGGCTAAGTAACTGGTTCCTTTAAGGGTGTTACCAGTTATTGTGGAGTAATATGGTGAAGTTAAGGACCAATCAAAACCATCCTTGCTCCACCTTGAATATTTTCTATAAAATCTACCGAGATGGAAGATGTAAGACGGCCTTGAGGATGGGTCTTATATTTTCTTCCGGCTTGTCGACTGAAGCCTTGGCCCTACATAGACCATGATGATCCTGGCAGAGCTTTGAACCATGACGAGATGATCTCAACTTAGCAGATCCAGTGATGTACCAACTACACCACGTCATATACAATAGATAAGTTTTATTCCCAACAAAGTTAGAATATTTCATGGCAATATAATTTTCAAAACAGTCCATCTGAAATCATGCCTCCGCAGTTAATTATTAAATTCATTGAATCACGTATTTTGTTCTTGTAAATATAATTTGTATATATTCTTTATTAAACACAGAAATAAATTAAGTTTTTGAGTAAAAGTTATTTTAATTCTGCCGCCCATTTATGTCACGAAGATCACAGGTAATATAGGTAAATTACAAAGCATGATAAACACAAACCAGCCTTTGAGAAAATAAATCAAATTAATTAATCATGGACCAAATATATTATAAATCCAAATTAATTTTGTTAAACATTTCTGGGTAGTTGTCATCAATAATTATCCAGTGGCATCCCGAATAAATTTCAAACACCCCAAAACGTAGCAATTTTTACCGTCATCACTTTTGTAGGGATAAAACATGGCAATAGAGTGTATAGACACGTTAATGAGACAAGTTTGATTTAGCTGTTACCAATTCATAACCAATTGGCGAGGGAATTTGCATATCTGCAATCCATCTTAATATCACCGTTTGTTAAAAATAAATTTAAAAATCGTTATAGTTTTCTTATAGTTCAACTATTGATTATCACTCATTTTATGCTCATCATATTACTTGTCGACTGAGTAATTTATAAAACTAAATATTTCTTTTTTTTATAGTAGTAATTAATTCTCTCGAAGAAAAATCCTTCGCAAAATCTATGACCCAACTAAAGAAAATATTTGGAGGATGAAGACCAATAAAGTCCAGAAGAAGCTATATAATACTCTAGACAATACATTCACCGTAGAAAGGTATAGGGTTAGATGGCTATGTCACGTGCAAAGTATTGAACATATCGAGTTAACTAAAATGATTAAGGAGTGACACACTGATAGAAGATGGAAAGGATACAAAGACCTAGACCTCATTGTGTGAATAAGGGGACTGACAATTGTCGGATGTAGAGGGGTGGCTGAAGACGAGCCGGTTCGGAGGAGCATAATATACCTTGGTAGAATTTTCTGTGCTGATCTCAGGCACTGCATTTTTAGTTTTCGTTCATGCTGACCGGATATCAGGGCAGAAGCATGAGAGAGAACGAGTAAATTTGGTTTATTAAGAATTGATTAGTGAAATGTGATGTATTTGTTATGTATGTAGGATTTTACTGTTGGTATGTTTATGTCGTTATGTATGGTGTGATTTGAAATAAACTAAGGCTTATTTACCATTCTTCGAAGTATTTTGTATTGTACGGTATGAATTTTGTTTGTGCGGACGTGTTTTGCTGAGCTTATAAGTTTTGCTCCAAATATCTAGATAGTCTTAATATAGTAGTGTAGATTAGTTGCTTGTTATGTAAGTTGAGACCTTTGGTCTAAGATATGTGATATGTCGTTGGTGTCGTCTGGTTAGTTCTTGTTTTGTTTTTTAATTTTGTATGTATGTTCCAGGTGAGTTTTATGTTCAATTATATTTCGAAGTACATAATTATTTGAGGGAACTGGGTTGTTGTCTATTGTTATTGCAGGTTTTGAGACTTTTCGCAGGGAAAATATTAAAGAGGTTTGATTTGTTAACATTTATTTAAATTTTCCATTTTGGGAACCACTTTTTGAGGTTATAGATATTTTTATGCTAGCACCTTTAGATATCTAAATAATATTAAACTATATTGTAATTTAATTTATAATGGAATTTTACGTAAAGCTGCATGACTATTATTAGCCATTTCTTCGCTTTCAAATTTTGAATTTGCTGTGCATATTTAAAAGCCGTTGCATACAAATGAATATCACTTTTTTTTTTTTTCATATCGAAGTTCACTAAGAGTACGTGGAGTAGCCAACGTATCTTTCGCGTTATCGCTTTAGGACGGGCACACTCTAAACAACTATTGAAAACTATTTCAGAGATCAGCCTCCACAAATATCCCGTCAACTGGTTTCCTCCCTTGTGTTCCCCCACTTCGACTATGGCTGTCTGGTGTACGGCGGACACTCGGGAGAATTCGAGGCCAAACTTAAACGCCTAATAAACTGCACAATACATTTTGTTTTCGGAATCTGAAGAGATACGCATATAACCCAGTATTACACCAAGTTGAAGTGGCTCTATTCATCCAAAAGCCGTCTGTACTTCCTTGCCACCTTTCTATACCAAGTCATCAAAACCCAACGGCCTTCCTATATTTTTCACAGCCTACAATTCAAATATTCCATTCAATCCCGTCTCACTAGATCTCGTACCTCCGACGTCTATCCACCTCCCCACCGAACTGCAGCGTTTGACAAATCCTTTATAAATCAAGCCGTCTCCTTCTGGAATACCATCCCTCCCGATATCCGACATGTACAATCAGTTTCCTTATTTAAATATCTCCTTTTTAACCACCTACTCCTTTCCCAACCCAATTGATCATGAAATGTAGATAAGAGAACTTTTAAAGTTCCCCCAGAAATGATTTTCTTTACTTATGCTATTTTATTTTCACGCGTTTGTGTTATACACGTCAGAATGTTTGTAGTGTAATAGTTATATTTTTTGTTTTATTCTTTTTTCAAAATCTTAATCTTAATAATAATTGTAAATAATTAATTTTATGTATGGCCACACAGGTATTTATTCTGTATCTGTAATTTGTCCTAAAGGGACAACAGTCCAGGATAATGAAAAAATATTTTCATTTCATTTCAAATATTAGGTCCATAAGATGGTGTAATTATAATTGTTCTGTGCCAAAGTTTGGTAAAGTAATCCAAACATTGATGAATTTCATGCTTTTAATTTTGTAAGCCCTCAGTATATTCCATAAATTAATTTGAAAAATACGTAAACTGTTTTAGAATACTTTCAGTTCATCATTGATGTATATATATTAAATAACTAAAAAGGTTGCCTCGCATTACCATAATTTTTGGAAATGAAATTTTTGAAATTTATTTATTTTCGAAGCTAGAAGAACAGGGTCTTAAAGAATTCAGTGTGCACCGATATGATCCTGCAGTGCATTCCCAGCAATTGTGGGATTCCGGGAAACGTTGAGGCTGATAGTCTTGCCAAGCAAGGAACAGATTTCCCTCAGCCGATACATCCAAAACCTTACGATTCAATATGGCAAATGCTGAAGGTGCTAGTTAAGGAAGAAATTAGAAAAGCACACTTGGGAAAAGTGGAAGAGAAACGTTATGAGTGTTTGCAAGATAATCCGATTCTAGCTGAACTACCGAGGAGAGATGCAGATGCCTGCTTCCGCCTGGCCACTGGCCACGACTATCTGCAGAGTCATCAATGGACAATGGATGCAAACCATCTTGACATATGCCCTGCCTTGACGGACGTAAGAGAAAAAAACATTTTTAAATATATATATATATATATATATATTAAAAAATCTAAATTATACTGGGCAGCAAGATGTCGGATGGCCAAATGCCCAACGACATTGCATAAGAAAAAAAAAATAGATTTAAGTATGCAAACTATATTCTTTTCCAAAAATATAATTAATTAAATATTTAGTAGCACGAGGATCCAAGTGTTACGGAATTTTAAAATAATATATTCTCTTTTTTTATTTTCAGCTTTAAGAGAGAAATAAATTAATTTATTCTCAGGAAAATAGCGATATTTTTATCATATTCGTATTTGGACATTTTTCGCCAAAGTTACAGATTTAATCACATTTTGTTATACATGGATTCTTTTATGGTTTTTTCTTAAACGAATTTCGTTTATTATTTTTTTAAGCTTCTTCGTCTTCAACAAGGATTCGATGGAGTAGGTCAATATTTTGTAAAAAAAGTGATCTATGAATAAGTTTAATAATACGGAAATCCTAGCCAACATGGGAAGTTCAAATGGTATTTATTTTGTGATACGATATTGATTTGATGTTTTAGAACCACAACTCGGGATGGTCTATCCTACCTAATCATTACAGTTGCATCACCTAGATGCAATAATATCCTGTCCATGGCTCACATTTTCCAACATAGGCCATTTTATAGCCGTAAATTAAACGATAATGATATCATGAAACATATCAATAGCCTTAGGAATCAAACGAAAGTAATACCGTTTCCGACAAGTGTAAATTCAATAAATGAGTTATGACAATAACTTTTATTTATTTTTTTCTTATTATTTATGTATTTCTATTTATTTTAAAGTTGTATCTATATTTTATTATTTTTTAATTTATTATATATTATGTAAAACTATTTTAATTTAATTTTTTTTTAAGCTACTAGTTAAATATATACACACACACACACACACACAGACACACACACACACACACACACATATATATATATATTATTATATATATTTTTTTTTTTTTTTTTCTTAACTCCAATAATATAATACTTTGAACAATTTATTTTTGTGTTGAACACCTTTTGTTTACATTTTAACTGTGTTACATTTTAAGGCCTTATTGAAATTGTGTTTATGTTTTGTTGTAACAATAATTATTAAATTTATCAGTAAAGGTGATGGGGTTCACCCATTTTTGTGTTTATACGTGTCTTATTACTACTTAATAACTAACTTACTAGCTAACTTACTGTCTAAGATTGAAAGAAGACTGAGCTTTGAGTCCATAAATTTTATATGTCGTTTTAGAATGAACTGTTCAGTCGTGAGAAGTTCAAAGATTTCGTACAGCTGATCTGTCTTTAATTTTTTTAATGTGTGGACCGAGTCATTTTTCTTAATACATTGTTTTGGTATCGTTGGATGTGTTTTAGTGTGCCGTCAGTAAGATGTGTGAAGAGTGGTGCGTCGTACATCAAGGAAGGTCGTAAAATGCTTTTATATATTGGCAATTTAAGTCTCACTGATAGTGTTAGGGAAGTTGGGAGATGTTGGAGTCTATATGTTTTCAGTCCCACAGATTTTTTAAAATTATAAATGTGAGTCGACAGTTTCATATGCTGATCTAGCTTAATGCCAAGATAGACGATGGAGCGAGTTGTTTTTCCAATTTTGGAGATCTTTGGTAGTCTACACTTTTTTCTTTTTTCAAATATGAATACTATACAATCAGTTTTTGAGCTGTTCATTTTAATATTTAAGAGCTCCAGCTTCTGTACAATTCTTTAGCAAACAGTCTCGGCTTGAGCTAATTTAATAATAATATATTTATTTTTGAAACGCCAAAAGAACCAACCCATCGGAATGGGTGCAGATGCTAAAAGGACAAGATCGTCGAATAGCTAGTTATCCAATATACTGTTCAATTGGTATACGTTTCGTTTCGTTTTACGTGTACGTCGAATGGAGTTGAATATTTTAATATTTTTTTGAGGACACTCGGGGAAATAGAAGAATTTAATTAAATAAATCCAGCACCAGGAAAACTTCAATAAAATTGTTATAAATAATGATGTTATTTGAGGAGACGAAAATGGAGCCGGAAGAGGTGAATAATTTTATCTCGGGAGAGGCCGGAGGGAAAAGGAAAATGAAAAAAAGCTCCCTTAAAGTTTAATGTATTTTTTTGTTTGTTTTGTTTTGCTATAGTCTTTAATAATGCATTACATTCAATAGTGGTTAACCAAGAATCGTTCCATTGATAATGAACGAAATAAATAGTAAAAAAATAATACTTACAGCACTGTTATAAGTACTACTTATAGCACTATATAGCACAATTAAAAATGATTTTTCTAGTTCTGTATAACGAGCGTTCTATGTTAAATTTGCATTTCCTTAGCCTTTTATTATATTTCTGTTTTAAATTGTAAATTATTTATTATTTAAAATATCCTTTCAAAATTTATACTTCTTATATATTTACCTGTTTGTGTTTAACAATTTGTTATTTTATAAAATAAGTCTCTGTTTATTTTTTCACCATATTTATTTTAATTTTCATAGCTACGTTTCGGCCGGTAAGCCATCTTCAAGCCATTTTATTCAACCATGCTTTTTGCATGTAGTCCAAAGTCTAATTAGAATACATGCAAAAAGCATAGTTGAATACAATGCCTTACCGGCCGAAACGTAGCTATGAAAATTAAAATAAATATGGTGAAAAAATAAACAGAGGTTTATTTTATAGTATTAAACAATTTTCACCTTAAAAAAGTACATATGAATTTGTTATTTTCTCTTCCTTTAATAAAGAAAAGATTTGATTTTAAGGGGTAAAAACTATCTCTTAAAAGAAAATATTAATTTATTATCTGTTAAGAATTTAATGGGAATACACTGATTCCGAATAAAAAGCAAGTATCTTATACAAATAAATATCAAACGTATTTTAATCGTATAGGAAGGAAATGCAGTAAATGCTGACAAGTAACAGTAGATCCCATATTTAAATTGTAAAAAAAAATAAAAAATAAATAAATTATTCAGTACCAGCACAATCACTTTTTTTACTGTTGAAGTGAGATATTGACAGCCACGATGTAAATGTCTTAAATACTAAAACTAAAATGATTCAATAGAATAAAATAATCCGCTTATTATTTAATCTAGATTTCGCAATAACATTTTATAGCTTGCTATACATAAACAAAAAAACATGTTCTAAAAAACTTGTATGTTCTGTATTAATGAATATTCACAAAGTCACAATTGGTGAGAAAATCTCAAAACAGCACCTTCAAATAAAACTTTTCTCAGAGGCCTTTGCAGTGTGGTTGCGAAATGCTTTCTTTTGTCTGCACTTAAACCATATGATCTGATCGTGTCTGCATCGGGGATAGGTTGACTGGTACTGACGGGTTGAGATTTGAGAGACAATGCATTATTTTTTAAACATTCCAATTAATGGACCAAGTTCTAACAATGATTTGGTCCTTTTTACTATCATTGATCATATTACATAATCATCATACCACTCATCCGGTGGAACAATGCCGTAGCTGAAAATCGTACGATTTTATAAGATAAGCAAGAAACTGAAGTGGAATAATAATTATTATTATTTTAGAGGAAGGAGACGGTCCGGGGTGTCGGTCATAACGAGACTAAAGTAGTGGAAAAGCCATTTTCTTTCAAGGCAACGTTTCGACCCGACTTTGTATGTCTTCTTCAAGAATAGAACGGACAAAACACAAACGGACATAGAAAATATTAGAAGTTACATAATATTTAAATAAAAAATATAAACAAAGTGAATAAAGTTATTGAATTTACAAACAGTAAGTACATTGAAATATTAAGTACAATAAACTTTGTAAACAGAGTAAATTAAGTAACAAGATCCTAAACTGAAGTAAATAAATGGTAACAATTGTTTTAGTATAATATATAATATAATACATGCAATTATGAATATACTTCTACAGATCTCAAGGAAATTGAAAGCTTATTCTTTGTAGAAGATATTTCTGTAGAGGTATATTAATAATTGCATATATTATATATTATACTAAAACAATTGTTACCATTTATTTACTTAAGTTTAGGATCTTGTTAGTTAGTTTATTGTTCTTAATATGTCAAAGTACTTACTGTTTATAATTTCAATAAGTTTATTCACCTTGTGTATAATTTTTATCTAAATATTATGTAACTTGCACTATTTTCTACATCCGTTTGTGTCTTGTCCATTCTAGCCCTGATGAAGACCTGCTAAGTCGGGTCGAAACGTTTGCTTGAAATAAAATAGTTTTGCCACTATTTTAGTACGTTTATGACCGTCACCCCGGACCATCTTCCTCTAAAATATATAACGGTCAACCATTAAGTTTTCATTAATTATTATTGTTACATAAACAACAAAGTCTTTAAAATTTATCGTTCCCATGTAAAATTTGTTGATATAATGAAATTTTAAATTAACCTCCACTTTTTCCACAATCACAATTTGTGTGGTCTCGCTTCTAAAAATATATGCTAAAAAAACGACATTTAAGTACATTGTACAGGGTAAATAAAATATTAAATGTTTTGTAGGAGAAAATCTTTATTTATAAATTTAGTTATAATAATATTTATTGAATTATTTGTTTATTTTTGGTGCCTCTACCCTGCAGGGTCATTAGCAAAACCTTTAAATTAAATTCTATTGTACAGTTTTACCATTTTTAGGAATGCTAATGTTTCAATTTATTTTTGTGTTTTAATTCATTTATTAAATAATATAAATTATCGTGAACCAAATACTGTAATGCAATAAAAATAATCTAATTAAACAAGGGAGTAGGAAGTGAAAAATAATTAATTTATTTTCTCTCTTCTATCGCTCTATTTTGTTTATAACAAAATAATAATTCTTCAAAATCAATTTTTGTGGAATTTCAGAGAAATTTTGAGCATTTCATAAATTGTTCAGAATTATGGAATAATGTCAGTATACTGCTTAAATTAATTTATTTTTCGCAATAGATAGCTGCTTATACTTAATTTTTATCTGAACATATTTTATGAGGTTTATTGCCGCTTTTCCATTCCGTCTGCTTGTAACTGATTTTAGATCAATAGAAAATAACTTAATTATAAGAGAAAGTCCCTTTAGAATAACAAAAAAGTAGACAATTAAAATGTTACATCTGGCCTAAATAAAAAAAAATGAAAGAGAAAAAAGTAAAGAAAACATTAGTGAAACATGCTATATACAAAATAAATAAACTTATATACAAAACAGTTAAAACTATGTACAGTGGTAAAACATTATAAATATGCACTTTAAATAAAAATAAAAAATAAATTTAGTTAATCTTTAAAATAAGCATGGTGTTTCTGCAAAGAAAAACAAGAAGCCGAATCTGACAACATAAAATACCTGAGTATTTTAATGATGAATAATATGTAAATACATCATAATCATTTCTTGATGTAACTATTTATATGTACAAATTTAATTTTATAAAAGAATAATAGTAAAAAACAAACAATATATCTAGCTAACAGGGAAATATATCTAGCTAGAAATACTATTAACATTTGATGATGAATGACATGAAATAAATGTATAATGCCAAAAGGTTAGCTGGTATCTGACTGTTTTAGGGACAGGGATTGGAATAGGATTGTTTCGAATGTAGATATTTTGATTAATATATATTATATATTTTATATAGGTATGACTGAGTTTTTAATTAACTTATCTTATGTTTTCTGTATATATATATTGTGAATGTCTTCATATTTCACTACAACTATTGTCCACGTGACAGATTATTATACTTCTAAATAAACCTAAAAAAAATATTAAACGAATTTTTATAGCTAGGAACTTCCAGAAATTGACAGAGCTAGCAATGATTTTATAATGACAAATAATTTTTACCTTTTACAAAACTTAAAATTTCATATTACTCACCGTAAATGTGTTTCATTTAGTTTTTTTTTTATAAACATATACTATTTTTCTTTTAAAAAGAGAATATCTGAGTTAATCATAATATTTGGGAAAAATGACACTCACTTTTGTCAATAGCATAATTACATCACAGTGAGGAACACCCACACATAGCAGTTACGTCATTCCTCTTCTCAAAGAAGGCTTCATTTAATCTTCCTTCATTTCAATAACAACAAAATTACTGTTCTGGTTGTAAAATCTTAATAATACGTTATTCCATTCCATAAGAACACGTTTTCAGAAAATCAGAACGTGGTAAAACGTTTTTCCAAAATTGCCTAGTTAAGTCGTACCATGGGACGAGCCATAGTTTAGACATTTCCGAACGTATTTATTTTTATTTTGAAGAATTAATCAAAAAGTTTTTTATAGAGGATTAATGTCTATTTACTTCCTCTAATGTTATGTATATTTTTACGAAAATTAATCTGACGAATTGAATTATTGGCTTGTTTAACTGTAAAATATGCTATACATACTATTTCAGTAGTAAAAAAAAATCTTAAAATTAATCTTTTGATGATAAAATGATTATCAACACTTGTTGCTTCTCAACGGACTTAATAATCCTGGTTTAAGAAGTCAAACATTGAGACCCAATTGATTCTATAGATAATTTTGAACTTTCATCTTCCTTCCTTCTAATCACAATCGGTTTCGATTAGTAATTTTTTAAAAAAGTATTTCTAAAAGCTTAAAATATAAGATGAAACAGATTTTGAATTATTATTTTCATTAATGAACCATTGTAATCGAACGAAAATTTCAAAAACATAACCCTCCTCCTAAACTTGAGGTTTTACATTTCAATATTCGTAGAATTCGAAAATCGAATAAAAAATTTTGTCTGTCCGCCGTCCGTATATTTTCGCCGAGACTACTGGACCGATTTTGGAAGAAGGTTTTTCCAAAATTGTCCTGTTAAGTCGTACCATGGAATGAGCGATATTTAAATAATACATTAATTAATTACACATTGTAAATTATTTTCAATTTAAATAGGAAGACTAATATTGCTGTTAAAAGAAGCTTTCACAATCTCTACTAATAATTCGTATATTATGAGACTGACATTGACAACACCCTCCATCAGTATTGCGCTATCGATAAGTAAAGGCCCATTTAAAAAATATCACAAATCACTGCTTGATGAAATGATTCCCATGAATGGCGAAACCGAATGGGCTCATCCGGGACCTACCTGCGTTTTGGTCGAGTGGAATGGCTGTGGGGTGCATTGACTTCCTTTGTCCACTGGAGCTTTGTAGCTGGCTAGAGCTACAGTTTTGTTATCGGCGTTCCATGCTTCAGGTCCCCAGTCGTTAATAGAGGGGGAGGAGATTGGGGGGGGCGAGGAAGGGGGAGCCTGCTGACAGGATAGTGCCGGTCGGGCTGTTCATAGCTCGTCGAGCTATCGCACAATCAATCATGTTCACAAAATTTGAAAAAAAAACTTTAATGCAGATTTTTTTCCAATAACACAGTTTTTGCTTTTTAATTCTTAAAAAAAAATTAAATTACCTAAAACTCAAATACCTGTGATCCACAACAACCTCAATGAAAGACGAATGGACGAAAATATACTAGTGTACATAGAGCTTTCTTCTCTGTTTCAAACGTATTGGAACCCTGAAAATTTTAAATAAATATCAAATTAAGGGTGTACAATGCAATCATAAAGCAAACTGATATACAACTGCGAGACCTGGACTCCAATCAGTAACCTAAAAAGAACTATTAAAAGATTTCAGAGAAAAATACTCCGCACGATATACAGATGATGAAAAGAATTATTTTCATGTTCTGTCTATTTTCATAGGACTAGGTTACTTGATGTGTGTGTGCGTTCTAATTTTCTGATGTTTGGCATTCGAATACTATATATATATTTTTTTTTTTTTAGCCCTATAAATTTTAGAAATTGTCTTGTATAGGTTTCACCGAAATATATATATATAATATATTGTATAATTGTAATTGTATGTATTAGTATATTATAGTATTGATATTGTTTGTGCTGTATAATATGAAAAAGAATTTGTATATAATTTCTATGTCCAAAAAAAAAAAAAAAAGGATTGATGAGTATGCTGTGTATCGAGCAACCCTATATAGTAGGGCAGCACTGCTTTAAATAAAGTATTTCTTTCTCTAGCTGCTTATTGATACTAGTCAATCAATATGTTGTTATATGAAGGCGAGGGTTTTACGGTAGGCGGCAAGCGATCTGAAAGCCTCTACACAATAATGTAACCTAGTGAACGGCCAAAAATCAGATGAATTGATCGGATAAACAAAGATGCAATACAGCTGGGTGAAGATAACAGGAAAGAAATAGCCCAAGAAAGGTAGAGATAGAGAAAGCTGACCGCAAAAGATCTACAAGATCTGTACTGCGAATAGAAAAACAAAGAAACAAATATTTATAAATAAATAAATATATATATAAGTTAAGGTACGGAGCGGCACAGTATTAGCGTTAATACCAAACGTATCGATGTAAACAGGGTCTAACTGTATATATATAGAGGATTAGAAGCAACAATAAACCAGTATTGATTTCGACTTCATGCATTTCATTTCGTTAACCTTCTTTTCTTTTTTTTTATTGTCACAAGTCCGAGACACTTAACTTATATATATATATATATATATATATATATATATATATATATATATATATATTATATATATATATATATATATATATATATATATATATATAATAACATAATTATTTAATTGGGAATAAAGTCACTTGTTTTCACTTAATTAATAATTCAATAAACTACTACCGCCTCCGCTGTTTATTCGACGTTTCGTAGCTTAATATCTGTGCTGGAGGACGGTGCTGAGACTATTGATGTGTCCCTGGCCTGAGGTATCGAGGCTCTAATTCATAGCTTTGAAGAGGATCCCAGTGTTAACCTTTAGAAAAAAAAAAAACCGGGATCGAACGAAACGTCGGATAAACAGCAGAAGCAATGGACATTTAGTAGTTTATAGAATTATTAATTAAGTGAAAATAAGTGACCTTATTCCCAATTAAATAATTATGTTAAAATATAATTCTCAAAGGTTGATTGAAGAAATTTTGTAAATATACATATATATACCGAGTTCTGCCATAAATACTGCTACAAAAGTTGAGAACAGAAATCTTTGAGTATCAGCCGTATCACGAACCCAATGCTGATACCCAAAGATTTCTGTTCTCAACTTTTGTAGCAGTATTTATGGCAGAACTCGGTATATATATGTATATTTACAAAATTTCTTCAATCAACCATTGAGAATTATATTTTAACATAATTATTTAATTGGTAATACGGTCACTTATTTTCATTTAATTAATAATTCAATAAACTACTAAATGTTCACCGCATCCGCTGTTTATTCGACGTTTCGTAGCTTAATATCTGTGCAGGAGGACGGTGCTGAGACTGTTAATGTGTCCCTGGCCTGAGGTATCGAGGCTCTATTTCATAGCTTTGAAGAGGATCCCAGTGTTAATCTTTAGAAAAAAAAAACGGGATCAAACGAAACGCCTGACAAACAGCAGAAGCAATGGCCATTTAGTAGTTTATTGAATTATTAATTAAATGAAAATAAGTTACCTTATTTCCAATTAAATAATTATGTTAATATATAATTCTCAAAGGTTGATTGAAGAAATTTTGTAAATATACATATGTATATATATATATATACCTAGTTCTGCCATAAATATTGCTACAAAAGTCGAAAACAGAAATCTTTGGGTATGTTCGTGCACCGCACTGTGAATAGACGTACTGAGATTGGAGAGAATGGCATGCCACAGAGCACATCTTAACTTTGAAAGCCTCAAACAATCTCTGGTCCGAGCAGTTGAGCGCTTTCCTTAAGAAGTGCTGCGTGTTACTATTGAGGACTGGCCACGAAGATTAAATGACTGTGTCAAAGTAAGAGAGAGCCATTTTAAGTAATTTCTTATTTGTTTTACACTCTATAGAGATACATTTTATTTTCTAAAAAGGTTTTTGAAAAAAATAATATTTCTGTTGAAATCTTTATATATTTCCTTGTAACAATATTTATGACAGTACTAGGTATATATATTCCTATTTTTATATTGCCTTAATCACTAATTTAAAAAAAAAAAATTCGTTAGCCCTGATATGTA
This sequence comes from Nezara viridula, assembly GCA_928085145.1. Taxonomy (NCBI): domain Eukaryota; kingdom Metazoa; phylum Arthropoda; class Insecta; order Hemiptera; family Pentatomidae; genus Nezara; species Nezara viridula. The sequence continues at coordinate 77,359,994 of OV725080.1, forward strand.
CTGAATTCCAATGTATTCCCCTCTTTTATGTTGTATCTTCTCCTTCTTTTAATGATTAAATTTCGATTTTTGTTTATCTAAAGAATTTCCTTTTCGATATATTTGAAAACAACTGATACGGTTATTATATCGATATTTACAGCCTACAAGTAAGCTTTTAAAATGTATGTAATTCTATGCAAGATGTAGGTTAATAGCGGTTGATCTCACATTAAAAAAAAAAAATCTGTGCTATAGTCTCGGAGAAAATATGCGGACGGCTGACTAGAAGTAATTAGAAGCAAGGAACGTGAAAGTTCAAAATTATCTATAGAATCAATGGGGTCTCAAAGTTTAACTTCTTAAACCTGGATTATTAAGTCCGTTCAGAAGCAACAAGTGTTGATAATCATTTTATCATCAAAAGATTAATTTTAGGAATTTTTTTACGACGGAAATAGTATATATAGCATATTTTATAGTTAAACAAGCCAATAATTCAATTCGTCAGATTACTTTTCGTAAAAATATACATAACATTATAGGAAGTAAATAGACATTAATCCTCTATAAAAAACTTTTTGATTAATTCTTCAAAATAAAAATAAATACGTTCGAAAATGTCTAAACTATGGCTCATCCCATGGAACGACTTACCTGGACAATTTTGGAAAAACGTTTTACCACGTTCTGATTGTCTGAGAACGTGTTCTTATGGAATGGAATAACGTATTATTAATATTTTACAACCAGAACAGTAATTTTGTTGTTATTGAAATGAAGGAAGATTAAATGAAGCCTTCTTTGAGAAGAGGAATGACGTAACTGCTATGTGTGGGTGTTCCTCACTGTGATATCATCAAAAGATTAATTTTAGGAATTTTTTTACTACTGAAATAGTATATATAGCATATTTTACAGTTAGCATATTCAATTCGTCAGATTACTTTTCGTAAAAATATACATAACATTAGAGGAAGTAAATAGACATTAATCCTATATAAAAAACCTTTTGATTCATTCTTCCAAATAAAAATAAATACTTTCGAAAATGTCTAAACTATGGTACCCTTATAGAGTAGTAATTCATTGTATAAAAGTAGGAAAGTTCAATAAGTTGTTTTGCAATTTTTATCTACGTTCCTACTTGTTATTTTCTATGTCATGCATATAAATTTGTATATTTCGAGATATTATGATACTTTTAGATCCGAATAAACTCTCTGTACTTTACTTTAACTAATTCATGTCTGTATTTATATATTACAAGTTAAAATCTGAATCTTGATGTGAGTATTACAGCATTTTTCAAATATATATTTTTTTTTTTATTATTTCAATGGAATTTACAACTGTATTACATAGAGAATACAATAAGTAAATGAGAAATTTGTAACATGGCATGTACAACATGAAGAGAAACTACCCATTGGTAGAACTCAATTCAAATATTTAAATCTATTTTTAATAATAATTTGTTAATAATTCAGTATGAAGAAGTATCATTTAAAAAAGAAATGTACATTTTTTTAAAAATCATGATAAAAATATATAGAAATGAAAAACAAAAGATTTCTGCATATTGTTAAGAGACAAAAGGACGGAAATCGTCATTTGTCTCTGCTGAGGTTGGTAAAGAATGAGAGATTAAGAAAAGACAGGTTGGATCAGCAGGAAATATGATGAGGCCACTTTCAACAATGAATTATTGTTCCTTTAATTTTGTTCATTTTGAACTAAGATATTACCCCGATACCAGACTGAAACGACTAGAAACCGCCCGACGTTTTCGACTACTGCAGCACTCACTAGACAAATGCTCTAAGCTTCCGACTATTTACAAAAGATTCATATATATTACTATAATAAGGCCTATTTGGACTTACGGGATCGAGCTTTGGGGCTCTACTAAATCATCAAATTCCAACCCTTACAATCAAAAATCCTTCGCAAAATCAAACTCAATGCTCCCTACTTTGTCACAAATAAAATCATCCATAACGACCTTAATGTACCATATTTTTCCGATTTAGCTCAATCCAGATACCTATCCTTCCATAATAAATTTCTAAACCATCCGAACACTTTTGTTTCCAATCTTGCTTCCTCTTCTATTCCTGATAACACTCCGGACGTTTGAAAAGAAGATGGCCCCGGCACCTTCTAATATAGAAATATAATTGGAATGGCACTAATGGGTAGTTTCTCTCAATTCGTACATGTCATGTTACTTGTTTCACATTTAATTGTTGTATTTATCATTTAATACAGTAGTAAATTTTAATTAAAAAAAAACGAATAAAAACATAACATATTATTTAAAATTGTCAATAATTAATGATGAATTATTTTTATGTGTACAACAGTATTATTAAGGTAAATGTACCGGCACGCTTTCAGAGAATATTTCAACATTAATATGAACCACAGCATTAATTCTGATGTTCGGTCATTGAAAAAGAGTTTAATTGGCAGCCAATTAGTCTTTTATCTTTTTTTTATATTATTTTTAAATGATATTTACAACTGCATTAAATAAATACATCAAGTTAATTTAAACATATGGATATTTTTATTTATTTTTTTTATTTTAATGAAATTTAATACTGTATTGCATGGAAAATATAACAAGTAAATGTGACATGACATGTACAACATGAAGAGAAATTACCTATTGGTAGAACTCAAATTAAATTTCTATATTAGAAGGTCCCGAGGCCATCTTCTTTTCAGACGCCTCGGAGGGTTATCAGGGATCGAGGAGGAAGGGTTTGAAACGAGAGGATTCGGATGGTTCTGCATTTTGTTAAGAACATATGGATATAATGACATGAAAACACTTGCTGAGAACTACCCAATGGTAGCACTCTAATGATATGTCTACATTAGGAGATCACGGAGCCATCTTCTTTTCAGACGCCTCGGAGAGTTATCAGGAATTGAAGAGGAAGCAAGGTTAGAAACGAGGGGGTTGGGATGATTCTGAAGTTTATTATGGAAGGATAGGTATCTGGATTGGGCCTGATCTGAAACAAAAGAAACATTAAGGTCATTATGGATGGTTTTATTTGTAACAAAGTAGGGAGCATTGATGATAGCTCAACTCGGTTAATCCAAATAGGCCTTATTATAGTCATGTATATGAGTCTTTTGTAATTAATTGGAAGTTTAGAGCGTTTGTCTAGTAATTGCTGAAGTAATCGGAAACGTCGAGCGGTTTTTTGTCGTTTTAGTCTAGTTTTATCTATTTCTGTTTTCCTATATAATCTATCATTTAATTCATGAAAAACTTGGGAAATTCCGACAATGGTTATTGAACCGGTAATAGATACTCACGTTTTAGGCTAAATAGGTTTTTTTTTTTATAATTGAAAACAAATTTTGCCCAGTTTTTAACTAACTAATGATTTAAATTTTCAACTTATTTCCTAAAGAAAATTGATTAGGAAACCTTCTTAAGACAAAGACCCAGTCTTGTTCCACTAAAAAAACTGTCAATCCACTATTGTGGCATGATATCATTCTTGGTTAAGGCGTTACCAGGCATTATCACTCTTAAGTGTTCTACCTGATAATCTACCCATATTTTCACTCTCTTTTGTGTGAATACTGCTTATTATGAGTTAATGTGTCAGAATCTGTCTATTGTCTGTACAGAGTCTGTTTCCTGTACATTTATCCTCTCTTCTATTGAAAGTTCAAAAGGTTAAATAGCATTAGTACCCAGAAAATTAATTCATCAATTAAATTAATTAATTGTTAATGTTGAAAAGACAAAATGTGTGATCTTTAAAAAAGGTGGTAATATAGGTTAAGTTAAACCTGTCTTCTACAACAATTTCAAAATTGAAACAATTGAACAGTACAATTATTTGGTATTGTTTTGTTCATCATCGGGTTTATTTTATCAGGCAGCAGACACTTTTGTTAAAAAATCACTGTTTGCTTCATATAGAGTTTGAGAAATCTTGTTAAAGTCAAGATCATATTCTCTCGATACAAAATTTAAATTGTTAAATTCCATGATAAATTCCTTTTTTTTTGGGGGGGGGGTGGCAAATGAGTTGGCAAATTTTTCTGTTTACTTTTATGTCACTATGATACACTTCTTATCTGATGAATTAATCCTTAAGGTGGATTGTTCATCCTGTTTTTAATATGTCAACAACTCTATCTGTTAACTCTTGTTGAAACAAGCTTAGTATTTTGTTTTCTGTTACACTGGGAATATGGAAGAAAATATCATTCATTATCGGCATATTTTGTTGTGTTATTTAAAAAAAAAAATTAACGTGCAGCAGAAGCTCATAGAAAAATTTGCAGTGTTTATGGAGATGTTTCCTAAACCGAACGCACCTGTCAAAATTGGTTTGCCAAATTTCATAGAGGAAAATTGGTGACATTAATGATGCTCAACAGTCTGTTCGCCCACATGAAATTGAAACGAGCAATGTTAAGGCCACCCACTTTTGATCAACACCCCATCCAATCAGTGCGAGAGATTACTATGGCCCGAATATGTCGCACGCAAGCGTAGAAAACCATTTGCACAAACTCCGCAATGTTTTCATGCTTAGTGTTTGGGTCTCTCATTCTCTAACCCAAGTTAGAGAAGTTGGGTCTCTCGTTCTCTAACATGACAACACGCATTTCTGTTTGTGATTCACTACGAAAATGGCAACAAAACGACCTATTTTTGAAAAAGTTGGTAACAGGAGATGAAAAATGGATATTTCATGATGATGTAGTCCGTTGGAAATCTTGGGGAGCTAGTAGTGAAGCTCCTAGAAGAATGCCAAAAGCTGGATTGCTTCTAAAGAAGATAATATTTTCCATATGGTGGGATTTCAAGGGTGTTATTTTCTATGAGCTATTGCCAACAGAACAATTGATTAAACTCTATACTGCTCACAATTAACAGAATGGGATCAGTCAATTGAAAATAAACTCCCGGAACTGGCAAATCGAGAGGGTATTGTGTTCCACCAAGAAAACGCTAGGCCCCACACTTCATTGGTCGCTTGCAATAAATTATTTAGCCTTGGATTGGACCTTTTGCCACAACCTACCTATTCACTAGACCTAGCTCCAAGTAACTACCACTTGTTCTGGTCTTTGCAGAACCCTATGAATGAGAAGAAATTCCAAAAGGAAGATCAAAAACCATTTCGATCAGTTTTTTTAACAATAAACTCCAGACATTCTATGAACATGCCATTAAGTAGTTGGTGGAAAGATGAGAAAAAGTCATTAAATAATGGATAATATATTGTAGATTAAAATTAATTTATATCTGTTGTACATTGAGTTTTACTTCACCCTAAAAAACCGAAAGGATTTATTTGCGAACCCAATGTATACAGCGGAGGTTTGGGCTCCATAATACTGTCAACAATTAGAGGAATTCATCATTGGCCGCGCAATACTCCTAATCATTATATACCTGTAGAATAGTGTTGTCCAAATGCGAGACAGAGACGAGTCTTGGTCTTGCAAACTCAGTCTTGGTCATGGTCTTGGTCTTACGCAAGAGTCTCGTAACAGTCTTGTCGTTACAAATTACTACAGAGATATTACTGTAATTTTTAAGATAGGAGAAAAATAACTAAGTCCGAATGAAAAATTAGAGAAGTTAAATGCAAAAGTATATTGGATATACCAATTATTAACCTATAGTAACTAAAATTGCCTAGTATTAGTAACTATTATGCCTTAATTCTTATTTTAAAAAATTGATTTTTTTTACCCGTCCTGGTCTTGGTCTTGAAATAGTTAGGCGGCCTTGGACTTGATCTTGCAATGTACAAGACAAAGACCGATTTTGGGCAACATTACTGCAGAAACGGGTATAGAATCATTACAAATAAGCGTTTTTAAATGAGTGATTTGCTGCTACCGAAAAGTAGACGAAATGGAAGACAACCGGTTACCAAAAGTATGTTTACAAATTAAAAAAAAAAAACATTCCTCTAATTATTTAATTAACGCAAAATATGATCGGTACTTACCATTGATAAATATGCTGAGAACAATAGACTCGGTTGAATTATTAAACATTAAAAATACAGAATTATTTGAAGCGGAATGTAAAAATGTTATTGAAAAGTTAAAACGTAACACATTTTTCCTCGATACTCAAAATTCAATTAAAACTTTAGGAAAAGCAGCTTATACTATTTTCGTAGATTTGAATATAGCTACTTCAGTTTCAATGCTATTTATTTATTTTTACTCTCACTTACCTATAAGGGTGAATATTATCTAAAAATTAAGGGGCCAATAAGAAAGCATGGAATGATCCAACACAGTCCAACTAAGACTGTTCCAACCGGAGAACCTGAAGGTTACTTCTTATGGTTTTCAAAATAGTTTTCTAGATAGGAGCGCTGAATGCCCCATTGGTAATACACGTGAACCAGAAGATTTATACCATTTTTGTTGCAATGTCCTACATTGAAGCTTTTAGAAGTAAGTATTTAAGCAAATATATTGCTGGTAATTCTGAAGATAAAGAACAAATAATAAAATTAATACATATAGAAAACAAATATGTACTCGATGATTTATACCGGTATGCCGAAGATTGTTTAAAATTAAGGAATCTTTTTATGTTTATTCAAGAATGAATAAAGCTTTATCATTAAGTTTAAGGTCAAGATGATATATAAAAAATATTATTAGGACTTGACATTATAGTTTAGTTTATTAAAGTTAGTTTGTATTGTTTATAATTGTAACAAACACAATTGTTTTGTTTTACTGGTTCTTACTATTAATGTATTTAATTTGATTTCATGCATATAAACTCAACTCTAGTTAGATCCGCCCAAAAACCAATAAAATTTATCTATTTATTTACTATCCAGAAAATTAGGCAACCAACATTCTGTAGTAAGTATTATTTATGTATTTATTTTTTTCATAGCTAATTATATGAACTAATGTGTTCAAAGTAAATTGACGCAGGAAAGTTCGTCTAAGCCACTTGAAGAGTCAAGTTCTTTTCGTACAATATATTCCCAAGTTCTTCAGTATAATTAACAAATTCTGGAAACTTCGTAATTAATATATATTCATGAATACGTGTTTTATGAAGTCTTTGTTGATAACGTATTCCTTTGAAGATAACCTTGTTTGTTATTTGAATTCCTGACAAATATCCTTGATGACTAAAGAATGCAGAACTTCAATTTTTGAAACAGATTAATGAATCTCACAAAAGCAAAGCTAGAAAAGAGACATTTATTTATTTTATAATTGTTATGTTATTATTTTACTTGTGGAATGGCCAGGTATCAACTGAGTTTTTTTGAGAATGGATGTTAATAAACCTTCCAGCTTTTTCTTTTGAATTTATTAAGTTGTTGTTTTAAATTTAAAATGTTTTGTGTTATTATATTTTTTAGATATGTATAGTTTGTTTTCTTTTCTTGTATTCTTAGTGATCAGCTGTTCTATGTAACCTTTCTTAGCTGTGTTAATAGAACTAGTGTTGCCCAAAATCGGTCTTGGTCTTGCACTTTGCAACTGTTGCAAGACCAAGAGTAGGACTGGTAAAAAAAATCGATTTTTTGAATAAAAATTGAGGCAAAATAGTTACTAATACTTGACAATTTTAGATACTATATGTAAAGAATTGGTGTAACCAATATGATTTTACATTTAACTCTTCTAATTTTTCATTCAGACTTAGTTAGGTGTCTCGTATCTAAAAAATTACAGTAATATGCATCTAATAATAAGCTAATAGGTAACTGCAAGACTGTTATGAAAGTCTTGCGCAAGACCAAGAATTAGACCTAGGCTGAGTTTGCAAGACCAAGACTCGTCTCGGTCTCGCATTTGGGTAACACTAAATAGAACCTCCTATTTCCTTCAGTATGTATTTGAATGGCTTCGTGAGATGTGTACAGCAATAATAATACATTTTTATCTTTTCCATATAAGTGATCTTGGTTTTTCTGCTCTGGAGATGCCTGGATTGGCGAAACGTTCGTAAGTTACCTTTTATTCACCTGTATGTTTGGAAACTCGTTGCTTTGTAGTTTGGATTTTTCCATTTATAGGATAATTAAATATTTTACTTAATATGTAAGACATAAATTAAATAAAGTATGCATCGAGATTTATTATTTATTATTGAGAGAGATTTATTTCCATAGTTTTAGATTTATTTCTCGATCAATCACCGATTTTAATCATTTATATTTTGGAGATTTATATCTATTTTTTCTTCAGAACAATTTATAATTATTAAAATACAACCATCCAAACAAATGCTACCTAGAATGTTTAGATTTGTATACGCCTGAGATTTTACAGCAAACGTTTTGTCAAAATTGGCAAACCGGAAACTATCCAAAAACAAAATCATATGGGAAAATCTTTTTAGCCGATATTATATACATCTTCTACATTCTTGTTTTTATCTTTCATCTTATTTAACAACGTTGCTATTTTATTTGTTGGTTTATATCCAAAATTATGTTCCGGTACAACATAATTTTAAAGGTTCGGTTTAGACTTCGTAATTATTTATGTGAGTACATATTTTGTTAAATTGGTATATTACATTGATACTATTAATATACAATATATACTATCATTAACTCCTCCAAATTATTTCAACAGATACATTTTCCCGTGCAATCATTATAGACCGTGGTGGTACAGACCCCTTTTTATCGAATTATTAACATCCGCCTGAAACTTCGTAAATAGTTTTATCTCATCGTAGCCTACAACTATTTTATTTACGAAAACTCTTGGAATTGGGGCGTTTTCAATCTGTAAGGGAACAAACATTGTCTATTTAATTAGGTACTAAAAAACTCGTAAATACCACTTGCTTTCTACTTGGATCGTAAGATAATTTGATCACAAAATCAATAAAGAAGATGGTCTTCAAAAATATTGAATCTACAATTAAATATTTTTGGGCGTAACCTATATCCCCAAAATTTCAAAATGGCTAGGTTACATAGGAAAAACGGCCCAATATTTTTGTACGCCACATTTTTTATCGAAATTATCTTACGATCCAGTTTTTTAGTACCTAATCAAATAGACAAAATTTTCCCTCTCCTCCCTCCAGATTAAAAACGCCCCAATTCCAAGAGTTTTCAAAAATAAAATAGATGTAGGTTACGATGAGATGAAACTATTTATGAAGTTTCAGGCGGATGTTAATAATTCTATAAACAGGTGTCTGTAATTTTTTTTTTTTACATAGCCCCCTTATCCTGATCCAAATCTCCAGTCGTGAAAGTTTCAAGCGCCATTGGTCACTCAATGAGCCCATCATAATCTATGTCTGCTAACTTTTCATTTTTTTAAGGAACACTTCATCTATGATCTCCTCTGGAGCCAAGTTTATCCAAAATATTTTTAAAAATAACGCTCGACATGGAAACTATGATTAGCAGAAAGAGATTGCAAAAAGAAGGGGGTGATTTGATTAGCATTTCCAATTTGGTTAGCCTGGGAAGTAGTAATTAAGGTGGGCGCACTGCTTATCGCAGCGGTGACCCCCCTCAGGCCCTCATTGTAGCCTTTAAGCTCATTGGGCTTAATTCACACTCTTTCTGCTTAGTCTCTACCCCTCTTCTTTTTTTTTTTATCGAATAAGGTGCCTTTTGGGAGAGACTTCAAATACAATTTTATTGGTCCAAGTTGTTGTACAACACAATATCTCTACATTTGAAAAAAAATATCCTATGTTCAATAATTCGAAATTTGAGTGAACTTTACTAAAATGATGAAGGTAAGTTATTCATTAACTGATTTACTTATTTCCAAAGCAAATAGATTTTTTTTTCGGAATCGGGATAAGTATCGATTCTTGTTTAAAAACACTTATTTTTCTTGTTTTTTTTTTAAGGAATGTAATTAAATTTGCATTTCTAAAGAATTATCAAAACGTTTTCGACCGTTTTATTTGATTCAAAATTGAAGATAAATAAATTTTATTTTACAACTATTGTAAACGAAAACTATTGATACAAAAATGTTTACAATATTTTCTCCTGGAATCATACACTTTTTTTTCTTTCCATAACTGACTTCAAAGAAAAGCCAATGTTCCCACAAAAAAAAGTAAACACACAACCCCAAAATGGTGGAATGACGACTTTGACTTTAGTTAGTTTTTTAGTCACTCGGAATCAGAATCAAGCAAAATGATTTCGTCATAGCCTTTTATTAAAGGATAATCAGAGAGTAATCGTCCTCCATCGTCCACTTAATATCATCCAAACTGCCCCAGCATTTGACCCCATTTTAGCAGCTCTTTGAAATATCCTGTTCATCTGTTTACTATATATTCTTTTAGCCATATAATGGATACTGATCCTAGTATGATTTTCCGAGATTTTGACAATTCCTTCCTCTTTCGCTTAATGTATTTTTTCAATTTTCGGGTTCAATTTCGCGTTTTCCCTCATTTTGATACCAAATACTAACAATTAGTTCCGGTTACCAAGAAGAACATACATCTTTCTTTGTGCAGAGGGAATAAAGCGATTAATATTAAAATGTTATATTTTTTTTGATATAGCCCAACCTCTGAACAAAATAGAGCAAATAAAAAAATGAAATTAATGTTTTTATTAGTGATATATTTTATTAAATAGTCCGGCAAGTATTCATTATATGTAATTCAGATTAATTATATTTCAGTTTATAAAACAGGTATTAACATGGCTAATTTCCAGGAAATTATATACAATTTAACTTACCTCTAAGAATCAGTAAATATACAAAAAAAAGTGTTGAATTGCAAACGTTAAAAAAAAATTCAATATGTTCAGCGAAGTATTTTTGAATTAAGTTTTATTATTATAATTATATATATTTTTTCCATAGAAGCATTCTTAAACAATCTCCGTTTAGAATTAAGGAAGTCACATTAAAAAAAAATTGTAAAAAAATAAAAATTAAAAATTGTTTAATTTTTTTTGGCTATTAAATTATTGCATTAATATTTGTCCAGTAATACAATCAATATAATTTACCAAAAGCGTTATTATAGCACTGCAGCTATACCGTTTATGCGTACTGAATGTTGTGACAGAGGCCTGTAGGCTCCTACGCCAGTACTGCATCTTCTACAAAACCACTTCAAATATTTTAAAAAGTGATCAGTGTTTTAGAAAGAGAAATATATTCTCCAAATGTTTTATTTTAGGACGTTTTGCGTTATTGTTGGCCGTTTAATTACAAACGACGTTTGATTTTCAACTTGATTCAACAAGTTTGATTTCCTAAAACAATTATTTTTTAATATTGTTTCATCTTTTGTTGTTCTCTGACTATTAAGATTTAATAAAAGGCCGACTATGACGGAATCAAATCAAATGCTGATTCTTAGCGACCAAAAACCTAACTCAAATCGAAGTCGTCATCTTTGGTATCCATTTTGTGCCAGTGTGTTCACTTTTTTCGTGAGAACATTGGCTTTTTTTATTTAATAAATGGTTTCAAGGAACACAACGATATAAAATTAGTGTATCAGAATATTAGTGTATCCTATCCATATCCTCGTCATTGTGACTTCCTATTTTCGTTTGCTAGGTGTGATATTCCAAGAAGCAACTTTCATTTTATATTTTTTTTTATTTTTTGAAATGAAAACTTCTTTAGGCGCATTTTGCACTTTTTTTTTGGGAGGAGTGAATTAGATTGAGCCGTCAGAACCGATGTGTAACGCTCGGATAAAGTCGGCTGGAGTTGACTGATTTAAGTGTTTTTGCATATGGAATAAAATGTTCCAAAAACTAAAAATCGGACCTGCATATTATTAGCGAGGGAATGTTCATAATTTCATCTTCTTTGTAATGGGATATTATTCAAAATTGTATCTTAACGCGATACCGTGTTAGAGAGGCGAAAAGGGAAAAATAATGTTGAAAAATAATTCAAAAGGAGTTTTATTGAAGATAAGGATTAAAATATCTCAGAAAATAAAAAAAGGACCTGCATACTGCATACAAGGGAAATGTCCAACATTTCATCCTCTTTGTAAGCAGCTATGATTTATATTTCACATTATTAATCTCGCCTTATTGATGTTTTCCCTTCTTTCGTGTGGTCTAAATCACAGACCTTATTTATTACTTTTTTATTTTTTATACAAATGATTTGAAATAGTTTTGTGTTTAGAAATTTAGTCTAAAGTGGATAAATGTGTCGTAATTAATATAACTGTAATAAGTAGAAGTGTTATAAATATTTGTGAGAACCCAAAGAGAGTCTTATCTAATTAAAAATCTGTTTAATTAAAAATGAAAACAGCGTGAGAGACGAAAAGACCGAAAAAACAACTCGATTATATAAATTGTTTATCCCAAAAATATTAACGATGAAAAATAGTAGATAGCATAGTACACATCATGCATGCATTGGTGGGGAACCTGCGGCCTCTAGGCTGTGTGTGGCCTCCGTAAGGTAGCTGCGACCTCCAAACTTTTTCGCGCTATCTTCATTAATTTAGTGCTAGTTTAATTAGTGAAGTTAATTAAAATTAATTATAAATGACAATGAATTAATTAAAATTAGTTGTAATATTTACGTTACAAAAAAGTTAAAATCAATATAATTAAGTTGAATATATGTACATCAGCCTGTAATTACTTACTTATAAAGATACTAATAGTAAAATATAAATTATTATTACGGGTCTCTGTTGTTCAGTAAAGCAGTTAATATTTAAATTTTTACTTACCTTATCTCAAAAATACATATACTTTATCACATGATTGTTGGAATAACTTTGAGACTGGATGGGTAAATTTGGGACAGCGGGTCAATTTTAGTTTGTGGTGATTCCGTGGTGGATACACTGCGTTGGTTCAGTTTGCAAAAACGTGCTCTGTGTTGGCATGTGCTGCGCTACTACCTTGCGGCAGTTTGGGAACCTTATTTCACTACACTCGTAGCGCAGTTGCGCATTAGCGCAGCAAATGCCTACACAAACACAGTGTATCCACCACGGAATCACCACAAAAAATTGTATCTGCTGTCCCAAAGTTACCCACCCACTTCCAAAGTCACCACACCTCACGGTACTTAGTTCACCTTTCTGGAAACCTATATTCAGCTTATCTTGAAATTTCATTTGCTGCGTTTGTAATAATTTTGTATTGAATTTCCAGATGAAGTTATATTAAGTAGTTATGATTCAACTAGTGAACAATTCAAACCTGCTTATGTAAGAAACAGACGAAGTAAAAACTTCAGTTTTGACCAAAGTGCATTATAATTTTTTTTCAATACTCACGAAATGTGGAGACCAGTCTCTCTTCGGCATCAAAGTTTCTCAAGACATCAAAATATGTATTGCAATGATTTTATTCAGGAATAAAAAAAATATATATAATAATTTTAAACCAACATAGTAATTTTATTCATGATCTCTTACAATAGTTACAGCAAACACTAAACACTTTTGAAGCCTATATATTAATTATTACATACAACCACATCATAATAATTAATTATACTATTTATTATTTATATCAACATTTATTATATTTACATTTTTAACAATACAATATTATTTATAAACCATACGTATATCCAACTTGTCTGGTTGGTATTTTGTGGGTGTTAAATCAGAATTATAATCTTATAATTCTGTACTCTCTAGGACATTTACTAATTTTTTTAATTTAAACATTAGCCCTTTTCTTTGTCTCAACAAAAAAGTTATTTAAAATTACATTTAATTTTCTAAATTTTAATCTATTAAAAATCAAAGTCAGTTTTCTGTCTGTTTTAAATTATCTTAAACATCATTGGATATTTTGCAATCAAAAAAATTATTTTTAATTTATGTGTTAACATTTTATTAATTTACATGAAACTTTTGATTTAGCACCCATCGTATCCATCTTTGACATCTCCTGGTAAAGGCGTCATTTTATTTATTTAGACACTTAATTATTTATTTTTCGTTGATTAATATTGTTGAAGACATGAAGCCAATAAATTTATCTTAAACATATACATATATATTATCTATTAATTTATACACAAATATGTCCCTTCTATACAAATCAAATTTTTGTTTCTTCAAAAATCGAGACGTACCACCATTAAACATAAGCGTCAAGTCACATACAAAAATAGCCGTATATTAAAAGAAGCATGGAAACTGTTGAAATAAATGTATATCACAATTCATTTACAGTTTTGTTATGTACATAGTTACACAAATACTAAGATGAATCTGGAGTTTCTGGGGGCAATCCCAGAATGCTAAGGTTAGGCAAGGGCTTGTTCTAATTTAGCGAGGTCTTAATGCATTATCCTTGTCAGCGTTTGAGACCTCTTCGACTCAGAGAACACTCAGGAAAATAAGCGAATATCTCTGATAGATCAATGAAGATAGGACAACGGGAGAAAGTCCATTGGAATGTACGAGTATTACTGCTTAAGGACGCCAAACAGTATCAGCGAAACAGTAATAAAAATATACAATAAAAAAAGAACAATAAACTTTAATAGTTATTTAATACAGTCCATTATATAATAAAAAGTTATTTTTTTGTATTAAATCTGTTACTGGTGAAGATTCTTTGTCTCACCCAGGCTAGACCCAAATTATACATTATTATTTGTTTCGCAATGTATCTCAGTGATGGGCGATATTTTAAGTTTTTAAAAAATATCATTTATTTTATTTCAATATAAAAAGTGGTGCGATCAAGAAATCAATGTAAAATTTGTACGCATCAAATTTTTAGAAGATTTTATTTACTCACTAAACAAAATTTTGTAAATAAATTTCAATTCCTCTGTGTGTGTGTATATATATATATATATATATATATATATATATATATATATATATATATATATATATATATAATATATATATATATATATATATATATATATATATATATATATACACATTACACAGAAGGGGAAACAAGAAAAGTTTATTTCCCTCCATTTCTCTCATTCAGCGGTAAAATAGAAAAAGTGTAGAATCATTTGTCATGGTCCTATTTTTCTCTGTGGGTGTAAAATTGCACTCTAAAATTAGTTGTTCTTGAATACTCGTTATTTTTACATAATTGTTTAAACTTCTAAATTAATTTTTTCTGTTAGATTTTGAATTTAAACACTTTAAACACTGCTCCGTATTCTCCGTATGTGTAATTTATATGATAAAATTGTTCTCTATTTGTATGGAAATTAGCCTTTTTATACTGAAATTCGATTGATAACTTTAACTTTAAAATAAGGTTGGCTAAAAAGGCTAATTTAAAAATGTTGTTCTCTATATTTAATTCTTTTATTCATTTAATTTCCAGATATGATGTTTGAAACTTTGTTGCGTAATTTTTTGAACAGTTTATACAGTAATATTACAGCTAAAGTTGTAAATGAAAACGTATTGAAATATATTCAATTTTCAATTTATAGGCGTTGCCTCACATAGTCATCTTCCTCCAGACCTCGACCCGATATTTGAAATATATATTAATCGTAATTAAAATTTTATTTTCCAGTTACAATTTTTAGTAAATATATTTGTATTAGCCTTTATAAATTAAACTGTTTTTTCAAATAAATAATCTACTGTGCATACGAAGGAGATTTTTTATATTATTATTATTTTAGCTAAATGTAGTCCTCTTTTCATTTAATTAATTCTTTTATCACATTTATTTATGTTAGAAGTTTTTTTGTAAATATTCTCACGCCTTCATTTTAACCTGTAAAATAAACCAGAACCTTATTTTTATAAAATGCTCAATTTTATGTTCGTTCCATTCAATTAACGAGTTTCTATAAGAATTTTTTTTTCAATAAAATAAATGACTGGATTGAAAATTTATTTATTTATTAATATCGATGTTTGTGATGAAATAAATAAAAATTGATTGAAATGAAAGATGTAATATTGTTTATTATTACACTTAGTTTCTAAAGTTTAGGATATGGCAATGAAGTACTGTTACAAAAGAAAGTGATGTAGTCTGTTCCTTGTTGAACCGCCAAGTTTACAAGTGTCAGTCAAAACGCAACTCAATGAGAAAAAATCGACTTTTAAAAGAAAATGTTTGACTAAATGACTCCAAAACCGGTAATGCTGATGATGGAATGGTTGAACACTTGATCAAGTGGTTCAGTGTATCAGCAAACAGCTGAGTATGATGGTGCAGGAAGTTGGTCGTCAGTTATGTATTAAACAAAAACAGAGGGGTCGATGTTGACACTCGACTGCTGGGTAATGGACGGTGAGTCAGCCGATGTCTCTGCCGATTGGGTCCGCTTCCATTAACTGCTTTATTTATTTAGTCTGGAGTGGGTTTTACTTTGGTCGAGTTGTGATCCTTTCGTAGGAGAGCGGATTTTAATAATCTGCCACGTGCGTAGTAATAAATGAATGATGAGAAAAAAAAAATCGAAAGTAGGGTCAAACATCGCAGCAAGCCGTGTTTTCGCTCGTCAGGAACTTTGCCAATATTCCTTAGCCTATTAAAAATAAACCAATATGAGCAGTAACTTCATGTAAGTAGGTATATATATACAACGAAATAGACTATATAAATTTATTTATGAAATTACGGCCTTAATGAATTGTTGGCCTGGTGAGTGAACTAAATAGTTGCGTAAGATTCACTTTAGCTAAAGAACTCAAAGGGGTTCTCTTCTTATATCTTAGACCTTAAAACGTCTTTATTGAAAGATTTGGGGAATTAGAGTAAGCGCACCAGCTGTGCGCAACATAGTTAAATTTATAGTCTTTTTTTGGCTTACGCCGAATCTCTAGAATCTCTAGGGTCTCATCTTTCTATTTAGCACTTTAAAATTGAAAAAAATATAAAGTTATTCAGGTATAAACAGCATTTAAAAAAACAACAACACATTTTTGCACAAGTTATGGACACGTCTGAACTTCAATTGTTTTAGTATGGGACAGGGGGTCGGTACAAGTAGTGGATATACCTCAGGAAAATTCTTCATTTTTATTTAACTATAAAGTTAACATAAATGTTCGATTTACTCCAAGGAAAACTTTTAGTTGGCAGGCATGAAACACACTTATCTCAAGAGCACTATATAAACAACAAAGATTGACATTTTAAAATTTTCTTTTGGAAAATTTGTCTTGAAAGTTGTCAATAGAGGGAATTATTCTTCAATCTAAACAAAACTGGAACCTTTAAATCAATAAGGATGCTTATTATTTATATTTAACGTCTAACCTGTTCATCACTGGACCCCTGTCCTACCGAAAAGGGTCGGAAAACCATATTAACGTTAAAAAAAAAAATGCTCAATGATTTCTCAGAAGCACTTGATTAAGCGGTAAGCGGACAAGGTCGGGAGACTATATATCTGTTCCTGGATTTGGAACTGGAAATGGTACTGATTTAATGGAACAAGTCCTGGCAACCGGACTTTGTGGTCCTTTTTTGCCAACCCTTGACAGCAACCTAGAAGTAGCCACCTTCTAATAACCATAGAGGAAGTATCAAGATTGGAGCCTCCAAGAAATCTGCACAGGTTGTAATCTAACCCCCAACCTCCATAACCAGGCATTTCCGGGCCTTTGCCCCAACGTGGTCGGACCTCTCGTCTTTTGGCATTGCCAGGTATAAAGAAATGAGACTGTTTACGTTGAATATGTTATAATATAGTGGAATATATATTTTAGCTAAGAAATAAAATATATCAAAAAAAAAAAAGAAAGAAAATAAAACACATAATTCGCTAAACTGTTTTGGAGTATTTTACTGTTTTCTTCCAGTTTTTTTTTGTGAGATGTGCGGACCTTGTTATGCGTTTATGATATTTTAAGAATTTGTGTTTGATTTACTCTTTTTAGTTTTATATTTAAGGTTGTGTATTAGATTTTTTAAGTAATATCTCAATTTTTATCTTATATATTGGGTTTCCAGATCCAAATATCAATAATAAAAACATAATATATTTTAAAAAATCGAATTTAGAAAAAAAAAGCACTGTATCACTACAACCGGTGAGTGTGCCAGGTCTGGGTGTACCCCAGGAAGGTCTATAGACCCCAGTTCGGATCCAAGGATTATGAAACAGAATAAATAATTACCTACCATCAGCTGGATTCAAGTAGAGATAGTAAGCTTAGGAAGTCAGCGCCTAACCCATTGACGCTACCTGTAATTTAAAAGCTCAAAATTCATTTAGTAATCTGTTGAGTAGTTTTGGTATGTTATTGAAGTTTTTATTTGTTAGCAATTGGAATGAATACAAATTTTTAAAATGTTTTTTTTTCAAAGCATGACTGCTGAAAATAAAGGAATCGCTGAAACCATCCCGCCCAACACTGAAACCATCACCATGTTAGTATTTTTATATATTGTATTTTTTTTTTTATTATGGCTATGGAGACCATTGTAAAATAAAATAAAATAAGCTGAGAGAGGAAAATGCCCTTGGGGCCACAGAGGAGATACTCAAAAGCGGTTTTAGCTGTACAGCAAAGAGCCGTCTTTCTTCGGCTCTGAAAATGGCTACTAATATCTACATTTCGTTTCTATATGGTACAATTTTGAGTTTATATTACACATCCATTTTAAACCGCTTATTTTATATTGAAAAAAAATAAAATAAAATAATTAGTTAATACAATATATATATATATTATGTTCGTAATTATTATGTATAACAGTTTCATAGAATGTAATGTTGTGGAAGATTAGAAGCTCTTGGTAGGAGATGTGGAGTTGAGGAGGTATCACCTGAAGGCTAGGCAAGCGGTCAGGAAGCAGAGGATGGAAGCGGTTCCTGCGTTCGTGCTGGCTCCACCGCGTTCGGCCGCTTCCCCAGGTGCACCTAGAGTAGGCAAAGTGTAGTCTTCCCCGTCTGAAACCAGATTTATGTACTCGATTCGAGAATTATTAGGTCATGCTGTGGATTGGTCGAGTCGAAGTCAGGATCAACATTTCTAATAGTTCCGGCTTCATTTTGGACCAAAATACATTTTTTTTTTCTTTTAATCGTAATACTACGGAAAAGATTCAAATCAGGAATATATATATAAAAAAAAAAAAAAAAATAGGGTGGTGAGGGGTGGTTAATAGTCTTCTATGTAGTGGTCTAAAGCACAGACCACAAGATAGAAGTGAAAACATCAACAAAGCGAGATTAATAATTTGAAACATAAATTATAAAAAATAGCCTATAATCAAAATGACGAAATACTGAGCATCTCCTTTCCTTACTGACGCTGTCCGTACGTTGAGAACGCAGATCCGATTTTTAGTTTATGAAATATTTTAATCCATATCTTCAATAAAACTCGTTATCATTCGATTTTTTAAACTATTTTTTCTCCTCTCTAACACGGCGTCGCGTTAAGATACAATTTTGAATAATAGCCCATTACAGAGAGGATGAAATGCTGAACAATTCCCTTGTTTACTGTATGCAGAACCAATTTTATTTTCTGAGATATTTTAATTCATATATTCAATAAAATTCTTAATAATTTGGTTTTCGAAACTATTTTTTCCGTTTCGCCTCTCTAACACGGCCTCGCGTTAAGATACAATTTTGAATAATAACCTTTTACAAAGAGGATGTAATTATGACCATTTCTCTTGCTAACAATATGTAGGTCCGAATTTCAGTTTTTGAAATATTTTATTCCATGTTCAAAAACACTTTAACTAGTCGACTACAGTAGATTTTACCCTAGCGTTACACATTGAGATCTGACGGCTGAATCTAATTCACTCTCCGATTTATTACAAAAAGTCATTAAGTAACACTCTAGCGAATTTGAGATAATCGAATTTCAAGTTTCTGATTCGATAAAAAAATACTAAAGTAGCATTTCATTATTTTTTTTTTTATAAGTAATTCTAAATATGTATTCTATTTTCGGCAATTATTTAAAATATTTAACATGTATAAAAACGGGAAAAAAAATAGAAAACAACTGAAACTACGACGCAAATAGTGAGATTTTGCATATTATCATAGCTATACAAAACACTAACTTTTTCTATATAGTCTGTGTTACAGACCCTTTTTTATCGAATTATTAGCATCCGCCTGAAACTTCGTAAATAGTTTCATCCCATCGTAACCTGCAACTATTTTATTTACGGAAACTCTTCGAATTGGGTCCTTTTCAATCTGGAGGAAGAAAAACATTGCATATTTAATTTTTTATTTTATTTATTTATTTAGAATTATAACAATCTGCCACGTGGACAATAGTTTATAGTGATACATGGACACATTCACACCATATATACAGAAAATATAAAATTAACAAAAGTAAAATAATAATCAAAAACTATGTACAATAAAAAAATAAAATAACCTAAAGGATAAAATAACCTAAAGTAACTATTTAATTAGGCAGTAAAAACTCGTAAATATCCATTTTGCTTGGATCGTAAGATAAGTTGATCACAAAATCGATAAAAAAAGGTGGCCTACAAAAATATTGGGCCGTTTGTCCTATATAACCTCGTTATTTTGAAAATTTGAGAGTGTAGGTCACGCCGAACAGCCCAATATTTTTGAGGGCCACCTTTTTTCTCGACTTTGTGATCAAACTATCTTACGATGCAAATAGAAAGCATTTGTGTATTTACGAGTTTTTAGTACCTAATTAAATAGACAAAGTTTGCTGCGCTCCATGATTGGAAACGCCCCAATTCCAAGAGTTTTTGTAAATAAAATAGTTGTAGGTTATGATGAGATGAAACTATTAATGAGTTTCATGCGAACGTTAATAATTCGATAAAAAGGGGTTTGTACAACGGACTAATAACCTCGCAAGTACTAAGAATCTAAATTATATTATACTCACTTAGCTAGTTTTATTAACCATCTCTTCAATAATTCTGGTGAAAGAAGTCATTAAGTAAAACATAGTAACTTTTTTGTAAGAACATCGTGCACTTAGTGAAACTATTTTTAAGGATTTCTATTATTTTTTTCCACTTAATGAGTTATTTTATCGATAAATATGATCGAAATTAACAACTATGTACCTTCAGGTCATAATCGACCAAAAGTATACTTAGAGACTTTTTGCAATAAATCGATGATATGTCAATTCATAATGATAATTTGTAATCTTTTTCGTCTATAAACTATCCAAATGTAATGACCCAAATACTTATTTACCAAAATTATCGTAAACACTGTTAAAATATTATTTGGAAAATCGCGGAAAACGCAGCAGAACTTCTCTCCATTTTATTAGTGATTTCTAGCTTGAGGTACTTGGAAATCGGATTTCTACATATCAGACAATATTTTCAGAGCTTCCAAAATCTGGATTTCGAAAGGGATCTAGATCATTTGAAAAGATTTCATAGAATGAAAAAGAAAAAGAGCATTTTCTAAATCAGTGTAAATCCGACATATTACTTGTTCTTCTTTGAGGCCACCCCCAAAATGCCAACACTGTAATAATACGCTTACAGCCAGGAACATTTTACAGGAGTGTCATTTTTTACGTATCGAGTCTAAATAGTTCAGGAGTTACAACTGTAATAGAAAGCATTTTGGGGGATGGCGAAGACAGTCAAGTTAGTGTCAGGTTTCTTGAAATCAAACGATTTGCTTACAAACATTTAAAATCTCCTAAAAGTTTAATCCAGAGTTGACAAAATTAATTTGCAGGTCTTGATGTTTTACCCCTTAAAACCTCTACAACAAACAAACTTCTGGATATTCTGATAAAATTTTATTGTTATTATTTCTTATGTCATTTTTATATGTTGGAATTCAGCTTACGAGTATTAAAATGGAATATACGCTATAACGATTTTGCAAAATTTAGCACTACATTTTATAAAACCATCACATTAGGCGGTGATCTAGTTGCTGAATTTTAATAAGATTTGCTCTACATACTTTAACAATTTTTGTAAATAAAATTACCATTATAATTCAAACGAAAAATAATATAAGTGAATATATTGTGAGAAAATCAAGATGTAGGCGTAACATGGCTGATTTATATTAAACCAGGTTCTGGAATTAGAGTGTAATACTCATCCTTTTTAAACTCTGCTAAACCTTTTTAAATGAGCTAAATGTACCGTCTTTCCTTTTATCCAAATATAGACGTTGTTAGAGATAGTTAGTCTACACAGGCTATTTTATCTCGTTTACTTGAAGTTCAGAAATTATTAATTCATCATTGATTCATCATCAGAGTTCGAAGTACATTCACCTATAAATCACTAATAAAACAGAGAGTTTCTTTGGCATTTTCCTAGATTTTTCTCTATGACAAAAATCATGCCATTTTTTATTTATTAATTTTTTTAGTACAAATGAGTTTCTAAAATGATTTGTTTGATAAAATGTTAGGTTGTATAGGTAAACGAAAAGAAAAAGAAAACAAATTGTAAACATTTTTATCCATTACTGTGTTCATCTACCTTTCTTAAGCTGATTTTAACCATATTTTCATCAAATTAAATGGCGACCTAAAGACGTTGATGACTTCAAATAACATTTTAACAGTCTTGTGGTTCAAATTTATGAAAATTTGAGCTATTGCATTCGTATAGTGTCGTTTTCAAATATTAAAAGTTATGACAACAATGAATTTTTGAATATTTCAGCAAAATTTTAAGTGCATTTGTGATCGGCAGGTATCATTAGACTTTATTTATCTCCTAATTCGTACCTTTTCCACATAATGACGAATCGAAAAAGAAAAATTGTTTTTTTGTTCCATAATAGCGTATATATGAGGTATATATATGTATCATTTTACTTGAATTAGTTGAATTTATTCCATTCGCACATAAAAACAATTCACTTGGAACATACCCACGTTACAAATAGGACTAAATTGTACAAATCAAGTCTTAAATTAAAATATGCACTATTTCTTAGATCTATTTATTTTTTTGGACGCCCTTGGTGGGTATATTTGTATTTTTTTCAAATACACTCGACTTCACCAATCCAACAGCTTCAAAAGGTGAATCGTGAAAAAAGGATAATAATAAAAAAAAAATGTACTAAAAACACATGAAAAATATATTAACTGCAATAGAAAATTAAACATAAACCAAATCCTAAGATATAGTCGAACAATGTAATAGTAGTAAATATATAATAAAATAAGCTAAATATAATAGCAAAATATATGATGCATTGATAAAAAAAAGCTTCTAGGCTTAATACTAAATGTAAAAATAGCTTGTTAAATATACAGTCGCGATCACAGAAATTGCATCACCTATTTCTTATGTTGATTCCATTGCATGTTTTTGTTTTTCTTAACTTATTATGGTTACAAGAAAACTTTTACAATGTCGGTTCAGTTTTAACTAATGTCAGGATAAAAGCTAGTAATCATAAGCTGTTTCAAAAACTGCTATTGTATAAAGTAAAGGAATTTTCACGAGAAATAGTAACGATGAAATCAACGGCAGTCATAGTTTTGAAAAAAAAGGCACCATGGAGCGAGAGAAAGAAACTGGAAGTATAAAAAAACTAACGAACAATTTGACCGCTTAATGGTGCGATTGTTTCTAGAATATCGTTTCAAAACTGGCTGAGAAATAAACGAGAGATCTCGCAGAAGCAATCTGGTTAGTAAAATAAAAATTTTACTGGGTGATGCAATTTCTATGAACGTGACCGTATAAACGACTTACAAAGACGCTGACAAAGACAGTACGAACAGACTTTGATGAATAAGTTTAATAACACTCCATATAACAAAATCTGAGGGTTACATTATTGTAAAATGAGTTGGTTGAAATGTTTGAAGAAATCCACAGATACGAAAAAAAAAAATTTAAATCTGAATCAGACAAGCATAATAATTATTCAAATGCCTTTACGTGTTCATAATTATTTGAGATCTTCAACACAAAGTTTTTAAGAAATATTAAATTAGATGCAAAATAGGCTGCCTGCATTCTACTAATGCCAATAGCTTCTTGATAAGCGTTAATAAATAATAAAATTTTAAAATATATATATATTTTTTTATTTTTTTATTGTAGTCTCTTCCAGCAATGAAGCGCGATCCGAGGGATTGTAATAAGGAATCAAGGAGGTTATAAGAGAGAGAATTATCAGGAGGACAGTACACAGCTGAGAATGTGAGATGGAATGGGCGAGTTGAAAGGACTACAGAAGTTAATTGAATAGCATCAGTTGGAGCGGAAGGAATAAGGGAATGGGGTAATGATTTATGTATAAGGATGCAAGAATCGGCATGGGAGGTGTTGTCTGGGTGATCACTTCTATAAATGAAGTAGTCACGTATGTAGAAATGTATTCGTTTAGTGAAGTGAGTTTCAGTCAGTAGAGCAATGTCAATTTGATTATTATGAAGAAATAAGACAAGTTCGTCACGGTGGTTACGTAGTCCGTTAGCATTCCATAAGAGGATAGTTCGGGGCTTTGTGCTCATCGTGGGAAATTGAACGGAATTTCGGTCAGGATTCTGGTGAGAAGATTGATAAATGGTTTTGTTTAGGGTTGATCACCCTAAATTGATGTTACTCTCCCCCCCCTTCATGGGGTACATGAAGCCAGGTAGGTAACACTGTACGACGGTGGCGCAGTCTGCACCAAAAAGTAGTAGTAGGAGAAAAAATGGGCGACTAAACCCACACGAAGTAGACGAACACTCTAGCCTCTTCAAGATTACTTTTCATACGCTGTTCTACCATGGGAAGAGGCATGGAGTAGAACACCGAGACCTACCGGACAAATGGAGGTGAAGAAGTATTGCAGCCGGCCGACCACCGATAGCGACCACCGTACCTCAGCATCCAGCCACATCAAGTAAACGATTGTAGAACTTTCACGCCAAACCCCCATCTTTATATACTGCTTAAATGTAATTATACTTCATTAAATACAGTCCACTTGTTCTTTCAAATACCCAATAATATGTACCATATCATAATAAAAATGACGGTACATCCCATTTCAGGTTTTATAGTATTTTGGAGGTCCAATAGGAAAGATGATATAATGGAGGTTATGTCAGATGGATGTTGATTGTGAATTGGATTCAGTATAGGTTCTTATGGTGGATTAGGAGTATTAGCTGAGGGCGGGATCCGTTGTTGTGCACGAGGTGGGTCTAGATTGGAAGGTACTTATGCTGCACTTTTTTTCTGGGCGTTAGGATAGGACTGTTGAGGATGCTGCGGCGGTAATTTTACTCGTAAGGGTATATGATGAGGGAGAATTTGCTGACTTGGAGGATGAGATTGGGGATTGTGAGATTGAGGTTTGCATTGGGAGATTTGAGGCTGCTGCTTCTTCATGGTGATTGGTGTTTTTTTAAAGTCCTGCTGAGGTTGATCAATTTCTTTTGATGTAGACGCTAGCTGTGTATTTTGAGTAGACGTTTTTGGCAATTCTGAAAAATTTTACGGATTATCAATGTCAGTTAGATGGGTGAAACTTTCTTGGTTCAGTTTTACGCTTTTCCGAAGCTATGTTCTGAGCTCTCTGCTTATAAAAATGTTTATAAACTTTGCATCCTTTATAGTTTGAAAATATATTTTAAAATTATAAAGAACGATTGAACAAACCGATACACACATACCTTTAACATACCCTTGAAGAAGTGTGCATGGGTTTGATTATTATATTCACTTTTATAAAGTTATGATTAGTATATAAAACTCATGTTTAATAATGAGTTAATGAAAAATAAATAGATTGAATGAGATATTATTTAGATAAAAGAAAAATGTTTAGTAAAAAACAGAGTTACTCAGATCATTCCCACCAGGGAAACTAATCAGAATAATGTATTACATCACCAAATTAACTAATTAATTAACTTGATACCTTGTAATTAATGTGTAATAACAAATGTAATTAATATTGCAATTCAAAAAATTAGAATTCCAAATTCTTAAATTAGTTAGCTGCAATTATGTTTTAGTAAGCTTGTTAGTAATTATCACGTTAAATTAAGCTTTTAATATTAAAATTATTTTGATTTAAAAAAAAATACTTCAAAATTGCTAATATATTATTATTTTAAACTGTTCAAATAAAAATAATTATTATTTTAAAGGACTAAAATAATAATAATTACTATTTTAAAAAGAAAAAAACAATATTTTCTGCTATTCAAAAAATATAAAGAAGACAAATTATTATTTCCATTAGCTTGAGAATGGAAAATATTCGTTTCTATATTTAATTATTAGAAATTAATTAATTAAATAATATAATTCAGTGTAATATTAAGTAGGTACGGCGTAGTTATCTCCGCAGTTTTGGGTATTGGAGAGAGTCTGGTCAGCACTGTATCTATTTATGAAAGGATAAATACTTGGATGAGTGACTGCCTGAAAGAGGCGACCACCCACCATAGAAAGGCACACGACCGAGATTTCGCCCTACATTCGGGTATGTGAACTCATATTTTTACCTGCAGACCCTATGTCATCCTTCTGCCGAAGTCAAGTAAGATAATAATCAAATTAATTATCATAATGCGAAATTTTAAGTAGATTTTATATAAATGTACATATATTGATTTTTTAAGCCAAATTTATGGGTACAGAATGAATATTTATTGTAAATTTAGAGGATCTTGTTTTAAAGGGTCAGAGAGGGAGCAAAACTCAAGGGTTAAATCTAAACCGTAAATTATATTTACTCTTCAATTTGTCGGGTATGAAGTCCGGGTTCAGTTTACTCTATTTGAGCTTACTCTGCAAGTTTATACTTGGCAACCGATATTTTATCATTTAGTGAGTTGCAGACAGCTCATCCTACAACAGTTGTGAATATTCGTGCATAACATTTCTTTTATTATTAAACTTTTAGCTAAAAAAATATATAATGATATGTATATATTTTTTTAGCTAGAAGTTTAATAATAAAAGAAATATTGGAATCCATTATAAATAATGGAATCTGAGTATGAGCCTAGACGACAATGTTAATTTCAAAGTATCTTGTCAAATAAAAACAATGTAATGAACCTACTGTCCGAAAAATAACGAGATTTAAAATGTCATTAGTTGGAAGGGTGATTTGTACTTTTGAGTTAAGTTGAGCTGGAACGGAGCGAGATTACGGATCTGTTAAAGAAAAGTGTAACAAATTCAGACCACTGAGTTTTCAACATCTCTAAATATAAAGATGAAAAACGAGACGAAGTAATTTTATTGGATTTTTTTTTCGAAAATAATAATTGTGTCTCAGACGAAACACGATATTCGGCTATAGTTAGATATGACGGAGGAATTGGTATCATATTTCTCTACTCTTTCAGTTATATTATTTTGTACTGTGAGAATTATATAAAGCCGTAAAAATATATTTTAAAATAACTACTATTGATATTTTTTTAATAAATGTTTATTCAGAGATTTTTTATCCCTTATAGAATCACTAGAGTTTGCAGAATTTTATCTTCATTGATTTAAAATGTTGAAGACGACTTTTCTCTGTAATCATCAAAATAAAATTTTTTTTAAATATTTTTTTGCTTGATTTTAAATGTGGAAGGTTGCTAAATAAATACAAAATAGAGAACTGGCAAATAGATAATTTTGTAAAACTATTGAGAATCCACGAGGAAGGAGAAAACTCAGTATGGAAGATGGATTAAATATTTAAGTCATTTGGAATGTCAAACTGTCATTCGTAATTTAACGACTAGACACAAGAATATAGTGTTAGTACCCAAGGCTGCTCAGAAAGAGGTTACGCCATCAAAATTTTTGCGGGAGGCACATTTTGATGAGGTTTGAATTTTTTAAGGGAAGGAGGGTAAATTTCAATAGTATTATGAATATTCCATGGACCATGGAACAGTCTGAAGGATGTATAATTATATATAATCTGTGATTTTTCAACATCACGCGGGCTCATTAACGCTTATGGGAGCGTCCCACGGGTGGCGGATGTGGTGATGGTCGGTGGAAATTCCTTGGAAGTTCAATGAGAGGAACAATGAGAGGGACCCTCCAGACTGGCTGGATGGTGTGACGTTATATTGAACACCCTACTCAGATATATTTAGTTCACCATACACTAATCATGGATCTCCCTAAGATAAAACGCTCACTATCTTGAGGTAAACTAGTCCTCCGTTCGGGTTCCCGAGTGGGGACTGCTTTAGGGGATTCATAGCGCAAGTTGAAAAATGTTTTTTAAATTCTAATTTCAGATGCACTGTGAGGTGAGAATAATGAAATATTTTGGGAGGAGTGAAAGAAAGAATATGTGCCATCGACCTTGTGGGAGATGGGCAACCCTGTTAGTACTGAAATAATATATAAAACATAATATATTCGTTGATATATTCTGCTTAAGCTGTTAAGCAGGTAATGATATATATTGGTATGGAACATGTGAACTATCAGTTGCGATTGCTTGGATTTGAAACTAATTAAATAAAAAAAATGTAACGCTAAAAGTCTGATTTTAACATTTTCTGTTAGCCTCAGTACAGATAATAATCTCGTAACATCCAGTAAGGTTTTTACCGATGCGGCGCATTGAGGCCTAGAGGCTTAGGGACACAGTGCGTAGTTATGAGTATAACAATATAATATAACGCGATTTATCCTAATAATTGAGCTATTTTTTTTTTAAAGTATATTTAGGAGGGGAGGGAATTTTAAAAATGTGAGGCTATATACCCAGGGGTAGGGATAATCTTGCTATTTTTTAGTTAGAGGAGGAGAGAGAGGGGGAAGAGACACAGCAAACTTTAGCTACGCCACGGTTAAATTGGCATTATAATTTTTGATGGAGGGGGGGAGGGGAGTTGGTGTGTGTACAAAACACTTGTTACATAGCAATCTGATAAACTGAGAGTAATAATACGAACATTAATAGGAAATATAACTTTGGCACTAACCCTTCATGCTCTCCGTGGTCAAAATAAAAATTGTATATTTTGGACTTTATTGTTTCATTTATTTATTTATTGACTATCAAACTTTTAGTTGCTGTTAGTATTCCTCAATTTCAGACCCAGACTATTGGATCGCGGTCTAATCCATCATAGAGAAGATAGGTGAACGTAGCTAGTTCTAAATGCTAATCTTGCCAGTGTGCAACAGTGAACAAGGGATTATTAACTTTCCTCAATTGCTTCAAGTTTAAATTAATCCTGACGTTTAACTATGACAAGGGCGGAGTCATTTGTAACCGTCTCATAGCGGCTTAGGCTCGACTCCGGATTACTGAGGCAGCGGAGGATTCAAGTGCTCCACGTACTGTCTGCCTTCGAGATAGTCTCTTCGCTTTCAGGGATTAGCATCCACAGTTTTGTCGATTGCTGTAAATTCTTATAAAGATGCAAAGCTTAAAACGATTTAGATTAGCGAGTACATAAAATATAACCAAACGCTTTATGAAGATGTTTCTTCTTGGGAGAGATGATGAGGCTAGTTCTAAATGCTAATCTTGCCATTGAGCAACAGTGAATGGTTTACAGACAAATCAAAATTTATTGGAGTTACTAATATCACCTGGAATTGGCGCCTTTAATACAAGAAGTTTTGTAGAAGGGAATGAAGGGATGGACGATAGATCGATAAAACTGATGGAAAACTATTGATAATAACGATAGTTCAGTGAGTTATCTCCACATACTTCTGGAGAATTTATTTTCGCTAATAATTCTTTAGTTATTTACTTTAAAATGCAACGTAAGTCTCGTAACATTTATGTTGCATACGTTATTGAAGATTTATGTTGATGCTGAGACTAAACAAAATATCGATTAAACAATAGAAAAATTATATGGGCAGGAAAGTTTATTTTCATAGACTAGTGTATAATGGTATGCATGTGTTTTTTTCTTATTTTTGATTTTCTTATTTTTAGGTTATTTTATATTATTTATTGTATGTACTTTTTGATTATTATTTATTGTTATTTTGCTTCTATTTATTTTATATTTTTTGCACATATAGTGTGAATGCTATCCTAGCTCACTATAACTAATATCTAAGTGACAGATTGTTGTAATACTCAACTAATTTAAAAAATTAAATTAAAAAAAAAATTACATACACAAATAAATTCCGTCCATTTTCATGAATGTCAAATTCAAATAAGAAACAAGTACGTCGGTATATAGTATCGAACTGTTTGCGACAATAATGAGGGTTTATTGAAAGAAATGCGTACGTCCTTTTTATGATTTTGATCATTTTTAAGCTTGTACATATTGCTTCCTCAGTGCCGAAGGTAGGGAAGCATTGTATTTTTAAAGGAAAAGGGTTATGATAATATTTATTAAAATAAGAAAATGTAATATTTTTTTATCCATCGTCACAACTGCAAGTGTAAAATTTGTAAGAAAATATTAATTTGAGATTGTATTCTTTTTTAACTTGAAGACTTCGAATTGTATGTATTGAGGGTTGTTGTTAAAATTATTCCTATACGTTTATAAAATTTGAAATTAATTTGTGTCTAAGTAGTGACACGAATTATCATTAGTCCCTAGGACTATTGATACGATTATCAGCAGTTTTAAACTATCGATATATCAATTATACTAAAAACTATTACCCATCCCCAAGGGGACGATAGTTTTAATTTCAGATATGCTTTTATATTATTTATTATTTATTCTTATTATTTATTATTTATTTATATTTTATTAGAAATATTTTCAAGCTGAAGAAGGATCATCGATTTCAACCAAATTTAATCATCTTTTTGTCTATCAAAAAATCAAATTTATTCTAGGGCAAGGTCCCTTGAGAATAAAAATGGTGTAAAGACAAATAAAATTTGATTCAACTTACTAAAAAATAAGTAATAAATATAATTTTGTACATAGTTATTAAAGATATATTTAAAAACAGATGAGCGATAGCATAACAATATATTTCCTACTATGAAAAATAATACATTTATCACTAATACAAGTATGGATATGAATTTCTCATATCGTAATTTAATTATTATATTTGAAATAAATTACTAAGTATTTTAATTTGGATAAATAGTATTTTGTATTTATGTAATATAATATAGTAAATATCTATGATATACAGAGTCATATAACTGTTTTATCTAAGCACCGTTTATTTTATTTTAAATTATTTTTATAATTTTCTTTTATCTTAGGTTTAATAAATAGAATTAATTATTTTTTTAATCAAAATGGAAACAAGGATAGAATGATTATTTCATGATCTTATGAGCAGTATGTCTACTGTACTTATTTTTAACCAGTTAACATTTACCTCAGATATTTGATCGCATTTTCTGATTGACACATTCAAAACAAAATAACTGCTTCTCAAATTGTGCTAAATTTTCAAGCCCCAGAACCAATATGGGTAAGTAATGCCACGAAATTCTGAATTATGACTTTAATTCTAATTATTCTTTATATCACATTACTTTATAAAAATCTATCTAAAAAACTCTCGTAAATATACCATATTGTTGCAGAAAAAAATCTAGGTATTGATTTACGAGTGTTGCTCCACTTAGGTTCGGCACAAGATCTTATGATCACACTATAAATGGAATTCCGAGAATGGCAGAGTATGACTTCGGGTTTAACCTTCTTTTATTCAGATCGCAATGTACGACTTCCGCAAACTCCCGGCTTGTCCTTTAAAATCTGAATCTTTATTAGCTATTATTACTTCGTTTTTTTTTCAACTTCAATTCACTCGAAAGGGTTAAAAAATACTTAAACGAGTCCTTTTCACTTCTGTTCGGAGCCTTAGAGAGAGTTCGGCCTCATTCGTCTATTGTCGATCACACTCGGCCATTCTGGAAATTCATTGCGTGATCAAGTGATCATGACATCAAGTGCTCGCCCATAAATGTGGAATAACACTTATAAGGTAGTACCTAAGCCGGTCTGAAAGAATAAAACTATTCCATATTGGAATAAATCGAAGTTTAAAAACGTTAAACAAAAATGTTATTTTTAATATAAAGTACCATAATGCTTGACATTTTTATTTCAATGCTATAGAACAATTATTCACTTTAAGAAATAATTCTTTGTATGTAAAATAGGTCGCAATAATCGGGCAAAACAGGCAAATTACAAAGACTTAGAAAAAAAAGTAATCAAGTCCCATGTATATAAAAAGAAAAAAATGGTTTAAGTTAAACCGATGTTCTGACGAATTCCACGTGTCTACCCTAAAATATTGATAGGTGTCTAGAAATCATTTCATCATCAAATTAGAACTTATATCGTCATTCAAATTATTATCATGAAGTTTAATAACTTTTTTTTCAATGCACTGCGTTTATTCAAAAACTGAAAAAAAATTTCTAATAGCTGTCGATTCGATTTTTTTCTGAATTATGTTAATAAAGAGTTTCGAATTTTCGCAAAGACGGAAATCCTGGAATTTGGGTACGCAAATAGTAAAAGAAATAATTCAGGAATGAGCCAGTCATTTTATATCATATCAACCAGGGTGTGAACCAGAGGGTCTTGGATTTTGATAATTATTTGGTTATTTGTTGAATGTATTAGTATAAAGAAAATAATATTGTTTAGATTTTTTAGACTGTTGTTAAGTTATAAATTTTCAAAATAATAAAAAGAAATTCGAAAAACTATGCCTATTAATGGTCATAATTTTTTTATCTAGTGAATCCATTGTTTCGTCACTTTGAAATTCGCACACTTTCATCCACAATATGTTGGAATAACATGTAATTCCTAATTAAAAATTAAAAGGTTTTTTTTTTTAATTCAAAAGTAAAGGTTTGGTTTTCTTTGAAAAATATTATATTTTTAGAATATAGTTATGTTGGATACCATAAGAAAGAACATAAACAACCAAAAAAGATGACACCGAATCCAGCTTTCTAGGTCAAATAGTTCTTGAGAACTCGCCCCTAAACTATTTAAAAAACGCACCGTTTTTCGAAATTTTTTATTAATTTGGAAATTTATAACTCAAAAACCGTAAGTCTAAGTAATCGTTCCTTTATATAAATGCATTCAACAAATGACCAAAAAATTAGCATAATCCAAGGTCCTGGTTGATTTGATATGGAATGACCCGAATACTAAATAAATATTCTATTATTATTGATTTGTTATTTATTATTGAAGTATTGTGAATCAAACATTTATCAAAATCTGTTCATCTGCACGGGTCTAGCATCAGTGTCTTACTCTGTTGCCATAGAAATCGTAACGTATATAACTTATAAACCATTAATGTCATATGAAGACGAATACCTGTACCTCTCCATTCCTCCACGTCGAAACTGTCCTCTTCTTCCAAAATTTGATTTTCTGCAAGCCTCGGCTTCCAATGTTTCCCTCTATTTTTTCCTGGATAAAATAAAAACACTTATACACAACAAAAGAGAGTTTAATTACTGCCACTATTTACTGGAGTGCTTCGTTTTCTAATATTTCAACGGTTGCTACGATTTATAATTTTTTTTAATATCTATACTATATTGTGAAATATTTTCTAAGAGTATATTTAAGTATCAGAATCATGGTAATTGAAAATTTATAATAATAAAATCTCAATAATTTTTTTCGAACAATATATATGTTATAATATATTCAGAAAACAAATTCCCTAGTTCTTAGTAGTTGTTTCTTTCAAATATTACGTAATTACAATTTAAATAAGTGCAAAATATCTTATTATTAAAGCTTCCGATCTTAATAAAGCTATAAAAAGTCAAAACGTTTTTAAGATCGGCACTGAGTTCAAAAGTTAATTGTGTTGAGATGAGAGAGAACTTTTGCTCTATTAATTCAATGCAAAGGTCAAAATTTGTGTCAATACTACTTAAACACATGGATCATCCAAATGATGTGCGGTATTTGATTTTTCGGATTCAACATCTGTACCCAGGCGGAGTCATTCCTCAAAATAAATTAATTTTTGTTTGTTTGTGGTTATTTATAGGACTAAAACTCCCAGGTCATCAACGCCAAAAATATCATTTAGTTTTGGAATGTTGTCGGCAAATTTATGTTTTCTTTCTGATAATATATTTGAAGCTGGTATTTCAAACATGATCTATTTATGGAAGAAAAAGAACCAAAGTATTCAGCTAACTAATTAATAGTTCATTTGGTGCACATAGTGACATATCTTGTGAGAATACTGATAGAGGTACCAAAATTGAATCTTTGAAAAAATTATTAAAGTATATATATTTATATGTATATAATACTCTTATTTACAATACTTTAAGGTCATACGTCATAACCTAATAATCTCTGTCGCATAATAATTTTTTCTTTTTATCATAACAGTTTTCCTCCCGGAGTGTCCTTGCTGCTAATGACTCATGAAAACCTTCCAACCATCTCTTTTTCGGGCGACCTCTCTTCCTCCTTTTCAATGATAAATGTTAAAGTATTCGTTTAGGCCAGGGATCCCCAAACTTTTTGGCACGCAGGCCATTTTAAGACCTCCATCCTGGCTGAGTTGGTTGAAATCGTCCAGGTTTCTGAGGCGTATAATACAGTGCAACAGAGGAATGGTATCCTCTCTTTTTTGTTTGGAGCATGATGTCTTTATTCCATAGAGCAGACGTATGACGTTTCTACCTCTAATGATATTTTCATTTATATCTTTTTTGTTGTTGCTAACCTTCGAAAGCACCTGCTTAAATATTTAAATTGCTCAGTCAGGAACAAACTCCCATTCGCCAACGAGGAGTTTCCACTATTATTGAATACACACTGTTTTTTTTGCTGATTCTCAGGCTTCTATAAGTAGTATAAATTTCTAATAGCTTCTTCACGATGGATTATTTTAAATAAAAGATCTGTCAGAATTCGATCCAATCTTTTCGTAAAAAACGTATAAATATTCCTTGAGATGTTTAAAGCAAGGATATAATATTCATACAGAAATTTCAGTGGAAGAAAAATAGAGCTAGATATATAAAATATATAGAAGACAGCCATTTGGATATTACGGATCCAGGAAGGATGAGAGATATAGAAGACTTATAATCGACTTGATATGTATGAGAAGCTCCAGTGACGCCTGTCGTTTCACCTTGTCAATTACGAGTTTGTCTTGTCACCTTCTTCACTTTCAGCTCATTATCTATATACTGGGTCTCCGTCAGTCGGTATGCTTTTGCAGGCGGGATAGCGTCTTGACATTATCATTGACATCTCTCAGTTGTTAGCAATGCATCCATGTATAAGATACCAGGTATGGAGGATTCGGGATTAAATGGGCAGATGGAGAAAATAATGGTTTAATTTAAGCTGAAATACGATTCAAGCTGTGAAGAACGTAAATCTTATTGAGATTGCACTATACAAATAATAAAAAAAAAACGTTTCATATTTAACTAAAAACCTGAAAGTGGTGTGGTGTAGATAGGTGGTGTAACTATCAGTCCTAAGTAAAGTTTCGCACATTACTCTCAAACATGATCTTATGAAAGTGTCTCTCAGCTCTATTATATAAACATTCATATAAAAAAATAAATAAAAAAAAACCTGTACCACTAATAAGCCATGAAAGGTCATGGGTTCAGTACTATGTGGGGAAGTACTGTTACTAGGTCAACGGTTGTGCAGTGAGGCGATTGTGCAGTGAGGCGATCATGCTCAACCGTTAGGTATTTCTCCCTTAATGAATTATGTAACTAGGAGTACCCTCTTTCTTAAAGCTGGGTAATGACTTAAGGGGGCCTCCCGGACTCAGGGTTGACACCGCTTAAGAAAATTTACCAATCATCAGTCGGAGCCGAACATCTGATTTTGAGCTCTGGAAGTCGGAGCTCACCCACTGAGCTACCCAACTCTCTTCATAAATAAAAGCTAAAAAAATCCATTTTAATCTAAATATTTATTCAAAGACGATGACAGATTGTTAAAAAAAAAATGTAAACATATTTCCATTTTTGTGACGTAGCTCCGTCCTCACCACTTTTCTTTAACGATAATTATCTTTGCGAATATAAATCAGATAACTTTGGGACTTTTATTGTTATCAGTGTTCGTCGGGTGGTTAAATCATAACGATTATTGGGAATTCGGGGAAAATATACATGAATTTGCATGTTTCCAACATTTTTTTTTCTGGTGTTGTACATTCGTTCATTTTATCTCTGAGAACGTACACGCATGAACTTAAACTACAAAACGGTATAGTACCATTTGTGTACTTTCTGATTTATTCGCTATTTAAATTCTGAATCCATCGGTACTTTTAATCAAATCTTTTTTCGTGGAAATATTTGCATACATGAATTTAAAGGGCTTCAAGAAGAAGACTTTAACCAAATCTGATTAAAATCGTTACTGCCGTTTTGGCGCTACAGTCTATAGCGACAGACGACAATTTTCGTCCGTCATTTTAATACGAAAATCCTGATGGTAATGAAATGAATATAAAAATATTACTGTATTCGTGGCAATCTTTGTTTTAAATATTGCAATCGGTGAAGAACTTTCGGATATCAGCGGTTTTAAACAAACAAACATTTACATTTTTATTTACTCGTCAATAACTACTTTAAAAAAAATTCTATTGATAAAACAGAGGAGAAAAAGGCACGGCCTTAATTTTTTTATGGTTCCTAATTTTGACTTAGGTTTCTGGCTTGTCGGAAATGTACTTTCCTTCTTCAGAACAATTCACTATTATATTGTTTATCTCTCTACCAAGGAAATATGGGAGTTTGCAGCAGTGCCTTGATTCACATTCCTGCATATAAAATCACTGATGTATGTTCATCCTTTTATATTGTAATAATTGTGCACACTGATTCATTTTTAAATTTGTTCTTTCTCCATATTCTTATCCTGCTTCTTATGTTCTGTTCGGCGGCGTTCGAGATTTCTTATTGACTGTTTCTTCACGCCTATCCAAGGAGAAGTGGATTGGGCCCACAGACTTTTTACCACCCGCAAACATAGCTTTTAAATGGCCGTTTGTTTCGTTTAGAAATCAGTAGAGGGTATTCGCTCCCTGATAAAATTCAGAGTTCTATATTCCTCATCAATTTGGCCCTAAGTGCCTCATAGTTGGTGTAGCCTACAAGGATCTGTTCAGCGGTTTCTGATACGCCACATAAGAGGCATAAAGGATGAATGTTTTTACCATGTTTAAAAAGCTTTGCTCTGAAACCTGAAACCTGATACCCCATGAGGTTCTGTCTGGGAGGACCCATGTATCTTTCGTGATCCGACAGTGGAAAAGAACTTTCTCAGTGTGAACCCGTTTGGGATTTTCACCCATCGCCGGTTCCCTTCTTCCAATATATCCTCCCGAATCATCTTCCACATGGGCCATCTTCAATCTTCTGTGGTCTTTATAAATCTTTTCTCGAATATTCTTTGGCAAATCCGCAAAACCACAACTTTTAATGTTGTGCCGAAAAAGGTCTTCCCGCATGAGGAGGTCGAGAAGGACCTTCTAAGATCTTCACCGCCTCACGATTTTGTATGACCTTGTTACTGGAAGCAGGGCCACCCGCTGAATCGTTGCCAACCTGCGCTTCTGACGGTATAAGAGATTCCAAATTTCACTATAACACCCTCTATTTTTCTCTTAGTAATTCTTTGTAATTCATTATCACAAAAATTATTTTTAAAGGCAATGTAAAAAAAAAAAATACCCTATAAACATTTTGAAGAAATTCCAATATTTCTATCAGCTCTATAGAATGTGTAACGAGAAAAAACATTTAAAATTATCAACATACCGTCATGCATACCAATTTCGTCCAAAGCTATAATATCATGGTTTGATACAATTTTTTAAAAATATTTTTATAAAATTCCTTTGCTTGTGTTCAAAGGTTACCCATCCACGTTCTGATAATACAAAAATATGACAAGGGGGAGGTTACGGATGTGGGATCCTCGATTTCAATGAATCCGCAGACGCTCCCAATAACGTAGCCAAGTAAATTTTTGTCATGAAAAAGTGACTTAGATTCGTTTTGAGCGTCCAATTAAAAACTTATATACGGTTTTTGTTTTGAAATCCCAAAATATACATTTTTGCACATAATGTATTTTGTCGAGATTAGATCCGAAAATAAGAATGAAGTGTAGTACATATTATATACGGATAATG
The DNA here is from genome assembly GCA_928085145.1 of Nezara viridula. Classification (NCBI taxonomy): domain Eukaryota; kingdom Metazoa; phylum Arthropoda; class Insecta; order Hemiptera; family Pentatomidae; genus Nezara; species Nezara viridula. The sequence goes on from OV725080.1 coordinate 77,398,000, forward strand.
CTATGAAATATATTTTTTGGAAACAATGATAATATTCGTTTTTCTCTAAAAACTTTTAAATAAGAATTTTCGCAATCGATAAATGTTGCTCAATATTCGGCCTTATATTGATAGTTATGAAATCCGTCTATCTTTACAGTTTCGTAATAGATATTAGTAGAGAAAAATATATTTATTTCAATGAAAAATTTCTCAATATTTAAATATGATCAACAGATGTGGTATCTACTATAAACAAAGCTGTAATATGCCAGATTTTTTTTGTTTCAATATTTTCTTATAAAAAATCAGATCATAATTTGAAACACGATTTAGCAGATGAGTGGATAGGGACAACCAGAAATTGGCTATGTTGACACGACGTACAAAAAGTTAGCAAAACCCCAAAAAGTAATTAACAAGTTGCGGGCCAACACGTAACATATGCGAGAAGTTTAGATTCCATTAGTTTATTTCTGCTGCACTAAATTATACAGGCATCTTCTCTGCGTAATCTGCCAAAGGTATTCGGACAGTACATGACGTATGAGTTTTATTGGATCCCTACCCAGAAAACTTCGCTGAACATGTTAATTAACTTAGATGAGGATGGTAAAAATCTTAACGGAATATTGATTTGAAACACACACACACACATGTACATATATATATATATATATATATATATATATATATATATATATATATATATATATATATATATAATATTATATATATATATATATTATATATATATATATATATATATATATATATATATATATATATATATATATATATATATATATATATATATAAATATATATATTTTTTTGTTTTGTTTTTAAATAAAATTTTTCCCTCCCAAAATATATTTATACTGGCTTACCTATTTCATTTTTTATATATTCACAGTTTGGAACATATCATAGATGTCATGTATGTGTGTGTACAGAAGAAAAAAAAAGTTAAAATGATCATTCCATTTTATGTTATTTTTTTCAAATTATTAACTTCGACGAAATTATGAGTTTTATTTTAGTATACTCCACGATTGTTTCCCGAATTTATTTTATTAGTTTCTAAAAAATGATATAAGCGTAATTTTTTTCTTTTTTTGTGAAGCAAACTTAAAAAGTGTAGATGGATAGATTAAACTTAAGATTTAAATAAACTTTAGTGGGTCAGATTCAAATAAAAATAATCAATATTAGCAATGTATTTCTATAATCTCGGCTCTGGTAATAAAAATAATATATTGAATTAGGCTAAATACTTTTTCATAATTTTCTTTTAATATTGTTAACTGAGCAATTAAGCTTTGGTTATTAGCGTTGCTGATAAATATGCCAACAAATATGCCCTGTTAATGCTTTAAAAAAAAGCTGTTAGAATCCAGAGAAGCCTAGCGTAGAAATTTGGTAAATACCTTTCTTTTTCTTTGACACTTCTGTCGTACTAGGAGCCAGGGTAGTTGTCGTTGATGGTGCAGGTAATTCTAAAAAAAAAAAAAAAATATATTTAAATATTAGTGTAATAACTGTAACGTGCAAAAAAAAAACTCGCTACAAAAAGCGGTCATTTCAAAACTCAGATTTTGTAGATTTGTTAGATATACTATTATTGTTGCTAGGTAGATAGGAAATGCCGAATTTTCAAAATTATAGGAGTAAGATTTTGGATGTTCAGGTACGGCTTAAGAAATAAAGATATATCATATATTTAGTAGCAAGCTTCTCAAATCACATTTTAATAATTAATGTTTGTTGAGTAATTTTTTACATGATATATATATTCAAGTTATTATTTGTGTTTATAAGTTCAAGTCACAGAAATAAGATTTCATATTTAATGAAAACCAGACGTTTTACCACACAAAAGCGTTAGCGAAATCTATTCATAATGAAGGCAAAAATAATGTAACGATAGAATGGGAAAAAAATTGTCTTCCAATTAGATGATCTTAATCTTCTGGTCATTTCTTTTGAGTAAAGAAAAAAATTAATTAAAAGAATATAACACCTCTATCTACATTGTTTCTATTGATTACTTTTCAGTTTCATAGGCTCAACAAGAATTAGAAGAATAGTTATTGTATATTTTTGTAATCATCTTTCCTAGAACCTCTTTCTATTTTCTTATATAATATGTTCTTTAATGCTTCTCTCTCTTTCTCTCTTTCAAAGTACCTATTCGTTCCTTATTCATTAATTGTTATTACTTATTTTTATTCAACGCTGGTTTACTTTTCATCGTTATTTATTGTATTTGTTTTATGTCGTATATATTTTTCCAACGTTTTATTAATAAAGCACATTTCTGTTAGTATCGGTAAGTTAAGTTTTTCTTTTTTATAAAAATGCAGATTGCACTTCTTGTGCAACAGTTACAACACAGTGTAACAGTCTTTAACACGAACTGGTTATTGCTATTATCTCAGATTAATTTCTGTGAGGAGTATTGCAATATATCACCCAACAGCATATTGATTATTTTTTTGCTAATATATGTTTTCAATGTGATTTTTTTATGGTGTTGCGAATATTCACTTTGTTTTGCTCATAAATTCTGATTTTAAGCTTCAAAAAATGTCTTAAAGATATTTAATTGTTGTAGGAAAAACAGTTATTTTCATAAATTTTTTGAGCTGATTTGATTGTTATTATTATATGTATAATTTTTTTTAGGATTTGTGATTTAGTGTTTTATAAAATCCAATTACGATACTTTTTTTTTTTTTTAGAAAAAAATGACTGGGAATTTTTTCTAGTGGTAAGATAGGCAAGACAGAGTAAGACAAGTATAAACATAGATAAATAAAATTATAAACACCTTATTGACGTAATGCTGCATCAATTAACGCTATTTTTTTTACATTCACAAATTCATTACTTTCCAGAAAAATTTTGATTTTTTATAGTGAGGAGCAAGATGAACCAATGAAATTTATTAAGAAATAACATAGAAAACATGAACACACATAATATAAAAAACATAATTGAACATAAAAACTCTGCTGCTAGTGTCTAAAAAGAGACTGCTCTGATAATGTCCTAATCGATCAACAGAAAGAATGAAAGGAAATCAACAAATTGAAAATTGGAGATATAATCAAACATACATTTTTATCCTGAGACTTTCTGTAACACTTTTGTAAGAATAAATATTTTTTAAACTACATTTTATGGGGTTGTTCTTTGTAAGATGAATGTGTTAATGTATTGATTTCTGGGATTCTCCAAAACTTTAACTTCGTGTTGAGGGAAATCAAGAAGTGAGGAAGGAAAACTAAGGTAAAATGAAGCAGCATGAAAAACATATATTTTAAAGACTCGCAACCGCCTCAATGCTATTTTCAAATAAATGTTTGATATCTTGTATCTTCGTGGATTATGATTTTTTTCTCATAGAATACAAACGATTTTTTGTTGTTCTACGTACGACCATTTTAGGATTAGTCTTGTCTTCATTCCACGGCCAGCACACAGTGCATTTTATCCTGTTTTGGTTTTGGATTGTAACGAAAAATAACAAATCTGGCTCATTATTAAAAGATAAATTCTAATAATCCTGAATGATCGAATAAATAAACACTAACTTCCTTTTTTCGGCTTTGAATATCATTTTAAATTTTCAAACATGAGTAAAATTATCGATGAGGAATTGTTTAGCACTCATTGAAATCAAACAGATGGATTCTTCACAGATAGGGAAGCTTCCGAGAAAGGCAAATATTCTTCTCTGGCTCATTATTCGAGAAGTGTTAACCGGAAGTAGGCTGCACACTGCCTTAAATATTTAAAACCTGTGGGTAGGAGAGTGGGATGGAGAAGAAGAGGTTGCGAGATAAGGGCGATGCTAACCTACGAGGTAGAAGAAATAAGCAGGAAGTGGGGGTAGCCGAGCCAATTATGCTTGCGAATCGATAGTCAACTTTATATCACCTCCAATAAAGTTTTTATATCCAGGAATCGAGGAGGCGTCCGGAGTCGTTAGCGAAGCTAGGGAGATGTCGAGGAGGATTATATGGTGACACAAGATATATCGTTCCCAAAGATTTATTATAATTTGAAGTTAACAATATTAGTCTGCATACAATATTGTTGATACTGTTTACCTATGTAGTTAGTTTTTTACTTTAATTTATTTTTATTCACTTCTCTATCTCGCCAATTCTGACATACGAGGTATGGTGTACACAATAGTTACAACCAAACCTACTTTATCCCCAGATGTAGGTTCGTGATTCTTCCCGTGGGTCCTCCTGGGTATCGAAAGACACCTAAATATAAATACATGTAATTTTGAATTGGCCCATAATTATTTCTAAGAGTTTTGATCTGAGCTAAACGGGGGTGGGGTGGCCGAGCGGCTAACGTGTGCGCAAAACATGCGTTACTCGAAGCAACCTGTGATAGACCTATAAGAATTATTATTTCTGTGATTACAGTTTTTTATCAAGCCTTTAATGACCACTTAAACATAATTTTACATTGTTTCTTCCAAACTAATTATCGTTAAAAAAAAAAAAAAATTCTGGATCCGCTACTGCAGAAAGAAATGGCTATCCTCAAGTAACGGTCAGTTTCATGGCAGAGTAAGAAGGCGGAGATTAATTTTGTTGGAATAATAGGATTTAATGCCAGGTGTTATCTGAAGTTTCATGGGAAATCCCGTAATTGGCGTATACATTTAACTATTTTTTTTTTAGAAATTATAATCTAGCATTTGAAATAAGGATTGAAACTCATATACTGTATGTCTTGGATTAAAGTCTGGATTATCATTTATATATTTATTTTGATACACCAGTCATGAGTTACTCCTACTGGGGCACACTCAGCCTTTATGAAGTGCGTTCTCTAAATTATTGCTAAAAGAAAACTTAGAGGTTAAGCGTTCTTGCAGAAAAAAAACTTCTTTTTTCAAATTTAACATAAACTTTTCAGCTGACCAAATGCGTCTAAGATGCAGTTAAAATAGAAAATAATGAGAGGTCATTGAAAAAGAAAAAGAAAAATTATTATATATTATTTCATACTTTATAAATTAATAAATTTTGAATAAAATAATATATCATGTAACAAATACTAACAACTTGAAATTAGATTTTAATCAAACAGATGCAATAAATACCAGATGCTGTGATGATATTAGTTGGAGACGTAACAATGTCAATTCATATTATGCGACGGTAATATTAACCATAATATACTTTTAAAAAATATACTCATATCAGTTTCACATATTTGAAATTACTAAAGAAAGGTGCTTACCATCCAACTTGATGAGGCCATCCGTCTCACCGAGTGAGTTCTTCGCGACGCACTGGTAGGATCCGAAGTCCGAAGTTGTGACCGACCTGATCTTGAGCATCATGTACTTGTTGTAGCCGTTGTCGACCGAAACCGCCTCGTACTTCTCACCTGAAACAGACAGATCTACACCTCTATCGCACTCCAGAAGTCCACGTATAAATATTTAAAACACAATCTACAGTAATGTCGTGGGTGCTCCTTAGAGCATCTCACGGCTGGCAGTAGCCATCTAACCAAAGTTATGGTAATGTTCCCTAGGCCCTTGAATCATTTTCTAATTGGAGTCGTTTTTATATTTCAGCGGGGGAGAGGGAGTAGAGCTCATGAATCGCTGAAGAGTTGGGGAGTGCTCAATGGAACCCTCTTGTAATGGCTATTTTTATATTGAGTATTGGGGAAAAGTTGAATACTTGGGAATATTTACTGGGAATAGTATGTAATTATAAATGAGATATGAAATGAAATAAACCGATGTTAATACTGAATAGTGTAACTCATAAAACTAACACCTTGGAGTACCAACTGTATTGTACCATTTTGACATTTTCCAAAACCTATCGTTTTTCTTCCTTTTGTATGAACGCAGGGTATCATTTGCTCCAGCACACAAATATTTATATATATATAGGGAGCGGGGTAGCTCAATGGGTGAGCACTGACTTCCATAACTCAAGGTCCTAGGTTCGAATCCGGCTATTCATTTTTCATTAGCCGTGGATCGACCCTGGGATCAAGAGGCCCTCCTGGGGCACAACCAGCCTCAATAAAGTGGGTACCCTTCATTAAAAAAATAATTAAGGAGGAAAATCTGGCGGTTGAGCGTGATATTGGCCCGTTCGTTGGCCTTGTAACAGTAATTCCTCACATAGTACTGCACCCAAGAATATATATATATACAGGGTGCCCCGTAAGTATCGAGACAATTTTATAGGAGTAATAGTAGATCTCAAAAGCTACAAAATAGTTCACTTAACAACAGGCCAACTTTAGCAGAAAAGTAGGAAACCCAAGTTTTATGTTGTTTTAAGTGTCAAATTTTTTGTTGAATAATTTTTTTCTATTTATTTATTTATTATATAAAATATGAAATAAAATAAGAACCTATAGTTAAAGAAATTTATAATTTAAGTAATTAAAAATAGCGTTATTGCAAATCAGACAAAATTTATATTTTGGTATATGGGTTTTTGTATAATATTGGAAGTTCAGAGGGTTTGTCAAGTAACTGTAGTAGTCAGAATGTATTAGCAGTTATCTTTTGAGTCTAGTATGAGGAGTCTAACAAAACAGATCTGAACGACAAAGGCAAGCGGAATATTGTTAAAGGATACTGTAGGACAGAATGTAGGTGATTTATGACGACGGGTAAAAGTAATTTGTTACGCGATTTTTTGGATTAATTTTGATTCTCTAGTTATGACACTTCTTCAATGGCTGAAATGTGTGACTGCTGTGATTGAGATGCAACAATTGATTCATTATTGGCAGATAACACACATGTCATCAGCAGCAAGGACGGTAGAAGGATGGGTTGGGATATCAGTTGTATAAACTGTGTAAAGGATGGGGCCTAAGATACTCCCGTGAGGAACACCATCGGAGTGGAAAAAGAGAGATGAATAACCCGATTTTTTTTTTATTGTTCTATTTGTGAAATAGGAACGCACATATAGGAATACGCATATGTAGGAAATATGTAGGGGATGGGAAGTCTGTATAGCAACCTGCATGACTCGATCAGAAGCCTGTTCCACATCGAGAAAAGCGGCCGTGCAGTACATTTCGCGCTCCAGTGTGAAGGACATGACATCCAAACTGATGGTCAGGAATATAGTTATTTGAGCCTAGGATTGGGTAAAGGCGTTTTAATATAAGTTTTTCTAGTAACTAAAATAGGCAGACGGGATGTAGGACGGTAGGTGGATGGTTTTTTGGGAAATAAATTTACAGTTGTTTATCAATATATAATGTTTCAGGATAATAATATAATTAGTGTATGAAATTTGTATTAGTGTAGGTATATCGAATTAGTAGGATTTAGAAATTATTGATTTAGTTCAAATATTTTATTCAGTTAAACAACCTTCTGACTGCATCCTGAAATGTAGAGTAATTTATTAATCATTCACATGCTTATTATAGATTCCAATGAAATGAAAAAAAAATGTTAATGAGATTCGTTTTCATCGTAAATTTTTTTTATTCAAGGTAGGAATCAGGTGATACTCACATGAAAGCATGAGATCGTCAACAATATTAGTATAACAAAAAAGTCAAATAATAATGTGAAAATAAAATATACATATAAATAAAGAGGTAATATTGACGGCTTACTTCTAAGACTTTATTATTCAATTCAAATACTAGTAAAATTAATATAACAAATTTTACAGAAGAAATTAAAAAAAAAATATGTATATTTATATCAAAGTCGAAATTTTGATCATTTTTCGAGTTTATTGTTGAGACATCTCTGATATTGTAAAGTTACCTATTAACAAGGTAATATAAGTAAAGCTATCCATTTGTTAAAAAATATTGTATAATGATCAACACACCTGTTTTACCAGCAGTTAAAGCTCAATTTAAAACATAAAATAAATTAATTATAATACTCGCAATTTTCTTTTCTTTTCTTTATATATATACATATATATATATATATATATATATATATATATATATATATATATATATATATATATATATATATATATATATATATATATATATACAAGTAATCTTCCCCATTGCTAAATACGAACTATTCGCGCAAACTGACAGCATGTGGGCAAATAACATAATGTGGTAATTCAACAATATAAATCTTTAATAAGAATAAATTTTATAATAATATATTAGTTAAAAATAGGTATGACGATTATGATACTGGCTATTACAAGAAGAAGCATGTATTTAACGTAAACCATATAAGAAATATAATGGAAAAGTACATGGTAGGTATTTATAAAATTTTTATTTTTAAAAATAGATGAGTTTTTAAAAATATGTCATTGATTATATTAATAATTATGCTTTAAAATTTAACAAAATAATAATAGATATGAGTATAAATTGAAAAATTGTTTTTAGACTTGAAAATGGCTCGACGAGCCGAAACGTCGTAATAGGATTAGGAAGTGAAAACATCGGTGTAATTTGGCTTGTATACAAAATCAGAAACTGTTAATTATATTAAATAACAATGCACAATATAACATTATACTTCAATAAAAGTATGTCTAAACATCATCCGTTTCTTGTTAACGTAAAAAATATACACAGAATATTGTTTACCTTCTTAATAAATCTCCTTTCAGCATGTTTTTTAAAATTTTTATTACTAATTAAATAGACTTAAAAATGAATACACACACACACATATATATATATAAATATATATATATATATATATATATATATATATATATATATATATATATATATATATAAGATAAAGACCGGAGACCGGCGATATCAGCCTTAATACCGTCCTGAATGTAAATAAACATATGAAATGTATATAAGGAGGATTACTAAAGGAATAAATCAGTATCTTTTCTGAAACCGTGAGTGTTGCATTTCAAGCCCTTTCCTTTCTTTTTTTTTATTGTTAGAGTCCGCCGACGCTTAACTGGTGCCGAAACCCGGGACCTCGACAGGAGAACAGAGAAGTAATTTTTTTTTTAAAGTCATTTTTTTTTTCTCTTGGTTTTTTTTTCTTCTCCTAGTCATAAGGAAAGAGTGAAATGCCAACAGAGGGCTTAATCAGGCCGGGAGTGTTGAGCGCCCCGGAAATCCCTCAACCTCAAGATCCAGGAGATCCCTCCCTTACCGAGGGACACGTTGGCAGAAGCGCACGCTAACGCGCTGGAATGGATGAAAATAAGAGCGGCGACCACGCAGGACCTTCGAAGAGCCATTGCGGACCTGGAACGCTTCGGTGGCGAGGTAGGTGAGCTCAACCATTTCCTCAAAGGCGGAGACCGCCTCATGTCTAGAATAGAGGTAAAGGTGGCGGAGGACCTGGTAAACCTAGGGGACGCAGAAGCGTTGAAAGCGGCTCTGGTGTGCCGAGTAAGGAGGAGCATCCTGAACCAAATTCAGGCGGACGAGGAGACACCATGGCCGGTGATTAAGGAGCGACTGAAGAAGGCCTTCGGAGGAGGCAGATGGACGCCGGAGGAAGACATCTTCCAAATGTTTAGGGAGCGCCGGTCCCAACGTCAGACGAGGGGCCAGTATGCGGGGGTACTAGTGGCAAAGTACAACCGCATAACGGAGAAAATGCGCGAAACAATGAGTGTGGGAGAGGTGGAAGCCAGGATGGAGTTCCTCTCGACGATACTCAAGGTCCAGTTGGCAAAGGAAACGGGAAGGAGAGACGGATTGCCCAGGGAGAGATCATTCCTCGAGTGTGCCCAGGAAATGATCGACCTAAGCGCAAGGGAAGAAGAGACTCGGATGGACGTGGAAGAACCAGGGTGGATCCGGGTGAATGACAGACGACCCCGGACAGCCCCGATGGGTTGGAAGAGGAGAGAAACGGTACAGCCGAGCGGAGAAAAGTTCAGGATGGGTGAAAAAAGATCCGGACAAGTGAGGCCGAGGAATGGACCCCGCAGGGAAGACAGGAAATGTCATGGGTGCGGAAAGCCAGGACATTTAGTTGCACAATGTCCGCGCACTAGGTGTTTCGAGTGCGGTACCGAAGGGCATATTGCTAGGCAGTGCCCGTACATATTCCGGAGGAGAGAAAGAACTCAAGACGAGCCCATGGAAGTAAACACGCAGAAGCTGGCAAGACGGGCTAGGATGCAGCGGAAGGACGGATCTTCGGGAGAGGCAACCGAGGAGTCGGGAACTTCGGGGACAGAGACGGACGAACCAGGTAGCAGTGGAGGCGAAGGAGGCAGGAGCAGCCAACGGACCGAGCAGCGACGAACGGCGGCGGGGAGGAGGAAGCTGGGCGGCATCTGAGGAGTGTGGCAGCAGAGAGGCGACCGCACAGCAACATGCAACAACATCCGAGGTAAGCCATGCTGGTTGCCAATTATCGAGGTAGACGGGGGAGTAAAGTGCCTCGTGGATACCGGGAGCTCGAGCACTATTATGACCAGAGGGGCGTTAGGGAAAGTGTGCGGGAGTGAGAGGGCACTCCGGATCCAAAAATGCGATTGCCAACTAATCACTCTGGGTGGCCCCTGTAGCGTAGAGGGAGAAGCGACAATAAGACTTGATCGGTGGGCAGGAAAAGAGGGCGAACTGAAGGTACACGTAGTAAAAAACATGACTCGGGAATACCAGGTCATAGTGGGGTGCGATTTGTTGGGGCAGGTAGGGGCGAGCATTAGGAATCGTAGAGGAGCCTGGAGTGTTAGGTTGGGAAAGAGGAAGTTCGGATGTATAGGAGTCGCGAGAGAAAGAAGGGTGCGGATAGGGGCGGTGAACAGAGTGGAGGACTGGAGGGAGTTGCTACAGGAGGAGTTTAGGGACATTTTCTTCAGGGAAGGTGAGGTATTAGGGGTAACAGGGAGGACGGTGCATGAAATCCCACTGAAGCAGGATAGGGTAACTTACGTGAAAGAGAGAAGATACCCGCAGGCGTTGAGGCAGCATATTCGAGAGGAGCTAGATAGTCTAAAAGAACAAGGGATCATAGTTGATAGCACCTCACCATTCAATAGTCCCCTGTGGGCAGTGAAGAAGAAGGCAGCACCGGGGGATAATAAGGAAAAATACAGGGTGGTAGTAGACTATCGTAAATTGAACGATAACACGGTAGACGAGAAGTACCCGATCCCCAGATTCGAAGATATACTGGATAGGTTGAGTGGAGCCGTGGTCTTTAGCACGTTGGACCTTAAGGCGGGATATCACCAAATACGGATGCACCCGGAAGACCAACACAAAACAGCGTTCACATTCGAAAGGGGGCATTATGAATTCACAAGAATGCCGTTTGGTCTGAAGAATGCGCCCATAACATTTCAGCGTCTGATGGACGAATTTTTGAGGGGTATCGATGACTCGGTATGTCAGGTATATATGGATGACCTGCTGATTTTTAGCAGAACGGAAACCGAACACGTGGGACATCTGAGGTCAGTATTCGAGAGGCTCCGGAAATTCGGGCTGAAATTGTCAAGCGAGAAGTCTCTGCTGGGACAAACGCGGATTAATTTTTTAGGCCACACTATCTCTAGCGAGGGGGTCAGACCGGATGCGGCAAAGGTGGAGGCGATCACAAGGATGGCGGTACCACGGGACGTGAAGGGGATCCGTAGGCTTCTTGGGACGCTGAACTACTATCGGAGATTCGTACCTGAGATGGCAGAGTATTTGGTACCCATTAACAATTTGCTGAAGAAAGGCGCGAAGATTGTGGTGACACCAGAGATGGAGAATAATATCCGCAAATGTATGAATAGGTTGCTGACAGAGCCGGTGTTAGCGTTCCCGGATTTTGAGAAGCTCTTCAATATAACCACCGATGCGAGCGAATACGCGTTAGGGGCCGTTTTGTCCCAGGGGGGGAGTGAGGGTGAACGACCGATAGCATACGCGAGCCGTCGGCTTACGGGTGCGGAATCGCGATACAGCGCTTTGGAGAGGGAGCTACTCGCGATAGTGTGGGCTATCGACCATTTCAGGCCATACGTATTTGGGAGGAAGTTTCGAGTCCACACCGACCACAAACCCCTGCAGTGGGTAGGGAAACTTAAAGAAACCTCAGCTAGGGTCACGCGATGGAAGGAAGTCCTTAGTCAATACAATATAGAGGTGGTGTATAAGCCGGGAAAGGAGAACGTGGTGGCGGACTGGCTCTCGAGGGCCATCATGATCAACGCGGTAGAAGAGGACGGGGGAGGACCATCGCGAGACGTGCGCCAATTCTTGAGTGAATGGACTCCCGACGGCGAAGGAGCGGAGGATATCGTCGGTATAGATGACAGGGGAGAGTCCCCGGAAGAGGAGAGCTCAGCGGAGGAAAGAGCAGTGGAAATGGAGGAGATAGACGACATCATCAATGACAAGCATCGTCAGGTAATCTGGAAAACGAGAGTAGCAGGGATGATGAAAATAGATTATCGAAGATATGGGAAAAGCAAGATTCGCGTCATCTGGTCGCAACCCGGGGTGAGTGAAGAGCAAATTTGTACGGCACTGAAGGACGCCACGGAACCTGGAAAGACGCACCATCTTTATGTGGGGAATAACACGGTATGGGATAAAATAAAGCGGATGTGGAGATCCGAGCGAATTGGGGTGGACAGAACACTCATCCGTTGTAAGTACGCAGTGGAAACTATACAGGATGAGGAACAGCAACAGGCAGTCACATTAGCTTATCACCAGGGGAAAACCAACCACCGAGGCGTGAACGAGACACTGCAGGCATTACGTCGAAAGTATTTCTGGTGGGGCATGAAAAAATCCATCCAAGAGGTCATAGGGAAATGCGAGGTGTGTATGCGCACGAAATATGATCGACACCCCCCCAGAGGGATTCAGGAAGAGACACCGACGGGGAATATGCCACTACAGGACCTCCAGATTGATACATTTACCTGGAGAGGATTCAAGTGGGTCACGGTCATCGACGTCTTTAGCAAGGTAGCTATGGCACACCAGGTCATGGACAAGTCTGCCAACGCAGTTGCGGAAGCCCTACAAACCTGGGTGCAGTTCTACGGGGTCCCCGAGAGGATCACATCGGACGGTGGTAGGGAGTTTGACAATGCCGCGATTAGGGAGGAGGTGAAACGACTAGGGATTCGTTGGCATTATAACACCCCGGGACATCCTAAGGGTAGAGGCGGCATTGAGCGGTTGCACAGCACGCTGAGTGATCACATCCGGGTGTATCAGGGGGAAAAGGGGTTGGAGCCGGATGTTGCAATGAAGAAAGCGGTAACAGCCTACAACCACTCGATTCACTCCGTCACGGGATTTTCGCCCGTGGAAGTACTATTCGGGATGCGCAGGCCAAGGCGAGATTGCGGGGAAACAACGGTTAATGAACCATTAGTCGAGCAAATCCAGAGCAATAGGGTGGAGATGGAAAAGACGTGGGGAAGAGTAACGGCGAAAATTAAGCGGGAAAAGGAGAAGCGGGTAGAGAGGCAGAATGTTCGCGTACGTGACCAAATGGGTGATCTAAAGATCGGGACAATAGTGTACCGTAGAGTAGGGACCAACAGAGGGAAACAATTGTTACGATACGAGGGTCCATTCAGAGTGATTGCTATTAGGGAGCATAATCTACTAACGATCGAAAGCGTTAATGAACCTAGAAAGAGGAGAACGGTTCACATTGAACAATTGAAGCTCCCAATGATAGAACCGGAACATAAACTAACGGATTCGTAGTACCCTCACCACGTTATAACAAATATGTTTTTTTTGGTTGTCTAAGCAAAAATATGGTGTATTTTTTTTTTATGTGTAAATAGAATCATAGCAATACAGTAGAGGAAAGTGTATTATTTTTTTTTTTCTTTTTCTTCTTCTCTGTTTTTTTTAGGATTTTAAGAGTTCTGTTTTTGGAAGCAAGTGTTGTGTTTAGTTCTGTTTTTTTTTATTTCTTTGTATTATTGTATGTCTCGAGTGAGTTTTACTTTCTTTCAACTTTATACTTGTAAAAACAATTGTAAGGTGTTAAGACTGATAATCGTTAGCTCCGATCTAGGAATATCTAAGTTTCCGAAAAATCCTGTTCGTAAACTGGTGGGGGGGAGATAAAGACCGGAGACCGGCGATATCAGCCTTAATACCGTCCTGAATGTAAATAAACATATGAAATGTATATAAGGAGGATTACTAAAGGAATAAATCAGTATCTTTTCTGAAACCGTGAGTGTTGCATTTCAAGCCCTTTCCTTTCTTTTTTTTTATTGTTAGAGTCCGCCGACGCTTAACTTATATATATATATATATATATATATATATATATATATATATAATCAATAAAGTAGGGACTTTTAAAGTTAGGTTTGTCTTGTTTATTTGACCCGATACTCAGCCTTGTAAGAACCAATTTTTTACTATGGCTACAAGGTCCAGATCTGTTCCATGGCTTCACATATTTTACTGAGGGTTTCACTTGCCTTGAAGGCAACTATACCACTTTATATTATTATCAATTGTTTATTCTTTATTTAACGTACTCTATTAATGTAACTGTTAAGAAAATTATTTTAGTTTGAGAAAATAATTCAGAAGATGATAACAAACTCTTTTTCAGTCAAGCTAACATAGTGCTTTAAAATATTAATTCAGTTCCGATAAAAAAAAATTGGCTTAAATTATATTACGAATTGTAATTTCATTCACCTTCCATCTATTATTTTAATTATTTTGTTTATATATTCTGAATCATAAAAAGTTTTCGAGGATGGATTGTCCATTGCCGGATTATCTCCCTCCATCTTGAAATCCTCAGCCATTTCAGATCGGAATCCACATCCTCCATTCATCTGATTTTTAATAAATCGTCTGAAATTAAATATTATAGAAGGCCTCTCATCCGTTCTCAACTACACAGCATAATTTGTTTTTATTATTGACTATTAAAAGTCTCAGATTAAGCCAGATAATATTCTATCTCAGATTAAGCCAGATAATATTCTGAAATGAACTACAACCCCGCCGACTTTAGAACCGGTGGACAAGATAAATACTTAAAGCTAACCATTTTCAGGATGACGATACTAAAACCTCGTAAATAATCATTGGTTTCCACTTTAATCGTAACATAATTTGAGCACAAAATCGAGAAAAAAGGTGGCCTTAAAATAATTCCAGCCGTTCGGCGTGACCTAAATTCCCAAAAATGTCAAAATAACGAGGTTATACAAACCAAACGGCCCAATACTTTTGTAGGCTACTTTTTTTCTCGATTTTCTTTTTATCAAATTATCTTACGATTCAAGTGGAAAGCAAATGGAATTTACGAGTTTTTATGACTTAATTAAAAGTTTGCCGATATCCAAATTGAAAACTCCAATTCCAAGAGTTTTCGTAAATAAAATAGTTTCAGGTGGACGTTAATAATTTGATAAAAAAGGATCTGTATCATGGATTATTTTTTATTTCAGAAATCTTGCTCATGATAAATTATATTAAGAAAAACTAAATGTATATAGTATTTTTATTTATTTATTTTTTTATGATATTGACAACTTTATTAAGAATAAAAATACATTCCGTTAATGTGATAACATAAAATTCTAAATTCATCAAAACATTGAAATATTTTCTCATCATGTGGGAATAGTCATTTTAAAATCACAGCTTCAATAAGGTTGTATGTTTGTATGTACAGTCGAGTGTAGTGATAAAATTAACAGTCCAATACCTCAAACTTATTGTCTGTCAGTTTTAATCTGTAATTAATTTATGAATGACTAAAGTATAAGTATTTTTTATGTTAGTTTTAGTAATAGCGCTCTGCATTCTATAGCCTATACGAAGGCACATCACCTTTCATACATGATCCTCTCTCTGTGTTCTTTTCCATCCCGTGTTGTATGAATGTTCCGAATCCGCTTTGCTGAGAGGGACATAATGAACAAAATAGGTGATGCATCATCACTCAATGCCTGTTTGGCCCCCATGACAACGAACCCATTTACAAGAATTTCACAATGACCTCTTGAAATATGCCATTTGACTCTGACTAGAACCGGAAAGAAAATACAGACATAATACGTTATAAATATATATATAAAAAATTGTATTATTTAAATTACCCACTTTATAATTTCAATTTGTCTACTTTATATAAACGCTTCTTCCTACCTCTCTTAAAGTCATAGTATATTTCTTATATGACCAAAAACAAATTTTACAATATGGTTCTCCTTTCCCCGAAAACGGAACTTGGTGAGTGAAAAGAGAATGAATTGGGATAAAAGATAAGTATAGGACTTTATAATGGAGATAATATTTTTTTTAAACAATGTAAACATTACCGACTGACTCATAATCAACAGAATAAGTAAAATATCAAGTATATATATTCCTATAATACAAAAGATAGCTGTATAATTTCACCATATTTATTTTCTTTTTTACAATGGCTACGTTTGGGTTATGAAGCCACTTTAAAGCCATCTGTAAGACCCAATTCTCATTTAACTTCATACAGAACACAAAACTACATTTATGAAGAGAAGGGTAGTTGGGGTGATTAATCAAAATAAACATGGCAAAAATAAATAATAATATTTATTATTGTTATTATTATTAGTTTTACATTATAATATTATATTATAATTGGTTTGATATTATAATATTTATTATTATTATTAGTTTAATACTATTTATTTATTTTTGCCATTTTTATATTGACTGATCATCCCAACTATCTTTCTATGGATTATTCACTACAGTAAACCATCAACCCACAGTTAAAAAAACTACATTTAACATGCTATGATAGTGATGTTAGCCATCTTTTAAATATAAACATTGTATAAATTATAAACTTTACTGAGTTGAATCAACATGTTAATTTACATATCAATTTGAGTGAAACAAAACATAGAATAAGAATATTCTAAAAATAAAATTGCATATATTAAGGCAAGATAATCAGACACCAGTTTTTACCGAATTTTAAAAATTTTATATTATTAAATTATATACATATATTTTAATTATATTATATTATATAAATTTTATATTATATTTTATATACATATATTTCTTTTTCCAACCATTATTCTTCATATAATAATGTCAAATACGCTCCTTTCTTTATTTGGAAACTACTATCTGAATTAAACTGTTAAAAAATTATTATATATTCTATAAAATAATAAATGAATTAATTTACAGTTTAAACTATTTCCCCAGAGTTTATAACTATATTTTAATGGATGTGGAAGGTAGTTTAGTAGCGCCATTATTCATAAAAATAGTGGTCACTTTTATTTTACGCCCACAAGGGTATAAGATAATAAAGACAATATACTGTATTGACGACCTGTTAATAAATCCGTTTCATGACGGTTTAACATTTTTTTTTTTATTTTGCGACATTGTTTTAGAAAGTTATTTTACAATATTATCTGCGAAATAATTAAAATATATCTTTTTTGATTAGTTATTTTTTACGACAGCGGAAAGCGATTGGAAAATGTATAAAAACGGCAAAAACTCTGGGACACTTTTAATTTACCCGGGATATCTGAAAAACGAATTGGTTTATAGCATGTCGGGCATTCTGAATTAATATAGACTGAATCCATTTTGGTACAATCGTTATAATTTTTTTCACCAATGAATAAAATATATTTTATATGTAATAAATTTCAAAAATAAAAATGTATTGTTTACTGAATCAGAATATAAATATTTATCGCTTATAATATTTTCAAGAGGACATATATACACTTGAAAAAATACAGTCATTCTTAAAAAAAATATTTCATTTCTGTTGAAGCTGGGTTTGCTCTGCTTATAAATAAATAAAGATGAATACAAAATAAATGGCAGTGAGCTAAAAACAATATTCCAATAAATTTATATATAGGTAGGATTTTTATCTTGTCCGTTTCTTAACCGACTTTGCCAGATAATTATCAAACCTGCAAGCTACCGCAGCTGATTTTTGTATTCATCTTCACCAAAGGGTTCAAAAAATATTTTGATTACAGTAAGACTTTGGCGGTCGTCGATGCAAGGTAAACTTTCTTTGGAAATACGGAATTACGGCATCAATTTTGTAATAAATTATCGTACGAAAATAAGAAATTTCAGAATTAAAAAAAAACAAAAACTTATTGAAGAACTTATTTCACACGTTCCAACAAAAAATTATTCTCAGAACTCAGCCTTTAGAACAAAAAACAAATTTATATTTGATGATGTAATTCCCTTCCCACATCCGTCCATCCAATGCCCTTTCTACCTCTAAATCCCGCCTGTTCGATAATTTCATCCAGTTTCCATCAAATTGAAAATACATACTACTGTAAATATGTATATAATATTAGATCGTTATTCTTTTTTTTTTTTGCTCCATGTTTTTTTCTTCATTTTTTTATTTTTTATTATTAACTTATAAAAATTAGAAAGTCACTTTTTTTATTATGACTATTTAATTATTCTGTGTTTTTGTTTCTGTATCTCTGAGGCTCCTTTGCCAACATTCCTGTCTTTCTGTATTATTCTAAAAGGACTCGTCCCAGAATAAATAAAGTATTATTATTATTATCATTATATCTAGTTGCTAAATTAATTTGGTAGAAACAAGCTTTTTATTTATAATTCATTGAAAATCATTAAAACCAGTATTATTATTTGTGCCTTAACTCTTGGAATATATGAAGAAACCTTTTTGATACATAGGAAATTTTAATAATTAGGACATATTGAAAACAAGTGGTTTTGTGGATCTCGACCACTGTGCAGCGTCATATTATTTCCGCGTCATGTCATGTTTATTTCCGCAATAAAAAAAAATATGATTATATGTTATTACTGACCGATTTAAAACATGAAACACTTTATTATTAAAGTATATGGAATATACTTATTATTACAATTCAATGATAGTGACGGTTCGTTGAAAACTTCAAACACCTGATGACACTTATTCCGATAAAAAAGTTCAATTACCTATTTTTGGTTGTCTCTCGTAGGATTGCTTTGTCGTTGTTATACTATACATGAAATTTGGATGGAGAGGAACTTGGTCTCATATGGAAGCTGTAGTAAGTTGCAATCTAGGACAGCAGTATAGTATCAGATAACCCGAGACTGCGGTTAGCTGGATTCGATGCACGGCTTTGGGGTTATGTTTCACAGTATATCTTAGCACAGCCCCTGAGTCTGAGTTGGGACCCATCGTTTGGCATCTGTGGTGTATAATGTATCTAGAATTCGGAGTGGCTCTGTAGTTTTAGTTCAAAATCTCTATAAAGAAATTATTGAATAAACTAAAACATTGTGCAATTGTGTATAATATTATTTTGTCATTATAATCAGCTATGATTATGATATAATAATTATTACGCAATGGTTTATTATTACCATATAATTTTATATCAAAAATGTCTTTATGTGTTGCACTACGTTATTCCTTACCAATTCTCCGAAAAATTATTTAAAAAGTCGTCTCCTTGAGACGTTTTTACTATTTTTTGTTTTAAAAAATCAAATTAATCTTCAAATAACAATGTCGACTACTTCCGTAGAAAAACAGTATTCCAGTTATAAAAAGAACCCTGTTGGATCATAACATAAGCAAAAAGGTCATACCTCCATAGATCTGCACCATGTTGTCCGATTTCGAAGATTTCTTAAATTTATTTTTAATGTAACTTTGTTATCTTTCAAATAAGCATAAGAGTGTACTTTTTGATTAATTTACAAATATAATTATACATTAGTCATAACTTTTTTATCAGCTTCTATGCGAGAAAGTATGTATTGTGGTGTATAGATAAATTTATAAGACTTTTAGAAGAAGACTATAGGCAAGTTTCATTAAAATCGTTACAACCGTTCCGGTGCTTTAGTTGTAGAGACACAGGTTTTTCGGCCATACTTTTTAAGCCAAAAGGATGGTGGTTGTGTCAAGTTTGGAGGATTATCTTCGGACTTTTACAGCTGAATTTGATACCAAATTTCAAAACAATCGATGCAGTAGTTTCGGACGGTGCATAAACAAATATGTTTTCATTGAATTTTCGTATTCTACGTATTGTGAAACGTCGAACTTCATATTTTGAAGTGGTGTTAACTTTTTGTTTTTCTCGCTCTATTAAAATGATTCGTTATTGAAAATAATGAACCAAAAAAAAAAAAAAAAAAATAATAATAATAATTTGCTATAAAAGTTTCTCATAAACATCATGTATTTTTTTTAATACTTCCTTCAGAATTAAGCGTAGGATTTATTGCTAAATTATTGAAAATGTTTTTGACAAAACCAACGGTGATTCAATGGAAGCTCCGAATGATTTTCCGCCCAGTAATTGGTTAATCTTGTTTCAAAGGGGAAAGAGATGATCGGACCGTAACATGAGGAAAATATCTGGTTGGATGGAGGAGGGGGAATGCCTGGGTATTAGGAAAAAAAAGATGGGACCAAACTGGATGACGGATCGAGATTAAATTAGTAACTGACAGAGCTAGTAGCTACTCTTCCCTCCAGCCTGGAGAAATGGAAAATATGGTAACCGCTCGCTGGAGTAGTATTTGTTAAAAGAATTTGCAAAACTGTAACGTTTTTATTTAATGTTATTTTTTGATAATAGCTAAAAGTTTCATTGACAATGAAATGTATGTTGTTTTATTTACGAAATAACCTTAGTTTATTTGTAACGTAATGTTTAATAAGAAAAACCAACTTGACTCATATTTCACTAAAAAAATAGCGCAATAAATTATATAAATCAGTAACAGTAAATTATCTTTTCTCATTCCATTATATTTTTTATTATTATTATTTATTATGATATTTACAAATGTATAAAAAAATACATATAGTAAACTTGTACAATGGATACAATGACCTAAAATACTTGTTGTGAAACTACCCATTGGTAGCACTCTAGTAATAGGTCTACATTCGGAAGTAAGGGAGCCATCTTCTTTTCAGACGCCTCGGAGGGTTATCAGGAATTGAAAAGGAAGCAAGGTTAGAAACAAGAGGGTCGGGTTTGTTATGAAGTATATTATGGAAGGATCGGTATCTGGATTGGGCTGAAACATGAAATCTGAAACATAAGGAACATTTAAGTAATTATGGATGATTTTATTTGTGTTGAAGTAGTCAGAAACGTCGAGCGGTTTCTTGTCGTTTCAGTGCTGTATGAGGATTCCAAGCGAGATGTTTGTCCAGGTAACGGATTTGTTCAACTGGGATAAATGAGGTATTATCAAAGGACAGGAAGGCATTGGTTTAGGAAGAAGGGAAAAGGTAAATTGATGGAATTTATTTTAATTCTCCAGTTTTGACACCATTCCTCAAGGTTTGAGGTATGTGATTGAAGAGTTTGGGATGCAATTGATGGACCGTTATTAACTGATAGGATACGTGTGTTATCGGCATTCGTGATGGAAGTGTTGAAATGGGGTTAGGGCATCAAAAAAAAAAAATTAAAATCTATAATTTATGAGACAAGCCAATTAAAAATAATTTACGCAACAGAGTTCAGTCACCAAGGTCATACTTGGAAAACGGATGAAATGAGATTTAATGGTTTTATAAATGGTCACCTGAGAGAATTGAAAGAATTTTAGTATCAACAACTGAATTTCTTTGTTAGTTTCAATTTTGAATACTTTATGATTTGTTTTCATTATCAATTTAAAGAATATGGGAATATGGGAACAAAAAATCGAGATTTCAAAGGCACTTCTCTGAATCAACTCAATTCACATACAAATTATTAATGCTTTAACTCGATTTTTTGAAGATTTAAAGGTGGGAAGTTTTTAAATAACAACCATAACATCGGCGAACGTATATCCGATAAATAATCACTGATACAGACCTCTTTTTATCAAATTGTTAAAATCTGACTAAAATTTTATGAATGACTTTATCCTATGGTAACCCACAACTTTTTTGCAGATCGTTAAACTTTGTTTATTTAATGAGGTATTAAAAACTCATGTACACCCTTTTACTCTCTTGCTTACACTTGAACAGTAAGATAATTTGATCACAAAAGCGAGAAAAAAGGTGGCCTACAAAATATTGCACCGTTTTGCTTCACCTCCACCCCAAAACGGTGAAATTAGGAGGTTATTCCGGCCAAACGGGCCAATATTTTTTTAGGCCACCTTTTTCTCAATTTCGTGGCCAAATTATCTTACGATTGAAGTGGAAAGCAATTGTTTAATCATAAGTTTTAGGTACCTCATTGGTTTATTAATCCTTAGAATTTTTGTTGATAAAAAAATGTAGGTTACAATAAAATTAAGTCTCATTAAGTTTTTAATTCTTAAAGTAATATATTCTGTTTCAATAAAATATATGTAAAAATAATTTTATTTATTTTTTATATTATTTAATTAAATCTAATTATATTACGATTCTTTGTTTATTTATATATTTTTATAATATTTTAGTGGTTTACTATTTAATTTTTATACTTCTGTTATTATTTATGTATTCATATATTTTTTATTTATCTATAAAAATATATATAATATTTTATTTAATTTTTTCCTTGTTGACACCAACTTTTATTGCTAAATTTTATACCATATCAACACATACATGAACATTATGTCTTGTTTCTTTACGAATTATAACGTTGAATAGTTGAAAATGCATAATATATATGATACCATATTACATTTCTATTTTAACATTTTTCAATGTGAACCTGAC
This sequence comes from Nezara viridula, assembly GCA_928085145.1. Lineage (NCBI taxonomy): Eukaryota > Metazoa > Arthropoda > Insecta > Hemiptera > Pentatomidae > Nezara > Nezara viridula. The sequence continues at coordinate 77,420,656 of OV725080.1, forward strand.
CCTCCGAAGATTTTGTTGACTTTAGAGATTAATTCACAAGCATGAGCGAAAACATTTTTGTATTAAAACAATATCGTACAAAAGCACTTCAGATACGCTAGAAGAATTATCGAAAATAGCTCTGCAATTAATGAAAACTGGAAGAGATTATTTTTAGCTGAATTAAAAGTATACAATGCCTTTTTTTTTCCTGTTCTTCCCTACTTCGCCTTTTAGGCTATACGGGATTTTCCTGGGCCGGAGGATGAGGGCGGGGAATTTAAAATCCCGTCTATCATCGGGATGCGAACTCTTGTACTTTTTTCTCAATCTCAAAACTTGGTTATCTGTTTGGCTGGCAACTTGCAGTGCTGTGCACACACGTTCGCCCATTGGGCCACCCATCCCCTCCCCTAATATACAATGATATGTCTTGAATAATTGGAAATGACTATATACCAGCAAAAGTCTAAATCGTTGTAGTCATTGAGAATGCTAGAAACTAATGACGTTCCTGTCAACGTGAAATAAGAATAAGAATGAAAACTATAACAGTTTCGAAGCTATAGATCCGAATGGGTTATAATATTTGTTAGTATTAATAGTCCGTAGAAATGTTAGAAGTCTTGACATGCATTGAAACTGCTGATATTAATGATTGGGCCGTGATAACGGACATGGCAAGTGCCAATAGGCCTTCAAAAACACAAGACCTCACAACTACAATGGCGAGAGTTAAAAGAAAGTTCTGTTAGTTACTAAGATAGAAGTGAAGAATCCCTTCACATTGCGGATTCAGCGAAAATTAACAAGAAGATAAACTAGCCAATATGGTGAGGAGGTGGAAGAACGAACTGCGGTTTTAATAATTAATAAAGTAGAAGATTTACACATGACAGGATTCCAAAGAAACAGGAGTTTAGAAAATGTGGCAGAACATTTCACAACAAAGATATAGTATAAGAAAAAGATTTAGCCAATGGTCCTGCTTGGTAGATGCAACAAAAAAATAAATAAAATGATATTTTTCGGTACTATTTTGGATAAAGAAAAATATAAACAGGAGCATGAGGTTGTTATGTGATATTTACCCCTGATTTGGTTAAATAATCGGACTGCATTAAACCTCTGCCAGTCTTCTATGGAGGGACGTAAGCCTTATGGACTTGCCTTATTTGAATATCGTTATTTCACATCATATGATGAGGAAGGGCATTCAAAATGGACCCGCATTCATTTGGACACGACTAAGCTGGCTAATCCGATTAAATGAAACAGGGCTCGCAGTTAGAGGAAGGACAATGGAGGATGTCAGACCGTTCGGGGAACGGGGGTATATTGCCCCCACATTTAATAGTCACAACACCCCGCTCCGCTAATAGCCTCATGGTCAATCTGGGCTATCCCTGTCCACGATTATGCAAATTTTGACAGGCTAAGAATAGTCCGACTTATAGCCAAACCCAGCTAGATATTGTTCTATAAACCTATCTACATCTTTCGAAGAGTATTTAGAATTTTGATTGAATCAATAAAGAAGAAGAATGTATTTCTTATTTTAAAAGAAAATTTGAAGAAATAAATTAATTAAAGTCCTATCATAGCGTCAAAGAAGACAGTTTTGTGTACTCCAGTTCTTATAAGGAGCTAGAACATTAGTATGGTAGAGTACCTAGAGTAATCAAATAAAGTAGTTCATTGAGGATTAACATAAAATTTTAAATGAATAGATACATCGGTTTTTTGGAGGCAAGGTGACCGAACAGGCTAACGTGTGTGCACAGCACCGCCGTTGTCCGGCAATCTGATACATAAGATAACTGGTTTTACATACATCAAATACATAAGATATTTTACCCATAAATTTAATACGATTTTAATATTCATCTGATTTATTAAAGCACACTTAATATGAGGTATAAACTGAGTAAAAGGTTTTTTTTTTCGATTGGCGGTATATAACGTGTAGCCGTAAAATAGAAATGGCCACGCAATGTGATCTTACAGACGTAAATTGCTTGCGGTAACACAGATAGCCTGAAAGAATTTACCTACATCACGGTTCTATGGACCATGTTCTCCATGATGCTGGTGCAGCGGCAAGTCACCTATAGCTCCGTTGCCGATTCCTTGGGCCAATGTTTTTCCTACCGACTCGCTTGAGTTTAAAAATAGTGACAAATTGGTCTCGATCCATAGATTATGGCTGCTTGGAGTCGACAGACGCACGAGGTGCTATATTTCTTTTGCTAGTATTTTAGGAATCATGGAGGTCTGTTGACCATTGAACGAAACTATGGAGAGCAAATGACATTCTAGAGGAAAGGAATCTCGGGCAGCGCCGTTGTCTCCGGTGTACGATCACACGATTCGGGCGGTCATCTATCTAATTATTTAGCACGCTCTATAAGTAAAAGGATAAAAGGGGACCGAGCGAGCTGACGCGTGTGTAGAACACTCGTTGCCTGGCAACGTGATAAGCTGAAGATTGCGAGTTCATGTCCAAGTGACGAGAGAGGGGCTTTTAACTCTGGTACTAATTACAGGCCCTCTACCCTACCTCAGAAAAACTCCCAACCGACTAAAAGGCGAGAAGGAGGAGAAACGTTTTGCCATTAGATGAAGCTTTTATGATAATAATAATACAGAAAGTCTAAAATGTGGGCTAAGGAACCTCAGAGATACATAGACAAAAATATTTATTTTTTTAAAAATCTTTTTATTGAGAAATAATACATATTGACACATTTAAGGGCACTGTGGATAGGCTGGCCATTGCCAGAACTCCAGTGACAGTCTTTACAAAAGTTCTCGAGGCCACTGCTGTTTCAACCTTCGAGGAGGGTTGTAGGGGTGACTGGAGCTGGATAAGGATTGTGCTAAGGAGTTAGGATGGTGGATTAGGTTCAGATGAAAATTTGAGAATCGAGATGGAATAACGTCAAGGACATAAGGGATGTAAAGGTCATGATGTAGGGTTTTGTTTGTAACATAATAAGGAGCATTGACTATTATACGGAGGACATTATAGGTCCAGATGGGTTTGAGTATGGTCTTGTATATTAATAGTTTGTTTTCTATTGAGGGATTGGATTTTCTGTTAAGTAGTCTGTATAGCTGGCCAAATCGTCGGTTAAGTTCTTGTCTTTTAAGTCTGGTATGTGGGTTCCAAGTTAGTCTTTTGTCTAAAAGGAATCCAAGATACCGAACTGTGTCTGAGACGGGGAGAGGTACAGAGGTGAAAAGGATATGTGGACAGGATCTGCGTCGGAGGGTAAAGGTGACATGCTTGCATTTGGATTCATTTATCTTAATGCGCCAATTGTTGCACCATCGCTCAATCAGGGAGATGTGTCTTTGTAGGTTTAAGGATGCTATTTCAGGATTTGTGTGGGATGACAGGATGGCGGTATCGTCAGCGAAGGTTGCTAGAAGGGTATTGGGGTTGGTTGGAATGTCAGCGGTGAAGAGGATGAAGAGAACTGGGCCCAAGACAGACAAAAATATAGAGTAATTAAATAGTTATAGTTAATATATATATATATATATATATATATATATATATATATATATATATATAAAAGTTATTTTATAATTTTAATCAGTCAATAATAAAAAAAAAAAGAAGTAAAATCATAAAGAAGGAACTAATATTTTATATAAACATTTACAGTAGTATCTATTTACAATTTTATGAGGACTTATTAAACAGGCGAGATTTAAAGGTAGAAAGCGTATTGGATTGACGGATGTGGGAAAGGATGGAGTTCCATAGGGTTGAGGATCGGATAATGAACGATATGTCGAACGATCCGTGGGCCCTTATGTATGAATCAGAAGACCGGGACGAGTATTGCGGGAACGAACAGGATTGCGTTGAGTAGCCAGGTCGAGAGCCAAATTGGAATTGGTTAATAAGGGGAAGTTCCTCTAAGAAATTGGAGAGTTGATTTCGGAAAAGGCATTTTAACGGCTTTGTAAGGTTGGATAGGGGAGAAATAGGACGGAAGTCGTGCAGTGAGGTAGGGTTGGAAATTTTATTCAAATATCGGACTAGGTCAGTTTCCCAGTATGATGGGATTATGAAGTTTCGCAATGAAATGTTGTAGATATGATAAACAACAAGAATAAGTACAGGGAGCCTGGAATTTATTAGTTTTACTGGAATATTACCAGGACCATGATTGTTAGTGCGGGATTTTATGATAGTAGGAAGTGATTCATCGTAGGACACATGGAAAGAAGGAGAAGAATTGTGAGTGAAGGATAAGAAATGGTTATTGAGATCATCAAGAGAAAAAGAAAAAGAACTAAGATTTTTGGATTTTACTATGGATTGATTGCGGATTTAATTAAGTTCTGGTTGAAGGGATTCATAGGAGAGAAGGTTTAAATTGTGATATGAAACTATTTTTGGAGTGAAACTATTTTTGTTTTGTTAGGTTTTAACTATCGAAGTCTGTGAAAATAATCGGACGCTCTCTGCTCAATAAGAGAAAAACCATGTTATCCCATAGACTGTAGCGCAAAAAGCGGCCCTAACGATTTTGATGAAACTTTCCAATAATCTTCCGCTTAAATTCCTTTCAATTTTCGCACACGTACTGGATTCCCGAGAAAATTAAGGAAAAATAGTTATCATGAAAATTAAAATGTTTTTGGGCCTAACTCAAAAAGTACGCATTTTATGATATTGTTTATATATAATCTTCTGAAAGGTAATTAAATTCGCTACAACACAAAAATGATTCTCAACAGATTTTTAAGTTTCAGAGCTCTATGAGCCCGAAAAATACATTTTTAGCCCACTTTTCAAAAGGTTATTGAATTCCCCTCAAAACCAAAAAAAATCATCAAAATCTTATTAGTATCAACAAAGACGCAACGTACTGAAAATTGTTTGCTCATCTTAAAGGTGCCTTTTATTTATTTATTTTTTTCTGGGCATCCACTGATGATTCACCCGTCCGTTTACATTTCTTTAGTTGATCAGAGATCGGTAGTTGATCTACTTCTAATCAATTCTCTGAATGGTTGTTAAAGAAAATTAATCTGATTAACCAAACATCGATCTGTTTTTTTCTAAAATCGGTAGGAAAATCTTGTGTGTGGACGGACCTGTTTTTTTTTAAATTTATTTATTATACAATTGAATATAAATGCGAATATAGAAATTTATTATCTAAAAATATTTCAATACTATATTATGACAGTATAAAATGTAATCTTACAGGAAAGATATGATAATAAAAGGGTATGGCCAAGAGAAACAGCTTCATATCCTGTTCTAATTTAGCCAGCGGTGAATTATCTGCCAATATATATAGAAGGCCATTGTAGGAGGTCTATTAAACCGGACCGAAACTATACTTCTCCCTTTCTGATCCAATTACTCCCAACTCGCTATTATAACCTCAGACTACAATGGGAGGAGCGTTATGCCCAGGATCAAGGGATTTACTTAACCCAAGTCTGATAGTCCGCGGCTTTAGTCCGGCCCGGTTGCCTCACCAACCAGGCGAGGTAGTTAGTTATATGCCAATCAGAAAAGAGGATGTAATATCCCAGGTAATATAGTCTGATTATTGTGATTCAAGCTCTGAAAGGTCGTCATGGAGTACCTCACTCGCCTGCCGAAGTCATAAGTAGTATCACGTGAAGTAATTTTCCCTTCATTAAGTAAGAGTTCAAGTTTATAAATAATTAATTGAAAAAAAAAGTTGACCATGCCAAGTAAAGAGGGTCTCATCAAAGTTAAAAAATATAAAAATTATCAGACCATTAAAATCTTCTAATCAAAATTCCTCCGGATAAAATCCACTATCCCTTCTACAGGATGTATCGATACCAGCGCACTTTAAGACAGAAGAAGATTTCACACCTCATATGCAACAAAAATGTTTACCGTATCTTTTCTTCTTTTGTTTACCATATTTACCATTTTTCTGGTGCAATTTTATATTTTTTAGTTTTTAGTTCTGATGATGAATGAGATATATTATCATTTGGTTTTGGACACTATCTTTTTCTTTCTCCGACGCTCTAACACGATTTTGAGTTAAGATACAATTTTAGATAATAGCACTTTACAAAGAAGACAGAATGCTCAACATTTACCTTCCTAACAGTACACAGATCAGATTTTTTATTATCTGAAATATTTTAACCCATATATTCAACTAACCTCGATATCATTTGGTTTTCGACCCTTCTTTTTTTTTTTCTTTTCGCCACCCTAACACTGGGTCGCGTTAAAATACAATTTTAAATTATAGCTTATTACAGAGGTGACAAAATGCCGAACAATTTCTTCGCTTACAGTATGCAGGCTCGATTTTTAGTTTCTGAGATATTTTAAACCATATGTAAAAACTTTTCAATTATTCGAATATAGCCGACTTTATCCGAGCGTTAAAATTTGACGGATGAATCTAACTCACTCTCCACAAAAAAGTGGAAAAACCTCCTAAAGAAGTTTTCGCCTACAAAAAATAACGATGGATTCAGAATTAAAAAACGAATAACTAAAAAAGTAAACTAAGGACATTGAACTGTCATGCATTGTAAGTACATATAAAAGTGGATGTTTTCTGATATATGAGCCTTTCAGTCATACAAGTTATATTTCTAGTTGGAGAATTTATAATATCTGTACAGACAGTAAGTAAATTGATTCCCAGAGTAGGTGATTGCAGTGTTGAACTGCAAGAACTGTAAGTAAAGGTATACATTTTCTCGGTTGAAATAAAAGTAAAATTAATAATAAAAAATGTTGAAATTGGAGTTAGTCAATCTTCCAACTGAAAGGCTCATATAATGAACGAATGTATATTATTAAAAAAAAAAATGTAAATTCGTAATGTTTTACTAAAAGTTTCAGTAACGATTATGGTCGAAGTTCGACTACTCGGCGAACACTGGTTTATGGTTTCCTTTTATTTAAAAATAAAATGGAATAATGATATTATGCTAAGGTATGGTTTATTGGATATATTCCGCATTAGGATATTCAACGTAACATCTATTTAGGACGTGGCACTGATGTACCGTGCATATCAATCATCAGGCGAATGGAGGTTAATCATTATTTAATGCATCTGACCCATTAATGTTACCGAATGCAGGATTGAGCCCGTAGTAGCTACCTTCGATATGAGGTGGATTAAGCATTTCCATTGCGGCAGTCGTCCCGACGCGGTGGGGGAGTAAGTCCGGGAACGTTTTTTGCCGAAGGAATGTTTGGAATAGTTGGAGCCTACAGAATCCGAGGCTTCTGTCAGCCATGAAATAGTTGTTATTCAGGGGGGAGGAATAGTTTCCCTCGGATCTTATGCCCTTCGCTCGACACTTAATTAAATTGCATCTATTTATTTTTTTTAACGGCCCCCCTCTAAGTCCTTTTCCGAATGATACCTTCTTTCTATGGTCTCTAATTATTTTTAGTTTTCTATTACATGTTAACCATTATAAATATTACAATATTTTTCACTTACATCGTACATGCCTTAAGATTGTTTAGAATAAGACAGACTGCTTGATTAATTATAATAAATGGACGTATCCGTTTGGCTTTTAACGAAACATATAAATAGGTGAGACACCTAGATTGTTTACGCTATTACCTTTGCGCAATGTTAAAAAAAAAAAAAAAAAAATTAGCAAGGTATTAATTATATGTTGTATAAGGTATAGAAGTTATAAGTCATATAAGGTATAAGGTATAAGTTGTATTAGTTTCAAACAGATAAGTTGTAAAATAATGGACTATAAAAAAATAATAAGTACTAAAAAAAATGAATACAAAGCAATTAACTATGATATTTTCCTATTCTAAAACAATATTATTTGTTTGCTGTTGTTGTTTATAGATCTAAAACCCACAGGTCATCAACGCTGAAGAATAATTATTTGCTATATAGAATATAAACAATTTCAACGCAAAACTGAGACCTTAATTAATTTTTAATCTAAATACACTAGAAGTTTAGACCTTTCCGGAAAATACTGCTTCTCTTACTTGAGAATTCCTTCTTATTTTTATATATTTTGTATACATATATATATATACACACAAAATATATATATTATGCTTTTATAATATTTATAATTTATATATATATATATATATATATATATATATATATATATATATATATATATATATATATTATACTTATATTTTGTTTATTGCATAATAAATGATTATCCATCTTTGTTTGAACATTAAAAAAATACCATCAACCGTCTGGTTTTCACCTAACCCATAGATGGGTCCGGTACCAACTATATATACGAAGAGTGTTCTATGAATAAATTTTTTGCTAAAGCAGTGGCTAAAAGTGAACCGCTCTCTCTGTTTCCCTTGTGGCACTTTGGAGTTCAATGCATTATCCACCTGTACAATTTGTTTTAATTTATACTGGCTGATGGCTGGCAATCGCTGTACAATAACTTTTTTTTAATTTTTTTTTTTTTTTATTTATCACATAATCTTTCGTCAGGTTGCCGAGTAACGCGGTGCTGTCCACCGCCCTCTACTATCGGCCACCCCAGCCAGCTATACAATAACGGTTCGTCAAGTAATTAATTAAAGTAATAATGGTTAAGTTGTATGGTTTTAATATAAAATAAATGTTTCGGAACTATTATTATTAATAAAATATGGCCTACTATTCTGGAAAAATCTCGGACAATATATTGGTGATTTTCCCACTTCCTCTGGATACAGTGCTGAACCGCTGGTCATAAAAAATTCTGAAAATGTAATTTTAGCGAATTTTTATCAATAAGACATTTAACTTTTAACAACTGGCCCAGGCGACTACAAAAAAAAAAAAAAAAAAGAAGTCTGCCAAGTAAGCTCAGTACAGCTTCCTCAGCGTTTTCATTGGACATACAACATCTATATTTTAATGTTTATATTTTTTCATATGAGAATAAAATCTCCGGAAATCCGGAAGCCGTTTTTGGAAATACAATAATCTCTCAGCATTCGCAAGTTCGTTATTCAGAAATTTTGTTCGCCAGGGAATATTAAAATGAATCAGAGTTTCACAATTTCAAATAGCGAATTTGATGATTCTTTTATTAAGTAAAAAAAAATCCCAGTACATAATGAGCATGCATATCGCTACCGTTAGTGAAAAAGATCGTATGGAAATATAGATTGTTTTACGGGAGAATGTTGATTAATTAGTATAATTTTATTTTTTATTTCCCTCTGCTATTTTCCATGGTAGAAAACTACTTATATCAGCTGTAGGTTACAAAATGCCAAAAATAGAATAAAAAATCTGTACATAAGACCTTTTGCAACGACAGTAATGATATATACGTCATAGGTATGTTTTCACTCGTAAATTGGATGAAACAAAAATCCACAGGAAAAATTCAACTTTTTGTTTGTTCGGAGTAATTAATATTCATTTTACACGGAATATCTTTATTTTTCTTTTTCTTTTGTCTCCTTTTGATCGATATTAACCTCCTTAAAAGCATCTCTATTAATCATATCATCTCTATTAAATATGAAAAATAAAATAATATTTTTGTATGGAAGAGGATTAATAAATGTTGACACCAAACAGAAGAATATTCCTTCCGTAATCAGTTCGTAATATAGAGAGGTAAGGACAAGAACGCGAGATCATGCATAATTTTTCGGACAACATAACAGGCTGAACTAGTATATGTACTACATGGAACTTGTTCGAATTGAAGTTGAAAAATTAAACTTTTTGTTCGTTCCGAGTAATTAATATTCATTTTACACGGAATATCTGTCATCTTCTTTTTTTAAATCTCCATTTGATCGATATTAACCTCCTTAAAAGCATCTCTATTTATCATATCATCTCTATTAAATATGAAAAATAAAATAATATTTTTGTATGGAAGAGGATTAATAAATGTTGACACCAAACAGAAGAATATTCCTTCCGTAATCAGTTCGTAATATAGAGAGGTAAGGACAAGAACGCGAGATCATGCATAATTTTTCGGACAACATAACAGGCTGAACTAGTATATGTACTACATGGAACTTGTTCGAATTGAAGTTGAAAAATTAAACTTTTTGTTCGTTCCGAGTAATTAATATTCATTTTACACGGAATATCTTTCTTCTTCTTTTTTTTAATCTCCATTTGATCGATATTAACCTCCTTAAAAGCATCTCTATTTATCATATCATCTCTATTAAATATGAAAAATAAAATAATATTTTTGTATGGAAGAGGATTAATAAATTTTGACACCCAGACAGAAGAATATTCCTTCCGTAATCAGTTCGTAATATAGAGAGGTAAGGTCAAGAACGCGAGATCATGCATAATTTTTCGCACAACATAAGTGACTGAAGTAGTATATGTACTACATGGAACTTTACATTCTTCAGTCCTAATCCGTATAAGCTTCGCTAGTCTCCGCTCAATTTGTTAGATTCATAAAAAGGTGTTTTTCAGGTGTACTTTAAGAAGTTTTTTGGGGGAGGATTGAAGATAGGTATACTTTATTAATGTTAGTTTTTCTCTGGTAATGATCCTTAATGAAGAAAAATCAGTTCGTAATAAACAGGTGTAAGGTCAAGAACACGAGATCTTGCATAATTTTTCGGACAACAACTGAAGCAGTATACATGGAACTTAACACTCATGAATCCCAATCTGTATAAGCTTCGCTATTCCCCTCTAAATTTGTTAGATTCGTAAAAAGGATTCCTCCAAGGTGTTTTTCAAGTGTACTTTAAGAAGTTGTTTTTTTTCATCGGGATTGAAGATAAGTATACTTTCTTAATGTAAGTTTTTCTCCGGTAATGATCCTTAATGCAGAAGTGACATAGACGAATGCCCCTAACGACCTAGGAGACACAAGTCCAATTTGAGATAGGTGCGGCAACTAACTGACAGCGGATAGGACAGAAGGCGGAGCTAATCTGTAAATGGGGGAGCCGGCTAAGTCAGGCTGATCCTCCCTATCTGCTCCCAGCTGATAGCGGCTAAACCTATTACTGGTCAGTCTCACTAATTCCTCAGCTAACTCGCCAAAGCTCACTCTTACCTCCTTCCAGCGAAATGTCATTACTACCCGGGTCTAAGGGCTAATTTTCCAACATCTACGTAGCGGGTTTTGGTCGGAGGAGAGTACTCTTCTTGGAAGTGGACCTGCCATCGATCGAGGTTTCCTACTGAGTGGGACGATAGAGGAACTTGAAGATAAAATGACCGAGAGTTTTAAGAATTTATAGGGAAACTTGCTGATTACAACTTTAATTATGTACAAAGTTCTTCAATAAAATACTTCTACAAAAAAACAGATTATTTATTTCAAACACAGATGTCAGTGCCTAAAACTGCCATTGCTAGCTCATCTCGTATTTATATCAAATCATTTAGGCTCAGTGGTTTGTTAAAATAATATATTTATCGATCTTGTATTGTCTTCCATTCTGATGACAACGTTGTCTTCAGGGGTTTCATGACGTCATTTTTTAAAAGCACCTCAATAAAAAAATAAAAGAAAAAGAAAAAAATAATGTTTCTTCTTATTTTATCACTATAAATTTCAGAGATTGTCTTGTATCGGTTTCACCGAAATATGTATATATCATATATTGTTTAATTGTAATCGTGTGTATTAGTATATTATAGTATTGATATTGTTTGTGCTGTGTAATATGAAAAAGAATTTGTATATATATATAAAAATATGATCAAGTATAATTAAGTGCTATGCCCAAACCACAAAAAAAAAAGGATTGATGAGTATGCTATGTATCGAGCAACCCTATATAGTAGGGCAGCACTGCTTTAAATAAGGCATTTATTTCTTTTTTATTTTTTTATGGTTTGATGATTTATATTAAAAAAAACTTTTTATAGAAAAAGTAGAATGTTGAATTTCTAACATATTCACTTTAGTTTACATATTAATCTTAGACACATAGGCATAGATCGCTCTTTTCCCAATAGAAATAGAAAGGGAGGGGATTAACCTCCTCCTATATCACTAGTGTTGCCCAAATGCGAGACCGAGACAAGTCTTGGTCTTGCAAACGCAGTCTTGGTCATGGTCTTGGTGTTGCGCAAGACTTTCGCAACAGTCTTGCAGTTACTTATTAGCTTATTACTAAAGAGATATTACTGTAATTGTTTAGATAGGAGAAACCTAACTAAGCCTTAATGAATAATTAGAGGAGTTAAATGCAAAAGAATATTGGTTATACCACTTATTAACATATAGGAACTAAAATTGTCAAGTATTAGTAACTATTTTGCCTTAATTTTTATTTTAAAAATCGATTTTTTAAAGTCCTTGGTTTTGGTCTTGCAGCAGTTAGGCGGCCTTCGCGATTTTGGGCAACACTATCTATCACCCAGTAAATAAAAAAAAATCAAAATCAATAACAAATAATCAACACGAATGAATAAAATATGTTAACTAAAATCGATTAGCAAAATAGAAAAAGTCAATTTGCTGGCTAAGTTAAGCCCTAGAAGTAGATACTTTTTTTTTGGCTCACGTATTTTAAGACTACTTAAATATTTCTATTATTTAAATTTTCATTTAAATTTAGAGATGAATTTATATTCTCTTTGTACAGACTAAGGAATCGTAATTTTTTAACATTATTCATTTTTAGCTCAAGAAGTTCTAGTTGTTATGGAGTTTGGCCGCTTTCTAAACATATTTTCAAATATTTCAGCTATATAAGAAAAAATATATATATATATATATATATATATATATATATATATATATATATATATATATATATATGTGACAGAATGACTAACTCCAATTTCATCCGCCATTTTAATGTTATTTCTAGTTTATAATATCTGTACATACACTGACTAAGTTGATTCCAGAACTGGCCATGGCAGTGTTGAAATGTAGAACTGTGAATAAAAGTATAAATTTTCTCTCTAGAAATGTCAATGAAACTAATAATAAAATATTTAGAAATTGTAGTTAGTCATTCTGTCAACTGAAAGGCTCAAATACAAACATAATTATAAATTAATTTTTCCCCCTCTCATATTATAATAATTTCTCTCCTAAGCCCCCTTCCCTGCAGATCCGCTTGTGTTTGATTTCATTTGTTAAGTATTAATTTATGTAAATCTTTAACTTTCCAATGGTTAATTATACGTCTATTACTACTCTTATTTCTAGAAATATGTTTTTAAAATTCAAGAAATCGCTCGACATTTCCGACTACTTTCATACTTGCTGGACAAAAAAATCTAAGCTACCATCTTCATATAAAATACTCAAACATATGACTGTAATAAGGTCTATTTGGACTTACATAGTTGAGCTTAGGGGCTCCATCTAACCATCGAATTCTTCTCTTACACAATCCACAATCTTCAGTGCTCCTTACTTGGTTACAAATAAAATCATCCATAACAACCTTAATGTTCCATATGTTTTCGATTTGGCCAAATCCAGAACCTACTTTTTCAAAATAAACTTCAGAAACATTCTAATCATCTCGTTTCTATTATTGCTTCTTCTTCTATTGCTGATTTCCCTTCGTCTGAAAAGAAGAAGAAGCCCCGTGATCTTCTAATTTAGAAATTTTATCGGAGAGCTACCAATGAGTAATTTCTCTACAAGTGTTTTCATGTCATTGTATTTCTCTGTTTATTTATATATATATATTATATATTTATATATTTTTATAAATTTTTATTTATTTTTATACGTTTGTAACTTTCATGAATAAAAAAAACAAAACAATAACCTAAAAATATTTTTTCATTAACTAATTATAATATTATGTAAGTTAATTTTAGCGAAAGGATTGCTGTAACATCCTAGGGATGTATCAATTTTAAATACATTATTTCAGTTTGGTGTGATTTCAGTTTTTGAGCAAGACTGTGCAAATACGAACAGATCAATTTAAGTTATTCGGTTATTTGGACTCAGGAGACCTTTATATATAAATAAATTGAAAATTCTGATCCGAATTTTTTCACAATTAGAATCCTCTTCTTCACTATACATTATATAGTTAGATAAATGAAAATATAAATTAAGTAAAATAATTTTGAAAATAAATATTGCCACAGGAAAATAAACAGACGTTTTAAACATATTTGAATTACATAGGTATATGATAAAAGAACAATGGCATTGTTTTTTGGGTTTAGCGACCTGATAAGAATGTACTCTTAAGTAGGGAAAAAGTCTGCAAAATAAAAATTCTTTAATATTTTTTTCATATAATAATTATCACGAATCCTTAATGTACTGACATAACTTATTGACTGTTTCAAAAATAACCGAATCTTCGGCTACTAAATTCATTAATGTTAAGTGTTTACTTGACCTGTGCGACCGAGTTTGATTAAGATAGGATAACAATGACGAACAAACACTTTAAAATATATTGCAATATCGTTCTTATTAAGCCAATAAATTAACAATATTCATAATATCTTTATCTACTATTAAAAATTTTTTTAAAATAAGATACTGATAAAGTGTTATTTTTCTGAGCGATTCTTTTGATATTTGCTTTTAAGTATAAATTGATAAGGAACCGAGTAGCCGAAGTTGCTATTCCTGAAACACTGATGTTTTAATTATCTAAAGTCTACAGTCAGTAAAGACAAATATGTGCTACGTTTTGGGGTTTTGAAATTTGAAATTCCACTGGACAATTATTGATGATAATATCAAGAAATGTTTAATAAAAATTAATTATAAAAATAAGCAAACTAAATTTAGATCTATAACATATTTGGTCCATGATTAATTAATTGGATTTCTTTTCTCGAAGGCTGGTTTGTGTTTATCATGCTTTCTAATTACCTAAATTACCTGTGATCATCAAGACATAAATGGGTGGCAGAATTAAAATAAATTTTACTAAAAAACATAATTTATTTCTATGTTAAATAATGAATATATTCAAATTATATTTACAAGAAACTAACTACGTGATTCAATGAATTTAATAATTAACTGTGAAGGTATGATTTCAGATGGACTGTTTTGAAAATTATATTGCCATGAAATATTCTAACATTAGTAAATTTATTGTTGGGAATAAAAGTTATCTACTGTATATGACGTAGTGTAGTTGGTTTGTTGTATCACTGCATCTGTTGACCTGAGGTCACCTCGTCAAATCCAGGTCTAAAACTCTGCCTCATAATAAATTTAAAACCTTATTTGCTAGGTTCAATACATATGAAGTTATTTTTATAAAGATACCGCGGTGAGTTCAAATTGTTTCAAGTGTTGGGAATACGTTTTTCTTGACCTTATCTGTGGTACAAAAACATTTGGAACTTAGTATTTTCGGGTAAAATAAAAATAATCTCAACCAATAAAGACAAATAAAAAAGAAAAAGTAAGCGGACTACACGTGAGCCAATGATATTAAAATAGACCTTAAAAGCTTTCCTTATTGATTCGTGTGAAATTATCCTCGACTTTCCTTGAACACTAATATTGTAATATTGACCTATGGATTATTTGCCTAGCAATAAATGATTTATTCAAACTAAAATATTTCGTGACTAGGCGGAGTAGAAAAGTTTCTAGTGCCCTTGCTATTTGAGCACTTCGGCACGCGACCACATTTGGCAAGTAATGAATTCATTGACTTTGAAATGTTTTTTAGGCAGTTGAGTCCATGTAACGCAGGGAATCTATTACGTTTTCTCTGTACAATATTTCTGGATCAAAGTATATTCTGGAAATTTCCAAAAAAAAAAAATAATAATACCACTGTATAACATAGTGCTTAAAATATTCAGGTACCTTAAACAATTTAGTGGAGAATGTTTTAATTTTTATAAAAGTTAGAATATATGGTAGAAAATTGAAATATAGTTAGTATATAGAGTATAATTTTTTTTTACTGCATTATTTGTTTATTGATAAATATTACAATCTGTCTCAATAAAGGACATTTATAATTGAGTTTTGAGAGCACATTCACACCATATTTACAAAAAAAAAATAAAAATAAATAAAGTATTCAAAATAAAATAAAGCTAAATAAGAACAAAATAAAATAGCATAGTAAAGAAAGAAAACATAAATAATACTATTTAAAGAATAAAAATAAATGAATAAAATAGAATTAAAATTATCAAAAAAAAAAAAAAGTAATGAAAATAAACATCTTAGACGCAGGCATACCTATTTACACTATTTACAGTCGGCCATGGGAACTCCGAACCATACTTGTCTCCCCACTTGTGGAGAGAAAGCGAGGCTTTAGGAAGGAGATCCCTGCGCTTCTTCCTCAACCACTTCCCTGGTATTAAAATCCAGCGGAGATTGAGTAAGGGCGCTACAACCACAGACACTCGTGACTTGAGTGGAGAATCTGGCCATTGCCAGAACTCCAATATATAATAGAGTATAATTAAAACTAAAACATAGCTAAAGGAATAACAGTGATTTTAAATAAATAAACGAAAAAGGCTCAGTTTAATGTTCCTATCATTGAATATAATTTTTTAAAGTTTGGAGAAGAATCCACCTATAGCTAGGAATAGTATAATTGTACAAATTATTATTATAAAGTTTAAGAAACGTTAGTGACACTAGTTAGTGGACTTCAGGAAATAGCAAGTTCGGCAACGCGATTCCTTATCAATTTATCCTAAAAAAAAGAATTATCAAATAATCACTCAGAAAAATAACATTTTATAAATATCTTATTTAACATTTTTTTTAAATTATCAAATAAAGATATTATGAATATTCACTAATTCAATAAGAACGATATCCCAATATATTTGTAAAGTGTTTGTTCCACATTGCTATCCTATTTTAATCAAACTCGGTCCCATTAGTAAATACCTGTACCACTACAACCCATGATGATGGGTCTTGGGTTAAGTACTATTTAGGGAAAGTACTGTTTCAAGGCCAATAGTTCTGCAGGGAGGGGATCGGGCCAGGATCACGCTCAACCGCAAGGTTTTCCCCCTTAGCCAATCATTCAATCAAGAGTACTTTGTAGAGGCTGGGTGTGCCCCAGGAGGGTCTCCCTATCCCAGGGTCACCCCACGGCTAATGAAACAGAATAGATAATTTTTATGCCCTGAGCCGGGACTCAAACCTGGGACCTTGAGCATTGGAAGCATAAGTTCCTTTTTGATTCATTAAATGTTGTGGCAACTTAAAACTTGTATAAATATATTGCAATAGTTAGTTAAGTGTACAATAATACGAAATATTTTGCAATAATACTAGTAAGTGATGCATTCCATTTGGCGTTGAGCATTTTTTAATTTTTTTTGTGAGTAATGAATATTTACGAAATCAACGTTTTGTTTATATTAGTTGCATAAAGCGTCAACAAGAATTAATAACAAGTAGTGTTAAACAATTGTACGCTACAGATAAACTGAATTACCCGCAAAGCTTCTGTTCCTGTTAATGGAAATTTCAGTAATTACCTTTGCTAATTAGATTTATTATGGTTCCAGAGAGGTTTGTTGTTAAGAGATTTCAGGAAAGCAAATAAATTAAAAGCTGGATGTTAAACTGAGTACAGTTACGTAGGCTCAAATGTTTCCATCGAATAAATATGAAACCCAAGTTATTTTCGATGACTATTTCTAACCCGATGCTACAAACCTTATTAAATAAATATTATCTGACCCTTCTTCTTTTCAATGAGTATTATGGTTTTAGTTAAATTGCTTGGGTCCTTTGTATTTTATAGTGTTCTTTCAGTTCTCTTTAAAAAATTATTTGTTGTTGTATACCATCTATCCATTAGTTGTTGTAGGTAGCTATATATCTTTGGAATTTTTTTTTAATTATAAATTTATTATTAAATATTCCTACTAACCACTGCTTGTTTGTGGTAGATTTTTGCAGTTTATTCTGTCTCATTTTTTCTAATGGGCTCTTTAATATAACCTTTTCTGTTTTAGGCAACCTCCTGTATTTTTTCAGTATGTCTTAGGATCGATTGGTTGGTGAGATGAACCTAGTAAACTTTTTTATTCTTTCTTTTTTTTTTTTTTTTGCAACATATATTCGATATTGTTTTGTTCTGTCCAGGTGATGCCTCAATTGGCGAAACCTTAACAAGAAAACTGTTCATCTTCATGTTCGACACTTTAGTTTGGATTTTTCCATTTATATCCCTGCTAACGTTACTATCTCCACATATGTTATAACAGTAAGGCTCGAAATCGGTTTTTTATCACAAATAAACTCCTATCAAGCTCAAATGACACGACTGGGGTACAGTTGAATTTATATTTTTTTCGGGAGATCAGAAATGGTACTCTTTGCTTTTGTTTTTCTTCCTAAAATAAATTAAGTCGATATAAACATTTTTCTAGAATTCAATACTGGAATAGTGGTAAGTCGGAGGATCGATACGGAATAAATTGGTATTTGAAGATTTAGGTGCGTAGTTCCACCGGAACTACCGAGCCTAAGGTTTCAAGCACAAAACTGTAGTATTTTCGTGATAATGCAAGGAGGCTAAAGGTTGGCAGCCACACATTGTATTGCTGTCATTGGACACATGTCTCATATAATGTCTCGACTTGAAATCCATATGATCGTGAGAGTAGTAGTTTATATTATTTATCAAAGATTTTTGTTTGTCGGTTCGCCATTCCTTAGTTAATTTTTTATCAAATCTCAAGATTTAGTCATCGTTTTGAAGGCTTCCTTCTGATTCAGTTGGGAAAATTAGTCACCTCTCCCCAAAACTTTACAAAATAATGTTATGAAGGAGAAGAAACTTCATTTAAAAATAACTGAAAATGTATATACTTTTTATTATTATTTAAAACATCAATAACTTTCCTACATAATGAAAAAAAACAAAAAAAACATCATCGAAATCGTACAATTATCAGCATGTTTACACGATTCACCTTATTGAATTTTATGAACATTATTTTTATTCTTATTCATATTCTTTTTCTTATGATTTATTTTTAACTATTTACACATTTAATCATATATCGACACATGGTGGATCAGCTGATGCGAAAGGTCGTGTTTCTACATCGTCTCTCAGAATTTGCTTATTTTACAGTGAAATCTTTGAGATTATCTATTCAAAACAGGCCAAGAGTAAATAACAACAATTGATATTTATTGTTTGTTATAAATTATAGGGTTATTTTTATTTATTTATTTTTTTTTATTTATTTTTTTTTTTTTTTTTTTCCCTTATATGCGATATCACCATCAGGCCATGTCTAGTAGAGCGTCTATCAAGAGAATTCGGCCGTTAGGCTCAACACCTTGTTCTTCGCCAGTCAAACAAAAGCCTCGTCAATGTCGTCAAACACCTGCAGTAACGCCTATTAGCTCCAGAGAAAATGAAACCCAGCCAGGAACATCATCAAAACCAACAATTGAAGAACTTCAGCAACAACCAGGTACATCTTCACAAGAGATAACCGAACAATCTCCGTTTTTCACCCCTAACCCCTATCAGGTGCTTCAGAATGATAAAGAAGTGATGGAATCCGCTTCAATACCAAGAGATCCCCGACCTCCACCCATATTCGTTAAAAACATAAAAAATTTTCAGTTACTATGCTCACAACTGAACAAAATAACAGGCTCTGGAAGCTATTCATGTCTAAGCAGAACAAAGGACACGAAGATATCACCAGATACAGCTGAAACCTACAGAAAAATTGTGAAGTATCTAATGGAAACCAACGCGGATTTTCATACGTACCAATTACGGCAAGATCGAGCTTTGAGGGTAGTCATAAGAAATCTACACCCCTCAACACCAACCGAAGCAATAGAAGAAGAATTGAAAAATTTAGGTTTCATAGTGCGCCAGATTACAAATGTACAGAAGGAGAGTAAAGAACAGCCAGGAGTAAAAGTTCCTCTACCCTTATTTTTCGTAGATTTGGAGCCAAATCAAGGGATTGAAAAAATATATGAAATTAGAAGAATATACTACACAAGTGTTATAGTAGAGAAGCCATATCCTAAGAGGGAAATCGTACAGTGTCACAATTGCCAGGCATATGGCCATACCAGGACTTACTGCCATCATCTTCCGCGCTGTGTGAAGTGTGGAGAGCAGCACAAATCCGGGGAGTGCACAAAACCGAAACGGGATCCTGCAGTTTGTGCTTTGTGCCTTGAAGGACATCCAGCGAACTATAAAGGCTGTCAGATCTACAAGAATATCAAATCAAGATATCAAAAATCCCGGACCCAAGAAGAAGCAGAGGCATCAAGAAGAGAACCTAACGCATCAAGAAGAGGACCTTCAAAAATAATTGACCCAACGGTGTCTTTTGCACACTTATTAGGAGGTAAGAATGATGTTACTTATTGTGAGACCCTGCCGCAACAACAACACATGCCTCAAAATTCTCAACCCCACCCTCAACATCTTAATCAAACTTCACCTAATCAACAGTTTTATCAACACCAAATTCCCCACATTCCTCCTCCCTCAAACACCACAGATCTTACCAGTTTATTTACATCTTTCCTCTCCGAATTCAGATCCCTTGTTACTCCTTTGATATCTCTTCTCACCAATCTTGTATCACATTTTATCCCTCCCGCTAAAAATCCTTAAATGACTTCCAATAAACCTTTATCCATTCTCCTTTGGAATGCGAATGGTGTTAGGAATCATACAAACGAACTAACTACATTATTACTTGACAAAAATATTGACGTGGCACTAATTACTGAAACTCGACTAACCACTAAACAGCACTTCAAAATACCACAATACCTGACATATCGTACTGACCACCCTGACGGAAAAGCACATGCCGGTACTGCTGTCATTGTACACCAATCCCTCTCCCATCACATACTCCCGTTAGCTACACATGATTTCCTACAGTTCACCGCTATCGTGATAAAAACCTTTTCCTTTCCGGTTACCCTTGCATCAGCGTATTGCCCTCCTAACCGATCCATATCCAATGCCCAATTCCGTTCTCTCCTCGACTCCTTAGGACATCACTTCATCTTGGGTGCAGACCTAAATGCCAAACATCAACAATGGGGTTCTAGAACCACGAATACTCGTGGCCGAACCCTGCTGTCTGCACTCAATTCCCAACGTTTTCACCTCCTTTCCCCCAACTCTCCTACCTACTGGCCTACAGATCCCAACCGTAATCCTGATCTCCTTGATTTCTTTATCCACAGCGGCTTAAGTCCCCTCAATTGTTCCATTACACGTCTAAATGAACTTTCCTCTGACCATAGTCCTCTAATCCTTAATGTTTCACTTGAACCCGTTCCCAAACCTTCTCCACCGTCATTTATTAGGGGTCCAGTTAACTGGGACCTTTTCCGCCAAATCATCTCCGATAAAATTGATCTTAACATAACCCTCAAAACTCCCGATGACCTTGATAGTGCCGTAAATTCCTTTACAACCACAATCCAACAAGCTGCCTGGACTGCCTCCTTCCCTAAAGACTCCTCCAGAATTCCTAAAAAGACCATTCTACCCCAACACCTCCTTGACCTAATCCACACCAAACACCGTGCCAGATTATTGTGGCAACGTACCCGACATCCTGCCGACCGCTGCTCCTATAATTATTACTGCAAAAAATTAAAACTGGAATTAGCCACCTTCAGATCACATTCCTTCAACTCCTACCTATCCTCCCTCTCTTCTCGCGACAATTCCCTTTGGAAAACCACAACCAAAATCCTAAATCCTCACCGCATTTCCCATCCCCTCCGACGAGATGATGGCTCCTGGGCAGCATCTGACGAAGATAAGGCTGAGGAGTTCGCCATTCACCTATCCAATACATTTATTTCACATCCGGAATCCCATCCTGCCCACACCGTAACAGTAGAAGAACTCCTTACATCACCAATCCCACTTTCCTTGCCCCCAAAAGCTATTCATCCTTCCGAAGTGAAATTTCAATTAAAAAAACTAATCCCCCGTAAAGCTCCTGGACATGATCTCCTTACCCCTCAAATCCTTCGACAACTTCCATCCAAAGCAGTCATATTCCTTACATATATCTACAATTGTATCCTACGCACCACCCACTTCCCTCTGCTATGGAAACACTCCACTATTATCCTTTTCCCAAAACCAGGCAAACCTCCCAATATCTCAACATCCTATAGACCAATTAGCCTACTCCCAATCCTTTCAAAAATTTTTGAAAAGATCCTTTTGAAACGAATCCTACCCATTATAGAATCCCAAAATATTCCTTCCCATCAGTTTGGTTTTCGCTCCCAACATTCTACTGTTCAACAAGGACTCCGAGTTGTTGATCATATTTCCTCAGCTCTAGAAAACAAGGAATACTGTTCGGGTGCATTTCTGGACATTGCACAGGCATTTGACCGGGTATGGCACTCCGGACTGCTCTTCAAGCTTAAAATCCATTTACCTCAGTCCTTGTACCTAGTCCTCCGATCCTACCTCTCTGACCGCTCCTTCCGAGTTCGCTGTGGAACAGAATTTTCCAATATCTACTCCGTTAAAGCCGGTGTTCCCCAAGGCAGCGTCTTGGGTCCCGTGCTTTACATCCTCTTTACTGCTGACATCCCTGTTCATCCCGATACTTTTCTTGCAACATTCGCTGACGACACCGCAATCTTATCATCCAACTCTGATCCCAACATAGCATCCTTAAATCTCCAAAACCACCTCACCTTGATTGAGCACTGGTGTAATAACTGGCGCATTAAAGTTAATGAATCTAAATGCCAACATATTACCTTTACACTCCGACGCAGTTCCTGTCCACCAGTACACTTTAATTCCATCCAGCTTCCTTACTCAGACACAGTCCGGTATCTTGGTTTTCATTTAGACCGAAGACTAACGTGGAACCCACATACTAGACTCAAAAGACAAGAACTCAACCGACGATACGGCCAGCTATACAGACTACTAAACAGAAAATCCAAACTTTCTATTGAAAACAAATTACTTATCTACAAGACAATACTGAAACCTATATGGACATACGGACTTGAACTGTGGGGGACAGCAAAAGCTTCTAACATCAAACGTATTCAATCCTTTCAATCTAAAGTCCTTCGAACAATAGTTGATGCTCCGTTCTATGTAAATAACAAAATCCTACACCATGACCTTAATATCCCATTTGTCCTAGACCTTATTCCAGAAAAATTCTCCAAATTTCACCAGAACCTTACCTATCATCCAAATCCCCTTGCACAATCTCTATCCAGCACCACCCATCCTTACAATCCTCCTCGAAGGTTGAAGCGGCAGTGGCCCAGAGACCTTCTGTAAATAAGCATCTATTGGAGTTTTGGCAATGGCCAGATCCTCCACTCAAGCCCGAGTGTGTATGATTAGGTTAGTTCTTTTGTTTATATACATTTATTTTATTTTATTGTATTTATTTTTATTTTATTTTATTGTATTTATTTTTATTTTATTTTATTGTATTTATTTTTATTTTATTGTATTGTATTTATTATTATTAAGTTTCTGTATTATTATTATTTTTTTTATTTATTGTAAATAGAGTGTGAGTGTGTTCTCTGAACACTATTACAAATGTCCTTGATGTGACAGAATGTGATATTTCTAAATAAACAAATATAAAAAAAAAAAAAAAAATCATATATATATATATATATATATATATATATATATATTATAAGCTTTGTCCTTGGGCACCCACTTCAAAACGAATGAAGTTTTAAATTAATTTTCTTCATCGATTATAATTGCCCAGAAAATAAGAATTGATTTCTCCATCTTATGAAACCTTGTATTATTTTATTTTATTGTTAATTTGTCGTTTGATTACTAACTGATATAGTGTACGAATAATTCGAATGGGCCAACTAGTTTATATAAATAATAGTCTGGCATATATTGTTGATTATTTTTAAAAAAATTATGATACTATAATTGAAGAATAAAAAAATAAATAAATATTTTTTTTTATTTAAAGATGAGGTAGAAGATGATTAAAACAAAGAGCAAGAGTTGGCTAAGACGGTAAGTTGGGAGGTGACTGATGAGGGCAGAAACTCAATGTACATTAATTAACAAGGTAATTGAGCTGTAATCAAGAGGCTTAAGCTTCTCCCGATAATTAGAGGCTCTTTGGCCTCTGTTTGCAGGGCGGTCATCTTCGGTCAGCTCTTAATCTCTCTCTACCATTAGTTCTCTCAATAATGAGAGCAACTTATAGCTATATTTACTTCCGATAAGCTGGATCCTATAGTTTATATCGGTCAGTCAGGGATTAGGCAGTGGTCTGTTATATTAACCATAATGCAATGACTTTGTAGAGGAATTATGTTATATATTTGTTAGTAATAAATAAAGTGAAGGAAAATATTAGAGATTATTTACAATTTATATATATATAATTTTTATCTCATAAATAACAAAAAGATCTCAGAAAACTAAAATCTTATAAAGCAGCTGGAACCGATAATATTCCAAGTGAATTAATTAAGAAATGTGGAGAAGATGGAGTTTCTAAAATATATTAATTGGTTAATAAGATCTAGAAGAATGAGATATTGCTTGAAGAATTAAAAAAATCTATTGTTATTCCGATTCATAAAAAGGGCTTGATGATGTAATAACTGATTGTAATAACTATAAAGGTATCTTACTCCTTCCGGTATGTTATAAAATATTTACATTAATCCTTATTAATCGAATCAAGGAATACGACGAGGAAATTATCGAAGACTATCAATGATGATTTGAACAGAACCGTTTAATTATTAATCAAATATTTTCTTTACGGCAAATATTGAACAATGGTGTTGTTTATTAGATGTATGTGGATTTCAAAAAGGCTTATGATTCTATTGACCCCCAGGAGCTGTATAATATTTTAATCGACCAGGGGATTTATAAAAAAAAAAATGTAAATATAGTTAGGATGTGATTGAAGGAAACGCTCAATAAAGTAAGAATCGGTAATTATTTATCATAAAAGTTTGAGGTTCATTCGGCTTTGAGACAAGGTGATTCCCTTTCACCTGTCCTGTTTAATTTGACATTAGAACATGCCATTAGGAAGATAATGCTTACCGAAAATGGGTTGAATCTGGGAACATTGGAACATGGGTAGATGGGAACATTGCGCTAAAGCCGATCTTAAGGGACTGGGTTCGGATGGCTACCGAATGAGGGGCCGAGTGGCCGAATGGGCTAACGTGTGTGTACAGCACCGCGAGTTGCCAAGCAACCAGAAAACCAAGTTTTGAGATTAAAAAAAGTACGAGTTCGCGTCTCGGTGCCAGAGGGGATTCAAAATTCCCCGTCCTCACCCTCCGGTCGGGAAAAATCCCGTATAGAATAAAAGGCGTAGTAGGGAAGAACAGAAAAAAAAGGGATGGCTACCGGTGGAGGAAAGTGTGAAGACGGAAACGAAAATAGTACCTAACTTATTATAATTGTAGGTGGTCACTAAATAACTTTCTCTAAATAACGAAAACAGAACGTTTACATATAAATGTGTGGGAAGAGGTAGATCTTACAATTATTTCAAAGCTTTTGTAAAGATTGTACTCAAGGAAGAATGTTTTTCTTTTTACTTTTTGTTTCTTAACTATTTATTTAATTGGCTATAGCGCTTCTGCTAAATCTCCAGTTTAGTATCAGGGACGCGGTTGAGATAGTAATGCAGAGGTCTCTTACAGTCATGCTTTTCCCTCAATAGTTCGAGGGACAGCCTTGTTTGGAGTTCCCTTGCCAGATTGTAAACAGTGTATAAAGGCATGTCTGTATTATTTTACTTTAAGTTTATTTTATTTTTATACATTTGGATACTAGGACACTGTGGTTTGGCAGGTAATGAAAATGCTGACCGATTAGCAAAAGAAGATTCCTGAAAAGATTAGCCAGATATGCTAATTCCTTTCTTGACGGCAAAGAAGCTAATCAAAACAGCAATCATTGAAGAATTGGAACAGAAACGGCAGTTGGAGTTAGAAGAGAAGCAATGGGCTTCATTACAAGAAAAGAATGGAAGAGTGCCAGTGGATCTCCCTAGAAGTGAGGATGTTGCACAGTTCAGAATGAAAACCGGACATGACTATTTCCAAGCATCTACACCGTATTGGAGTTGTCGAATCAGCAACATGTCCACTGTGTCGACAAGGATTTATGACTGCTCTGCATCTACTGACTTGTCCCGCACTACAAGACATTAGAAAGATAGCCAGGACAGAAGATGAAATTTATTTGGCTGCTAGACGTTGCATGACTGAAAGAGCTCAAGACGATCAAGGCATAAGATAAAAAAAAAAGTTATTTTTATTTATTATATATATACTTTTTGATTATTATTTAGTTGTTATTGCTCCTGTTTTATTTTATTTATCTACATTTTCTGTAAATATGGTGCAAATGTACTCTTTTCTTACTATAACTACTGTCCATATTGTGACAGAATGTTATATCACTCAGTAAAAATAGATCTGTTAACAAAATTACAACAAATTATATCATTATTTTATATTTTCTCATTGTTTAGTTCCTCCAAAATGGAAAATATATTTTTTTTTATTGGGTTACATTTGTTTTTGTAATTCAATTGAGTTAACTACAGATATTCTACACTTTGTTTCTACAGATATTCGATCACCACCTAACCATTGTTTTATATAGTTTTTTTTAAATAAAAAATTCTCAAAATTAAAAAAAAAAAAAGCCCTCAAAATTAAACCCTTGATCCGCTACTGTTTATTTGGATTAGAATTATTGTTCACACATTAGGGTATTTATAAATCTAATAAAGTCCACTAGGTATGAACCCATGTCATAAGCTTATTTAAATTTGTTTTTTTTTCCACATTTTCATTGTGAGGTTTTTTAGACAACTATTTAGTTCGTGGTACAGATCGCTTTTTATTAAATTATTAACATCCACCTGGAACTCCGTAAATAGCTTCATTTCATGGAAACCTACAGCTATTTTATTTGCGAAAATTCTCGTAATTGGGGCTTTTCAATCTGTAGATCGACAAACTTCGGCGACGTTAAATTAGGTACTAAAAACTCGTAAATAACCATTTGCCTTCCACTTGAATCGAAAGATAATTTGATTAAAAATCGAGAAAAAAGGTGACCTACAAATATATTGGGCCGTTTGGCGTATATAATCTCGTTATTTTGAAATTTTGGGGGTGTAAGTAACGCTAAACGGCTTAATATTTTTGGTGGCCATCTTTTTTCTCGATTTTGTGCTGAAATTATCTTAGGATTCAAGTGGAAAGCAACTGGGTATTTACGAGTTTCTAATACCTAATTAAATAGAATAAAGTTTGCCGATCTCCAGATTGAAAACACCTCAATTCCGAGATTTTTTTACAAATAAAATAGTTGTAAGTTACGATGTGATTTACGAAGTTTCAGGTGGATATTATTAATTTAATAAAAATCAGACTGTACAACGGACTAATTCTTTAAAAGATATTTTCAGATTACGAAATGTTGTAATTTAAGTAATATTAAGACTGATACTTCATTTATAATTATATATTTTTACTTCGAATTAAAATACTTGGTTTTAAATATTATCTGCTTTCTAATATGGTATCTTATGTTCCTATTAATTAATAGCAGGTGTCTAGAACAACAGTCAACAAAATGACGAGATCTTCCTTCAGTATGGACAAATGGAGAGCTCTTACTGGCTGTAGATTCTAATGCTCTATTTAATGGAGTAATAAGCAATAGGGATATGTATGAGGCTCATAATAATTATACCGAGATGTTTCCTTGTTCCTCTTCCTCCAGAGCTCAGCCTGTCATTTTCAGTTGGGAGAGAGAGTGTATGCACTAAGCACCATGATGAAAGCTAAATGACTTTCGCGAAGGGGGATTTATAATTTAGCAGCTACGAGTGGGTTTCATTCTCCTGGAGTAAAATATCTCTCTGATTAACGTTCCAATGTAGTTCCTTATTATCTTATCTTAAATACCCATATTAGCTTGATTCTGTTTCAAATTAATACTTGTTTCTAATAATTATAACTCCAAGACAAAACGAAAAAAATATTTTATTAACTAGCTATCAGTATAATTACGTTTTTATTTTTAAAAAAATGTTTCACGTATTGTTCTATTTTTCTAGGGTTTTTATAATGGAAGGTCCATAATTAATTAATAAGAAAGGTTTGTTAAGCACCTCTAACATTGGTTATTATTTTATATATAATATCCTTGTCGAGGTTTCAGGTTTCTGACTAGTGTTGCCCAAATACGAGACCGAGACGAATCTTGGTCTTGCAAACTCAATCTTGGTCATGATCTTGGTCTTGCGCAAGAGTCTTGCAGTTACTTATTAGTTAATTACTACAGAGATATTACTGTATTTTCTTAGATAGGAGAAACCTAACTAAGCCCGAATGAAAAATTAGGGGAGTTAAATGCAAAAGTAAATTGGTTTTATCAATTATTAACATATAGTAACTAAGATTGTCAAGTATTAGTAACTATTTTGCCTTAATTTTTATTGAAAAAATCGATTTTTTTTTAACAGTCCTGGTCTTGGTCTTGCAACAGTTAGGCACCCTTGGTCTTGGTCTCGCAAAGTGCAAGACCAAGACCTATTTTGGGCAACACTATTTCTGACCAACCTTCGAGGACAATTTATTCTATTATTGGAAACAATACAATTACTTTAATACGTTATTAAGAATACTTCTATTTATATGTAATACAAATTATATAAATCTTTACTATACCTGGTTCCTGTGAACTATTATATATAATCATCTCGACATTAGTTGTTCTGTATTTTAGAGGAAGGAAATATGAGTATAAGGCTGAAAGAGGAAACTGTAAATGTTCATATGTAACCTATTTGACTTGTTTACTGGAATAATGACTTTAACAGTCAGAAAACTTTAAAATGTTAAATAGGTAGGACATTAATTAATTTTTTTTTATATACTTGTACTCATGACAAATGGTTTACAAAGTATGCCGAATACTTTTACAAATGACAATTAGTTAATAGCTGTCATAAACATTCCAAAGACAGTATTGAAAATGGAATTTTATTTATTTATTTTTTAATTATTTTTATTGAATATTAATACATTCCGCCACATTGAAGGGCATTAATGTTAAGGCTACATTCACACAATACGTACATAAAAATAGTAACTATGATATAGATAATAAAGAAAAAGAATTATAGAAAAATAAAATAAGTAAATTAATATGCCTGTGTTACAAAAAATGAAATAATAGACAAAAGCTAAATGAAATTATAGTAAATAAAACACATTCACACCTATATACAATATATACAAACAATGGAATAGGTAAATATTAATTGAGTCATTTGATGTTGAAATATAATTTTAAATAAATAAAAAAAAATTTTAATATTATTTAAACTTAAAAAGAATACTGTGGTATTTTCTGGCCTTAAATATTTGTAATATCTAATATCTAAATTAGATTAGGTACAGAATATATTTTAGTTTTCGATATAAAAATTTATATTTAAATATATTTTTAATACAAAAATATTTAATTTTTTATATTATATTTAATATTTTCATTAGAAGTTATATTTAAATATAATTAATAAGTTATCAAATATAATTAAATGTATTTAATAAGTTATAAAATATGTTTAATATTGTAATTAAAATATATTTAATGTTTTAATTAATTAATATATATATAAATTTAAACTAAAGATTCATATCATGTAAAACTAGAAAAGAAAATTTTGTAAACAATTGTAATTCATGTAGTATGTATTTAAGGCATGGAGCATGAAGGTGAATCAAATAAGCGATAGGAAAATATATATATATATATATATATATATATATATATATAATAAGACTATAATATATATATATAATAAGACCATATTCACATATAGCTCATGACCTCAATACTTATTATAGATTCGACTTTCTTTTTCTCTTTTTTTTTTTTTTCTGTTTCAACAGAAACAGATTTTACTGTTAAGAAGAATATACATTTATTTTTTCTGTATTTTTTATTTTTTCTAAAAGGGTTTATTTATGTTTTAACATCGTAAATAGTTTTAAGTATCTTAGTATGGTTTCAAGAGTTTTTTATATAGATTTTTATATTTTATTTTGTATATAGTATGTATAACCAATATTTTTTTTCTTTTCTTTTCTTTAATGACCTATCATTATCTTAATTTGTTATGTTTGTTTTTATCTGGCCAGATGTAAAATTTTAATTTCTGTACTTTTTTGTTATTCTGAAGGGACTTCGTCCCAGAATAAAATTATTTTTCTATTCTATTCTATTCTATTCTATTCTATATTTAATATTTAAATTAGGGTTAGAATATTTTTGATTTTTAAGTATTAAATATTTGCTATTAAAGGATGCGAATCGAAAATATATAACTAACCTATTAAATATGATGTACAAGAGCTGGTATATCATATTATATAATATTAAGTATATTACCTGAGACTATCATGTCTCCCTTTTCTGTCGTCCAATAGTTGATGGATGTGGGGTACGCCTCCGTGTTGCACTCCAACGTTACATCCTGGCCTATGTAGGCACCTTCCAGCTGATTTGGGATGGACAGCATTGGAGGGACTGAAAATAAAATAAATCGTACTTATACAGATAGGTGTATTAGAGCATACATCGATGTTTGATATAATGACAAAAGATCATTTGAATTACACTATTCTAAAAAAGAAATGTTGTACTCCCTTGAGAAATTTTCCCTGATTTTTATGTGTACTAAATTCGAATTAGAAGTTCAAAAATTGTACTAGGTACGATTTTTGATAGGATGAAGTTATAAATAAAAAAAACAACTGAAATAGTATGTTTTTTCTTACTTCATTTATCATTTTTTTTGTGAATAACATTAATAATATATAAAATATTTCATTCAGACCATAATATTACTTTATGTCTAGTCAATGTGTATATTTTTTTCTTTTATAGTATTCATTAGCTGTCTCCCGTTGCAGTGTACCACAGTAGTACAACAAGGATTTACCACATATCTCTTCCCCATTTGAGCTATATATAAATTAATGAAACCATTTTCCGTGTTTTTAAATTTTATTTTTGTGCATGTAATATATTAGAATAACGGAGAAGGTTGAAGATTACGTAACAGATGAGTATTTTCCTCATGTGAATCCTTTATCGTGTTTAAGTAAAAAAAAAAAACTACCGCTAGCATGACGATGTATGGCATTGCAAAGTTGTTTTCCCAGTAAAATATCTTTAACAACAATGGAACTGTAAGTGGACACTTTATCTAAAACAAAGATTGACCTTTTATGCATATTGGGGCAATAACTCTATATATTATTTATAAAAGGTGTTTTTTTGTCGGTGCGCCATAACTTCCTCATTTCTTCATCAAATCCAATGATTGACCTCTCATTTTGAAGATTTTTTCTCCTTTACATGCGAAAAATAGTCATATCCTCCCGAAATTTCTTGAAAACTTGTGTAGGAAAAGAAACTTTATTTGCGAATAACTCAAAAAGTAAGCATTTTTCTTTATTGTACTCATGATATTTAGAAAGACTACTAAATTAGATACAAAAAAAAAAATTCGTAAAAATCGGACAACTATTAACAAAGATACAGTCTATTAGTTTTGATATACTTAATAATTTCTTCCTCTTTAAATATATTGCATTTGCTATTCTACTGCACAGATATATTAACTTTATTATTTCTTAAAGGCATTTGTTTGTTCTTACATTTTATTTTTTTTTAATAATTTAGAAAATCCCATGATCGAGACTTTATTTTGTTTTTATAACCTTTATTATTTTTCCAGTCAGTGTTTAAAAATAGGACCTAGCAAAGCAATTTGTACAAATATTTTGGTCTATTATGTTAAATGGAATATTGTGATCGACCAAGGAAAAAATATTAATTGCTTCCTTACATAATGCATAGGATATTCCTATTTCCATATTGTTTTGCTATTTATTCACGAAATAAAATTTTCTGCGAATTATTTGTACGGGCCAACTAGTTCTTGATTATTATTTTTTTGTTGATTTTTTCCGATTAAAAAACAAATTTCCGATATAAATGCTCAGTTATTGTCCGATTAAATAAATTATTATTTAGTCGACAATGATCCAAGTCTTGTCACTCTCTTTAAAGACCATCTTTTCATCCATTAGACCTTTTTTGGGACAGGGTCCTTCGTTTTTACTTATATATATATATATAGTAAGGGAAATTATTCTAATCGTGAACATTTTCGAATCTGAGTTTTCAACGGAAATATGTTTTGACGTCCCGTTAGTCAAAATAACCAAGTCCCAGAAAATGGTCTGTGTGTGAACAGCGTAGCTCAAAAACAAAAAGTCTTAACTGATATTGCATATTTAAAGTTTGTCTAGGATGTTACATAATTTTTTTCGTCAAAATCAGCAAACCAAAGTGCCACTTTATATAATAGATTTATCATTTTAACATTTTCACGATTTTTCCGTAAACCGCCCTAAATATTTTAATTAAACTCGGTATATTGGTGTATTATTAAGTTTTTTTTACAATCAACTAGGTCTTATCCATATTGATATAACTTTACAGAGCTTAAATGCCCAATGTGCATAGACATCTTCCTCTATAGTACCTTTAATTTGGTTTATTTTAAAAATTTTACTCTCTCTTGTTGACAATAACTATAAAAAATGGCTAAATATAAAATATGAAAGAATTTGATAATTGGAAACTGGAGAAAAAAATACAACTGTTTATTTAGGTCGAAAATAAATCTCCGGAAATACTAGTCAGAAGGCGTAGTATTTGATATATTGTTGGAAAGTGGAGAATGTTTTAAAAAAAACAATATCTAATACAAAGTTTTAACATTTAAGGAGAGTGATTATACATAATAATTTGTGAAAACTAATATTATTTAACGGAAATCACATGTTTCCAAAGAAAATTAAATGAAGTTCGCTTAATATATGTAAAATTTTTAAAAAACTATTTAAGTTTGAAAAGTATTAAAAGTATGTTTTTTATACAAGTCAATGACATTGTTTAAAAAACATCATATCATTATATCATGGATATGTAAAACACATGCTTATAACTTTAAATACATTTACTGTGGTTTGATAACTCTAGATCCGATATTATATTTAAATAATTTCGTCGATTTATTCCAAAAAATAATTCCCTTTGTGAAGTCACAACTTACAATTAGTGTGACCACTTTTGACCTGTCGATGATATATTTAAAATCAAATAATTGTATTTTGGGATATTTTCTAAGGATGAAAAATAAGAATTTAATTAAATGTAAAAAGCGTTAGAGATTTAGTTACTATAATTTTCACTGTGTTGTTCCGTCCTTTCATACTCATAATTAAATATATGTACATTGAAATCTCTTCTAGTCTATAGAGATCAGAAACTGAAGTTATGTAATTCAGATAGACTGATGAAGTTACATCTAAGTTTTTTATAGACTACAATCGATAATATAAATAGGGTTTATTTTATTGTCACTGTTATAATGCGTTTTTGTATTGATGAATATGACCGATATTCAAAAATAGGTTGCTTAAAGTTAAACTTCATTAAAAATGCACTTCAAAAACTTCTTGCAATAGCTCGATATCGCCAGACAAGAATGCTTTTCGAAGTAGAACGGTAAGTGAAAGTTGTGCGATGCGCGCACCAGATTTTTTTTTTTTTTTTAGATCTCTGCATTCTATTATTTTCCCAATAGAGTTTAGTGTTATTACTTACTGCTACCTTAATTTTTGATTATCTGGGGTTATTCCCACAATTGCACTCTGATGGTAAAAGTCTGAAATAATGAGGTAGGATTACCAAGTTATATGGAAATTCTCTCCCTGGGTATGTTCATTCTCCCTATGCCAGCGTCTGAAACTTATTTAATCAAGGATCAGTCAGTTTCACTGTCAATTTAATTACAGTTTGGGTGAATCAGTATAGATTTCTATCATTCTCATCTTGAAAATCAGAGTGTATTACCAGCACCTCATTTTTTACAATCATTCTAAACTGGATCCTATGTCCCTAATAAATCAGGGACTGCATCTTGTTCTTTTACTTTGAAAGTCTTTACAGAGTACTGAGAACTTGCTTTACAACCTGTTTGTAAAGTAATGCAAATTTCAAAAGAACTTCAATAGCAGTGGTAGAAGTGGTATTTTGAAGGTAACAATACTGATTTTTTAATATTTATATTTATTATGAAATCAGAAATCACTAATTGTGTACACAACGTTACAAACAAGTTCTGAATATATGTTTACACTGTAAGTAACATAAATTAATCAACTTCCTTTAGTCTGGGATAATTTCTTTTTAATTTTATGTTGTGACCCTGACGATATCCCACACAATTAGGCCAACATGTCGACTGCAAATTAAATTGTTCATCATTTATAATCTAAATATAAATTGTAAATTTCTCGATGCAAACATTTATTAAATTATTAACAAGAATGTAAAATAACAAACAAATTAAACTCTGATATTTCAAGTCTGATTTCTATCTGAAGAATAAAATACATTATTCACCTAATGCAATTTCTGTACTTTTGCAAGTTGTCGAGGTGCTATACCTCGTTATGGCGTCAATTCTTGGAGTAATAAAATGCTCGTTCTCTTCCTATGATTGTTATCTTTAAGTGTTCTTAAGGTATTTTCAGAAGGAAGAGGGCTCCAGAGTTCCATGAAATTCAGTCCAATTAGTTTCAGCTGGAGTTCCAGCGAGTCCTTTTCTATCGTTAAATAATGGTCTCTTCCCCATCTTCTTAAATATAATCCACTAAAAACATGGAGGCCCACTTGGGATTTCCTGTTTTCCTCTTAACTAAACTTTTGGGAGGATTATACTATCTATTATTGGAGGAATTATTCACCAATTAAAAAATGTATATATATATATATATATATTCTCTTCTCAGTAAAATAAACGTAAATAATAAAGGTATTATATATATATATATATATATATATATATATATATATATATATATATATATATATGTATGTGTGTGTGTGTGTGTATCAATTAATTTTTTATTTATAATTCATAGTATTAGATGGCAAAATGTTTATTTAGTATGATCTTTAAACACCTTATCTGACTTAAAAAATTAGAAA
Source organism: Nezara viridula (assembly GCA_928085145.1). Lineage (NCBI taxonomy): Eukaryota > Metazoa > Arthropoda > Insecta > Hemiptera > Pentatomidae > Nezara > Nezara viridula. The sequence continues at coordinate 77,455,745 of OV725080.1, forward strand.
TAATTGACTGAGTAGGAAGAATTGGTTGGGATCCAGTCAACAGTAAAAGAAGAAGAAATGTATTTTCTTTGTGCCGACGTTTCGGGCTTAAGGCCATCAGAGGTCCTCATCTGAAATCTTCAAAACAACTAAACGGCACTCGTTTTAAAAATATACATATATATTTGTCTGTACTTCCACTTATGACAGCACCTTAAATAACTAACTCTCGATTTATTAAATTATTACTTATATTTCGAAATTCAGAAGCGAAAATTAAACTTTAAGAACAAAAAAACTTTAGAGAGCCATTAATAATATTAATTTATGCCGCAATTTCGCAAAACATAGACATGCAAAATAATTTTTTCAGATAATGAAATGGTTTAAAAATGAGTAAAATGGGATAACGCAGTAGGGGCAAGCTCGGAAAGTAATTTATAAAATGTTATTATTTTAATTTACTATTATTATATTATTTAATTAGTTTAATTTATATTTGTACTCCGGAGGCAAAGAACACCATGTCAAGTTTCTATATTTGTTCAGGGAGCCAATTTTCCATAACTTTGAGCCATTAAAATTTGTTTCTTTTTTATTTAATTACAGTGATTAAAAAATGGACATGGTGTCCTTTAACCCCGGGGAACAGACATTTATTAATTTAACTTGGTATTAGTCATTATTTTTTTTAATTACTTGTAAAGTAGTGGGTGATTTTATTAATAGGAGTGAGGTTATTTTATTTTAATATATGTTAAAATTGATTAGGATTTATAAATTAGTTTACCAAGGCAAGTAAATAAAATACTATTGTTATTTAAATTTATAATTAAAGAAAAAAAGATATTGCTTGTTTATAAAAAATCACATAGTAAACTTATAGATTATTTCTCAGTTACTAAAAATAAAAATAATACACTTTACATTTTATAAATAATCATATATAATAAGTAATTTTAATTTTAATTTTTATTTGTTTTTAGGAAAGGACCTCACTCAAATAGCGTCTGTCTTTGTATAACAAACATTATTACTCTTATGGTATTACAAATATTTTTTCATTCATATACTACATTACAAATATTATTTGTTATGACAGTTAAAATAACGCCAATTAAATTAAATCTCAAACTTCCGTAAAAACACACAGAATATTAAAAAAAAAATACATACATTTTATTTTTTAAGTATTAATAAACTATGTTTTAAAATTCAATTAAAAGATTGGACAAAGAAAACAAACAAATAATATTCAAAAGACAATATTCCAGATTACCCCAAGAATTCTCTATCATCTATATATATGTAATAAGTATTACATTATATTTAATATATTATCCAAAGTATAGATTACAACAGTAATATTTTATATTATAAAGCATCTCACAAATGTATTGCTTGTTATAAATAAATTGGCATTTTGCGAGCTGTAGTCAATGGTTTTTATAACAAAAAACATATATTATTTAAGCAATTTTAATTAAACATTACTTTGATAGATACCATCAAAATGTCCATTCATAAATGAATAATATAGCGCTTAAAATATAATCGATAAATAAAAAAAAATGTTCATTCTTAATAAAATTTAAATGTTACTATTATTTAATTTTCTCTACTCTTGTCAAATTGAACATTGATTGAGTAAAATCATTGAATTTGAACTTGAAATAATTATACATTTACATACCGTATATACACCAACATAATGAGCAAATATAAATATTCAGTAATAAAGTGATTCAGGCTATTCCTAAGTTTAGACGGATATAACTAATGTACACGCTTAAGGATTAAATGAAACTTTACAAAGTATTAAATTAACATTAATATTTAGTTCTTGTTTATAATTCAGTCTCCATTATGTAGCAGTAAAAATTTATATTTACAGTCTTAATCTGATAGTCCTTACTCTTAGTTATTTACTAAAAGCAACGTTCTTCATATAATCCTATCTATTTAAGACTTATTACTTACTGTTAAATAGAAAACAAGCTGTAAAAAAATATAAATATATACAACATATTCTACCTTTAATATCACGCTTCGTTGTAAAGTATTCGCACCAAATAATCCTTTTAAAAATATTGATTTTTTTTTTTTTATAAAAAGTACTTGCACACATATTGAGTAAGTTCTGGACTTAATGGGTAAAGCCGGTTAAAGTCATCAAGCTCTCTATTTACAACTTGGATCACTTTCGGGAGATAAAAGTTCAGAACATATTTCACGGATCGCGCTACGATGCTTCTTATGAAACCACCCTCTTCGATGGTCACTTCGATATCTTCTATGAGGAGAACATCGACGTCTTTGGAGAGTACAGCGCAGCCATCGCCGTTAGTGTCAGTAACTACCACAGTTTTTGCAAGAGCTGAGTTTCTGTTTGCCCTGATCCTCAAGTGACCGGAAGTTTCGAAAATCCGCACGAACTGAATATGGTACTGGTACGCGACTTCAAGCGAACCCAAGCCGATCGTGGTCTCGATGCTATATTGGGTCATAGTCCCCTGAGATTTGGTTGTCATGTTGGCATCGCCAATCCTCCGGATAGTGGCCAGGTCGTGAACAGAACCAGAGCAGAAGTGCCGCTGGACGAGCCAATTCCCGTTGAGAACTTCTGGGAGGCTGATGTTCCTCATGCTTCTGCTTGTTACGAATTCGTTCCCATGTAGTATGATGTCATCCACAACTGTCGAAATATCAAATGGACTGATCACACTTGCAGAAGCTGAAGAGAATATCCCTATAAGGATTAGAGGTAACATATTGTCGACAAAACAATTATTGTAACGAATACTCTACATTTAAAAAACCTAAAAGAGGAAAAGAGGCAACTATATCACTAAAGATAACGACAGATTGCTTAAACAAACACTTTTCAAGTAATTAAGAGCTGCTATCGTAGAGTATTAGACAGACTCAATATAATCCTTTGAGTAATGTTAAGACGTATATGATTTAAGGTTGACGTTATATGACAGAATCCTAAAATTTCTCTTGCCAATTCTTATATATAATAATAAAATATCTATCAGTATGTTACATTCCAGTTTCTTGAAAATTAATTTAAATTTTTTTGTTTCAATTCTCCTTACCTATTCTCAAATGAAATTATCCGCAATATTCCAAATGATATCGATTTAACCCAATCCAGATAACCTAAAGAAGACATTTCATCCTTCATGAACTTCGAGCCCATCCAATTCCACACAGGAAGGAGGTTAGAAACTACCTTGCATCCTTTTCGATTGCTGATAACTCTCCTTGGTGAATAGATGATGGCCTCGGGATCTCCAAATATAGAACTATAATTAACTAACCAATGGCTAGTTTCTCTTCATGTCAGTCAATTCCATAAACCAACTCACGAGTTGTATTTTAGTTAATAAAGTTTTAAATTTTAATAAACGAATATAAAGAATTTTTTTATTTTGAAAAGTTGTGACAATGAAGTGCTAATTTCCAACTGGTAATATGACCATCTACCCCATTTGTAAAAACCTGCTACATGACAGATTTTCAGATTTAAGGAATGAAATGAAATGATTTTGAGTGTTAGTATCACAAATATAGAAAACTAATATGAATATTAATACCAAATCTTTAGCAAAATATATTTTACATTTCCCATAAAGAATGAGGTAAAAAGTAGATTTAAGATAATTCGTGGCATGTTCCAGAAAAGTTTATATATGACACTTTCATTTCCTAGAAATGCAAACTGACACTGAAAAGATCGAAATGCCTTGTAAATACGTATGAGATAAGTCCACAATAGGTGCGGTTTGAGTAAATATTCAATTATTTTATATTTTTTAAATTGGAATAATTATATAGAAGAGATTACTCTTGATAGATGAGATTACAGGTGCATGTATATGAGGCCTAAACATTTGAGAAGGATAACTTTATTTGAAATCAGAGATGGATTTTTATTATTATTATACTTTGTCAGGAGGTTCAGAGAAGAATATCGTTCACTAACAGAATGTTATTTCACCCCATACAGATAGGAAGGTAAGGGAAGCGGGGAGGTCAAGTTGGCCAATGCATGTGCATAGCACCGTTTGAGAAGTTTGAAATAGAAACTAGAGTTTCAATTCTGGTGTCCTGTAGAACTTTTAACTCGGCATGATTCCCCGCCCTCTTTCCCGGTCCTGGAAAACCCCGTTAGATAGGAAAGTAAGGCTCTTCAAAACTCTTGCTCGTCCTGTCACTGCTTATGGATCGAACCAAAACGGAACCAGGGTTGGGCATTCAACAAAAATGAATAAATTAGTCTTAAGGTCTTCACACCAGAAATCCTTAGATACATTTACGGCCCTCTTAAGGAAATGAGAAGCAGGAACCAGCAATTGACTCCTATGACACTTCCTAACTAACTTTTATAAAAATCAGAGGAATACGGTGGGCATGTCTTGTGTCCACGATGAAAACCAGTAAAGTACCTAAAAAAACTTTCTCTTGTGAAGACATTATAAGAAGAATCGATATGGATAAAGTTAGGTGGTTCGACAACGTGGAAGAAGATTCAAGAAAACATAACTCTCGTAAATGGAAGCTCAAATTAAAACAGAACTGACTGGCGGAGATTCTGAAGAAAGTCAAGATTCGTTAATGGATCGTTACGCCATTGACATTTGTTGAAATGAATTTCTAAGGTTATTTTAGCACTAGTGCTCTCTGAGGTCTTCAATGATAATTATATTATTTGTTTCTGCGCTGCCTGGATTTTTTTGAGTGTTGATATGTTAATTATTTAGAGAGATTTAAGACTTCATTCAGAAATATTCAATAATATTTTAACAGCATTTTAATATTCTTGTTCCATTAACTAGCTCTGCGTGGTCTGGGAATCGTTTCCTAAAGTAAATAAATCCAAACACTTTGGATCTCCGCAATAATCTCAATGAATTAACAACGGTCGGCAATAGACCAACGTATAACAGTGGTTTCGAAGATATTGAAAACCCGAAAAAAAATCAACAAATCTCAAATTATATTTGACCTACGGTTTCAATACCTCGACACTGACCAGCACTTAAGAAAGAAATATTGAAAAAAAATCTATCTCAGGATAACGGGAGCGATCTATGATTAGAGCACTAATGAATGAAGGGGAAAGATCAATACTGAAACTGGCCGATTAATAACTCACGTTATGATCTGGAAGTATCTTTAGAAGAATGAATGCCTCAATGGAAAAGACCACATGAAGGCCAAATAGCAGATGGATTGATAGAATCAACAAAGATGCAATAGAGCTGTGTGCAGATAACTGGAAAGAAATAGCTCAAGATAGGCAGAGATGAGCTAGCAGATCCAAGATTTAATTTTTTTTTTTTTTTTTTTTTTTTTGGAGAAGTGAGGAGGCTTCAGCCTGAAAGCTTTTTTCTTCATAAAAATAACGATGATTACTTCGGAAAAAAATAAAGAAGTTAACTACCTATATGAAATGGTGTTTAAGTGATTCCTAAAGTCCTTTTAAATATACTTACACGAAAAATAATACTTTAAGAGATAATTTCTAATATTTTTTTCCATAAAACAAGGTTATATTTTACCATTTGGAAGTTCGTCGTAAACCAACGACTTCCTGTCCTACAGTTTCCTTTAACAATACTCCACCTATCCCTGTTGAGCAAATCCGATACCTAGGACTCCACCTGGACAAACGACTAACATGGAATCCTCATACTAGACTGAAACGACAAGAAACCGCTCGACGTTTCCGATTACTTCAGCACTTACTAGACAAACGCTCTAAACTTCCCATTAATTACAAAAGACTCATATACTTGACTATAATAAGACCTATTTGGACTTACGGAGTTGAGCTATGGGGCTCCACTAAACCATCGAATTCCTCTCGCATCCAATCCTTACAATCCAAAATCCTTCGTAAAATCCTCAATGCTCCTTACTTTGTCACTAATAAAATTATCCATAAAGATCTTAATGTTCCTTATGTTTCAGATCTGGCCCAATCCAGATACCTATCCTTCCATAATAAACTTCAGAATCATCCCAACCCTCTCGTTTCTAACCTTGCTTCCTCTTCAATTCCTGATAACCCTCCGAGGCGTCTGAAAAGAAGATGGCCCCGTGATCTCCTAATGTAGTCATATCATTAGAGTGTTACCATTGGGTAGTTACTCAGCAAGTGTATTCATGTCATTATATCAATTATGTCCAAATTTACTTGATGTATTATGTAATACAGTTGTAAATGTCATAAAGAAATAAAAAAAAAAAAAATTTGGAAGGGGGGGGGATTCAGCCCTAAAGCCTCCTCACCCATAGATCCGCCCGTGCAGAGATGGAAAAGGCTAGTTAAAGTGGTAAAACAGCTTTTTTAAAAAAAAATCTGAATTAAAGTATGACAAAAAATAAGCACTAATATCGTTGACTTAATAATAATATAAATTAAATTATTTGTTTGGATGTTTTAACTTTAATTGTTTGAATTGATTGGCTTGGTGAATGGACATTAGTGACGTATCAGACTTGAAGTACTATACCAAGAAGCATCTCTCCTCTTGATTAATTTTCACTGTGTCATGGACACTTAATTACATTTGCAATGCTATCAACCATTGCTTTCATAGAATTAAACGATATAATATATATAAATGTTTTTGGGCTTTCGTTACAGATTTAATTATTTGTTGGGATGTTTTAACTTTAATTGTTTAATTGTTGCAGGCGAAGGTATAATTGTAAATCAAGAAAGTGTATGTTATTCTAAGATAAAAAAAACCTTGTCTGCAGTACCAGAGCCGCTGCTTTAAAAAATGGCGGCTGATTTTAAGAATATTAGGCCAGTAATTTGAGGATCGAAACGGGAAATCCATTACGAAAAATGTGAAAAAAAATGTTTTTATTTTTTTAACATGTATATATGGGTTTAGACATGTTAAAAACAAAATTGCTAACGCAGGCTACCTAGGGAAATCTTTTTACAGCCAAAAAAGTCAGAATTGTTTCGATATTTTTTTGATTTTTCACATGTAACTCCTGAACGATGCATAAAAGAAAAAGATTGTGCGTCGAACGGGTACTTAAACTTTATAATTTGGTTATGTGGTAAGGTATAAAACGGTCAACTAACTTAGCTGATTTTTACCTGATTTGTCAAAAACTGAGATAAATTACTTTAAATAGCCATGTAATTTGGACATGTGTTCTCTAAGAGGAAAAATCCATAGAATCAAATTTCGCCTCCAGCGAGTACTAACTAATTTAATGTACAGTAAAGTATGACGAAAAATAAGTTGTTTTTTTTCTTACCCTCCACAATGTTTATTGAAACAATATACATATATAGTATACATAATAATACAATATATACATGTAAAAAATTCCATCCACTGCCCGGGTTCACTTTAAGGATTGGGGATACCTAAGGGTTACATATGTGGCAGAAGGCCTTGTGACTTATTATATCATTACGACGAAAAATAAGCACTAATATTGTTGACCTTATAATAATACAGATTAAATAATCTGTTGGGATGTTTTAACTTTAATTGTTTAAATTGATTGACATGGTAAATGGACAGTAGTGGTGTATCTGACTTGAAGTACTCTATACCAAGAAGCATATCTCCTCTTGATTAATTTTCATTGTGTCGTGGACACTTAATTACATTTGCAATGCTATCAACCATTGATTTCATAGAATTAAACGATATGATATATATAAATGTTTGCTCACAGCGTATTTCACTAAGTGTATGTCCCTAATATTCCTTTACAATGAATAAAATCTTTTAAAGCATTTTGAATATTTCGATTTTTTTTTTTTAAATGTGTTGTAAAATTTCAGGTGAGGAGGTGGGAGGTGGAAGACCTAATCAAAGTAAAGCTAGATTCAAAAGATTCAGTTGTCTCTGAAGTTGGTTCCGTGATAAGGAAAGGATTTATTGCTTAGGGAGGAAAATTAAGTCAAGATTTATGTTTCCTTTTTAGGTTCAGGGCTACATTTACAGTCAATTTCGTTTCCTATAATGATTACTTATCGCTTTATTATTTATTACCGGACCATTATTCTTGAAATATTCACGATATAAAACAGTTTTGTTATTCACGGATCGCCGGGGTACTCTAAATGTCAGTTTACGCGAAACTTTCGTGCCATAATATATACATATATAATATCCAATCTATAATATAATCTTTTATACATGAATATACCAGTTATTTAAGTAATTATCCTGTTACAACGAGTTAATTATAAAACCTATTAACAGTAGACTCAAACCAATCCGAACGAGATTAAAAAAAAAAAGATTTGAACGATGAGCAATAATATTTTTTTGATAATAAAACTTTATTTATTAAAATTAAAAAAAAACTACAAATGCCTTCTGGCATATACTGTAAATGTATTCTTCATTGTTAAACTTTTCCCCCGAGATTAATGTGAATACTTGATTGAAGGCAATCCTTGGATGAAATTCTTCTTAATTTAGCCCTGCTCCTGAGATTTTAAAGTCTTCTTGTCGGAGAAGGTAGTGTGCATGCTAGTAATGTTCGGATTAGTCGATTAGGATGTCCAATAAGTGAGCCATGAAATTTTTTTTAATATTTCTTAATTACGTAAGTCACATGTAGTTTTTGTATCTGTTTATGAATTGATTTTTTCGTTTTTATAAAGCCCATTTATAAAGCCAGTTTCAAGCTGAATAATTAGCGGGATATATTGTCCTTGATTCCATTTTCTATTTTTCTTATAGTTTTTTGTAATCTCGTTCGTATAAAGGTAGTTGGTTTGTAGGAAAGTTTGTCTAGAATAACTCTACACATTTAGAATAATGACATCCTGTATACTGAATATATATTATTTATCTTAGGCTATAAGATACACGTGTTCTTATCAGTAATAATCAATTAGTTTAATTAATTAGATATATACTTACATTGGACTCTAAGCATGACCCTCTTGCTGATAGAAGGTGGAACTCCATTACTGGCAATACAGAGGTAGGCTCCCATATGAAGCCTGCTGACTTTGGTGATGTGAAGAACTTCACCGTCAACTACGTTCACTGTAACAACATAAATATTCATATTAGTATGTAATTTATACATCTTTTATTCCTATATATATATATATACTAACAGATCCAGGATTTAATTTTTGGGAGACTTCGGCCCGCAAGATTTTTTTTTTGTATGTATATATTAGGATAATTACTTCGCAAGAACGAAAGAAACTAACTACTTATATGAAATGGCGTGATTTTTGAAGTGCTATTAAATGTAATTAGATGAACAATAATACTTTGAGAGATCATGTTTTTCATAAAACCTGGTTACATTTTACTATTTTTGGGGAGAAGGGGGAGGGGAGAGTTTCAGCCCGAAAGCCCACCACCCTCCATCTCCGTAAACCCACCTGTGTATAAGGTATAAGGTATGTATAAGGTATATATATATAGCACAACTCTTACAATACAAGCACAAATACACAAAATTATTGCTTAGTCAGCCGTTGGCAAACCCACATGATTCAAGTTGAAACTTACTCATTTTTTTAAAACTATTAATTTAGCTTTCTGTTTTAAATTGGTCAACCAATATTTTATTATGTGAATGCAAGGAGGTTAAGATGTGCGGAGCATGTAACTCAGTGCAATCCACTGTGAATCCTCTAAAAAATAATGGATGCCTCAATAGTGGGCTTAAGGCCACGTTGAAAGCTAAAAATAAGATGGATAGATGGAATCAACAATGATGCAATAGAGCTTCATGCAGATAACTGGAAAGAAATATCCGAAAATAGGCAGAGATGGAGAAAGCTGATTATGGCGGCAAAGGATCTACTGAGTCTGTTATGCCACCAGAAAAAACCAAACCCAAAAAACATTTCAGTGCCGCTATACTACCTAATAATACAATACATAAAATGAATAAATATTTACTTTAAATAGATTATGGCTGGTGTTGTGATTGTTAATTGTGTTTTCCTTCTAATGATATATCGTTTGCCTCAATGTGAAATCGCATACAAGCAAACTAAGCAAATTGGTTGCGTTGTTTTTTGTCATTTTATTTTGTCCTAAACTTTATGAACAGTGAATTGTTTGTCTTTTCTGTTGGATATAATCTCTATTTACTCGTAATGAAAAAAAAAATTAAGGTTTGATGAAAATATGAATTTTAAAGATATTTTTAGTTATGTTGAAAAATTAGGGTGTCGGTTATGCAGTTTCAAATCGCGGCCGAATATACAAGATATTATGATGTCTAATAAAGTAAGCCGTAGAAGATTAGAAATTTTATCTCTTAATGTTACCCTTATCAAGTACAATCAAATAAAAAAATATATATAATTTTGTTTTGTTAACTCATAAAATGTTTCATTTAAAAACATTATAATATAGTTTAGTAAGCCATAAAAGGAAGAAAAACAGTTTTTAAGCTAAACGTAATCGAAATCACTTCGAAATTAATTCTGAATGGAAGTTTACATATTGATTAGAAAAGAAAAACACACAATAAGCATTGAAATTCGAAACTATAATTCGAACAGATACTTCTGACTTATGTTTAATATCTAAAAGTTGTTTATACATTTCTATTTGGACAGGTAAATAATTCTACAATGTCTTATATTATATTTTGAAATTCTAAATTATTTCCCAATAAATATTAAACAAAAGATATTTTGTAAGAATCATATATGAAACCGGATATAAAAATATTTCAGAATATTTTTTAGTAAACATATAGACAATAAAAAAAGCAACAGTAGCTGCGATATAATTTTTATTTCATTATAAATCTTTAAATTATTTATTGTTCGTTCTCATATTCAAATCATGACTTTGATAATTCCATGGATACTACAGTAATAATCGTAAAATTTGGAATAGTTATATCTTTATTTAAAAGAGCCTTATCTATGTTAATGCAACAGTAAGTTTGTTTCATTTTAATATTTGACTAATTTAATAGAAGATTAGATTTTTTGCATATTTATGCTAATTTGATGTTGTGTTTTTAAAATATGTGAAAAACAAAAAAGAACAATTTATATTTTTATTTCTTCAGGGACATTTCAATTATATTTTTTAAACTAATAATATGAAGATCTGATTAAAACTAATTTCTTCTCATTAAACATTTATGATAAGGTATGATTATTTACAGTTCTCTTAATTATATCACTAATAAAAAAGAATGTATATATGATGATTTTGCCTGCAGATTATATAAAATTTATATATGTGCAAAATAAACTCTTTATAATATATTACATTACTTTTGTTCATATGTGTACTTGCTGTACCCGACCACACGTTGTGGCTCATTCTGGTCAAATAGAAAAAGAAATAAAAAACAAATAAGATGTTTCTAATATATTTTATGTAACAATGTTTGTGGATATGCGATATTTCTTGTTGTTCCATTCTTTATATAGATATAGATATAGGCTTTACTACAAGACAAGAACATTGACGTAGCCCTAATTACAGAAACTCGACTGACCATAAAACAGCATTTAAAAATCCCACAGTATTTAACATACCGTACTGACCACCCTGATGGCAGAGCACATGCCGGCACTGCTGTCATCGTACACCAATCCCTCTCCCATCACTTACTCCCATTACCTACTCAAGATTTCCTACAGTCAACCGCTATTGTAATCAAAGCCTTCTCCTTTCCAGTCACCCTTGCATCAGCATATTGCCCTCCTAACAGATCCATATCCAAAGTCCAGTTCAGTTCTCTCCTCAACTCCTTAGGTCATCATTTCATCCTGGGTGCAGACTTAAATGCCAAGCATCAAGTTTGGGGTTCAAGAACCACGAATTCTCGTGGCAGAACATTTCTGTCTGCACTCAATACCCAACGTTTCAGTCTCCTTCCACCCAACTCACCTACCTACTGGCCCACAGATCCTAACCGCAATCCCGATATCCTTGATGTTTTCATCCACAGTGGCTTAGGTTCCCTCAATCATTCCCTTACCCCTCTTGGCGAACTATCCTCAGATCATAGTCCATTATTACTCCAATTATCTCTAGCTCCTATTCCTAAGTCTTCTCCACCGTCCTTCATCAGAGGCCCAGTTAACTGGAAACTCTTTCACCAAATCCTTACCGATAAAATTGACCTCAGAAGGACCCTGAAAACCCCAGATGACCTTGACAATACCGTACACTTTATTATGGCAACGTACTAGACACCCCACCGATCGCCAATCCTATAATTATTTTTGCAAAAAACTAAAGATAGAATTGGCCACCTTCAGATCCCAATCCTTCAACTCCTACCTCACTTCCCTCTCTTCTCATGACAATTCCCTATGGAAGACCACCAAACATATCCTAAAACCCCATCACATATCACATCCTCTCCGTCGAGGTGATGGCTCTTGGGCAGCATCTGACGAAGATAGAGCCGAAGAATTCGCCAAAAACCTTTCCCTTACATTCACCTGTCATCCAGAATCCAATCCCACCCACACGTCAGCAGTAGAGGAATTCCTTAATTCACCCATCCCACTCTCCTTACCGCCTAAAGCAGTTAATCCTTCTGAGGTCAAATTCCTATTACAAAAACTACCTACCCGTAAATCACCTGGATACGACCTGCTTACCTCTCAGATCCTTAGACAACTCCCTCCTAAAGCTGTCATATTCCTTACATACATATACAATAGCATCCTACGAACCACCCACTTTCCTCTTTTGTGAAAACATTCCACTATTATCCTGTTTCCGAAACCAGGCAAACCTCCCAACACCTCAACGTCCTACAGACCAATTAGCCTTCTTCCTATTCTCTCAAAAATCTTTGAAAAGATCCTCCTAAAACGCATCCTACCCTTTATAGAATCCCAAACTTTTCCTTCCCATCAGTTCGGATTTCGTTCACAACACTCTACAGTCCAACAAGGACTCCGAGTGGTTGATCATATTTCCGCAGCATTGGAAAGCAAGCAATATTGCTCGGGTGCATTTCTGGACATAGCTCAAGCTTTCGACCGGGTATGGCACGCCGGGCTTCTTTCCAAGCTGAAAAACTATCTTCCTCAGTCCTTGTACCTTGTTCTCCGTTCCTACCTCTCAGATCGTACCTCCCGAGTTCGTTGCGGTACTGAATTTTCGCATTGCTATCCAATTGAGGCAGGTGTTCCTCAAGGTAGCGTATTGGGTCCCGTCCTTTACATCCTCTTTACCGCCGATATCCCTGTCCATCCCGATACCTTCCTGGCAACTTTTGCTGATGACACCGCTATTCTACCATCCGACTCAGATCCCAACATAGCATCCTTAAATCTCCAAAACCACCTCACCTTGATTGAGCACTGGTGTAATAACTGGCGCATTAAAGTTAATGAATCTAAATGCCAACACATTACCTTTACACTCCGACGCAGTTCCTGTCCACCAGTACACTTTAATTCCATCCAGCTTCCTTACTCAGACACAGTCCGGTATCTTGGCTTTCATTTAGACCGAAGACTGACGTGGAACCCACATACTAGACTCAAAAGACAAGAACTCAACCGACGATACGGCCAGCTATACAGACTACTAAACAGAAAATCCAAACTTTCTATTGAAAACAAATTACTTATCTACAAGACAATACTGAAACCTATATGGACATACGGACTTGAACTGTGGGGTACAGCAAAAGCTTCTAACATCAAACGTATTCAATCCTTTCAATCTAAAGTCCTTCGAACAATAGTTGATGCTCCGTTCTATGTAAATAACAAAATCCTACACCATGACCTTAATATCCCATTTGTCCTAGACCTTATTCCAGAAAAATTCTCCAAATTTCACCAGAACCTTACCTATCATCCAAATCCCCTTGCACAATCTCTATCCAGCACCACCCATCCTTACAATCCTCCTCGAAGGTTGAAGCGGCAGTGGCCCAGAGACCTTTTGTAAATAACCCTCTATTGGAGTTTTGGCAATGGCCAGATCCTCCACTCAAGCCCGAGTGTGTATGATTAGGTTAGTTCTTTTGTTTATATACATTTATTTTATTTTATTGTATTTATTTTTATTTTATTTATTGTATTTATTATTATTAAGTTTCTGTATTATTTTATTTTTTTTTTTTATTGTAAATAGAGTGTGAGTGTGCTTTCTCTGAACACTATTATAAATGTCCTTGATGTGACAGAATGTAATATTTCTAAATAAACAAATAAAAAAAAAAATATATATAGATATAGAAATTATTTGGTTTTCCAACTCTAGAATTCGCAATATATTGTCTAGGTGAGAAGCAATCTGTCTCTAAATCTCCCAACAAAAAGTACTAAATGTTTAAAGCGTTAAAACTAAATGTTCTAAATCTCTGCACCAAATCATCCGATTTTAGTATTTTTTTTTTTAAGTTTGCAGGGAATTAAAGAAAGTTTTCAAATGATGATTGGTACAATCTAATAAAAATTGTGCACTTTTTGTGTTATTCGCAAATATTGTTTTAAACCCATCGCAACATTTTTTCCATACTCTTTTCGGGAAAGGATATCATATGCATAAATTAAACAGGCTTCAAGCAGAAGACTTTAGTCAAGTTTAATTCAAATTTAAGCGGTACAGTCTATAGGGACACAGGTTTTTCGGCCGCCTTTCCGAAAAGAAAGAAATGATAGTAATTGAATGTATATAAAAACACTCCTGAATTCGATAGAAACATTATGTGAATATTTTAAAACAATCGGTGAAGATGTTTCGGAGATCAGCGGTTTTGAACAAACGAATATTTACGTTTTTATTAATATGATTGTGCGTTGATGGTTGACTGTCGTGAATAATGAAGAGAAGGATGGTTGGGGTGATCAGTCAGAAATGCAAATGCCAAATTAAATAATAATATTTATTTTAACATTTGCCGACGTTTCGACCTGAAGTTCAGGCCTTTATCAGTGCTAAGAAAAGAACCAGATGACAAGGTATGAGAAATATAAACAATGTAAAATGAATTGGGTAGAATAATGACAATAACAAAAAATAAATAATAATAACCGTTACAATGTGTGGAATAATGAAGTAATCAAATTAAAGTGACATAAGTACTAAATCGGTAATCTTAGAATAAAATGTAAAACAGAGGAAAGGAATATGAAGTTATATAAGAAATAAAAATAAATAGTAAAACTAAGGTATTGTAAATAAAATAATTAGATATAAAATTGAGATATTGAGATATTCTTGGAAATTCATATCAATAGACCTTTAGACTTCTCTGGGGAAGCCTTACCATTTTCTCCTGCAATTGTTCGGAAATCCTTTACATCCCAAAGGGAAAAAACTTGGAATAATATAAATATATCAAAGGGTGTAATATTGAGAGTTAAACCACTAACTAAACAAAATAAATTTAAAGATAGTTCCAGAATAACCAAACAATGAGAAAAACAAATAAAATTTCTGTGACACAACGGTTTTCCTTAACCAAATAAAAAAGAAATTGAATATACAATGAAAATAAAATTTTAATTAGTAACTTTAAGCAGAAGAATTTTTTTTTTTTGGTCTGGATCATACTTTAATCAAAACTTTTCTTTTTTTTAATGGTTTCATTACACGTTTTAGCTCGGTTTTACAACTTAATCACCGGCGATTTGATTTTGTATGGAAATAAATTGGATTTTTTTTTCTAAACGTCAATTTCTGAGAGGGGGAGGGAGCGGAGGAAAGCAGGGCGATTGGTCTGTTTAAACATGCATAGGGCGGCCGACGGGACAAAAGGCTGCCCTACCGACCAATAGTATCATCTCGTTACAAAAATAATCCTTCATGCTTGCTGGAATAGCTCTAGCATCGTAAATATTTTAAATATATTTTAATTGATAAAAAGACAAAGAAATTGGAGACTTAAAATTAATCCAAACAAATTCCAACGAATTACTTTTACCCTTCGCCGTAAACCTACAACATCCTGTCCCACCGTATCCTTTAACAATATTCCACTGATCCCTGTCGAACAGATCCGTTACCTAGGACTCCTTCTTGAAAAACGCCTTACCTGGAATCCTCATACTAGACTTAAAAGACAAGAAACTGCCAACAGATTTCGACTACTACAACACTTACTTGACAAACGCTCTAAACTTCCAATATTCTACAAAGAACTCATTTACACTACCATCATCAGGCCCATTTGGACATACGGTACTGAGCTTTGGGGCTCTAAAAAAACATCAAATTCTTCTCGTATCCAATCCCTACAATTCAAAATCCTCCGTAAAATACTTAATGCTCGTCATTATGTAACAAATAAAATAATCCATAAAAATTTCAATATTCCTCTTGTGGAAGACTCGGCCTGAACTAGATATACCTTTTTTCATTCCTACGTCTTTGGCCACTCCAATCCTCTAGTTTGTAACCTTTCATCCAACACAATTCCTGACAATCTTCCGAGACGTCAGAAAAGAAGATGGCCAAGAGACCTCCTAAATTAATTTATCTTTGAAGTGTTCCAATGGGAAGCTTCTTCACAAATACCTTCATGTAATATATTCCTATAGTAAATTTACTGGTTGTATATATGTTTACAGTTGTAAATTTCAATAAAATAATAAAAAAAAAGAATAAGAATTTCACCCAATTATTTATTATATGGAACATACGAGAATTTTTCGTTTTTTTTTTTCAAAATTTATTATATTAATATAAGATAAAATAATTGTTCTTTTTAGTATCTATTATTTAAGTATATTTTCTTTAATATTTATTAAATAATAGTTTATAAAGCTCGCGCCCATTGATGAGTAACCAGAACTGTGAAATACATACATTTAGAACGTAGTAGCTACACTACTATAATGGGAATCCTACAAACAGGAGCGAAAATGGAAGAAATCCTCTACGATGAGGGGAAAACTGTTAAAATATTTAAAAGAAGTAGTGTTTTATCACAGAACATAAAATTGAAATAATACGTCAATGACTATTAGTAGTGGTGGATGCGGTATAAATATACTAGGAAATATAAATGGATGTGTCTTCATAAAAAAATAAATATTTAAAAATAATTATAGAAGAGCAACAGAGAATTGTTCAGCTTAAAAAAAAGGAACTTCATGAAATTCATAGATGCCTTATAATGCAGGTGTTTTTTTAAGTATGCGTACATTTTGAAAGAAATAAACCTTTCTTGTCATTCATTACAATGACTCGAATATCAACACAAGTAATAGTGCGAAATAAATTCATTCATACTACATTTGCAGATGTTATTATTAGTTTTTTTTTATTGTGTAATATAACATTCGGCCACCAGGATAAGAGCCATATAGAGGTAAGATTATATTCACATTAGAATGTAAAATAGATAGAAGCAACTGAATAATAATCAAAAAGTATGTATAATAAATAAAAATAAAATAACTTAAAGATAAGTAAAATAAAAGAAATGCAGGGGTACCAATATACACTATTTACAATCATGCGAGGGAACTTCAAGCCGGGCTTGTTCTTCCAACTATAAAGGAAAAAACATGACTCTAGGATATCTCTGCGCTACTCTCACAATCGCATCATTGGTGCTAAAGTCAGTGGAGATTGAGCGAGAACGCTTTAGCCATATACAATCATGTCTTGAGAGGAGAATATGGCCATTACCAGAACTCCAACATACATTTCTTATAAAAGGTCGCGTGACCATTGCCGTTTTAACCTTCTTGGAAGATTATAGGGATGGGTGGTGTTAGATAGGGATTGTGGAATGGCATCTTTTATAGATACAAAAAAAGGAATAAGAACTACTAAAAATAATTATTAAGAAAATTCAAATCTTGTACCGAGACATATTTTTGTACTGAACATGAATGAATTCTGAACCACCTGTAGTGGAAGTAAAATTAGGATAAATTTCAACCTTGGAGAAGAGTCATAAGGATAAATGAAGCTAAACGATATCGGTTAGACAACGATGAGTGAAGATAAGGATAATAGATAAGGAGTGTGAAAGTAAAGACCTATACAATTTGGAGAGTTCTGATGAATTAATCAGAAAGGTATTATTTTTAAAATTACATTTTTTTGGGAGGAGAGGGGAGGAAGAGGTATAAAACCATAAATTGGGTATAATAAATGAAATTTGGCCATACACTAAATTCCGTTTTTATATCTCAACGATCGATAGACGTGATATGACAATACGTAAAAGAAAGATTGGAAGTCCTAATGATGTATCCGAAATTGTTGTCACTGCTAGACTCAATTAGTCTGTTTGGAATCCTGTCTGCATCCAAATCATCCATTTACACTGGTCGCTGTCCGTTGAGGATACTCAATCGTGCATGGCTGTACAATTGCTAGTTGTAATGAAACCTGTTTAGATAGAATTCACAGGGATTCTATCTAAACATTTCGTTGGAACATTGCGATTGTGAAATCGTAGAAAATATGAAGAAAGATGCTAAATTTTAAAAATATTTTGTACTTTTATTGGATTAAATTAATTGGTAAAAACTTCAATTTGTGTGGCTTGATAAAATATATTTACATTTTTTTTTTAATTTACTAGCGAAATAATTAAGTCTTTCAGTTGACAGAATGGCTAACTCAAATTATTTTTTTTTTATTATTTTTTTTTATGGGTCCTCGCCTTTAAGGCTATACGGGGTTCTCCCGGGCCAGGGAGTGTGGGCGGATATTACCGGCACCGGGATGCGAACTCGGAACTATTTTTCATCGTTGTCTCATATGCCAGGTTTCCGGGCAACGGCGGTGCTGTGCACACTCGTTAGACCACTGTAACTCCAATTTTAACATTTTTGAGTAAAGTCATTTTAGTCATATTTCTGCTTAGAAAATTTATAATATCTCTACAGGCAGTGAGTAAGTTTATTCCACAGTACGGGAATGCTAAGATGATATCATCACAGAATCGAAAAAAAAAAGATAGCCTACAAAAATATGCCGTTTGGCATATATAACATCATTGTTTTGACATTTTGGGGAAGAAAGTCCAACGACATAATATTTTTGTGGGACACTTTTCTTTTTTTTTCTTTTTCGATTTTCTGATGATATTATCTTAAGATTCAAGTGGAAATCAAATTGGTATTTGTGAGTTTTTAGCACCTAATTAAAAAGACAAAATATGCCGATCTGAAAATTGAAAACGCCCCAATTCTGTGAATTTTCGAAAATAAAATATTTATAGGTTCCGATGACAAGAAGCTATTTCCGAAGTTTTATGTGGATGTTAAAATTGGATTAAAAGGCGTCTGTATCGCGGACTAGTTGTGTATTACTGTAATATCAGAATTAAGTTTCAGAAAGAGACAAATTTACAATTAAATCAGAGCCTTACTAATATAGCCTAAATCTTCAACGGAAATATATTATTTCATAATACCTAAAATTCGATCTCTAGAACATGTTCCGCTTTAACTCACTAAGAATTCTGATTTAAATACTCTGTAATGAAGTAAATTTTCTATAAAATTATAGGAAATATCCCATTACAAACGGAGAATATTCTAAAATAAAAGTAATTAATTGCGGCTTGATGATTGACTCATTCGGAAGGATGGTTGGGGTGATCAGTCAAAATAAAAAATAGTAAAAAAAAATAATTAAATCATAAATATGATTATTAATTTTTACTGATTATCCTAACCATCATTCTCTTCAAAAATAATTAATTTACTTTTCATACAAACAGTTAAAAGATTACGCTATATCATTACTCCATGCTTGTTTCGAAGCTTAAAACTGAGAACGCTAGATTAATAGTTGGATTAACCCTGTTCTATATGGTAACATAATCTCTCTAATCTTGAATGATGTAATAATTCTAGCTCAAGGAAAATTGGAAAAGGAAAATTACATCATTGATTAAGGAAATTACAGAACTATATAAAATCATTTTCGTATTTAAATAATTTTTACTTGCAATAGAAATTTAAGTGCATTATAGTATTAATTTCAATAGGATTTACACAAATATTAAGCTACTTTATTCCTTATGAAACTCCTTATTTCTAAACTATTACAATACAAAATTACAATAGAATATTACTCTTCTGGAGAATTTTCTGCCCCTTTTCTTCCAGAAACACAGAAATCGCTCATATTATAGTAGTATATAGTATATTTTCCCGACTATTGTTATTATAATTGATTGATAAGATTGTTATGCAACTGAAATTATGAAAAAATACATATTGGTAAAACTCTGTTTTTTCGAGGAGATTAATGGTAAAAATTGGGATTGAACATTGTTAAGTGAATATTAAAGAATTTGAATCGAGGAGCAGTTCTTTATCGTTCCAAACATAAATTCGTATGTCGAGTGTGAGCTGAAGGTTGAAAATATATTCCACAAGGAAATTCAAATATGTATCCAGAAATTGTCTTTTAACAGAGCAGTAATGAAAAGAAAAGTTATAATTTTCTTTTTTTGATTTAGATCGTATTAATTTTAAATGTTTACAGTTAGAAAATCTACATCAAACATTAATTTATACGTTAAATATTACAATTACACTCTATGTTAAATATTATTACTGTTTCTTCTACCATGCGGGGTTCTTTTATGTTTCCATTTGGAATAGGGGAGACATGTTTTATATATATATATATATATATATATATATATATATATATATATATATATATATATATATATGTATATATATTAATCATTTGTTAAAATTATTATTGAAAATCTTCAAAGGTTTTTATTTTATAGATCCTAACAAACTTTGGTTACTCTAAATATTGGATAAGAGAGATTCGTATTGCAGAATAAAAATATCTTCATGTTTGGAAAAATATAATATATAATATAAAAAATAAGAGTATTGTTAAGTAAGTAATATCTTTCGCTATTAATTACTTTTGATCATTTATAAATAAAAAATGCTTAAATTGAACTAACGTGTAACTGTTATACGTTAACAATATTAGTTTAAGTAATCTGGTGATTTATGAAAATAATTTAGTAATTGGAAACAATACCGTAATAACATATATAAAAAACCAGACAACTCATAATACCTAGAAGTATTTTAAATGTTTCAAGTCTGAATTAGTAAGGACAAATATTACATACTAAAAACTGAAACGCAATATTAAAAAAAATGTTATTTCGTCATATCTCACAAATTAAAACAATAATTAATGTTCTAATACTTTTATCTGGTTCCATGAAAAGTTAGTCATCGGGTTTTTTCCGATCTTCAGCCATGTTATGTTGGTAGGAAATAAAAGTCATCAAATATTTGTTTATAAGTTTTATTGTCTACAAAATACACAGATCATTTTTCATGAGTATTCTTCCTCACAGCAAATCAATTCTTCATGCACAGTTAAGGCATAAATCTAGTTAAGTCTTCATGAACAATCAAATGTTCTGATGAATAGAAAATTAAAAGTTAATAATAAGTATTAATTAATAATACTTATTACTAATTATAATAGCATTAATTATTAATACGTATTATTAGAATATTGAAATAAACAACGTTACATACATGAAGACGTGCAACCTCAAACGTGAAGTTTCTGGTTTACAGTTAATACTTATATTCATCACATTACGTAAGGTTGGTGCGGTAGTAATGCGCTTCATTGTCGAGAGTTTCCTTTCATTTCCCATATATTTTCAGATCTCACTACTGGTTTCTAGCAAGCTTCCAAAAATAGGGACATATTCTCTTCGTAAAGCTTACAGGAAGCGGATAATTAGAGCTATAAGTCGATGTAATTTGGCTAACTACTTTGGGCACATGAACTGTAATAATGAAAGATAATACCTTCTCTAGGGGTCTGTAGAGGGGGTTGTCGTTGCTGAAGTTCAGCTTGAAGTCACCCCATCGGGACACGGCAAGGGATTTCCACTTCGGGAGACAAGCCAACCCGTTTTCAGGATTCTTGGCGAGGTCAACAAGTATCTCTCCGGTCACTCGTGCCCTGAGGTCATTGTTGCTTACCGACATGTTCCCAAAATAGTTCAATAAGAACAGCTTCCAATGGGCTTTATACGCGAGCTCGAAAACACTCATCCGGAGCTCCATGTTCAGCAGAAACCGCGTAGTTTTAGGACCGCACCTGACACTCACTACCGAAACAGGGGTATCGTCAGCTCTCGCCGCGGAAGCGAAGTCACTCAGCGAGTAGTTGCTGGAGTATGCTAAGTAGTCGCTGAACCTGTAGTTGAAACTGTCATGAAGAACGGTGTAGTTGTTGTACGTCTCCTTGAGGGCCTTGTTTGCCTCTTTGATGACAAAGTCGATGACTTGCTTGTGCCTGGACTGGCAGAGAACAAAGCCGAAGCAGGTGAAGAGGAACGCTATTCTGACCATTTTTGCACTAAATTAGAGTCTGATCCCGTACCGTGATTGCTTTTAAATAGATCTTTTGGGTTTTATATTTTCCCGTTCTTATCAGTAACGATTAGGATCAAATAGATTTACCTGAGTTTTATAATATCTACACTAGGGATTAGTATATCTATTGCACGAGTTTTAAGCCGGTTATAATACCCTTGTTATCACGTGGCTTCAATCTGCTTATTTGACGCCTGATCCTTCTACTCAAAGTTTTGCAAAAAAATAAATAAATTGCAAGCATATGAATGGAAAATTTATACTAAAAAATTTTTTTTTGCTAACCATAAATCACAAAATCGTACTTCTTCATTTATTTGTAATCATTTTCCATCTACGTTTCAATCGAATTCATAAACATTTTTTTTTTTCACTTTGTCTTGTTTTTCGGAATCAGATTGTTAATATTATTGGTAGCTAAATTAAATCAATGTATGTGCTAAGTAAGGGTATACCAACCATATATTTATGAAACCTTTATAACGACTTATTCTAGGCAGACTTATATATTTTAATTAAGTATTAATGTGTTTTATGATTTATAATATTTGATTTAATTTAAATTTTCATATTAATTTTAATGATTATTATTATTATTATCCACTTAATTTTAAGGGTGATATGACATAATGAAAAAAAAGAACAATACTACTAAAGCAGACTGTGGCTTTTTAAAATTTAATTTAATTTTATTTGTATTTGTGCTTGTTTTAGGTGAAAATTTTGTAATATTATAAAATAAGGCTCTGTTTATTTTTTCACCATATTTATTTTAATTTTCATACCTTCATTTCATAGCTAATTTTCAACAAATTTTGATTTTAACAACACTAAAATACTAATAAGTGAAAAAAATAGCTTCAAAAGAAAAATTTTAGAATCCATTTACATTTCCAAAAAATTTAGAGACATTATATAATATCCATGCTGATACAAAAGGATTAAACAGCACATATGCCAATATAATCACAAAATTGAATTTTTAATTAAACAAATGTTTAATAATAACCCTTAATAAGTGAGCAGTATAAACAAACATATAACAACGTGCAACCTCCCAACCACACTTTTAATTTAATCAGACTTTGGGCTATATGCAAAAAGCATGGTTGTATAAAGTAAAGATGTTTTAAAATCTAAAATAATTTATATCTGCTGATCTTACTTTGATACTTATGTATTTGAATAAAAAAGGCAACCTCATTCTATCTGGTGGTACTGTTAATTTACACTTTAACTGTTAGTGTTAATTACAAAATTAAAAAAAAATTGACTTAACATAATTAGAGTTATAATTTATAGAATATTTAATTAAATAGGACCAATACCATCTTCATAGAATGTAGAATTACATTAAAATATAAAATATAAAGTGTTTATATTATAGATGGTTTACTGGCCGAAACATAACTATGAAAATTAAAATAAATATGGTGAAAAAATAAACAGAGCCTTATTTTATAATAATTTCATATGGTTATGTTCTAAGTTTCAGCCGTTACGCTATCCTTAATCATACTTTGCATATCATGGATCGATAATGCGGCACATCCAGCCTTGATAAAGTGGGCGCTCTTAATTAAATAATTAATTAGGCGGAAAATCCTTGTGGTCGAGCGTGATCCCGACCCAATCACTTTCCTGTACAACAGTTGACCTTGAGACAATACTTCCTTACAAAATAATGGATCCAAGGGCCCTTCATGGGTTGAAGCGAACATCAATATTATTTGCGATGTAATCCGAAAATATTATAATATTTCAAATAAAAGTAAATGTATAATATTTATTAAAATATTCTTCTTTCCAAGTTTACATCCGTGATGTATTATGAACTAAAGGTGATCATCCTCAACTCGAGACGGACTCCCTCTAGTTCAGTCGTGTAAATAAGAGCTAAGGAGAGAGGTGGATGAAGGGAAGGAGGCCCGTTAAAGAATGTTTGCCGGGGCGTTGATTAGATTGTCCGCCCTGCGGGAGCACCTGGAGCTGGAGCTGGAGCACACATCAGTCCTAACTGCCCACCTTCCTCAGCTCTCCAGGCCCATTATGGCACTTCCTCGGCCGATCCTTAACGAGGGGAACTCACAAGATTAAACCGATGGGACCGCCCGGCTTCCTTCTCTGTCTCTTAAATAGGGCCTTTTATAGGGAGGCGGAAGACCCTTAGAGATACAAGACCCGCGGATACTCGGAATGCAACGAGAATACCTTTTATAAAGTAAAAATATAATGTGGAAATTCAGATTGGTTTTTGCTTTTTTCCTTCCAGTTTATTTAATGTACTAAAAAGACGATAGGCCTATACCAGAAATAAGATGTGATAGGTGACAATCGAATCGGATGGCAGAGCTTAAGAGGTGGCAAAGCTCGACAAATTTCTATGTTTATATTATTCGTTTTTTTTTTTTTTTTTTCATTTTTCTATTTATTCTAGTCGAAAGTACAGACCTGGTGATCATCTTCTCTAGTCCAATGCCGATGGCGCATGAACCAAAACACTCTGTCCCCTCTTAAGATATTTTATAGTCTGTGGTAGACCATTTCATATCAAATTATTAACACCCGTCTGAAACTTCATTAATAGCTTCATATTATTGTAACCTACAACTATTTAATTTACGAAAACTCTAGGGATTTGGGCGTTTTTCAGTCAGGAGATGGACAAATTTTGTCTATTTAATCAGGCACTAAAAACTCCTAAATACCCATTTGCTTTGTCATTTGGATCGTAAGATAATTTTATCGCAAAATCGTGAAAAAAGGTGGCCTACAAAAATAATAAGCCGTGTGGCCTATATGACCTCCGTTATTTTGACATTTTACGGGCCTAGGTACGCCAACGGTCCAATATTTTCGAAGGCCAAATTTTTTCTCGATTTTGTGCTCAAATTATCTTACGATTCAAGTAGAAATTAAATGGATATTTACGAGATTTTAGTTCCCAATTAAATAGACAAAGTTTAACGATCTCGAGATTAAAAACTCCTCAATTTCCGAAAATGTTTGTTTATAAAATAGTTGTTGGTTACGATGAGGTGAAGCTATAACTTATTAAAACTACGAAAATTTTCAGAAATTGGACTGAGATTAAATTAATTAATTTAATGAGGTACTAAAAACCCATGAACACCTAACATTCCACTTGAACATTTGGTGTCCCAATGTTTTCGTATGGTAAATTTTTTTCTGGATTTTGTGATCAAATCATCTTAAGATTCTAGTGGAAAGAATGGATGTCCATGTGGTTTTAGTATTTCATTAAATTGACAATGTTTGTCCATCTCCAGATTGAAAATAACCTATTTCTGAGAATTGTCGTGAATAAAAATGTTGCAAGCTGTGGTAAAATAAAGACAATCATGACCGCGCTCTACATCCGTCACAGAAGTGACAATAAGTAAAGAGGCAAAAAAATTATGACAATGGCATTTAAATCGTCTGAGAAGAGGAAGTAGGTACGTGTATTTATTTAATCTCTGTCTAATTTTCAGTTTTGATGATTCGAAAAAGAGATTGTGGTTTAAAAAAAGATTTTTATGTCAAATAAAATATACATGTTTTTTATTGTTTTGATTTTAATGTAGTGGTTACAATAAATTGAAATCGTCATGCGTTGATAGTAATTTTGAAATATGTAATATAAAATGTATGATTTTTTATAAAATGATGTTTGTTTTTCGTTTTTATGCACTGACAATGGAAAATACTGGATCGATCTACTATCTTTTTTTTTTACAATATAGTCCATTTTATTCTTATGTTACATCGGTTTTATTTTACAAATGCAATATATATGTACAAATATATTCTTATACAACCATTTCTGCTTTTTCCCTTGTTCTGCCCCGTGGCATTTTAAGATATGAAAAGGATAAGTATCCACTGTATTCGCTACAATGATACGAGATTTTGTCGCAAAATAGTCAATACTGTCTTGAAATGGTTTTAAGAAATTAAAATACTAGATTCAAAGAGCATTAAAAAAATTTAAACGTGCTTAGAGAGTTTTATAAATATATTCAATAATGTTTAATCCTTATTTTCAGAGTGTTACCAATGGGTGGTTTCTCTACAAATGTTCTCATGTCATTGTATAAGTATTTATCACATTAGCTATATGTATATTTGTTTTTTATACAGTTGTAAATTTCATAAATAAATAAAAAAAAAATCCTTATTTTATGATGTTACAACTGTTTGGGATATCGTTAGAAATGTCACCGAAACATTGCTGTCTAAAACTTGAACTACGTTCAAATTTCTACCTCCTATGCACATTTTTAAATATTTTATTTTTAATTGATTTCTCCCAACAATTTTATTCCACGCTAAAATGGTACATTTAACTGAATCGCAATAAACTTGAATTAAGGCCAAACGAATTTTATATCATAACGGTGAAACGTCATTGAAACTTTATGCTATAATTAAAAAAATATTATAAATGATTGACATGGGTAGTCGATATATTTTACAGCATATATGCATAAATTATTATTTCTTTATTTTTTTAAAACAACAAAAAAAGTTAAACATTAAAAAGTTAAAAAAAAACTTTATATTATATTTCCTTTTTTTTACATAATAGGTTTAGCTCTGAAATTAGTCACTGGATAACGATGGAGGTAAGAGGTTATTTTGCATTTTTTCCACGTTCCACAAGTTCAAGAACTTGCTGACTTCAAACGTGAGAGTAGACTCAGTAAATCACTGGTTCCGAAGCAATCTGTCAAAAGTCAAATTAACCGAAGCTGGTTCACTGACTACCCCCAGCGGACCGCAACCTTAAATATCTCTCAAGATTGCGTATTCCCGGCACCGCAACAGCCGATGGTTTTACCCTCTTTCATTAACAGCAATTTGTACTGGTCTTTCCAGTGGAACAACGGGGCAGGATGGGGGGAAGGGAGGGGAAAGAAAAACCCGTTAAGATTTAAAACGTGCTTTGGGGAAATGATCTACTCTTATCTGGCAGCTTAAACGGCTCACGTTCTTTCCTATTCATTGGTAGCCCTGGATGGGGTCCAGTGATTTAACGCACTAACAACCTCCTAGTGCCCCTACAATGGATCGCCTATTACCCTCCCTATATCGGGCATTAGGCTACCCTCTCCACCGGCTCTTTTAATGGCAATCCTCCCCCCACCTTCTGGGTATTCACAAAAAGTCTTACAAAAAATAAATGTTCTATTAGTTTACTTAAGTGAGTCCATTATGCCAATCAGAAATAGTTAACTTTTCATTGCTATTTCGTTATATCAAGTGAATTGTCAGAATATTCTTTTTGCTTGAATTATAGAAGACAATTTAGCAATTTGACTATTAATTTGTTTAATAATTAAATTAAATAAAATACTTTTTAAAAACTAAAAAAAATGTAAACGATTCCCAAGTGCTAATAACATTTTTTTTTATACACGTTTTGAAAAAAAAAAACATTGATATTTATACATGGTATCTCAGTTCTTAATGAACAAACTGTGTACGAAGAATCTAGAAAAAATTTACAACAAACAAGTTCCATGCATCAAATTAGTGTTGCCCAAAATTGGTCTTGGTCTTGCACTTTGCAAAGGCCAAGACCAAGAACAAGGCCGCCTGACTGTTGCAAAACCAAGACTAGGACTTAAAAAAAAAAATCAATTTTACAAATAAAAATTGAGGCAAAATAGTTACTAATACTTGACAATCTTATTTACTATATATTATTGATTGGTATAACCAATATAATTTTGCATTTAACTCCTCTAATTTTTCATTTGGGCTTAGTCAGGTTTCTCTTATCTAAAAAAATGACTGTAATATGTCTGTAGTAATAAGTAACTGCAAGACTGTTGCGAGACCAAGACTATGACTAAGACTGAGTCAAGACTCGTCTTGGTATCGCATTTGGGCAATACTACATCAAATGGATGCATCAAAGGCCGATTCCAAACGGAAAAAGAGTTAGGAACAATTTTGTGTTTTTTCTATAATCTATAATCCCGATTCGTGAAATAATTAGGCATGATGGTAGGCTTAGCGTTAATAGATGTCCTGAAAGTCCCTTTTATCATTGATCTTAGTAAATGTGATAACCTTTTTCTCGATAATTGTACCTACTTTACGACGGTGTACTTGAAATTTTAATAATCTAAGACTTTTTGAGCAATTCCTTCTTATTCAGTAAAAAACGTGACCACCTTAAGAAAACATAAAATCGGACTTTTCTTTTTTTCCATGTATCAAATGAACTTTTTGTTGACAAATTTCATTACTCTTCAGGATTTGGACATTATGAAGTGAGACAGCCTGTATAAGTAGTTTTAACTATCGTTATGTAATAATAAAGTCTTTATATTACATTCAAGAACACTAGATATAGTGATAGACTAGCTCATTCACTCTCTATGTACAATAAATAAAAATAATATAAACAGCACAAACATAATATTAAAAGTAAATATAAAATATAAAGTAAATAGTAAATATAAACAAAAAGAAAGTAAAATAACAACTCAAATACCACCGTTATCTAAAAAAATTAAAATAAATAATTTAAAAAAAGAAAAAAAAAACTGTTTGCTCTTGTTGTACGCAAGTCCAGTGTACTATTCATATTAACGATATAAATTTTTTATGAAAACATTTCAAAAAATACATGAAAAAATGTTCACTCAGTTCACTGCTATAGTCAGTATGATTGATTTTGTCCTCTACGATATTTTTTTATTTATTTTATTGTTAAATAGGTTTTACGGGTTTATAATTTTTTTTTCAAATGTAAACATTTATTTATTTATTTGATTATATTTTAGGTGCCGCGTGCAACTATATAGGCTAGAGGCACCTTATTGATTATTGAATTCGATTTCAATATGTCTGTAGGGATCGTGTTGTATTTTTTTTTTACATGCTTCTTTAAAGAACGTGTTGTTACAGCTGCATAGGTTATTTCTGATTTACGTTGTGAGTTCGTGTCAAATTCAGTACTTCACTCTCATTACTACAATAAAATGTGAATGTAAACATTAATGTGTCCTTTATTGTCAATAAATTATTAAAAAGCGTTTTCGTAAAATATGTGTGGATTATTTTTTTTTTATCCACTGTATTACCAGTAAAAAAAAACCAAAAAAAAAAAAAAAAAAAAAAAAAAAAAAAAAAAAAAAAAAAAAAAAGAGCACATATTAACTGTACCATTTATTGGATGGGTCATTAAATATTATATTTTTACTTAAAGTATAGTTTGCTTTAAACTTTTTGTGATATCATGTAAATTAGTTAAGTAATCAAAATTTTACTTGACCTACGTTAATAACGCTATAATTGAGGCTATAAAACAATTTTTCTTAAATTTTGAAAAATTAATATTTGGAAAAGTATTTATGTTGTGAAAATTACATGTTTAATGAAATTAAAATTTAAAAAGTAATATAAAAATGGAAATATTTTTCATTCTGATTTTGTGACTCATAGGTATGTGATTTTTTTTTATTGTGATTATTTTTAAGTTATTTTATTTTTTTTTTACTGTATATAGTTTTTGATTATTATTTAGTTGTTATTTTATATTGTTTGTATATATAGTGTGAATATCATTTGACCTCACTATAACTATTGTTCATGTGGTTATATTACCCAATATATATATTAAAAAAAAATTGTTAACTGGATGATCTGAAATGAAAGGATCCACTTCCAAATGTTACATAAGGTTCAACTGCATGTGATAGAGAATATTATAGCATTGAGAATCTTCTTAACAAATGACCTTCGAGATAAACAGTGCGCCTAGAATTATAATGTTTACATGGAACTTAGGATGCAATACAAACATCGTAAATACACTTAAATCCCATGGATCGAAGGTTCGTTATAAATGTAATAACGCCGGATCAAGTGCAGCTTTGAGTCTAATGTAGTAGTAATATTTTGTTGAAGAATGAAAGTTTTGTTCGACCCAGAAGCTGGTCCCAAAAATCTTAAAAAATAGTAGAATCTATAACCAAAATTATTTTATCTTATTCATTGAAGAATATTACAATCTGTCTCAAGGACATTTATAATAGTGTTCACAGATCACATTCACACACTATGTACAGTAAATAAAATAAATTATACAGAAAAATAATATATATACAATAAATAAGAATAAAATAACCTAAAAATAAATGAATAAAAAGAACACATACATACCTATATACAATATTTACAATCTGGTGAGAGAACTCCAAACCAGACTTGTCCCTCCACATGTGGAGGGAAAAGCATGGCTCCAGGAGATCCCAGCACTTCTCTCTCAACCGCGTCACTGGGGCTAAACCCAGTAGAGATTGAGAAAGAGTGCTTAAACCACATACACTTATGTCGTGAGTGGAGAATCTGGCCATTGCCAGAACTCCAATATCCAAAATTATTTACGTCAAAAAAAAAAAATCTTAAAAAAAAAATCAAAGAACAGAAAATTAACTTTTAAACGAATTTATGATTGGATCCAATACACATGATATAATTTATATTTTGATCTATTACTCTGATTTGAAATTAATTCATTCATATCATTAATAAATGTACCTATTTGCACAGATCGTGTTAGTTAATAGTTGTCAATTAATGAAATTAGATAGGACATAAATTATTTTTACTTTCCTTTCTATACTAGGTAAGGTAAGTAAGTATTGCTATCTGGTCAAATTTCGGATATGCGGTTTTCGACGAATCTATACTTTTCATAGCCCTAAGTAATATGAGTACCAAAATCATATTTTTAGCCATTGATCTGTCTGTCTGTCTGTGCCAAGATTTCCTTGGGAACTAGAGAAACGATTTCGTTGCTTTTTTTTTAATTTGTAGGGTCTTGACTATTGATGCCTTGGGTGCTCCATACACAAAGTTGCTGCCCAATAAATGAAAAACATGTTTTTCTTTGGACTGCAGCGCGGAAACAGCTCTTACGGTTTTGATGAAACTTTCTAGGTCTAATGTATAATGTTCTAGTAATAATCCTTTCAATTTTCGTATACACTCTAAATTTCCGACAAAATTCAGGAAAAAATTATAAAGAAAATAAAAATGTTTTGGGGTGAGCTCACTAAGATATTAAAAAAACTAGAGACCATATCTTTGCTCCTAATTGTCCGATTTTAACTAATTGTTGTTGTGTGTCAAAATTGTTGTTGTCAAAGTAGTTTCGGAGAAAATGCGCGGACGGCGGAGGGAACAAAAAAAATGTATTATTTTTTTGAATTCTATGTATGCTGAAACGCAAAACCTCAAATTTTGAGAGGAAGTTAAGTTTTTTTTTTTTTTTTGATCGATCATAACAGTTCATTATTGAAAATAATAAACCAAAAATATTTTTAAATAGCGCTGTTTCTACTAATAGTGCTTTGATTTGGATGAAACTTCCTTCATTTTTTAGGAAATTATATACCTTTGAAACATCTTATCACAATATCGACAAAAAATTGTATACTTTTCGAGTTATTCGGAATTTAATTTTACCATACTTCGTAACTTTTTTCAAGCCTCTTTTTGTTCGAATATATTATATAAATAAATTTAAAGGGATTCGAGGAGAAGACTTTAGCGAAGTTTCATTGAAATCAGTACATTCGTTTAGGCACTACAGTCTATAGCAACGCAGGTTTTTCGGCCGCCATTTTGAAAGTAAAAGGCGGATATTAATGTCGATGAAGAAGGATTATCCTTGGGTGGCCTCTGATTTAAAATCCAAATTTGAAAAAAAAAAAACTGTCCAGTAGTTTCGGAGAAAATGCGCTGACGGCGGACACCTCTTATCCATTTAATCTACATTCATGTTTTAAAATTCCACTACTCAATTGCTAGATAGTAATTGTAAAATTCTGAATCTATTTTTGTTGTTTTTATCTTGCAACTATATCCTAACAATAAAGCTTTTAGGAGTTTTTGCTTTTTTAGTGATTCCCAATTTTAAGTGAATAAATGTTACCCATAACCTTTTCTGGTATGTTGTTTTTAGGTAACGATAAAAAATCGATTCAGTAAATAGAATGACTGGATGTTTGCTGGAAAAGATTAGAAAAGTAAGGTTGCTGTTACTTTTTTTTTTTTGTTGACTAGGATTCATAAAAAAAAAATAATAAAAAAATATAAGATGGTTTAGCTCATTTCCCAATTTCCAGCACTAAAGTAATCTACCTCCTTTCACTGGCTGAGCCATCACGACTGTCATGGAAGTTGCCGGCAAAGTTATCATTTCTTGGCGAGCATACGCTACGTGTCTGTTCGTTCCAATTCTCACATCCTTGGACACTAGTTTAACACAAGTTCGTAACTTGAAGCTTTGTTAGACAAACTTCGCAGACTCAGAAATTCAAGTGACTGAACTTTATACCTGACCCGAGTTGGTTAGCCTCAGAGATGGAACCAAATATATTTAGAAATATTCCAAACAGTTGTAGGCGGAAAGCGTCTTAAACGATTCCCTCTGAAGTTCTAAGCTTGTAGATGCGCTGGTCATACGACCTCAATGTTTCATAAAACACGAGATATTTTTGTAGCAATGGAACTTGGATAACCCTCTATCAGTAGCTGTTTTTACTAAATAAGTTACAATGCAAGTGATATAAAATAATCATCAACTCATAATCATCAAGTATAAACCTATTAGAGTTAAGTTAAAAGTATAAATCTATTAAAGTTAAAGCTAAGAAAAAAAAAATCTATTGGAGGATCTGTAGTAAGAAATTAATAGTGTTGCAAGTAATATGTAGCACTAACCAGTAAGAATTGCCCACTAGAATGTTCCAAAACAAAGCCTTGAATTGAAGATGTCAAAATAGATAACCAATCATCCATAATCATACCATTCCTGGAATTATGGCCTATAAACCACTAAAACACGTTTTAAAAGCCAGAAGCAACATATTTCATTTCAATAAGAAATAGCTAACAGTTCAATATTTTTATATATTTTATCAGATTTGATCTTTCTTCTTATCAGTTATCCTTTACTTCTTAAAAGATCTTGAAACAATAATGTAAATAAAGAAATAACACTTGGATAATAGTTTAATTCAAAACCACTTTTTGTGTGGACCACAGATAGAAAGAACACTTAGAGCTGCCATCACCCTTTTAGAAAAGATAATTCATGTATATAAAGAAATCGATAGTCCATCGTACGGTCAACCATCAAACATATATTAATGTTTGTGTAATATTTAGTTGATAAATTATATTGATTTAAGAGTTAGTCGGAATGGATATTTTGGAAAACAACCAAACATACGTTGATGTAATTTGATAGTCTACGGTTCATCTGATATCTTTTACCAGTTTAGCACCAACTTTTTTTTTGTAGCTTGTACCAATTAAAAGTCATCGATCAAATAAATATTACTCCAATATTAGTACATATGTGATTTCAGAACTCCCAACTAAACGTTCGTTAATGATATATAGTTACACAATGGACATAATCCGTACCGAATTATAATAATAGCATTAATATTATTCCTATTTTAACAACTTAGCTTATTGAATGTGACAATTGCTATCTCAGAGAGCTAATAAAACTAGTTATATAAAAGCACCGACAGGACACAATAATACTTCATATCAGCCTTTAAAGAACAATGACAGATTTCGGCCAAATGCCTGTTTCTCACTGACTTCATATTATTTTAATTTTGTTTTTAAATTTATTTATTGCGTATTGCAACAAACTGTTTCTTGGACATTGGTTATAGGGAGTTAGGATAACATTCACACTATATGTACAAAACATATAAAATAAATAGAAGCAAAATAACAATAAATAATAATCAAAATGCACATGCAATAAATAAAATAAAATAAACTAAAAATAAGAAAATTAAGACTAAGAAGAAAACACATGCATACCAATATACAATCAGGCGAGGGAACTCCAGAAGAACCCTGCGCTACTGTCTCAACCGCATCACTTGTACTAAAGATTGATCGAGAGCACGTTTTAATTATATTAATATTTATTATTTATAAGGGGGCGGAGTGGCCGAATGGGCTAAAGCGTGTGTACAGCACCGCGAGTTGCCCGGCAACCAGATATATGAAGATTTGAGAGACAAGAAAAGTACAAGTTCGCATCCCGGTGCCAGAGGGGATTTTAAATTCCCCGCCCTCCGGTCAGGGAAAATCCCGTATAGCCTAAAAAAAAAAAAAAATGTTATTGATAATTTCCTTTACAATCTTCTTCCTACTTATCTCATCCTATCTACTATCACTGGGTATTTTCACCCTCATGGCCCTCAGGACAGTTCACTCTTGCAGTTACATTTTTGCAATCATACTTTAGCCAGAAGATCCAGATCTAAGACTTTTTTGTCATATTCTTGCAGACTGAAGTAAAATCTTTTACTTGGATTGACTAGCCCATTCAGTATAATTCAGCTGTTACGTAACAGATAAAATAAATACTACTAAAGTCCCCACTGCCTGTGATACCTTAACTTATACATTATCTCCTAGTGTTATCTCTTTCTGTGAATGCCGAAGAAATTATCTCGATTCCCCGCAACATTTGAGTTATCCCTTTCTTTATATGTTTCAAGACCTTGTATGTTTTCTCAGCAATAAAGAGTAAATTATTATAATACAGATGAAAAATCGATATAAAATACGAAAATAGTTCATTGGTAACAATTGTTTATTGAAGTGAGATGTACTGCTTCTGGCTTTTAAAATGTAATATGATGA
Organism: Nezara viridula; assembly: GCA_928085145.1. Classification (NCBI taxonomy): domain Eukaryota; kingdom Metazoa; phylum Arthropoda; class Insecta; order Hemiptera; family Pentatomidae; genus Nezara; species Nezara viridula. Next base: position 77,490,774 of record OV725080.1, read on the forward strand.
AATACAATTGTCAGTATTTACAGAAAAGAATTTTTATTAGATTACCCAACGTTTCTTCCTAAACATGTGGGTCATTATCAGGACTATGACTGAGTTCTTATCTCGACTCCCAAAAGATAGTCGTGAGGATGACCCACATGTTTAGGTCGAAACGTCGGCTAACCTAATAAAGATTCTAGACTATAAATCCTAGCAATTTCGTTTGATCTTAATAATTCATTAGTCGACTAATTACTGATCTCTAAAATATAATATAATTCCTTTAATTAGAACTACGTTCAATAATTTCCGCACCATCATAATTCATAACTTATAAAAATCTATTTATTGAACTGTTTTAGAGTAATATACTATAGTGATTTATTCATGTAAGAATTGGTTTTGATCCGATTTGTTGAGATTTCGTAGTTAGTTCTGATGATAACCGAAACTGTGAAACGTTAGTTACTATTTACTTCTTGTATGATTCGGAGCTTTGGAATCATTCAATAGTAACCTTACTTTTACTGATGTTATTAGTTTCAGGCAAAATGTGGGGTTCAATATAATTTTCTTTTTCGAAACTTCCTTTTCCGCGTGGTTGGGAAGCCGATAACCTACAGATTCTTTAACTAGGTGTTAAGTGGGTGCCGCCTTCTGGTGTAATTGGCAGCCAGAAGAACAAGAGGAAGAGGAAGCGGGGTGGACTCCGATAAGACGATTGTCCCCGGACAGTGATATATGAGGGGGGTATCGCTGCCCGCCGGAGATTGTGCTATTTATATAGAGCTGCTCCTGTCCCTTCTTATATAGCCTATATCTCTCGGCTTCCCTCCTCCACTGCCTCCAGGATATTAGTTACCAGTTATTGTCCTCTTAGGCCGCTCTAAGTCTACTTGTCTCTAAGTGCCTTGGTCTGCTGAAAAATATCCAGGTTCGTTGTACCTGCACAATAAGTAATGGAATAAGTAATGTCTCCCCCAATACATATACATTTTTATGCCCCCCAATTTTTAATTTAAGTGAAATATAGAATTGCATTATCGTGAATTATGGCCAGAGACGTGAGGATACGAGTTTGTAGCCTAAGGTCTTTAAGACAAGACATCATTCTGAAATGTTACCTTTTGAGATTTTATAATTATCGATGATAATTACCCAGAAATGTTTAATAAAAATTAATAATGAAAAATTACTAAAATAAATTTGGATTTATAATATATATAATTATTGGATTTCTTTTCTCAAAGGTTGGTTTGTGTTTATCATGCTTTCTAACTACCAAACATTACCTGTGATTATAATGATGTTAATAGGTAGCATGATTAAAATAAATTGTACTAACAAACTTAATTTATTTCAATTTTTAATAAAGAACATATACAAATTATATTTACAAGAATTACAAATTTTAGTTACAAGAATCAATGAATTCAATAATGAAGTGTGAAGGCATGATTTAGATGGACTGTTTTGATAATTATATTGCCATGAAATATTGGTAAATTTATTGTTGGGAATAAAACTTATCTATTATATAGGAAGTGGTGAAGTTGGTAGATGTGATTGCTGCATCTGCGAAGTTGAGATCATCTCGTCATAGTTCCAAGCTCTTTCAGGATCATCATGGTCTATGTAAGGCCAAGGCTTCGGTCCCCAAGCCGCAAGAAAACATAAGGCCCATCCTCTAGGCCGGATCTCCACATCAAACCTTTTTCCTTTGTTCTCGGTAGAATTTATATAAACTTTTCAGGGTGGGCAAGAATGGTTCTCATTGGCTCTTAACGTCACCATATTACTTTACAATAACTGTAACACCCTAAGAGGAACCAGTTACTTACCAAGTTACTAGTTTTTACTCTGAGCCTTCTCTCGAGCCAGTTATAGAGTCGGTCCTCAATTTACCTGTTTTCTACCTTTGACGCCGTTTCTGATGTCAGAAGTCGATTTCGTTCACCTTGTTTTCTACACTAAATAATAAATTTAATTATTTTCAATACGTAGCAATTCAAATCATACGTATATGAATATTATCCCGCTGACCAAAAACTCATTTTTTTCGGGCGTAATGATCTAGCAATTTATGCTAGACCTCAAAACGTGTATTTCCGTGGAAAACTCAGATTAGAAGATTTTCGCGACCGCATTACTTTCCCTTACTATATATTACATATATTGATAAGTGAAAGTAATGATTCAGGGATTCAAGCAGTCAACGAATTAATGCAGATTAACGTTTCGCAGATAAATTTGTAGTAAACAAATAGAGAAAAAGTGATATACAAATTAAATAAAAATAGATTTTATTACTGTTGAATAAAACTTCAAGAAAACAATTTCACCCTAATAAAACGTCTTTATTTCCTTCTTTATTATCAGACAACATTTCGAGTTAATTTTACCGTTTTCAAGTCTGTATAAAAATACCTCTAATCTATTTTTAATGCCACATTAAATCTTTAATTTAATTTATTCAATAAACAAGAAACGATTACTCCGAAACATGCATTAAAAAGATACATCACTTCTCAAATAATAATATTTATTTACATATATTTTTTTGAAAACAATAAATTAAAAATATATAACATACAAACATTTTATATAGTGTTGTGCTTCATCTCAAAATGAAGACATAACTCCATAATATTTAGAATTTGACTTTTAATTTCTGACTGTGGGGCAAATTAGACTTGACCAACGGTGGATCATGTGTGGAAAATTTGACTGGACGTCTCGTTAAAATTCTGGAAGCTCCTGTGTGCACTTTAGACGTCATAACATCTTCGGTGTCAGACATCACCTCTTAATAATGTGTCAGATTCAATTAGCCTTTAGATTTTTTGGTATATTATTTTTAATAACGAACCATTGTAATCAACCAAAAAATTAAAAAAACTTATCCCTCCTAAAAATTTGAGGTTTAACGTTTCAAGATATGTAGAAATCAAAAATAGAATACAATTTTTTTACCCGTCCGACGCCCTCGTTTTTTTAATTTAATTTAATTTTTTTTTAATGCCGTATGGCGTCCGCCCGCATTTTCTCCGAGATTGCTGGATCGATTTTTTTTCAAATTTGGATTTAAAGTCACATCTCACCCGAGGATGATCCTCTTTCATCGACATTACTATCAGCCTTTTCATTTCAAGATGGCGGCCGAAATACGTAAATAAGTAATATCAGTTTCGTATAACTTTTTGTTTTTAAGCTAGACTGCTTACACACACACCACACACACAAACACACACACACACACACAAACACACACACACACACACACACACAGATCATTTTGCGGAACTTGGTTATTTGGACTCAGGGCACCTCAAAACGTGTATTTCTGTTGAAAACTCAGATTCGAAAATTTTCACGATCGCGATACTTTCCCTTACTATATATTACATATACAGATAAGTGATAGTAAAAACGCTGCAAATTATTTCACAATGGTTTATTATTTCCAGAAAATTATACCTTTAATGTAGCATAACATTCCTATTAACAAAGAAAAAGAAATACAAGGTGATTTATGCAAATACAAGCAAAACTTGTGTTGCTATAGGCTGTAGCGTCTAAACGAATGAACCGATTTCAATGAAGCTAAAGTCTTCTTCTCGTTGTCCTTTAAATTTATCTGTATAAGATTCTTCAAAGAAAAGAAGCTGCAAAAAAAGTTACTGGGGTGGTAAAACTAGATTTCCGAATAACTTAAAAGGTATGTATTTTTTTGTTGATGTCGTATGATTATTTAAAAGATTACGAATTCTCCTAAAAAACAAAAAAAGAATCGTTAAAATCGGACATTTTGGAGCAAATATAGACCATATATTAGATATTTTTTATATGTTCTACTGCAAAGGTTATATCCTTTGTTTTGGTTTTTTATTATCGAAAGTAATACTGAAGTAATGCTATTTTTTCTTTTAGAAAATTACTAATGATGAAAAAAAAAAGGTTTAGGACAATAATAGGAATCACCTTGTATTTCTTTTTCTTTGTTAATAGGAATGTTATGCTACATTCATAATTTGCAGCGTTTTTACTATCACTTATCTGTATATGTAATATATATAAGGGAATGTATCGTGATCGTGAAAATTTTCGAATCTGAGTTTTCAACAGAAATACACGTTTTGAGTCCAAATAACCAAGTTCCGCAAAATGATCTGTGTGTGTGTGTGTGTGTAAGCAGTCTAGCTTAAAAACGAAAAGTTATACGAAACTGATATTACGTATTTAAGATAGGTATATGCCTTAGATGTGACGGCAATTTTTCCTTAAAATCGGCTGACCGGAAGTGCCACTTTATATCAACGCTAAAACACATCATTACGGTTTTCTCAAAAACGACTCGAACGATTTTAATTAAACTCGGTGTTTGAATGTATAATTAAGTGTTCTTTAATATTAATCAGGTAATATCACCATTGATGTCCCTTTACAGGGCTTAAATGCCCAATGTTCATATACGTCTTCCTCTAAAGTACCTTTAATATGCCTTATTTTAAAAAAATAATCATCTCACAATATTCAGAGTTATGAAAAAATGCTAAATTTAATTTTTGCAAAAATTTGATAATTGAATAAAGGAGATAACAAAAATAAAAATGCTTATCCAGGTCGAAAATGAAACGAAATGTAAACTTTTGAAATATTCTTAAGTTTGAAAACATTATTTGAAATCCACCTGATCAAGGCAATGCTATGGTTTAAATAACTATCACATTGTATTTGTGTGAAAGAAGAAGCGAAATATCAAATCATTTTATGGATGTATAAAGCATATGTTTATAACCTTAAATATATTTACTGTACTTTATTAACTATAAATTTTATATTATATTTAAATAATTAGGTATCTATCGTCCGTTTATTCCAAAAAAAGTAAATAATTTGATGAATTTTCTCTTTGTGATATTCCAACAGTATCCACATCCAATCAGTGTGACAACTTTTGACCTGTTTATGACAGACGATGCAAATCTCTTAATTCCATTTTAGTAAACTTTTTAATGGGAAATAACATTTTAATAACTAATAGTCGTCGAATCCATAATCGACGGATCGTACAACCCATAATCAACCGGTGATATAATGGATATTACTTTTGTTATTTTAATGGTATCTATGATTTGTTAGTTGTAAGCATTTAGCTTTAGCTCGGTTAAAAATGCTATTCAAAAATTTTATTTTATTTTAATAGCCCAACATGGTTAGAAAATAATTTCTATTCAGAGTTGAAAAGTAAGTGATAGTTGTGTGTTGCGCGCACCAGATTTTTCTATATGGAATTGATTTTAAATACTGGCCTTCATATAACCATAAAAAAAAAACTTAATAATTCTATTAACTGAAAATTGTTTGAAGACGAGACTTATTATTTGAATTCAAGGCTTATTCCGTTGGCTTTAAGGGATTTATTTCTACTTTCACTCAGTTATCATCTTTGAAAAATCTGTTCCTCCGTCACTTCTCGCTCTGTACCCTCCCCACGGACAAGAGATCATAGAGGCCTGGGATGAATGAGGTAATGGGTGCTGGGGGAGGTCATAAAAATGAGAAAGAAGAGCTGATGAAAAATTCATTGACTAGGCGGCTGCTGCGACGCCCGAGGCGGTGTGTGAAATAGCGCTCGGCGTCCCTCTTCTTCTCATCTGCTATGATGTCCTCATCTGGACTATCCCTAAGCTAGTCTATAAAAACTAAGTTAACTTTTGGAGGATTTGTGCTTAGATAAACTAGTGTATTTAGATAAACTTACAATATTTATACACCACCAATTCTTAAAATATATATGGAAAAAAAATCGAAACTTCTAAAGGAATTCAGAGACTAAAGTGTTCTTACAATTTAATAATCTAGTATAGCATATGAAATTAGCCGCGTGCATTATTCAAAATTGTAACGTCCCAAACTCAACTGCATACAACAATGTATCAGCATCAATTGCATAGCAGCATATACTAACAGAAAGTAGACTAACACTGTATTAGCTTAGTATTCTAAAGTATTAAAACATATGTGGTAAATATAGCAATGATAGACACCACCATTAATAGACAGTTTAACTCATTGACATGAAATAAACTTTACACGTCAAAAAGAGAGTTAAAACCAGAGGAGATTTGAAGCTAGAACACTAAAGAGAGTGATACCTGAACTGCCGATTGGTTAAGTTTGTATGTTGATTTTTCAAAGGAGTATTTTTTTCAAGATTTTCTTATCACTTTTCTTTGAGAGATAGGATTGAATTTTTGGTTTATTCATCAGTTCGTTGCTATAGGATTTTTATATATCTATAAATGTTTTGGGCTCTTCAACCTCCTATGTCATTTTCGCCCTATATTACAATTGGATCAACTACTACATAGGCATACATAACAAAACTGCAGCTAACAAATACGATTTAAAGATTAGAAAATTAAAAATAGTTACAGGTGAATGCGATGGTACAATTTAAAGTTATAGATTAAAAGTTAACAAAGACAATTAAAACAAAGGTTAATGGTTTAAGAACAAAAGCTAAAAATACGTTTTTAAAAAATAAAAATTAATATTAATAGAAGAGTTAAAGTTAAAGAGTTCAGTTTAGATATTAAACAGTACAAGAAGAAAAGTTGACAACAATTATTAAAATTAAATATTGAAGATTAAAAAAAGCCAAATTTACAGATACATTTAAATAAAAGGTTAATGATTTCAGGAATATAATCTTAAAATACGGTTTAAAAAATAAAATTAAGTTAAAAAGTACAATTTAAATATTTTTTTTTTTTTTAAATTTCTTTATTGAGTATTATAACAATCTGTCTGTTGGACATTGGTTATAGTGAGGTAGGATGACAAATTTAAGTAATATTAAATATTAATATAAATATTAAAAATTAAAAGAAGAAAAATTAACAGGATGTATTTATGAATGTTCGAAGATTATAGAAAGAGAAGAATAGTTCTAAGAGAAAGAAATTTGAGGCTATCAATGTTGTACAGAAATTAGGTAATGCGGTCAACTATAAGATTGTCTATATACACTTGATTGATTGATTGATTGATTTGTGAAAAAATTGATGAATTTATGAGAAAATATAAGAAATTTCACATATTATATGCAGTTGGACAACAAAAAAGAAAGCCTATTTACAATATTATTAACATTACTGTAGATATAAAAAAATTGAAATTGTTTTCCTTTCTTTGTCTATTGATTGACCAATTCCTTACATACAGGGCTCTAACAACCTGTTGGTTCGTGCGATCTATTGCCCTCTTTTTAATGTATAATTAATTATTTTTTTAAATTTATTCATGTGATTTACAACTGTAAAAATTTAAAAATACATCCAGTAAATGTGCACACGGTAATAATACAATTGCTTGTTGAGAAACAACCCATTGGTAGCACCCTAATAATATATTTACATAAGTAGATCACGAGGCCATCTTCTATTCGGACTTGGATGGTTATCAGGTATCGAAGAGGAAGCAAGGTTTGAAACGAGAGGATTCGGATGATTTTGAAGTTTGTTATGGAAGGAGAGGTGTCTGGATTGGGCTAAATTGGAAACATATGGTGTGTTATGGTCGTTATGAATTTATTTCGAGCATTGAGGATTTTATGAAGGATTTTGGATTGTAAAGATTGGATACAAGACGAATTCGATGGTTTAGTGGAACCCCATAGCTCAACTCCGTAAGTCCAGACTGGCCTTATTGTCATGTATATGAGTCTTTTGTAATTAATTGAAAGCTTATATCGTTTGTCAAGTAAATGTTGGAGTAAGCGAATACGTCGAGCTGCTTCTTGTCGTTTCAGTCTCGTATGAGGATTCCAAGTGTGACGTTTGTCCAGGTGGAATCCTACGTAACGTATTTGTTCAACAGGGATAAGTGGGGCGTTACTAAAGGATACTGTAGCACAGGAAGTCATGGGCTTACGACGAAGGGTAAAGGTCACTTGATGGGATTTATTGAAATTTATTTTAATCCTCCAGCTATATAGTTTTTGATGTGTGATTGGAGAGTTTGGGATGCTACTAATGGATCGTTATTAACTGAAAGGACACATGTGTCATCGCCTTTTTTTTTTTTATAAATAATTTTATTACAATGTCGCCTACCTCAAGAACACACAGTTATATCCATCGATTTCAAATAAATAAGAGCTCCGTTCAGCTTAGGGGTGGCATACACTTTCTTCACATCTCATACCCCACCCCTCACCGCTCCCTCCCATGAAATATTAAGGGGGGTGTCTTTTTTCTCAATAACGAATACATTTACATGTCGGTCCGCGAGGGAGGGAGGTCCCGGACGGGTTTCACACTACATGTTTTATCAGACCCTCACAAGACCCTCTAGTATTTTAATGATTTACACTCCGTTGGTGGTAAACAAGTGAGGAAGGGTGAGAGGAGATTTGGATCTAGTCCAAAATGTCACCAAGATTAATTCCTCAGCTTAAGAAATAATTCTGTATAGATTTAGCTCTTGTGATAAGCGCGCAGTGTGTATTATTCGCCACATCTTTTTTCAAGTGTTGCTCTTTCATTTTTTAAAAGAAACCGTCCATTATCTAGTCTCTCGTAGGGGACGACGCTCTGCATTGCAGTATTTCAGATTTACCAGCCGAGAGCTCCTGTTTCTAAGAAAATAAGGAGTTAGCGAGAGGAAAAAGAAAAAAGAAGGATGAAAAAAAGTGGAATATTTCAACAGAAATCTCTCCCACGCCGTGATATTTACTTCGTGTCGTATGTAAGTAGGTTAGAAAATTTCTATGTTAAAAAATATATATTACTAGATTTAGTGATAACAGTTAAGAATAATTAACATAGAAAATTCAAAACTACTTAAAATCTTTCATTGTTTAATTTTGAGAACATTTGTAGAAAACTAAAATTTAACATTTTATGATATAGTCTGTAGGTCGTTGACTTTAATGTATTAAAGTCATCTGTGGTTGGCATGAACTTTGCAGAAAAAAATTAACAGAGGAAATATTCTGTAAGAAATGTATATTATGACTAATTGTATGAAACGTTTCATTCCATTTATTTGAGTAATTTTCTGATGAATTAGATTTTTAATGAAGCCAATTAATAAACACAATAATTAAATAATTCTAAATATTATTTCGCTCTGTATCAAATGATTTTCGCTCTAACCATTTATTAAAAATCTGTAACACAAAAAAATATATAAAAAAATGAATAGGAGATATTTAAAAGTGAAAAAATCAGGACTAAAAAGATTACTTAGGATTGACTGTATTTTAGCATTTCAAGGGGTCCTGCTGTAATTCCAGAATCAATATTGAATTCCAAAGTGTTTTTCTTCTTCCTGGCGGGGAAAACCTTAAAAGCTACTCTCCGGGGTAATATAGCCAATAAATCCATATCGAGGAGAAAGCAGGGATATCTAAATCAAAGGGAATGCTTTCTAGGAGTCGTGCCGCATTGTGAGTAGCCGTATTTTATCCGATGTGTGGCGAAGAATTGAATATTCAAATATGTTGAGAGGGGGAGCGCTAAATTGTCCGGGACTTAGGCAGTGCCCTTGTTGCCAGCTTTTTTAAAATGTCTTCCATTTTAAACAGCGGAGGGTTTTCTTTTTTTTCAATTTACTGAAGGTCAGAATCATTTTCTTTTTTCATTTCGACGAGTCGAAAAAATTCTCTTACTAATGAGGTGTTGATGTTTTTGAGTATCTTAAAACTTTCTACGGTTTACTTATGAGATATTTATTTAAATAATGGTCCATGGTACACACCCCTTTCTATCGAATTATTAACTTCATAAATAGTTTCATCTAATCGTAACCTACCACTATTTTATTTAAGAAAACTCTTGAAATTGGGGCGTTTTCAATTTGGAGAGGGGCAAACTTTGTCTATTTAACTAGGTACTAAAAACTCGTAAATACACATTTGCTTTCTGCATGGATCGCAAGATAATTTGATCACAAAATCAAGAAAAAAAGGAGCCTCAAAAATATTGAGCCGTTAAGCGTGACCTACACCCCCAAAACATGTCAAAATAATGAGGTTATATAGGACAAATGGCCCAATATTTTTGTAGGCCACATTTTTTTCTCGATTTTGTGATCAAATTATCTTACGATTCAAGTAGAAAGAAATGGGTATTTACGAGTTTTTAGTACCTAGTTAAATAGACAAAGTTTGCCTCTCTCCAGATTGACAACGCCCCAATTCCAAGAGTTTCCGTAAATGGAATAGCTCTAGGTTACAACGGAATGAAACTATTTACAAAGTTTCAGCCGGATGTTAATAATTCGATAAATAGGGGTCTGTACCACGGACTATAATATCCTTAGGATATTTCTCTTCTAAAATATTATTAGTAAGGTTTTCCGTAGTCGTTTAAAGCGATTAAAACCTTCACATGCTATATATGAATAAACCTTTACAACTACAACCCATAAAAGATCTTGTGTTCTATACTATGTAAGGACGTACCGTTTCTTGGTCAACGGTTGTGATTTGAACTTGAGACGCTCAACTGCCAAAATTTTCTCTTAACTAATTATTTAAATAAGTGTTTCTACTTTAGATAGGTGTTCCCCAGGAGGATTTCCAATCCCAGGATTCATCCACGGCTAATGAAACAAAATAAATAATTATTTATCATCAGCCGGATTCAAACCAGGGAACTTGGTTGAGTTTCGGAAGTCAGTGCCCTGCCCACTGTGCTACGCCGCTCTCTTCATACGGATAAAACAATATGTAAATACGTATTTGTAAAAATTATTAACTTATATTTTTTAAGATTCTCAATTAATTCCTATTTTCTCCTCATACCTTGCCTACAGGTTTAATTTAATGAAGCAAACACTAGTGATTCATAGTATTTTTTCTACTTGGACGTTTCGGGGATATTTCGTCATTCTCTTCAGTATATGATATGCTCCCAGAATCGATCAAAGTTTTTCTGGCACGAAGAACCCAATAAGTGGGTATATTTTATTGTAAACTGCGGGACATGGAATTCCAAAATCTTTCGAGCAGAAATTGAAGAAAAATATTAATTAAAATTTTTAGTTTTATTTAAAAAGACTTAGACGATTGATAGGTTTGAGGAATAAATATAAATATTTGTATGTTTATACATGATCAATAAAGCGCTAAGTCAAAATATTTCTAGTGAATAATTATACTAAGTTAGACGTTACGAAATAGTTACTATCTTCCTCTTTTTGTTACTATCTGAAGTTATTCTCGGAGAGCCTCGGAAATAAATCTTGATACTCTCATTCTGAAAAGAGCAGGACTAGTTCCCCCATCAGGAGCAGTAACCTAATATTATATTCTAAAGAGGGGGACAAAGCATTCCAAGTCCAAGAAGAAATAGAAAAAAAGTACAAATTACAAGTGTTTGTTTTATTAAATAAGATCCATATGCAAAGTATAGGAGTTTTTCTATATATATATTTAAGCACGCTAAGTTAAAATATTTGGAAATTTTGTTAGTCAATAGGGAATGGTGGAAGACAAAGGAAACAACATTCCAATGTTTCATAGGAAGATTTCAATGTAATGATTCATTTTAATTTTTAAAAATCCTGTCCAACTGTATTCTTCAATAACATCTCACTTACCCCTGCTGAAAAAACTCGATACCTAGGACTCCACCAGGATAAACTTGGAATCCTCATACTAGACCGAAACTACAATAAACCGCTCGATATTCATAACAACTTCAGCACTTATTACACAAACAATCTAAGCTTCCAGTTAATTACAAAATACTCATATACATGACTATAATAAAGCCTATTTGGACTTATGGAGTTGAGCTTTTGAGCTCCACTAAACCATCGAATTCCTCTTGTATCCTATCCTTACAACCCAAGATCCTTCAAAAAATTGCAATACTCCGGTCTGAAATAAAATCATCCGTAACCACTTTAATGTACCATGTGTTACTGATTTAGTCCAATCCAGATACCTATCCTTCAATTATAAACTTCAGATTCATCCTCTCGTTTCTAATCTTTTCTCGTTTTCGATTCCTGATAACTTTCCGAGGTGCCTGAAAAGATGGTCCTATATTCTCCTAATGTATGCAATATTCTGCTACCAGTGGGCAGTTTCTCCACAAGTTCTTTTATTTTATCATCTTCATTTGTTCAAGTTTACTAGATGGGTTTCTTTTTTAATACAACAGTAAATATACTGAGAAAAATATTAAAGTTATGAAAATGTAATTCCTAATAGCAAATACAGTTAATATGTAAAAAATACTGGTAACCATGCATTTGGAGAAGAATATCCTTTTAAATCTCTGGTTGTTCATAAGAATTTATGATCCTTCCTGTAAACTATCAAAACGAAAATTGAGCTTCGTAATTACAACTAGATTTAACCTGAGGCTGTCGCCGAAGGTCTGGTATAAAGGACTCAAAGGGCGCGGTTAAAATAAAGCAGAACTTCGGTCAACTACGGCCCTTTGACTTGCAGAACAATCGCCATCTGACAAACTGTGAAACATCCCGGCAGCAATGATTGGATTTTAGCAATCACTTTTTTCCTCTCTTTTATAGAGGGTTACTGAGTTTTTGCTGGTAATATCATAGTTTTTATGACTTAATTTTTATGTAGGAGCGAGAGGTACCTTTTTCATATTTTTTTTTTCTGGGAAAAAACGAATCCGGTTGATTATTATACCTTTCAACGATCTTAACAAATGGGAGTGGCAATTTTAACAGAGGGCAATTAATTTAAAGGTAGGGAAATCATTTGTTATTAGTTTTTCAGATTTTTTGCATTTTTATATTTATTGATACATTATTATATATTTTAAGTGGGAAGGGTGTTGATTTCTTCCTTGCCTTCCTCTTATACTTTTATAACTTAACGGCGAATCAGTTAATGTTAATATCCGATGCACACAATAAAGCAGATATTAATGAAAACTGAAATCACACGTCAATAAAGTACCTGATGAAATGAAAAACACGCACGCTTACGATATGTCAACGGTGTAGAACAGAATAATTTCCTTGCATCTTTGAAGTTATCTGGAGGCCGCCTTAATGTTGCAAGACCAGGGCTGGTAAAAAAAAAACGATTTAAAAAAAAAATTAAGGAAAAATAGTTACTAATACTCGACAATTTTAGTTTCTATATATTAATAATTGGTATAACTAATATACTTTTGCATTTAACTCCTCTAATTTTTTATTCGGGCTTAGTTAGGTTTCTTCTATCAAAAAAATTACAGTAATATCTCAATTGTAATAAGCTAATAAGTAACTGCAGAACTGTTGCGAGACTCTTGCACAAGACCAAGACTATGACCAAGACTGAGTTTGCAAGACCAAGACTCGTCTCGATTTGGGCAACACTATTGTGCTCAGTAATGATACTTTTATTAACGATGTCTGCTAAAAGATAGTGATTCTATTTATAATTTAAATCGTACCATCTTAAAGTGGCTGTCTTAGAGTGTGGATACTGAGTAGGGTTGACTTATTTACAGGGGATTGAATTAAATTAGAAGGAACTTGCGATAGGTTCTTTGGGAACATTGGCTTTGATTGTGCAGCCATTCCTCGAGAATGGCTGAAAAACCCGTGACAACTAAATATATTTTTTTTACTTTAAATATTTATTTACACCTGTCAACTTGAAATGTGCTGAAATACGAGAAATAAAGACATATCAAGCATGAGGAAGGATAGTACTCAGCAGTACACCTATCCTGACTCATTATTCAATGTATTGTAATGCATTGTAAGAACACGCTTCGAGGTCCGATTTGTCGAGCTCGGAATTTCGTTCATTGTCGGGAACGTTGAACGAAATTCCAGAATTATTATTATTATTTTTTTTTATTAAGATTTACAACTGTATTACATGGAAAATACAATAAGTAAATGTGACATTGGTAACATGACATGTACAACTAGAAGAGAAACTACCCATTGGTAGAACTCAAATTAAAGTTCTATATTAGAAGGTCCCGAGGCCATCTTCTTTTCAGACGCCTCGGGGGATTATCAGGGATTGAGGAGGAAGCAAGGTTTGAAACGAAAGGATTCGGATGGTTCTGCAGTTTGTTATGGAAGGATAGGTATCTGGATTGGGCCAAATCGGAAACATATGGAACAATAAGATCTTTATGGATGATTTTATTTGTGACAAAGTAAGGAGCGTTGAAGATTTTACGAAGGATTTTGGATTGTAAGGATTAGATACGAGAGGAATTCGATGGTTTAGTGGAGCCCCAAAGCTCAATTCCGTAAGTCCAAATAGGTCTATTATTGTCATATATATGAGTCGTTTGTAATTGATTGTGAGCTTAGAGCGTTTGTCTAGTAAGTGCTGCAGTAGTCGAAAACGTCGGGCGGTTTCTAGTCATTTCAGTCCGGTGTGGGGGTAAAAATTCCAGAATGAAAATTATACATTACCAGTTAGCAAAGCCAGAATAACTAAAAGTTACAAAAATAATTAAAATTGATTCCTTGGAGTATTTGTAATAGTATATGCAGCGAACGCAACAATTGCTATAGCCGGACTTCAATATTCGACTGAGTTAGGACACTGATTTCATCAATCGGTCAACAAACTTACAGAAGAATGGTATTGATTTCCGGGCGATAACTTTGAAAAATTAAAAAAAAAAATTGCACCGTAATGTTTTGCCATGACCGATACTTAAAATATATACCTCTTGATCGGGAACATAAAATATACCATTCAATGCATAAAGATTATTCTATAAGTTTTTATAGCCTCTAATTCCAATAATTTGTTTTAATAATCTAATATAATATATTCTGAACTAATCTGAATGATGACATTTTTTTTTTCATGTTAAGATTTATCAAAACCGAACGAATCCTCGTTTGAATGAATTCTCTATTCAAGCGGCAACACAGTTTAGGATTACGATGGTTTGGGAAGGATTATTATATATGGTACATGTCCGGAATATTATTGAGAGAATTTAAAAATATCAATGTAAGATCAACGAATTACTAAACAATTGAAAGAAAGATATTGCTGAGGCAAATAAACAACCATACTGTTGAAGTTGGCGTGGTGCGAACGACTTTGTGTATCCTGCGAATCCGTTTGAGGAGTGAACTTGTTCATGAATTCAGAGATCTTAAAATACTTAATGAAAGTGCACTCCTCGTTAAGGACCCCCTCTCCCCTCACAGATAAAACAAAATCCTCTAACCTGGAGTACCGCCATTAGATATTTCCCCCCTTTCGCTGCCCCTTCCCACTTTCACTTTTTAGCGACGGGTTAATAAAAATTAATGAAGTGGCCCTAAATGGAAGGAAGAGGAGGCCATTATTAAGGTGGCGGTGTTGAGGAGTGGGGGAGGGGGGTTAATTGTGTTAATAGGGAAGTGTGCAGGTTGTAATGAAGGAAAGCTCTACTTGAACTTTTTCAATATAACTCCGACAGGGTGCCGGCCCATAAGTCCTTTTAATTGCTTAACTCAAGACCACTTTTCTTAGCGTTTTATCCCCTTGGCCGTGGAGCATAACTAACAGCTCGTGTAGCGGCAGGTTATCACCTCAGCTTTAGTGGCGGCTTAGCCTTTATTTATGCAGATCCATCATCCGATAACAACTTTTCTTGGACTTTATCTCGGTTAATATGGTGTAATGGTAATATATACTTTATATATATATATATATATATATATATATATATATATATAAAGTTTAGTGGAGCCCCAATATAATACAACTGTATTATAAAAACATGCAACTAGTAAATGTGCACACAGTAATAATAATCACATGAAAACGCCTGTTGAGAAACTAACCATTGGTAGCACTCAAATAATATATTTACATAAGTAGATCACGAGGCCACCTTCTTTTCAGACGCCTCGGAGGGTTATCAGGGATCGAGGAGGAAGCAAGGTTTGAGATGAGAGGGTTCGGATGGTTCTGGAGTTTGTTATGGAAGGATAGGTATCTGGATTGGGCCAAATATATATATTTGAACGGAATTAGATCACTTATTAATTGTTCAGTAAACTACAAAATGTTCATTTATCCTGCTGTTTCTTCGACGTTTCGATTCCTTTTTTTTTTGTTTATTTTTTCCTCTGGTTAACAATGGGATCCTCTTCAATGTTTTATAATAGAGCCTAGATATCTCAGGCCAGGCACACACTGATGGCCTCAGCACTGTCCACTAGCTCCTGAGTATTAATATTAATAAAAAGGCCATATATTATAATAATAATACTGAGTAATACTATTAATATAATAATACTACTGAGTAATAATATTAATATAATAATACTACTGAGTAATAATATTAATATAGTAATACTACTGAGTAATAATATTAATACAATAATACTACTGAGTAATAATATTAATATAATATTACTACTGAGTAATAATGTTAATATAATAATACTACTGAGTAATAATATTAATATAATAATACTACTGAGTAATAATATTAATATAATAATGCTACTGAGTATAATATTAATATAATAATACTACGGATTAATAATATTAATATAATAATACTACTGGGTAATAATATTAATATAATAATACTACTGAGTAATAATATTAATATAATAATACTACTGAGTAATAATATTAATATAATAATACTACTGAGTAATTATATCAATATAAAAGTAGCTTAATATCTGCGCTAGAGGACGGTGCTGAGGTTGTCGGTGTTACCCCAGCCTGAGGTATCGAGGCTCTATTTTACAACATCCCCAACATATTATGTCTTATGTTGTACCATTCACCCGTAGATCGAATTAAGCGAAATTCTAATTTATTTGGATCCTACGTAGATTTCTTTGACAATTCCTGGCCTTTTTTTGAGAAGGCTTTAACTAACAAATTTGGGCAAATTGAATTTATAAATAGAAGTAGATGTGGAGAAATCATCTTTATTCTGGGACTAGGTCCCTTCAGAATAACCTAGTATTGTTCATATAAATTAACCATAAATCTGGCCAAAAGACCTATCACAATGAATAATAACAAAATACTAGTAATAAATTAAGTATAACAGCTCTTAGGATAAATTAACGAGAGCAGTTAGGTGAAAGGGGTTCAATACTACAATATTGGAGCTAAAACAATACCATAGTAATCACTAAATTAAATTAGAAAAGAACGCAAAATTAATTTTATAGGCAAAGCATTGTGGTGATGGAATATAAAATTTAAAAAAAATAAAATAAAATAATAACTGTTAATATATAAAGAAATAAATTGTAAAAAAAAAATTATATAAATATGTTCCCTAAGATATTTAAGTGATTACACGTAAAGATTAGAAAAATCAAAAAATAAAATAAAGTATATATATACTTTATTTTATTTTTTGCTTCTTCTAATATATATATATATACACACACACACATACATTATAATACGCACATTTACTGAGTTTCTAAGGGACGACCATCGATAGTCTATATTATCAAAATATCGATATTTTCTATGCTACGCACTACCTTCTATATGAAACAGGCAAAATAAGTATAATTCCTTCCTAACGATTCATATGTAGTTTCACGACCTTTCAGAAAACGATAGTTTTTTTTTTTAATTATTATTATTTCTTAATGATATTTACAACTGTATTATATAAATACATCTAGTAAATTTGAACATATGGATATAATGCCATGAAAACACTTGCTGAGTAACTACCCAATGGTAGCACTCTCATGACATGTCTACATTAGGAGATCACGGGGCCATATTCTTTTCAGACGCCTCGGAGGGTTATCAGGAATTGAAAAGGGTTAGAAAAGAGAGGGTTGGGATGATTCTGAAGTTTATTCTGGAAGGATAGGTATCTGGATTGGGCTAGATCTGAACCAAAAGAAACATTAAGGTCATTATGGATGGTTTTATTTGTAACAAAGTATGGAACATTGAGGATTTTACGAAGGATTTTGGATAGGAATCATTGGATACGAGAGGAATTTGATGGTTTAGTGGAGCCCCATAGGTCAACTCCGTAAGTCCAAATAGGCCTTATTATAGTCATGTATATGAGTCTTTTGTAATTAATTGGAAGTTTAAAGTGTTTGTCTAGTAAGTGCTGAAGTAATCGGAAACGTCGAGCGGTTTCTTGTCATAATTTAATTTTTGAATTAAAATATCGAAATATCGAAGATAATATCGATAGTCGATAATATCAGAGTAGATAGTATCGATGATAAAATATCAAATATCGGAAAGAAAATATAAATATTTCCATAATATCAATAACGATGGCCATCGATAGACTATATTATGAAAATAGCGACATTTTCCTCAACTTCGCATTACCTTCTATATGAAACAGGCAAGATAATTATAATTCTTTCCTAACGATTCATACATAATTTCACGACCTTTCAGAAAACGATAGTTTTAAATTAAAATACTATCGATGGTGAAATATCGAATACCGAAAGGAAAATATAGATATTTCGATAATATCCATAACGATAGCCATCCCTAACTGAGACATAATTCATGGATTCGAGATTGGTATATGGGTCTATTGTATACGTAGTAAATATGTGTACAATACCGTTTCGTTCCTCTTAATCAGTTTACGACTTACAGATGGTACAAGATGGCGTCAGAACATCCTTCCTCTCTCTATATATATATATTAAATGGACTAATTGTGTTTCTTCAGTACGAGGCTCGCCCTCGGCTAGACTTGAGTTATTGGAGGGAGTGAGTACCCTCGCAGAAGATAAATCCTGCTCGGAACCGTAATCACAAAGGAACTGCCACCATTATATTTATGTGAGACTACTGCCAGATTTACTTTGCCTTTAATGGAACCAGCTATTGGAGTTCCGGCGGGGAAAAATCGTGAGCGCGTCTGGAGTAATGGAGATTTCTTACGTTATGAACTTTCGCACTGCCAAGGGCTCCTTAGTTTTTGATAAATGATAATTGGATTTTGAAATCTGGCATTACCGAATAATACATTATAAGTTACAGTTACTCATTGGTGTATTTTTCGACACTATCATTATTTTACTCTAAAAAAAAAATCCATTTAATATGTTTTTCATTCCAAATAAGTATCAGACGTTATGGAGAAGTTTTTTTTTATTCATTGATATTTACAACTGTATTATAAAAAAATACAACTAGTAAATGTGCACACAGTAACAACACAATCACATGAAAACGCTTGTTGAGAAATTACCCATTGGCAGGACTCTAATAATATATTTACATAAGTAGATCACGAGGTCATCTTTTTTTCAGACGCCTCGGAGGGTTATCAGGGATCGAGCAGGAAGCAAGGTTTGAAACGAGAGGGTTGGGATGTTTTTTGGTATGAATTTGGGTATGCGATTCTATTGTATCCCAGTATTTTTCAATTATTTTTATAACATCTTTCCAGTTGATATTGATAAATAAATTTTCTACATCAAAGCAGATCAAACAGTATTTACCTATTGTCTATTTTGTTTATTCTTTCAAACATTAGATCCATCTCTATTGGGTGTTTTACATCATTGTAACAATCTAATTTTAGGTTATTGAGATATTTAGCCAAATTTTTCAGTTTCCCCATTAATATTACTAATGATAGAACTAAGTGGAGCTCCAATTTTATGTAGTTAGGATTAATTAGTTTAATTCCGTATAATAAGAAAGTTTTAAGGTTAATATTCAAGTTTATTGTATACAATATAGATATCAAAGCAAGGTCTATCTAAAAATGTCCTTAATGAATATTAATGAATTGAATAATAGCTCATTACAAAGAAGATGACACGCTTAACATTTCCCACGATTACAGTATACAGACCGATTTTTAGTATACAGTTGCGATTTTGAGTATATGAAATATTTTAATCCATATATTCAACTTAAATCGTCATCATTTGGTTTTCGAAAATATCTTTTCCTTTTCGCCTATATAACACGGCGTCACTATAAAATACAATTTTGAATTATAGCTTATTACAGAAAGGATGAAATGCTGAACGATTTCCTCACATACGCTATGCAGACCCGATTTTTAGTTCCTCAGGTATTTTACACCATGCGTAAAAACATTTCAGCCGACTTTACCCGAGCGTTAAAATCTGATGGATCAATCTAATTCACTCTCTACAAAAAGTGCAAAACGCGTCGAAAGAAGTTTTCACTTAAAAAAAATAACAATAATTTTATTAATTAATATTACATAATATTGTACTAATTATTATTTGTTCCCACTTTCAAATCCTTCCTATTAAAAAGAACAGAAGATTATTTAATTTTTGTTATTCATCTCAGCAATACTAATACAAAATTGTATTAATATCATTACTACTTTATAATATTCATTTTTTCACAACAAAATATTACTAATAAATTTCCAGTATCATTAAATCTAATTTTATTATTTCCAGCCCATCAAATCACCCTTATCCTTTGTTGTAAGCCAATGACTTCCTGTCCTACAGTATCTTTTAATAACACCCCATTTATTCCTGTTGAACAAATCCAGTACCTAGGACTCCATCTGGACAAAGGTGTAACTTGGAATCCTCCTACAAGACTGAAACGTCAAGAAACTGCTAGACGTATCCGCTGACTGGACAAACGATCAGAAACTTCAGATTAATTACAAAAGACTCATATACATTACTATAAAAATGCCTATTTGGACTTCCGGAGTTGAGCTTTTGAGCTCTATCAAACCATCGAATTCCTCTCTTGTCCAATCTTTACAATAGAAAATCTTTCGTAAAATCCTCAATGTACCTTACTTTGTCACAAATAAAACAATTAATTTAGCATAATCCGGATACCTATCCTTCCATAATAAACTCCATAACCATCAGAATTACCTTTTTTCTAACCTTGCTTCCTCTTCGATTTCTGATCTACTTATGAAGACATATTATTAGAGTGCTACCAGTGGTTAATTTCTCAACAAGCGTTTTCATGTGATCATATTTCTGTGTACACATTTACTTGCTGTATTTATATTAATACAGTTGTAAATATCGTAAATAAATTAAAAAAAATAATCATTTCCAGAAACACCTTTAATAACCCTTTGCACTTTATTTAATTTTTTTCCCACTTTTGTATTCCACAATATATCGTGCAATGTAGCATTGCAATTTAAGAATCATACCTGAGGATTGAAATAAAAAAAAAAAACATATCAAAATGCAAAGAAAACATTTTCATCTTGCTTTTAAAAAATGCTCAATATTTTTCATATTGCCTCACTGAAAATGGACGACGTTGCCCGAAATTTCGTCGGACACAAAAATAGGAAAAAAGGAAATAAAGTTTTTGTGAAGTACCAATGGTTATTAATTAGATTAATAAGAGACAACATAAACAGTTTATACTTTTTCCTTTCCCTACTAGCTGCTACTAGATTACGGAATTATTTGTACACCATAATTATCCTTTATGGTAATAACAAAGAAGTTCTTTTTTCGATTTAATGCGAAATAGGTTTAGACAACTCTAATATTGACTTAAAACTATTAAAATTACTTGAATAAACTACACTGAAGGGCAGCAAAGGGGTAAAAAATTAAAAACGGAAATTTTAGATTTCTCTTTCCATCTCGGGGAATGATTTTAGATTTACTTCATTAAAAAAAAAAAAATGATTTCAAGTTTAATAATAAATAATGGTCGCTTGTGTTTTAATGTTCATATCGGCGTTCCGATTTATATTTTGTTATTGTTTCATTATTCATTTTTTATTATTGATTGCTTGTCCTTGAATGGGAAATCTCCAAGATGAAATCAGTAATATCGACAAACAATAGCTTAGTAGTAACTGAAGGTTTTTAAAATATTCTTTTTTTTCTCTCTTTAAATTGTAAACATAACAAGAGATTTCAGCAAACTACGTTGTTTTCCAGTTTCCAAGTCAAGGTTATGAGCAGCCATAATCCTTGGAAATCACACACGTTTTATTTTTCTCATGGCCGTCACCAGGAGAGGAGCAAGGTACCTTTCGTCTATAGACAAAAATAAAAATATAATAACAAAACTATTCTGAAAAAGTAGTGAAAGCATCAGTTTGGTTGTAAGCTTACAGTTTTGTTAGATTTGTATGGTGTTGATAAGTCGATTTATAGGTTGGTTGTTGGATTCGTATTTCAGTTTTTTAGAATACTGTAAATTACAAAAGAAATAAAATTTAGAAAGTTGACTTTATGTATAACTGTTAGTTTTTTTATATATATTTATTTATAATAATTATTTACTTATTTATTTAATTTCTTCATTTTTTTTCTATAAAATTGTGTATTACTTAATTTAATATATATATATATATATATATATATATATATATATATATATATATATATATATATATAAGGGCACTGAGTATTAGAGCTGAGAGGCACATTCATACCATAAATAAAATAACAAATATATATATATATAAAGTGATAATGTAACTGTGGTTTTTACCTACATCTTTATTATAGAGAAATTGGTCCATATTTATAAGAGATCAACTATATGTTCCTAATCCTAATATTTACATTTCTAAGAAAATAATTGAAACAATCAGCAGGTTTCTTTTATTTTAAACGTAAATATGAGGATTGAAAACATGAACATTAAATATATATATATATATATATATATATATATATATATATATATATATATATATATATATATATATATATTTGTTATTTTATTTATTTATTTTATTTTATTGTATTGTATATATGGTTCCTCTCAGTTCTAATACTCAGTGCCCTTAACTGTGGTAAAATATTTATTTCTCTATTTAAATATAAATCAAAAAAATAAAGTTGTCTCTCCTTCTGTTTTGAGCTGCATACGTTCCTCTTGATATATACGTATATACATATACTGGATCTTTACCGATTTGTCACAGCCCTGACACCAAAGTGAGGAAAGGCACTAAAGAAAAAACTAAAATAAATATAAATATATATATGTATATATATATATATATATATATATATATATATATATATATATATATATATATATATATATATATATATAAATTCATATATATTTATTTATTGTAATTTATGTGCGTACATACATATATATAGGGAGCAGATAATGATAATAAGTAAACTAATTGAAGTAATTGAAGTAAGAACCCAGTTTTCTAAGGTTATGACGATGTGACATTATTTGGCAGTATATTTTTAGGAAAAAACAAACACTGGGTTATGCAAACCTTATCAGTGTTTAAATAAGCTTCAATAAACTTAAGTGGATACAATTAATCTTCTTATTTCCGCTGTCAGATATAGCCAAAATATATTTTTATATTTATGTGTCTTACTATTGCGTATTACCTCAGATGATCAAAATTTGTTGAACAATATTTTAAGAATTAAAGTTGTGTAATTTGCTTTAATATTTGAATCTTAAAGCTAATTAAAGTGAAGGTATTTCAGTTTATTTTTAAAGTACATTATATGTATGTACATACATAAAATATAAAAGGCGAATAAAAAAGCAATTTACAGAATTGATTCTATTGAATCAATAGAATGATTAGCAAATTAAGACTGTATCAGTTAGAGAACTTAAAGGTTACTTCTTACGGATTTCAAAATGGTTTTCTAGATAGAAGTGGTGAATATCCCATTTGTAATACACGCGAACCCGAAGATTTATACCATTTTCTGTTGCATTGTCCTATATATACATACTTTTAGACTTAAGTATTTAAATGAATATATTGATGGTAATTGTGACGATAAAGATCAAATAGTACAATTATTAGGAATTAGTACAATTAGGAAACAAATATAAATACAATGATTTATACTGGTATGTAGAAAGTTGTTTAAAATTAAGAAACCTCTTTTTGTTTATTCAAGAATAAATAGTTTCATCATTAACATTAAGGTTAAGGTTACATGTAAATACAATATTAGGACTAACCATTATATTTTATTTTGCTAAAGAAAGATCGTTTTGTTTATAGGTATATCAAACATAATAATTTTATTTTGTATATTATATTATATATAGTTGTTACTATTAATGTAGTTAATTAGGTATCATATTTATGTAAATTCTTATAAATGTATGTGTATAAAACTCAACTCCATTTATATGGATTCGCTCAAAAACACATACAAATTTATTATCATTATTATTATTATAAATAAGAAAGCGATTATTTTTTTACACAATATGGATTTCATTAAAATTGAAATGACATAGCTCAATTTATTTACATTTATTTTTTAAACTGAATTATATCTTTGATATTCTTCATTATTATTTTTAATATAAATAAGGGATACCATATTTATTAAACATTGTATGCTTATATTGAAGATTTTTGACACAATGACCATTGAAAAAAAATTAATAAATAAAATATTTTTCTTTGTTTATATCCAACGCAAAGATCTCCATTAAAACTTTTAGCATTTTTTATTAGTTTTAATATAAAATGTTAAATCACTTTACCGTTGTGAAACGTTCCATGATTTTTATTCGTATTTACGAATTCTTAATTTAGGACTTTCTCCTTTATCAGTAATTTGTTATATGACAGATGTATATAAGGTTCCGTGTGATCTATTTCTAATTTGATTATGATGATATCTTGACGTTCTTTCTTTTTTTTTCATATTTTCAGTCAATTTTCGTATTCTTTTACGCAATGTAAACACGAAAACAAAAATGAATAAAAATTCTAAATATTTTTTTCTCTCAACGTTTAGTATCATTTTCAATAATTATAAAAAAAAAAGAAGGAAATTGTCATAATTTCAAACTTAAATCGCTTTTATATGATTCCAACTGAACGAGACCGTTTACATATTTTAAGATTTTATGGCTTTTATTTCGTTTCATTTTTTTTTATTTTTGTCTTTTTTATTTTTTATCGAAAGGAAAATACCTATAATGCATCACACGAAAATACACTTATACAAATTTATTGCTTTATTTTTCATTTTTCTTGACCATAATACAGAACATTCGTTTAAATCACAAATTCGAACAAATTATTTGACCCATCGCGTACTTAATTTCGTATATTGCGTAATCATTAAAATTGTATTCCAAAATTTTGAATAGAGTCGATTTCTGAAGATAATTTAAGATTTATGCTATTTAAAATAAAGTATTAACTTTATTTTTAATCTTAATAAGTAAAATAAAATTAATATACAAATAAAAAAAAATTGATTTTGTGGCAGAAGATCTAAATTTGTATATTATTTATACTAATTAGTGTCAATTAATCTATATATAAAAAATTTACTTGTAGATTAATTATTATTGTCAAATAATTGAGGAGTAGTAAATTACTGATATCGATAACGATTGTAATAAGTTGATTGATGATAATAAATATAATTAAAGGCTTTGATAACCAACAGGTTTGACACCTTTACTTCATATTAACCGACCAACCAATAAATAATTTATAATAAAAAAATATTAATAATTTAAATAATAATATTTCATAAACAGGCAACTTTAGTGTTATCAATAAAAATAATATAAAATTGTGAACAGTGTAAAAATAAAAATGTCAATGTTGGTTTGTCAGAAGGATTTATGGTCCAGTAAAGGAGGGTGATGTCTGGAGGAAAAGACAAAATAGGGAGCTCAGTTCTCTCTATGCAGACATCGACGTAGTCACCTATATTAAACTGGCCAGACTAAGGTGGGCAGGGCATGTGGCCAGAATGAGCACCGTTGAGATACCCAAGAAAATAATGATGGAGGAGCTGCACCTCGCAAGACGGGTAGGAAGGCCGAGGACGAGGTGGTTGGACAACGTGGCCTATGATGCGAGAACCCTGCTTGGTGTACGGAACTGGAGAGCTGCAGCAGAAGACAGAGCCAACTGGCGGAGGCTCTTGGAGGAGGCCCAGTCTCGGTAACGGGATGTCGTGCCACACATGAATGAATGAATGAATGAATGTTGGTTTGTCCTAAATCGCTTATCTCCAAAAGTTCTTAACTCCACTTTCAATTGCTTTGAAATTTTGATGCAAAGTTGCTATTAAAATCAAGAGTGTTTTTGTATACATTTCATTACTTTCATTTCGAAATGTTGGCCGAAAAACGTGTTACAAATACTTCCCAAAATCGGTGCAAGACCAAGACCCATGTCGTCTAACAGTTGCATGACCAAGACCAAGGCTGGTATAAAAAATAGATTTTTTGAATACAAATTAAGACAAAATTGTTACTAATACTTGACAATTTTAGTTAATATATGTAAAGAATTTGTATAAACAATATACTTTTGCATTTAACTCTTCTAATTTTTCATTTGGGGCTTAGTAAGGTTTCTTCTATCTAAAAAAATACAGTAATGTCTCTATAGTAATAAGCTAACAAGTAACTGCGAGAATCATGCTCAAGACGAAGACCAAGTCCAAGACTGAGTTTGCAAGACCGAGACTCGTCTTGGTCTTGCATTTGGGCAACACTAGTCACAATTACCTATAGCGCCAAAACGCCTGCAACGATTTTTATGAAACTTGGTTAAAATTTTCTTCTTGAAGCCCTCTTTGTTTGTGTCTAAATATACTTACTCGAAATGAGACTAAAAACAAATAGTGACGAGGGATTCATAATTTCATGTGCAAAAAACTCAAAAATTACTCAAAGGATACTGTTTTGTATTGTAACTAGAAAAGTTGGAAACATGCAAGTTCATATATGTTTTCCTTTGATTTTCAGCAGTCATATGATCGTATTTAAACCACTGAGGGAACGCTATAATAATAATGATACTAATAAACCTTTGTGAGCTTGAAGCTTTTATGCCGATACCACCAAGAAATCATCCCACCTTCGCTTCGGTCTAACTCTCGGACACTTAACATATTTAACATACCAATTGTATTCATCTCAAAGTAATAATCTCCATTATGTTAACCGGGTACAGTTTGCGCAATTCCGCGTTGTGCTACCGCCTAAATTCTCCGGTTGACACATCCCTGAATATTTTACGCCTGAAAGCGTTGCTCATCTGTTAATGTAAGTAGCCAAATTTCACATCCATAAAGAACCGAAGGAAGAATACTGTTTTAGTAAATTATAATTTTTAAGTTTCGGGCCAACTCCCGCGAGCTAAGTACATTCGCAATTTTTTTTTTTCCCTATCTCGCCTTTTAGGCTATACGGGATTTTCCTGGGCCGGAGGGTGAGGGAGGGGAATTTTAAAATCCCCTCCGGCACCGGGAGGCGAACTCATACTTTTTAATCTTCTCAAAATCTCTTATCCAGGTAACTCGCTGTGCAGTGCACACGCTTTAGCATATTCGACCACCCCGCCCACAAGTACTTTCGCAACTGAAAACAGCAAACATTACCCGTCTTAACCTCTAATATAATTTTTTTTTTTCTTTTCTTCGTAGATCCTAATTTCCTAAACTTCCCTTCGTGTTCAAACTTATTTCTTTCAATATCTATAACACTGAAATTGTTGCCTTATTTGGTGCGAACCAAATATTATTTCTTATACAAATTTATACCAAGCTTCTGGACGATTACTCGTTATAATAAATATATTAATATGAATTTTATCAAGAAAAATAACCGTTATAAACAGCCTGATACAAAATCGAATAAGGCATCTAATTACTTAATGAAAAATACTAATTTCTCAAAAAAGCATTAATAGATTTGTTAGTCACAAAGTACGATTAAATTATTATCAATGGCGCCAACTGAGAATGAAATTCATTAAATTAGATTAGGCGTATCTGATGAAAAGCTGCTGCTCCATTGTTTCTGCGCAGAGATTATATCTACAATGATTCCAATCAATATTCAATGAAAACAACGGAGCTCTTAAAAGCCTAAAGATAATAAGAGATTAGCATTAACAATTGAACTAAGTCGATTATAATTTATTTATTAGACAACTGAAAAGTGTAAATTAATAATCATACGTTTGAAAATTAGCGCGTCAATTAGCGCGTTTATTTTAAGTAAAGCATTTTTAAAATTTATTTTCTAAGTTTTTGTCGCTAAAGTGGTATCACGAAGTATTATTATTTTTTTTTGTCCTCTCCTTCATCGCCTCTAAGGCTATACGGGATTTTACCCGGCCAGGGAGTATGGCCGGGAATTTAAAAGACTCCCCCGGCTCGGGGACACGACCTCGTGACTATTTTTTATCATTTTGTCTCATATATTAGGTTGCCGGACAATGACGGTGCTGTGCGTTCGGCCACCCCACCCACTACGAAGTATTACTATTATTATTTCCATATGTAATGAGGTACTAATAACTCGTTATCATCTATTTCTTTCTACGTGAATAGTAAGAGAATCTGAATAATCTCCACCACCAACATCTCAAAGTAAAGAGATTATAGAGGTCAAACCGCTCAAGTTTTCGTAGCTCATTTATTATCGATTTTATAATAAAATTATGTTAAGATTCTAGTGAAAAGTAAATGAGTATTCATGATTCTCTTGAACCTCCTGAATGTTTCAAATAATTTATTTTTTTTATTTCTTAATGACATTTACAACTGTATTACATAAATACATCAAGTAAATTTGGACATAATAGATATAATGTCATGAATACACTTGCTGAGTAACTTCCCAATGGTAGCACTCTAACGATATGACTACATTAGGAGATCACGGGGCCATCTTATTTTCAGACGCCTCGGAGGGTTATCAGGAATTGAAGAGGAAGCAAGGTTAGAAACGAGAGGGTTGGGATGATTCTGAAGTTTATGATGGAAGGATAGGTATCTGGATTGGGCCAGATCTGAAACATAAGGAACATTAAGATCTTCATGGATAATTTTATTAGTGACAAAGTAAGGAGCATTGAGGATTTTACGAAGGATTTTGGATTGTAAAGATTGGATACGAGACGAATTCGATGGTTTAGTGGAGCCCCATACCTCAACTCCGTAAGTCCAAATAGGTCTTATTATAGTCAAGTATATGAGTCTTTTGTAATTAATGGGAAGTTTAGAGCGTATGTCTAGTAAGTGCTGAAGTAATCGGAAACTTCGAGCGGTTTCTTGTCGTTTCAGTCTAGTATGAGGATTCCAAGTTAGTCGTTTGTCCAGGTGGAGCCCTAGGTATCGGATTTGCTCAACAGGGATAAGTGGAGTATTGTTAAAGGAAACTGTAGGACAGGAAGTCGTTGGTTTACGAAGTCAAATAAATAAAGCTTTAGTTACTTTTATAAAAACATAAAGTTTAGGACTACAAGTATTTATGTTTTTCACTAGTGAATACGGATCAATTCGTATAATCGAGATCTGGGAAAAAAAAAACAGTTACATAATCACATTACCGGAAAAATATTTGA
This sequence comes from Nezara viridula, assembly GCA_928085145.1. Classification (NCBI taxonomy): domain Eukaryota; kingdom Metazoa; phylum Arthropoda; class Insecta; order Hemiptera; family Pentatomidae; genus Nezara; species Nezara viridula. The sequence continues at coordinate 77,520,050 of OV725080.1, forward strand.
AAAGTCTTTATTTTTAATTGTTTTTTAATTATAAATAAAAAGTCTATTTAGGCAATTATGTTTCTTATAATACATCTCAAATCATGGCAACACAAGAAATAAAAGCTTTGATACAGTCAATTATAGCCATTTTTCGAAAACAAGGGTACTTTTAGATGACAGGATACAAAATCAAGTGGTTATTTTACACAGCTTGAGGTGAATTATTATGAAATAAACCTCATTTTGATCAATATGAATATAAAGCTTACTAAATGACGTAGCTTTTCTCAAAGTGGAGTGTCTGTAGTATAGCTTAACGATGATAAATATAATTTATGATTTATTTAAAACAGAACTAATCTTAGTTTAGCCGCTCATAGGTCTTCTTTAAATTATTTTAATCAAGGCAAACTCTACTTTCATTTGAAGAAGATTTCATCTTGTTTACCGTGCAGTAATTTACAATTACTTCAAAAAAACGACTTAAAAAAACCATGAATTTTAAAATTTTATGCTGAAAATTGGCACATTGTTTAAAATACATTTTTTATGGCTCTTGATGTCTGCTATCACTTCTGTAAGCATTTTCTTCTACTTGCGGAATATCCTATATTGTGCATCATGCATGCATGAGCTTCTTTACCAAGTTTCAAAACTTCGAAATTTTTTCTTCTGTTTTGGTAAATTTGTCTGAACTATAGTTGAAAATATACCTCTTTTATAAAACAATGTTAATATGAAGCTTTTTAATTGAAAGAGATTTCTACAAAGTTAGCTACTCTTCTTTAATATGGTCCAATCCATGGATCCACATTTGTATTCAACATACATTTCAGATGTTATTTAGTAAATTAGTGATGCTGTTTGTATGAAATATTCAAATTTAACAAGAGAAACCGCGTTTAATCCAGTCAGTAATTTAAAAAATTATATATATAATTTCCTTTTGTCGCTCAATTGTTGCGTCATTAACCTAATCAATTTCCTGAAGTTTAAGCTATATAACGATAAGTTCCTTCACAATTCGTGATAACAAAGATCAATCACAATTACGAGAAAAATAAATAATATTATGTCTATTGATTGGAAATTTATTGATAAGAATGAGACATTTCAAAAGAGAATGATTCCTAAAGAAAACAAGTCCATCTAAATAAAAGTGGTTTAATTTTTTTTTTCATAACTTTTATCGATAAAGGTGACATTGGAATAAATATTTTAAATTATCAGGAAATGAAAAAGTGATAAGGAATACCGTCACCCCTCTTCAATTGTTACAAAGGAATCTGAAACAAGATTCGCCACGACGAAACAATCTCTTGAGGGGAACAAAATATTTCTGGATTCCTCCTCTTTTATAAATTTATCGAAGTATAATTTTTTTTTTCTTTAAATGTCGCAGCCTTTTAAAGATTTATAGTTCATGAGTAGCTCCTGATTATTATTTTTGATATGTTAATATTTGAAAAATCACGATGTTTCTGTGATGTTGGTGGGTTTAAAAACGTATAATATCTCTGCTCTAACCAAACATTGGCCAAAAATTTACGATGATACTAACTGAATTCAGGTGCAAAAAACTAACAACAATGTATATTTTTCATTGATGTGTATTGGGTTCTAGCATCCGATGTTTAAAAAAAAAAAATTTAGATTCAAATCAAACTGTTTCTGATGATTTACATCAACGATTAAACTTGAATATTCTTATATAAAATCTACAGTTTGAGTTAAACCTATAAAACAAAAATTAATTCTCTCTGCACTTTCTGAAAATTACAGGTGACCGTCTTTGAAGTGAAGCCACTCAAATATACATAATTATGTATATTTCTTCTTTTTTAGTGATACAGTTCAGGATGAACTTTAGCCTACCTCACAACCCTCTTCCACACGACCCAGCGCTTTCAGAGCTTCTATACCGTCACTCCAAGACTTTTGATGATCGAGAAGGTCCTGCCCTCCTAGCCTATTGTAGGACGCCTTCTTTTCCTGCTCTGAAACTCTTCTTCCATTATTTTCGTAGTCATCTGTTCATCCGGTAACCCCTCTATATGGTTTTCTATTTGGTATATATTATTATGCCTTAGTGAATGATGAGGCCATCAATTTCGCTGATGTTCCTCATACGCTAAGAGCTTTGAGGTCACATTATTCTAAATATATGAATGAATATTTTCCTTTGGAAGATCTGTAGAGATATCTCGTCTGTATCTTATGGATGATCTAATCAGTTCTGGCCTTAAGCCTCATTACCTGACTATTTGATAGTGTTCCTCAAATGCTTGGTCTTGCAAACTCAATCTTGGTCATGGTCTTGGTATTGCGCAGGAGTTTCGCAACAGCCTTGCAGTTACTTATTAGCTTATTACTGTAGAGACATCACTGTAGTTTTTTAGATAGGAGAAACCTAACTAAGCCCGAATGAAAAATTAGAGGAATTAAATGCAAAAGTATAATTCTTATACCAATTATTTACATATAGTAATTAAAATTATCAAGTATTAGTAAGTATTTTGCCTTAATTTTTATTCATAAAATCGATTTTTTTTCGTCATTAAATAACTAATTTTTTTATTATTTAATCTTGACTGCTACCTTTAGTATTAATCCTGTCAAATATTCAACATATAATTAGGATAAGATGCTGCTGCCAATTCCACTGGGCATCAAGGAACTCCATAAACCATAATAATTAAGACCATTCCTCGAGAAGATTGGACACACAACCTTGTCTTCTCCTTTGGAATATAAATATATGAAAAATAAATGGAACAGTTAATGGGAAACGAGTTCGGCAAAATCTCAAGAAATTAAAAAAAAATCTATAAAATGAAACACATCAAACAGAAAGTAGAAACGAAAATTAAAGAAATCTTACAAGATGAGGAAAAAGAAATAAGAGAACTGTACCATTATTTAAAAGATATTGATTTTTATCAAAGAATATAAAATGGAGACATTAAGTCAATGACCCTTATGGGTAGAGGAGAATAAACAAATATAAAATAAAATTAGGATAAGATAAAACTACGATGATTTTGCTTTTCTATTGCTATTTCGCTCAGAGCTAAATAATTTACAACAATCTTAAAAAAAAAAAAAAATTACGGCACTACTTCGTAGCGATAACACGGTGATAAAGACAAACTGGTGTTGCAATATGCTATCGATGGCAATAAATCGTTTGCATTAGATAAATGTTAATGGAGTAGTGCATTATGCAAACAGCCCCCACCCCTCGGAAAATACAAATGAGGGGGTTGCTTTTCATCATTAACCAGGGATGATTGATGCCAGAACGATACTTGCTTCCAGAGAGAGAGAGACCCATTTAAAAACTTCAGGACATTTACGATTCAACAGACAGCTTATATTATCCCCCCGGCTCTTAATTAATTTTCCTTAGAAAATTATGAATGACGGAAAACTTTCACAAGGAATGAATAATCATTGGAGAAAGTATTAAGGAAAAATGATAAATGGAAGGGATTCCTGATGGATAACCTGCTTTGAGTAGATAAATTTTGTCTGACTTTTAGTATAGTTTGTATATAATGAATACAAGTCGGTCAATTTAAAACGTTTCCAATGTACTGTACAAATAAAAAAAAAATGTTGAATATATTTTTATCGTGATCTCGGTTAAATCACCTACTACAACCAAGAAACAGTACTTTTTCCACTTAAAACTGAACCCAACACCCTTCATGGGTTGTAGTGAAACAGGAGTGGTGTGTGTTGAATATATTTGTGTTGAAGGCAACTTTTTTCCGTTTTGGTTTAAAATAGAGTAATTTCTATGTATACAGGACAAGAGGCGTATAAAGCACATGTTATTTTTAACATGATACAAAAACTGATACTTTCTTTTCCTTTTTTTTTTTTTTACTTTCCTACCAATACTAGGTAAGGAAAGTATTGCAATCGGGTCAAATTTCCGACATGCGGTTTTCGACGGATATGTACGTTTCAGAGCCCCCTGAGTCCGAAAAACACATTTTTAGCCATTGGTCTGTCTGTCTGTCTGTTCCAAGATTTTCTCGGGAACTACTGAACCGATTTTGTTGCTTCTTTTTTTATTTTGTAGGGTTTTAACTACTGATACTTGTGACAGAAATCAGTAGTTAAAACCCGGTGCTCCATGCGCTATAGCGTGCGCGCAAGAAGTAAAAAACATGTTTCTCTATAGACTGTAGCGCAAAAACGGCTCTAACGATTTTGATTAAACTTCTAATTATTGTTCTTTCAATTTTTGTATATAGATTAAATTCCCGAAAAAAAAAACAGGAAAAAAAGTTACGAAGAAAAGAAAAATGTTATGAGGCCTAACTCCCTAAGTATATATTATACGGTAAAATTTATAATAAAATAAAATAAAATTTTGAAAGGTTATTAAATTACCAACAAAACAAAAAAAAATCTTCGGAATCGAACCAGTATTAGCGATGATACAGCTTATTCTACTAAGCTGGAAATTTTTACACTGATCTACCTTAAGCCGGTTAACATTGCTTTAGTTTATCAAATAAATCCTACTCAAATCTTATGTTTGATCAATTTTCGGGAAAATGTATCTAGTTCAATTCTTTGTTGTTTCTTCATGAACATATGTAAAGATATAAAAATAGGTAGGAATGTCGTGTGAATGGACACACCAGATATTTTTACTTTATGTCTCCTCTCACAACAATCAGAAATGCTGACAACCATTGATATTGCTGTGTAATAACAGTATCGTGAGACTTTGATAGGCATGAGGGTAAGGAGTGCCCAGTGGCACCCCTTCCTATCTTTCTCGTAATATTTATAGTTAAGCGAGGAGAGGTCTCTTCAAGGTTCTTTTGAGCCTTCAAAGGGAGTTATCAGGCATGTTGATTGTAGCCATCCCTTGAATGAGTCGGTATGCCCGTGTGAATCCTTTTGAAATCTTTTGTAATGTGTTCGTAAAACTGTTGGTGGTTAACAGTTGGCATGTGTAAGTCATTATATAATGTTGCTGACGTAACAAAGAGCTTTGGCTGGAGTCATAAAAGGTTTTAGTTACTTTTTTGGTTCTTTGTGGCTTTCTCACATATCTGTGATTAATCGGTCAAAAATGGCTTGAATAGGTTTTCAATTTCTGTCAATTTTTTAAATTTTTACTGCATTTTTTTTTTAATTCCTATGGTTTTCCCCTGTATTCAACATTCATATAATCTGTGATAATATATCAAACATTACTCATTACTACAGGATTATTGTTATCTGTTTACTTTATCTTATGCATTATTTACCAATCTGATTTTGTACAAAGCCAACTGAAGGTAAACTGAATTTGTAAAAATAATATGTTTCAAAATGAAAACTAAGAAAGCTATTAGTTAGCTGGAAAGAAGCAATTAGATCAAAATAGAAATAAAATAAATTATAAAACTTACCTGCCTAAAATCGACTAAAATATTTAGAAATATTGTTTTAAGCATTACTAGTCAAATGTTTGGGCTCTCTTGATTTAATAAATTTTTCTGGACCTTTTTTTTGTAAGTCAAAAAAGGATTAAAGTTATTACTTACAATCAGATTTTTCCCCATGATATATTTTAATTAATTTGAAAATATCGATTATTAATTTATTCGATTTTTAATAAAATCGTTATATCAAAAATAGTTTTATTCGATTACATACCTGTGGATTCGTCCGAAACCTGTATTAATGTATTACAGTTAATTCCAAAAGTTGTGGTAATGTTCACAAATTATTTATAAAAAAACGAAAAGAAAAATATAAAACTGTGCCATTTATTATATCGTAATTTCAAGTAATTTTAGAATCTTGTCTGTCAGAAAATTTTATAAAAAAAATATTAAAAAATTTTAATATAAACCCTGATTCCGAATTTTCAAAACCATACCAAACAAAAAAAGTTATCCTTTTTTTGTTATTTAAAAATGTTGGTCGAAGGAATGGTCTAAAAATTCAAAGCACTATAATAAATGAAATATTTTGTGAATGTATTTCTGCATACTTAATTAGTCTTTATGAGGGCTGTCTTGTGGTTTAGACTTTGGTCACTTCAATGGCCACGTGGCCGAGCGGGCTCACGTTGTGTACAGCACCGTACTGGCAACCTGATAACCTTTTTTTTTTCCTGTTCTTCCCTACCTCGCCTTTTAGGCTATACGGGATTTTCCCGGACCAGAGGGTGAGGGCGGGAAATTTAAAATCCCCTCTGGCACCGGGACGCGAACTCGTGACTATTTTCATATCATAGAAACATATATTCGGTTGCCAGGCAATGGCGGTGCAGTGCAAGCGCTTTAGCCCATTCGGCCACCTGATAACCAAGTATAGAGATAAACGAATAATTACAAATTTAAATCCCGGTATCCGGTGGGACTTTTAACTCTGCATAATCCCCCACCCTCTCCCCCAACCCGGAAAAAACGCGAGTAGCCTAAAAGGCAAGGAGAGGGAGATAAAAAAATAAAATAAATAAAATGTTAATTTAAAACAATTGAACCTTTCTAATTTTTAGTAATAAAAATAAATTTCTATCTCTAATTTTTAAGGATTTGTAATTGAAATGGAATTTTGGAGAGGTTGGATAAGAAAGATTGTATGGAATGCTGTTGCAATAGCAAGATTGTATGGAATGTTGTTGCTATATGCAGAATGTATATGCATGTGTAACAAAACTAGAAGTTGATATTTCTTGTCATATGTGGTACTGTCTTAATTTGATTATGATCAAAATTTAAATGCACCTTACGTTGGCCGAAACTTAATTAATTTAAACAAGTACTCGTTGAAAAACACAATCTGTCCGTAGTTCTAGAAAAGAAGAATAATACGATTACAACATTATTAGTATTACTAATAAATAAATATATAAAATAAATAAATAAATTTAGGTTTTGAACCCGCACATATATTGTAACTAAAAATTCAGTAGTTTCAAATAAAAAAAATCAGGGATGTGTGTTCATCAAGGAGTTTCACTTAAAACTGCCAGTTCTAAGTGCAGTTCTAAGTGAAACTCCTAGATGAACAAACCTCCCTGTAGAAGACCTGCAAAGTCGGGTCGAAACGTTGGCTTCTAATAAAATAGTTTTGCCACTATTTAGCCTGTTTATGGCCGCAACCCCGGACCATTTCCTTCCTTTATCACATATTAAATTCGTATATAAATGTTTTTTATCTTTGAAACTTTTGTAATATGACATTTTTTATTTGATTATAAAAAATGCAAACAAAATTTTTGGCAGGATTGCATAATAATGTTTAGGTATAAATTTTATTCATTAATAGCGATTGTTAAAAAAAAAAAAAAAAAAAAAAAAAAAAAAAAAAAAAAAAAAAAAAAAAAAAACGTTGGATGCAAAAAATGTGAAATAAGTAAAATAAATTTTTATGAAGTATAAAGGGTTTCTTAAAGCTGTGCCTCGGAATAACAAAATTACATTCTGTAATATCTTATTTATTAATTCTCTTAGGTTTTTTGTATATTTGTGTATGTATACCTTTATAAGGCGTTGGTATATTATGACTTTTTTTTTAAAGAAATTAATTATTGTGGGGCATTTAAGTTTTGCTCGCTTAGTTATATTTTAATTGTTAAGAATATTAGTAATTTATTTTTATTATACCAGGAATAGTGAGGCTCAGATTGGCCTCTCGCAATCGAATATGCTAGTTGAGGAAGGAGGAGAGGCCTACCGTAAGGGAGCGCCTTTGAAGCGAACTAAACCAGGTTTGGTACAAATTCGATTTGGAGGCTGTTTGCCACTGTTGGTAGGTAGCCAGCAATCAGGGGAGCCAACAGTCGTTTTCTTTAGAACTGTTCCTCTTACCAATAACCGGCATCTTACACTAGCCAAGAAATATAGCTCTCTTAAACTTTTAGTTACACTGTGTCAAGAATTTGTCTTAACTGTTGATCCTTTTCGTTATGAGGAGAAACCCAATCTTATTAGAGAATCAACAAATTATCAAGACCAAACATTTAAATAATAAAAAATATATTTTCACCCAATGTATAACCGTCTAAATTACCATAGTTAAATTACATAGCCTTCTGTCTCTAAAATGCAAGAAAAGTAGAAAATTAACCCGTCAACGTTTACCAAAGTCATCTAAAAATATTCTAACGATTTAAATAACGTTACAGAGTTGTTGGTTTATTATTTTTTAATTATGTGCTAGGTGATAATTGACTAGTTCAAAAGTTCAAAATCACACTTTATCATTAGAATTTTATTAAATTGTACTTACAGGCTTTTGTGGCTGTCGTTATATTTTCTTATTCCCCTTGCCTTGCCTTTCAGCATAACGCGTTATATTACAAAATCATTTGTATATACAAAATTTGTAACATTTTTCACAAAATTCACTTTTTGTAGTAAAATTGTCATCCTTTAATATTAGAAAATCGATTCAAGAGCAAATGAGGCTTTGTTAAAAACTTTTAAACTTTTGTTAAAAACACCACAAAACACAAAAAACACCTTTATGTCTCTACATAAACATCACACAACAACGAACAAAGGATAATCTCAGCTTAAGCTCACTCAAGCCAACCTGCTTTGTTTATAACAGTGCTGCCAGATAACATGCATTAACTCAACATACTCCCCCTTTACTATTTATCCTTCAAATTGTAAATTGTATTACAATAACAAAAAATTATAAATTGACAGGAAAAACCATTGTATTAATTTAATAACACTTAACAAACGCTACTTTATTTTTATATAATATTGAAACTATATAGAACTGATATTTTTTATATAACACTGATAACATACCCTAAATAAATACACTACTCTTCTTTGCTGCAGCCCTTTCTTTTTCTCCACTTTCTCCAGTTTTGGAATTCAACTCCTGTGAAGGATAATCAAGAATTATTGTTACTACCAGTTGTTGTAATTGTAATTTTTAATCTAACCCTTTTCTGACCAACATCTGACTGAAGGGGACCTTTGGCTGACGACAGACCTATACTTTCTCTTGAGAGATGGATCCACTCTAGGGGGTTGTACGACGCTTATAATTGTTGTTTTAACTGGTACTCTCTTCTTGGTAGTGCCATCACCTAGACTTCTCGTAAATTATCATATATTGTATATTGTATAATATTACCTCAAGATTGCTCATTTCACGATTGTCACCCAACGCCGATTACATTCATCTTTTTTTTTTTTTTTTTTGTTTTGTTTTGTTTTGTTTCCTCCCCTTTCTCTCCTTTGAGGCTATACGGGGTTTTTCCTGGCCAGGGTGTGAGAGCGGGGATTTAAAAGACTCCCCTGGCACCGGGACGCGAACTCGAGACAAATTGTTTCCACTTATTTCATGTATCAGGTTCACGGTCAACGGCGGTTAACCCATTCATCCCCTCCCCCCCCCTCCGCCCCCGGATTCCATTCTTCTGTACTATCCTCATGAAAGATCATTCATTTTCTTTAGTTTTCAACAATTCATGGCTACATATTCTCATGTTAACATTTCTGTTTTGAACATAATTTTCAAAGAGTCTTCTCGCAGAATAGTTTCGAGAAGTTCTTATCCTGCTAAGACCTGTACCATCTCATTAGACACATTTCCTCCATTCAGCGGAATTCTCGCAATTTTGCGTTTCTGCCGTTGTAACCATGTCGAAGAAGAATATCCGGTATAACCCCATTCATTATAAGTGTATCGTGTATCGTATATCTTATATGTGTATCGTACGGCTGTCGTTATATTTCTATAAAAACAATAATACTAGGAATAAAACTGTTCTCGTAAGTCACTCCATAAAAAATTAATCTTAGGCGTTGTGAATTTAATAGGGTGTCTATTGTTAATTTTTAGTTATTTTCTACTCCATAACGAACAGGAAAGTGTTTCATAACTCAGGGAAGTTACTTAGGAGCCGCAAATAGCCCACGAAAAAGCCGGCCTTTGACTGCATTATGAAAGGGCGCATTGAGGATGTAATTGAAAAAGTTCTTACAAGAGCAAGTAAACAAAACTGGGCCAAGACAATAATTCAAATAAAACAAACTACCCTCCTTGGCCATTGAAATTTAACACCTCCCCTTCTCCGGCTTCTAATACACTTTTTCCAGAAATATTTGTCTCGGGCGCTGGCGGAAAATACTCGAGAAAGGGATTGAAAAAGGAAAAAAAAACTTTGAAAACTTTGGCGACACTCAGGTCTCAAGAACATATGGAGGCTTCATATACTTCAGCCTTTCCAAGACAAATTGCAATTTTACTTCTTCTTGATAGTTATATTTCTTTCTTGCCGACAGTCATATTTTTATGACCTTTCTATTAACTTTCTCAATTTATAACCCAATATAAAATAAAATTAAACCATTTTATTGTTGTTTTAATTATCTGAACAAAATTAAACTTGCATATGTTTAGTTTATTGTAAAAAGTCACTAAGTAAAATTTTGATATAGGTTAATATAGGTTAAAATATACGTTTCAAAGATGTTCTTGTGAATTTCGTCTTTATTTACAGAGTCAAAAACACTATAAGTGCTTGTCAATTACACAAAACCTTTTATATATCAAATGTAGCTATTTGAATTCTACCAATGGGTAGTTTCTCTTCATGTTGTACATGTCATGTTACCAATTTCACATTTACTTATTGTATTTTCTATGTAATACAGTTGTAAATTCCATTAAAATAATAATAAAAAAAAATATAGCTACAACAAGCGCACGATGTTCTGTTTTAATCAAGAGAAATTTCTTCAAAGTTCCTAATTGTTTGAGGTTAAGAAATGCCACTTAATGGCTTTCTGGAATAAACAAATGATATCTGAAAATTATACAAACTGTAGTAAAGAGAATATTATTATTGTTTCATTATCCAAATATCTGTATAAAAACCAGAACCAACATCATTCAAGATATCTTACCTTAAAATATTAGTTTGCATCATTGGCATCTATTTTGCATAAACGGTTTTCGAAGTTTTGAGGAATTAAAAAAAAAAAAATGATTTTAGAAATACAGTTGGATGAGGTGGGTGGGTAACTTTGGCACAATGGGTAAAATTTAGCTGGTGGTTCATTCCGTGGTGGATACACTGTGTTGGTTCAGTCTGCAAAACGTGCTTTGTGGAGGCATGTACTACGATCATAGCATAAGCGATACTTCCTTGCTGCAGTTTGAGAACGCTAGTTCACTACACTTGATGTGCAGTTAGGTTTAATTTATTTCTAAAAATAAATTCTTGTAATAAATTCTTGTTTTCATTGCGCTTGTAACTCAAGAGTAGTGTGCCGCAAGGTAGTAGCGCAGTAAATTCCTACTCAAATCACGTTTTTGCAGACTGAACCAACGCAATGCATCCACCACGGAATCACCACAAACTAAATTTTAACAACTGTCACAAAGTTACACATCCAGTCCCAAAGTTACCCTTCCAGTCCCAAAGTACCCCATCTTACGGAACTATCAACCGAACCATTTATTTCATAAATGAACCCTCATCTTCATTGAAGATTCAAGAAATGTGAATAACAAACTGTCGATTTAATGCAAAAGAGTCACTTAGTACATTTTCGAAGGAGCTGAATTTTTAAAAATATATATCAAGTATTGTTACAACAAGCATACATTTTTTTCTGATTTAATTAAGGAAAAGTTGATCAATTATTCTAGTGGTTTAAGGTTATGAAATGATTGTTTTTATTAAAATAAATATGCAACCAATATTTTTAAATATATAAATTAAAAAAATCTTTCTTTTTAACCCATATTTCCGAAAACGATTGTACATTTTAGAATAATTTAAAAAAAACATCGAAACTTAAATAGTGCCGTTTTTTTTAACGAATCAAATTCGAGGCTCGTAATTGTATTGCAGGATCCATTGTATGTTTTTAAATATGAATCGATATCTGTCTCAATTTCCCGAAAATATCTATTTTGTTTGACTTTGGAAATAAACCATTCAATAATAAGTAAGAAAAATCCAGCTGGTGTTATTAAGATAACAACAAAGTCAATATTGCGTTGATTGTGAATTATAAATCTGTAGTATATTAACCTTTTGTTAAGGGGTTGAATACTAAATCGATGTTATATCGATTCAATTGTTTGTGTTTAATTTACAGAATTCATTGATACACTACAAAATCAATTGTATATCTTTTATTGTTTTTATATTTTATAGTTCATTTATTGTTTATTATAAATAAATTGTCTATTATAAATTTTATATAATAAGTTCGAGGGTAGCTCTGAATAGTCTCAATTAATTTTTGTAATACTGTATTAAATACGTGTTTCAATTAAGATAATGTTAGATAATATTAATTTCTTTCCATACAAGTGACTTTGTAGGTCACGTGAGAAGGCAATAGATTTTAATCATGAATTCAATTGAACCGGTTGACTAAATCAAATTTCCTGTATCCTTTTCAAAGGTAGGCCCCTTTCCTTCCTGAACCAGGTCCACAAATTCGACCCCCCGACCCCTCCTCTTGTACGAAGCCTATTATGTTACTTGTAGCGACTCCACCTCATAATAAAGATGGCTATCCGCCGACCTGATGAATGAAAGACGCCATGTTCACTGGTTTATATATTTAATATCCTTTCACTTTTCATTGAGTGAGGTGAACACATTGAGGCCAACCTTTCAATTCAACATCACCCGTTAATAACAGAGAAACGTAGGTACGGGAAATGAATCCAAGCTATTTCTTAAGTCGTACGGAAATGAAGTTTAGATATGTCAAGAGTGCTATTAAAGAAACCTTATAGATGTTTCGTTTATTTGAAACGATCATTTTAAGGTTGTGTTCGCTGACGTAGATGTGTCAATGGTTCAGTATATCATCAGATCGTCGCACAATATAGGCCTTGATAACTTGCAAAAAATATTTATAGCTTTAGCTACCTGAACCGTTGTCTGATTGACTTCTAGAGAGAATACTTGTATTTATTTTAATATTCTACACTGCTTGCACATGCGCGATATCGCATCTAACACATTTGATTTATTTATATTTTGTCATTATTGAATGATTATGTGTCTTGGCCAATTTCTTATTAATGTACGTCGAGCAGGTAACAGGGAGAACGAAATTTAAAGAACTAGTGGATTGAAATGATTTTTAATTGAAGAATGAATTCTGTGTATTTGTCATGGATGCAAGATTTTACTGTTGAAATGTTTAAGTCGTTATGTATAGTGTTATTTGAAATATAGCAAAGTGCTTTCACAACTTTTTTTTTAGATATTTTCATTATGTTATTTCTGTTTTGTTTATGAGTGTTTGTTCTGTCGAATCCCAAAGTTTTGGTACGTATGTCCACATTGGTCACAGTATAATGTTGTAGATCAGTCGCTTGTTTTATAAGTTAAGTGAGCATCTGTAGTCATGAAGATGCAAGAGTTGGTTATATCGTGTCGTGAGTTCTTGTCTTCTTGATTCCGTATGTATAACATAAGTAAGTATTTAGTGTAAGCTGTGTTTGAAGTACCGTGCATAGTTTTTTTGAAGCCACTGGATTATAGTCAATAATTACAGATAGGCATGAGAATTTTTTAAGAGAAAGACTGATGTGGCTAGATTTACTGCCATTTAATTTCATTCTCGACCATTTTTAAGATCATAGAGGTGGTTTTAAAAGGCACTTGATGCGAAAGTTGGATTTTTGTTGGAAGATAGAAACGCAATGTCGTGAAAGAAGCAATAGAAGGTGGTTACAGGGTGCTCAGGGAAGGATTCAAGATACTCCTACTTGGAGGGAATACAGAAAAAAAACAACATAAAAGACACTATTATTTATATCTATGCTTATCATCTTATAAAAAGAGCTCATTATGGGTCGAATTAAGTAAGATTAAAACAACCAAAAAGCAAAAATATGTTTTTTGAACCTAAACAATGTTCAGTCGCTCGAAATTTTGCGCTCTCTAAATCATCGGTGATGATTAGATTATAATAATAAAAACACAAAAAAGTCTCCAATTTGAGTGATGAATGTTTGCAAAAATATTAGTCTTAACGAAATGTGGTAGACACGGAGTTATGTCAAGGGCTACCAGCGCCTAGCTAATACCATTGAATTTATTACTACAACCCAGTAACATTCTTGTCTTCATTACTTTGTTAGGAAGTAATGTTTCAAGAACAACGGTTGTCCAGGGAGGTAATGGGCTCGGGGTCGCGCTCAACCAATCTTTATTAAAGATTTTTTCTCTTAACAATAAATATTAATAATAATAATATTACTATTATTATTATTAATATGCAACAGACAGTATCAGACAAGTGTAGGCTGTGCCAGCACGTTCGAATCTATTCAGCACATAACTGGAGGGTGCGGAGCGCTGGCTGGTACAGAATATCTCAAGAGACATGACGATGTTGCAAAAATTTATCATCAGGCAATTGGTCAAAAAATAAAAGTTAATGAATGATTCAATACCTTAGTACAACCCTAAAGAACTTATCCAGAAGGAAGGAATGAAATTGTATTGGAATCAATCTTTTATAATAGATCATACTGTGCTCCATAACAGACCTGATATCGTGTTGATCAACAGTAATATGAAAACAGCTGAGATAATAGATATCGCTGTACCAAATGATGGGAACATCAACTCAGTCTGCGCCGAAAAAATTCGGAAATATCAATCTCTTATAGCCGAGTTAAACGATCGGAACAAAGTGACAGTAAGGACTTTAGTGATCTCTAGCAATCGGCTGATTCCAAAATCCACTGTAAAAGCTACCGAGAAGTTAAGCCTCTCAACAGCTACGATAAATGAAGCCCAGAAAGCTGTGCTGCTGAACACTGCGAGAATAGTAAAGAGCTTTATAATATCCAACAAAACTACAAAAATTAACGTGAAGTGGTTGAAGTTAATTCTGCCCCACCCCAGGAGAATATCTTTTTTTAAAGTAATAATAAATTAATTAAGATAACCCACTTTACAGAGGCTGGGTGTGCCCTAGGAGGGTATCCTAACCCCATTGCCGATCTACGGCTGACGAAACATAATAAATAATTTTCTGCCACAGTCGGATTCGAACCTGGGATCTACCACTCCCAAGCAGTCCAGTGTCTAACTCATGCGTTTCCTAACGAAATCGATCAATGAAATTTGTACTTTTTAAGTGGTCCTGGTGACTTAAAACATCTTAATCAGTAAATGAGAGGTCTAGAAAGTTTTTGTTTCGAAAAAAGAAGAGCAGCTGACACTTCATATTGATGTTATTTTTTGGCAGTCGTTTAATGAACGAGGAACCTAAATCTCAAGAATTTTTGCGGTATTTTTAAGGCGTAAAACATCATGATCATCATTCCTGACCTCTGCATTTCTCTGTAAGTGCGATTTTATTCGACCAAGCTCACATAACATCGTCATCAAAGAAGAAGTCCTACCATGGCCACCTTCATCTTTACGGCTGTGTAGAGTCTTTTTTAAATCATCGTTGCATAGTGCGCTCACACTACCATACGAACGTATGCTTTCCTTTTTTTTTTAGCATGTAAAAATCATAGAAACTAGCCTATCATTTCTTGAAAAAATCCCTCTTAAAAAAACAAAAAAAAAAAAAGACCCGGACTTACGCGGTGTTGTTACTTCAGTAAAGCTTCAAACTTATCGTTTTGTTTGATCAATGCGCCTGTTTTAGTTTTAAATAATGTCTTCTTCGTTGACTTCTATTAATATATTTCATTTAATTATTATTTTTTGTGTGTAAGAAGACAAATATTTTAGTCAAGATTAAGTGGAAGATATAAATGTTAAAATGAAGTGGGTAATAAAAAAAAAGATATCTAGTGGGAAATATTAAATAAGTAAAGTTAAACATTTTCTTTAGAGAAATTTACAAGTGTATTAGTTAACTAAATGAGGCAGACAATTGCTTTAATATTCATTGCCAACGAAAATACAGAAAAAAAGATTTAAATATATATATGTATCAGAACAATATATATATAAATATATATCGCATTAGTTTGGTACCTAATTAGAAAATGTATGTTATCTTCTTGTATATCTTTTAGTTATTTCTTAGTTGTTTCTTTTTATATAATTTGTGTCATTTGTAAATATAAGATTGTTTGGATTTCAATTTAATCCATTTATTATAAATATATATAAATATGTGTGTGCGTGAAATCTCGAAAAATTATTTTGAAAGAGGACATATTGAAAGCTATTAACTTTATTCTGGGACTACGTCCCTTGAGAATAACAATATTGTACATAAAATTAAACATTACATCTGGCCAAAATGTATATTACAATAAACAAAAACAAACAAACAAACAAAAAAAACAACTAAAAAATAAGGGATAAAAGAAGTGTTTACATAACTGTACAGATATCGGAAGCCATAATATGAGAAATAATGTCCTAATACTGCAAAATAGTTGCTATACACAATACGCTATGAAATTATAAATGAGCGACAGATAATAATAAAGATGTTATAGTAATAGTAGTATGTTCGTAGAACATAATAGTATAATCGAAATACAATAATAGTGTAATCGTACATACACAATATATACACCCAATAATACAATAATAGTGAGAATACAATAATAGTACAATAGTATATATACAATATACATATATTAATATATATATACATATACATACATACACATATACATACATACAATGCAACAATAGTATAATAATACAATATAGGCTACCCAGCGTCTGATTGAATTGTAAGGAGGAATTGGAAAAGGAGGGTTTTAAATGTGGATAAGGATGGTGCATGGCGGATTTTAAGTGGGATGGAATTCCAAAATGTGGTGGATCGGACAATAAAGGAGTGTTGAAATGAGGCCGATTTGTGGAAAGGGGTATAAAGGTCGGAAGGACGAGATCTTGTGGAGAGGGAGTGGATAGATGACTTGAATTGAAGGAGATTGAATGCGTAGGACGGACGATGATTATAGATTATTTGGTAAAGGAATGTACCTAGGAAGTACTGTCTTCTGAAGGAGGGGAAGAGCCACCCTGACTCGGCGTAGTAGTGGGAAACATGAGAACGTCTCGGGGTCCCATTGACAAATCGTACTAAGCCATTCATTATTCTTTTCAGTCTGACTCCAAGTTCCGATGAGAGGCCACCGAGCTATTAAATGTATTTATTTAAAAAAAAAAGTATGTTTTTTTTTTGTTGTGAAAATCAAGCTTTGACATCTTAGTAAAGACAGAATTATTTTCAACTAGTCAAATGCTGTAAAGAAAAAAATGTTTTTATTTGGAAGAGGATTAATTAACGTATTGACAACCATCCAAAGAATAATCTCTTAATAATCTTTCATAGTCTGCTATAAAGAGGATTAATGTAAAGAAAACATTATTTTTTGGACAATCTAATAAAATAAATGTAATAAGAAAAAGTACTGAGTAAAATGTTCTTATCTGTATCAAGATGGGATAAAACAGTGGGCACCTGGAGGATAATTATAACGATGTGCTGAAACACTGAAAAGATCTGATGGCGTATTTATAACAATTGGAGAAGCTGACATCGGCATTCGAAAAAGCCACCCTTCCACTCCTCCTTACCTAAGAACTGCTATCAGCAATTATAAACTCTTCTCATTAAAACTGTCTCCCTTATTCTCTCGTTAAATTACACGAACAAGGAGCTCTTCATTAAAACTCTGATTTAAAGGTGACACGGTAAACCTTTGTCATTTGATATATAGGGCTCACTAACTGACTCCTCAGATAGGGAGGGTTATGGGGAGTTAGTTGGGAGGTTAGGAGCTTCATAAAGGTATGGTCGTTATACCTACGGTTGATTTATCTCATCTTGTCGCTACGATGAAAAGGCCCTCTGGTTAATTAACCTATCGATAACTCCGATATTGCTTCTACGCGATTACGATTGATTTATTTAACCACTTTTTTTGTTTGATAATTAAAGAAATAAATCAAATAAAACTTTGTAATCCAATTGTGAATACGATAATTGAACAAGAAAAGGCTTATAAACGTATACAATGTTGTATAATGTTCGAGAACAGTCATTAGTCAAGATACAAATAAAATGTCATATTAGAGACCTGATGGTAAAACCAGATAGAACATTTGCTCACATAAAAAAAAAAAAATTATTAACAAAAAATTCCGACTATATAAATAACTCAATTCATACTAAGATAATGTAATTGAATATCTACTTAAACATCTTAATAAATAAAACAATATCAGATCTGCTCAGCCACCACTGATTCTCATTACACACTCGATTGAGTGACAGGCGCTGGGATTTCCTAGACCCTTGCCTATCTTCCACGAGTTGGTGTAAAGGATTGGCTCGAAGTTCTCCTGAGTGAATGAACTTTTATATCTAGGATTGAAATATGTCTAGGAATGAAATTTTGTCTATAATTATGTATCCATTTAAACAAGTCTGGCTCGCCAGATTGTAAATAGTGTATATAGATATGTATGTGTTCTTTTTATTTATTTATTTTTTAGTTATCTTATTATTATACATTGTATATATATATTATTTTTCTGTATAATTTATTTTATTCATTGTACATAGAGTGTGAATGTGACCTCTGAACACTATTATAAATGTCCTTGGAGACAAATTGTAATATTTTTCAATAAATAAGTTAAATAAAAGAAAACACTTTATCTTGCACTGCCATTAGGAAGCGGAGGGCAATAAAATATCTTGGATGTTTATTCGCCTTTGATCCTGGGGAGGGAAATAGGCCCTCGTCGGTCCAGGCGATTGCTCAATAAGTCATTAAAAAAAAAAAAAGAAATAAAGAATTAAACTCATTTTACAAACAGTTATGTCTTGAGCCCGGATTGTTTCAAATCACTTACGAAATCTTACTGAATAATATGAGCTATTAAACTTAACAGCCGTCAGTTAAGCCAAACGCATAACCATTCTCGTGGCTTCAACATACTGGGGTAAAAATAGCTCACACTTAACATATCGAATTAGTTATGGAGAAATATGGACCGAACTACTTTTTTTTCATCAGCCAATAATTTTTATTAGCCAAACGAAAAGCTATAAAAAACAAAAAAAAAAAAACATGGTAAATAATAACGTTTAGAATTTCAGGAATACATTAGTGAATTGCAGATTGGCCCTTCTTGCACAACAAATACGTGTGTCCAATTCCAATATAGAGGCCGATTCTGTATTAATTCACTCAACTAATTTAATTTCCCCGAAGGCACAAGTCATGTAATTATTTTTTATTACGAACCGAAACACGTTTATGTAATAAACTAAAAAAAAAATAATAATAATTTGTAAATGAGGCGTTATAAACAATGTGATCGGTTGCATCATTTTGATCCAAATTAAAACATATTTAATGTGATATAAGGTAGATTTAATAAATACTGTCATTCAGTTAACGAAATTATTTTTGTTAACAAATCCATATATTCATAAGCCTTAATAAGGTTGGATCGGAATTTTTTTCCAATTCGAGATTAACTTCAACGATTTTTACTGAGAATCATAAAGGTTTGAGGAAATATACGACTATCAGCTGAAATTACTGGAGTAATTATAATGTTAATAGTACTTTTATTTATTTTTTTAGGTAAATAAGTATCGATTATAGAGTTTTTAAAACAAACAGATATAGTTCTTTTAAAACAAACGTGGGGAATAATTTATTCAAGAATTTATAAAGGCTTATTCATAAAAATTATAAATATTAACAATGAAACTACAAAAACATATGCCTGAAGTCTAAGCAAAATTGAAGCTCTGTTCACAAGTTAAAATATAACACACTTCAGTCGTATTTATTCTTTAAAAAAAATCTAAGAAAATATTTACTTTTCCTGGGATTTATATACGGGTACGTTTTGGCGGCATTACAGAGACTATTGTGTGCAGGGTTAGCTAAAATACCAGCAAGAGTTATCATGAGTGCATCAGCTACTCCACAGATTCCCATGCTGAACTGCCTCTGATCTCGTTCCATTTCCGAGGCGATCCTGCGGTAAGTGTTGACGTAACATCCCCCACCCAGCAGACCTTCCCAGACAACGAGGACCATCATGATAGCTAGGAAGGTTATGAAGCCTTGCATGACTTCGCAGGTGAACAGGACCACGTTACAGAACTGAAGAATGGCCATGACCCACAACCAGTCGATCTTCACTATGTTCATCGATGAACGAGATATGAATACTCCGATCTGGTAAAGGAGCTGGTACATCCGGTATTGCTGGTGATGCGTGAGAAAGCTATTTGGGAAGTACAAAAGTTCGAAGAGGCCCTGATTTATGAAGTACTCGAATAGATAGACCAGTCCGAAAGGAGCCATGTATCTAATCAAAAGAACTGGCAATAAACTCATCTTTTGCTCACATGTTAACAAGTCTGCTTCAGTTGGAATTTCAGATTCTTCTATTTTAACATCAGTTTTGGGATGATCAATAAAAAAAACGAAGCAAACTGCTTGAACAGTGGGTACTATCAGCATGATCCATATTGCAGCGGAAGGTGATAATCCTGCTGCGATTAGGCCAGCATAACTGCCAGCTCCTAGGATACCAGCGCCGCCGGTGCCCGAAGACCAAGTGGATATGACATTCTGAGTCTTAAAAAATACCATATAGCTGAGAAGAGTAGTTTCCCCAAGGCCACAAGAAAACGAAGTGCATACAACTCCCAACAATACAACCAACTTATCTATTCTCGATGCTACCAACACGAATCCGATCGCTGACAGTAATACGACACCTGCCATTCTTACAAAAATCATAAGTGGTAGAAAAGGTGCAATGACCTTGACCATCATGGTCGGAACGATATCTGCTAGAAGGATAACCCCTGTGCTCAGCGTGTTGCAATCTCGGATAAAAGGACTTTCAACGTGATCCTCAACATCGAAGTCGGAAAGAATATCGTGGGCAGCAGATAGCATGACGACGTATCCATAGTTGTTGCAGAGTCCCAGCCACCAGAAGGATATGATCGTCCTCGCTTCCCAGAGCGCCCCACACCCAAATTTCTTCGGTTCCTCATCTACCATTATTCTTAATCAGGTCACGATATTCATAGCTTAAGGAACAGTTTCTAAAAATAAGCAATTTTATCATATAATAATCTCCTTGATTTTTCTTATTTGTATACTTAATACAAACTCGAATTTCCAAACAAGGCGGTGAAGTCTTCAGTCACTACAAATAATCCTTAGAAGTCTGAGTCGGGTTACAGTTTAGTTAGTGGTTATTAATTAGACTCAAGCATGAATAAAATTCATCTATAAAAGATGTTTTGTAACCTCCACGGATTATAAATCAAAATACATTAGATAAAACATATGATTCATAATTATCATCAGTATTTCTTCTTAAAATCTCCACTTCTGTTATTATAGATTAAGAAGCATAAATTCACTATTTTTTACTTTCACTTACGTGTAATATATAGTAAGGGTAAGTATTGCGATCGAGAAAATTTTTAAATCTGAGTTTTCAACGGAAATACACGTTTTGAGGTACCCTGAGTCGAAATGACCAAGTCCCGAAAAATGGTCTGTGTGTCTGTGTGTTTGTATGTTAGCAGTCTAGCTCAAAAACGAAAAGTCGTGCGAAACTGATATTACGTATTTAAGATAGGTATGTGCCTTAGATGTGACAGCAACTTTTTCCTCAAAATCGGCTAACCGGAAGTGCCACTTTATATCAACGCTGAAACACATTTTTATAATTTTCTCAAAAACGGCTCTAACGATTTTGATTAAACTCGGTGTATCAATGTAGAATGAAGTAATCTTTAATGCCAATTAGGTCTTATCCTCATTGATGTCACTTTACAGGGCTTAAATGCCTAATGTTCATATACGTCTTCCTCTAAAGTACCTTTGATATGGTTTATATTAAAAAGTTAATCATTTTAAATTATTCAGAGTTACAAAAAAATGCTAAATATAACTTTTGAAAGAATTTGATAAGTTAATAAAGGAGAAAAAAAAATGCAGAAAAACCTGCATTGCTATATTCTCAATTCTATATTTCAACACTGCAAACACCACCTCTGGAATCAACTTACTCATTGTCAACTAAATATATAACTAAAATGACATCACTCAAAAATGTTCAAATTGGAGTTAGTCATTCTGTGGTTTATAAAAGCAAAGAAAGTTATGTGTTTTGTAAAAGCAGATGGAGTGACTAATTTTTTATTGCCTACTGTCGATATATTAAAGAGACATTTTGTAATTATAATGGTCTTAATGACTTGTTTTCTGTAAGCTTTAAGGTTTATCTCTGTTTAAAATACACTTCAAAAAATTTTATAATAGCCCAGCATTGCCAGAAAGTAATTGCTATTCAAAGTAGAGCGGTAAGTGAAAGTTGTGTGTTGCGAACACCAGATTTTTTTTCTTTTTTGCTGAGAAGCTGTTTAATACTCTTTATTTTTGGCAATAGAAACTTCCAGGTATACAAACAATTGGTTTATTTGTTGAATTACATGTCATGTTGACGTTTCGGGAAAATTATTCCCACCTTCAAAACATAATTCCAAAAATAAAGCATAAATTTACAATTTATTTATTAAAGTAACTTCATCAGAAAAATTTAATTTCAATATGAATCTCTTTTAATATATCGATTTGTGGTTCAGATTTAAAAATAGGTGCTAAAAAGAAAAAATTGTTGTTAAATTTCATTTAAATTCCTCTGATTCTAAAGAAAATTTATTCCTTTATCGAACAATTGAGAGTGTGCAGAGTAAGTGAAAAATATATTTAGGGAAATTGGAGACACGTAAAGTGTCTTCGCAGCCTGAATAACTAAGGTAATATGATAAAATAATCACGGATTCGCGTCCCGGTATCAGGGGACTTTTAAATCTTATATTAATTCATAGCCCTATCTCCAGGCCTGGGAAAACACCATATAGTCTAAAATGCGAGAAAGGAGGAGAAAAAATTGTTTGTCGAAGTTGTAAAAGAGAATGGGAGTTATACTACGAACCCGTTATTAATGTTCCACTATTTTCGGAATCCCATCTATACCACGAACAAGAGATCTTGGACCACTAGGCATGGTGTAGTGACATTTGTACAGATTCTTTTCTTTTTATTTTTTTAAGGGGTATAAACACAGATCAAATATTACTTATGTACATGTAAGCAGTGTTAAAATATAAATAATTCTGTCTTGATTATTTTTTCCAATATCCAAGTGTCTTTGTTTTCGCCTTATAAGAATTGAAATACTTAATTTGGGTTTCATGTCATTATTTGAAATAGTCATGCTCCACTTGTTTTTGAAAAATAATAATTTTTCTTTCCCTGAAAATGGAATCCTTAATGCAAAGAAAAAACTCTCCCAGACGATGAGCATATCAATAACGGTATGAAAATTCAATTTGGCCGAGGGGTGAGTTAAAAAGAGGTAATATTCTGGCGGGAGTGCGGTGCGACGATATCGCTGATCAGTTTATTGAGCCGTAATGAACCAATCAATTAGAAGCACCTTGGCCTCGGGAAAAATCCACCCTTCACCGATATAACTCAGTTAGTTAGGGGATCATCTGCCCTTTTCTTATCTACGGGGTACTGTACCTCACCCTCTTTTCATCCTTTCCAAGGTAAGGCATCACGGTATTAGGGATGTTTGAGTGATGCTGATTCATTACTAAGGAGCGTATTTTTTTTTTTTTTTTTTTATAGATCTCACAATTAAATGCATTTTTAAAATTTACATTATTTATAATTAATTTAATTAGTTGTTAAAGTAATAAATAATTACATTATTTATTTATAATTACGGCAAATTTTCCTTGTTAAACATCAGGATTACACTTTTAATAGGGTCCACTCTTTCAGATTGAAAACATAAGTGAATTTGTAACCTACATTTTTTTAAAAATCTAGTAGGCCCGTTCGAAAAATTCGCACAGCATATTGTTATCAAATGTCAGATTAATAAGAAAATAAAATAATGCAACCTATCAAAAGATAAAGAAATCAAACGTTACTTTATCGATAAATATAATCGACAAAGAAAACAAAAATTAATTTAAATCTTCACTTTTGTTTGGAACCAACATGTTTACAAATTACAGTAAGCTATATTTTTGCTAAAAATTGTCCGATTTTAGGGAAAAGTGTGTATTTTTTTAGTTATTCGCAAATAAAGTTTGTTTTCTTTTATAACGTTTTTGCCTGAATTTTCGGGATGATTGGACTATTTTGTCCGCCTGAAGGACAAGGAAGTCTTCGAAATTGATGGCTCAATCTTGAGATTTGTGGTGAAATATTGACGATGATATGGCTTGCCGATCAAAAACACCATCGATAAATAATATAAACTCCTCCTCTCTCGATCATAGAGTCCTCAAGTCGACGAAATGAGACATGTATTCAATGACAGTACTACAATTAATGTAAGGTTGTGTGGAAGCGAACCCTATGCCTTGCGTTATCTCGAAAATAGTACGTTTTTGGGCTTAAAAACGCAGGATCCGATAGTTCCGAGAGGAACTATCCGGGTCTTGATGTACGCATCGAAATCTTCTAGATCCAATTTGTCCCGTATCGATCTACAGACCTACCACTGTTCAGGTATTGAAGCCTAGAAAAATGTTTGTATCGACTTTATTTATTTTAGAAAAAAAAACAAAAGTGGAGAATACGATTCGCTAACCCCCCGTGAAATTCTGAATCCAACGGTACCCCATTCATGGTATTTGAGCATGACAGGAGCTTATATTTGGTACAAAACCGATTTCGAGCCTTACTGTAATAATATATGTACGAATTATCAGGAGAAATTTTCATTGAATTGTATTTTTAATAACAGGCTACTAAGTAACAACTCCATGGATTGAATCCGTCCAAAATGAAGCGCATCTAATAGGTTTTAATACGTAGCGACACTTTACAAGGGAAAAATAGCATTAAGGAAACAGTTGAATTCAAGTGAATAAGAACATGAGAAACAATTAATTTTATATAACATGGCCTCACTTTAAACCAACGACTTTTTTTTCATGAATCAACTTGAACATTCTTAAATTAAATCATCGTAAAAAAATTGAGATGAACCTATAAAATAAAAATTGACTTTTATTTCACTTTCTGAAAATGACAGATACCCGTCTGTGATATAAAGCCACTCATATATAACATTAAGATTGTTCTTTTTAAATGAAAGTAAAAGGTTTATATTTAGCTGAAATCTAGAAATAACGGTAAATCTCTGAGGTATGGTGGAGACTCGGCGAGTTGGTCTGAATCCACTGTATCGTGACGTATACAACAACCAAACACGATATAATCTTAATCTCCGGTCTAATTATTAAATGTGGGTTTATTAAAGATAAAATGAATTCTAAATTTTTTTTTTTCAGAATCACCAGAGTCGAAAAAAAAAAAGGATAGATTTCTCTTGGGAGCAAGTTTTGTAGCTTGAAAAACTATTCTTTGCTAAAAAGCCGTGCTTCCGTTCTCGAGAGATAATTGCGCCTCACAACTTTTCTTCAACGCTAATTATGTTTGCAACCCGTGTATCTGTATAATTCATGAGTTTCTGCGTTTTAATTGTTATTGCTTAATTTCCATCAATAAATAAAAATTGAAAAATTATGCAAATCTTTTTTTTTTTTTTTTTTTATTTATATGATATTTACAACTGTATACAAAAAATACGTCTGGTAAATTCACACATGGATATAAAGACATGAAACACATGTTGAGAAACTACCCATTGGTAGCACTCTAATAATATGTGGATATTAGGAGATCACGTGGCCATCTTCTTTTCAGACGCCTCGGAGGATTATCAGGAATTGAATAGGGAGCAAGGTTAGAAACAAGAGGGTTGGGATGGTTATGAAGTTTATTATGGAAGGACAGATATCTGGATTGGGCCAAATCTGATACATAAGGAACATTAAGGTCATTATGGATGATTTTATTTGTAACAAAGTAAGGAGCATTGAGGATTTTACGAAGGATTTTGGATTGTAAGGATTGGATGCGAGAGGAATTTGAAGGTTTGGTGGAGCCCCATAGCTCAATGCAAATCTTAATTCAAAATATAGTGCTGATTTTCTAAAGTATGGATCCACATGCCGATACTAAAACATTTAACTCTAATAAATATAAATTATGATATGCACTCGAAGGACTGTTCTATTTTTAGTATGTAATCTTCGAAATGTTATCTTAGGAAGTAGGACCCACATCTCTAAATATATGGGTATGTACTTTTTGTACTATAACACTGTATATTAATTCGTACGATCATAGGATTATATAGGAGGTAAGAGTGTTTGTGGTCATTGTCGCAATAGACACAAGCCCAAATTAAATGAAAAAAAATTACAACCCAAAATTTTATCTGTGTATAACAAAAACTTAATAGAACACGAATCCAAATATAAATGCAAATCATACTCTGAGATCATAACTGAATTATTATTTTTTTTAAATTTTGACTCTACTCCATGCTAATTCAACCTGTTTGCCAAATCCAGGTTATACTCAGCGTCACTTGGCTGATGAGTAGCAGATACTACAGATACCAGAACTGAAAAAAAAACTACTATAAGTACTGATAACAACCAGATAAGTCTCAGATTTAAAAATATCATAGTAATAATATATATCATGGATAATCATGCTACACATTTTATATGTTTTCTCTCCAATAATTCTAAATAATAGGATATATAAAAAAGTGACCGTTTTATCAAATTCAAGATTTCAAAGGACTGTAAATATTTTAATCCTATTTAATACTTAAAAATCCCTTTAGAGCATTCTCTAAGCTTGTTTAATCCCATTCGACTTCTTCAAAAAAAAGCCGCAGTTTAGTTATTTGTTTCAAATAAGAAACATGACAGTGTCCTACGAAATTCTCGTAATTTGAAATCATTTGAACCGCTGAAGCAACTCGTGAAATTATTAAATATGAAGGAGAAGGTGTCCTTGACCATCGCATTGCGCGGTGTTGGTTTGAAAAATTTAGCAGTGGAGAATTGACGTTGGAGATGAGGAAGGGCTCCAGACGACCATTAATGGATATTGATGAGATTATTTGACAGTCATGCCAAAGAATGGTCTCAGCATGAGCATTGACTAGCAGATGGCTATTGGCGGTCGATAACAATGGACTATACTTTGAGCATTAATTGAATTTTATTTCAAAGAAATAATATTATGAATATCTAGTTGAAAATGATCTTTTATACACCCTATTAAGAAAAACGTCTCCTTATTCCATAGCTCATATAATAAAAATAACTATAAAATATCATTTTATCTCTTCAACCACTAAAGAACTATTGTTATTTGAGGATTCGCAAATAGAAGCAATCCAGGGAGTTGATATTTACATAGAGACGGTCGATGGAAAGCACTAGACTTGAATGTAAAGCCGAGACGAGGAGTTGTGCAGGAATTACTTCTTGTCTTTATTGTAGCCGGTAAAAGGTTAATGGTGCCAATAGACCCATCCTCTTTGTGGCGTTTGTGCATTCGTAATATAATTTTCAATGGTCATTGTGGAAAGAATATTCCTCCATTGGAGCGTAAAAATATCGGGGTTCCTAAAAAAATAATATCTAGTTTCCAATCCATTGCTTACACGGTAATGAAAATTATAATTTTTTTTAATAAGAAGAAACTTGAAAAGGTTCATTCTTTTGTAGAAAATGAAAGGATAAAGGAGAAAATAATATTTTTAAGGATTGTTTGATTTTTTTTTATCAGTTTTGTTTTCTTAGAAGAAAGCCAAACAACAAAGAATCATAGCTTTTTCAAAGATTGGTTTTTTCTTTCACTTTTTAATAATTTCCAATTGAAGACATGCAGGAGGCTTTGATTTAACGCTGGACGCCTCCAGAAAGAGAAAATATAAATTAATCCCTATTGATTAAGAGAATCTTTAAGAAAGGGGATTCAAACTTAAAGGATGAGGAGTTACAAAAAAAAAAAAAGAAAGTAAAGGGGGTTTATTGAAATTTCATTTTTGTATTGTTTTTGTGTTTAATAAGCTCTTGAATCTTAACATTTCATAATGAAATTTAATTTCGACTAGGGTCAGATCTGGTGTGGGCGGGGTGGGCGAATGGGTTAACGCGTGTGCACAGCACCTGATATGTGACAAATGTTATAAAAATTGTCAAATTGAGTTCGAGTCCCGGTGCCAAGGTGTCTTTTAAATCGCCGCCCATACCCTCTGGCCCGGGAAAACCCCGTATAGCCTTAACGGCGAGCAAGGGGAGGACCCCTCCCCCCAAAAAAAGAGTCAGATCTGGTCGAATTCTAAAAACAGTAATTCTCAATAGTGCCTTTACTCTGGATAATAGAATTTTGTTTCAAATCTTAACAACAATTGTATTGTTTCAAATTGTAACAACCTCATCATTCTCCTTTGTTATTTTTATTATTTATTAACCAGCGTAATGTTTGCTTAGGTCTCATACTATTCTATACTTGATATGGTAACAAACCCTATCATTCTGCATTACGTAAGGAATACGAAGTAACATATCTATTGTTATAAGGTTGTGGCGTTCGGACTAGTAATTTAGTCAAGTGACAAGTAATTTTGTAGGAATATAGAAAAAAAATAGTCAAGTAGTTGAGGATTTAGACTAGGCATTAAGTCTAAATATATATATATATATATATATATATATATATATATATATATATATATATATATATATATATATATATATATAAGCTAGCCCGTGCGAATAATTCGCACAAACCTTATATTTGTATCAGATTTCAATAAATTAAGGGCTCGGCATAAGTTCCTTTTAGTAATGTTTCTAATCAAAGGTTTAGTACTTTTATTTAGTGAGTTATCAGTTTATAAATATGATGATCAATACCCATCCATAGTTTAACTCTTCCTAGTTTCATAAAATTTATTATTATAATATTATATTTTTCTTAGGTTTACAAAAGCTTCTAAACATTTCCTACATTTGATTTAGTTCTCTGGAATAGTTTAATCTAGCTGGCTGTATGTACAGAAAAAAGAAAGAGATGTTTCTTTTCGTCATTAAAATTTTACTCAAGTAAATTTTCAAAATGACAAACATCTAACAGCTTATATATATATTATATGTTGGAAAAAATTAATAGGCGAATTTTAAGTTGTTTCTTAAAAATAAATTGCAATAATTAGGAAGGAGGTATGCAGAAGATGGCCACACGAAATGTTGAACAAAAGATCGGAAGAGATGTTATATCTATTAACATAACTTATTGGTGTCCTATCTAATTTAGAGGTAAAAATTAAAATTATTTAAATAATCTCCAACGAGTACAAAACCAAAAGAAAAAAAAAAAAAAACTGCTCTCAAGGATAGCAGTTAATTCTGAAAAGAATATAACAATTTTCAACTGTATATATTCGATATCCCTTATTATCAATTTTTCTCAGGCTAACAGGTAGACAGAAATTCAAAATAAGATTTTTCTCGCTTAAATGCTTTCTAACTAATGAACATTACGTTATAGGAATCCAATAAAAGTAAAATACCAATCGGAAACCGATTCTCATCCTGGCCGTTTTAAAATATACCTCCACACTCTTCCTCTACAGCCTATATATCGTATATTACATTTAGTTGCATTCACCGAAGAATACCAACTGTGTTGAATAATAGTATATAATTATTTTATAATATATTAGTATAATAAGTAGGATATTATGTACAAAGTTTTGTTAGAAAGTAAGGAACGATTACAGAGTAAACTTAGATAATAATTTTAAATTAATTAAGGCATTGTCATTGGAATCAAGTTTCAAGTTTTTGAATTTATATTTATTATTTTTACTCATAAAAATGAAGTCTAATAATTAAAAAAAAATCTGCAGTTAACCATTTGAAATAATTATATTTTAAAACTAACAACTTTTTGTAGGGTTTTTCTTCGGAATATAATTGAGCTTTCTGGAATCCCCATCCATGTTAGAAAAACGGACAGAAAGCGTAGCCTTAGTAACTAATAACAATAATGTATTTAAGTATTATCTTAACACTTCAACTGCATAAAATGTCTAGTGCACCATTCTACAACAGCCAAAGTTGAAATGTTTATTTTTCTATTTGCGAAGTATATGTTTAGGCTGTTGAAGTAAGGTGTGGAACCAATGGTCTACATTTAAACATGTAGAAATCATATGTTATCCGTACTAACATTGTTTGATTTGCTAAGCAGCTGGTAATGATCTTGTGAAGACTTCGGTCTGCTTGGCGAATTCGATCACCAGCGACTCCAATTGTACAAGGTTGGGGTAGGCAGCTTGCAGTCAGGAGGCTCCATGATGTATTACATTTGGACGTGCAAGGCAAAATGATGATATCACTGAAACTTTGCTTTGCTTCATAAGGTTCGTATTTGTTTCATTTTCGACCACTCCTGAGATGTTCGACTTGCTTCCTTTCAGAACTTTATTAGATGGTCACGTCAGATTCACCAATATTATTAATTGGATAACCATTATAATTAGTGTGTGATAAATAGTCAGGATGCAGTCATTTTTAAGGGTTTTTTTATTGGTGCCGACGTTTCAACCCAAACATGTGGGTTACCATCAGGGCGTGGTTCGAGCACTGATTATGACCTTATCATCGCCCATGATATGTAGAACAGTCGACTAGCATCATTCAATAAATTATTATAATTAGTATAAACTACAATAATTATATTTATTAAAAGGTATAGATTTTTTTTTAATCAATGCAATATTCACACTTGATAAACGGAGGTAAACAACTCCATGTCCATTTTTTTATTGGTTCAGGAGAGCCAAATTATTTGATACCAAATTATTTAATGAAATAATGGACATGATGCACTTTGCCTTCGATACACAGAATTATATAAACTTATGTAAAAACTCCAGGTCATTGTTTTGATAATTTAAAATTATATCCAAATATCGGTAATGTGCCTGTGTTTGCATTTTATGTCTTATTGATTAATTTCCTGGCTTTTATTTCGCTGTCACATCCCACTATCGATGTGAACCTATTCGTCCTTATCCGTTTGACGGCTCTCCTATCTAAAATTATACTGCGCCAGAGATAACTCTACCACCCGAAGGGAACAGGTACTGGGATAGGAACGGAGGAATATTCCATACAGCCTAGGTCATAACAATACGTCACCCCGGCCGAAGTATAGGTAAAGTAATAGCCACACTCATCGCTTTTACGTCTAGCTATATAAATACAATTTTCTATACGGCCAACCGAGGAATACATTTAAACTTATTGAATTATTCATGTTTTGCGGTTGTATAAAATACGACGGCTGGAAGGGTAAACGACGTAGGGCTATGATATTATAAAGTATTTCCGAGGAAAAGGATTTGGAAGGGATCATCAATCTGTGTGCTACGCGTGGTTCCCACGTGTGTGCCCTCAGTGAAATTAATGTTCTAGCCATGAAGGAAGAAGTAAGTTTTCGTGTTATCTATCGGCTGTCGAACCAATGATGAATCCAGCTTCCCGGAATTACATCTACTATCATTCGTCTCCTTCCTAACTAATTGTGAGGGAGGTGTATTTTTACGCCGCCGCTCTTTCTACTAGCTTTTCCGGATAGTTTCATGTTTTAATTCTTCAATTTCAAATGTTTCCACTCGATTATTTTTTTAAAATTAAAATTTTAAAATAAAATCTGTTCCCATCAACATACACTGTTTATACCCTACCATTTTCTGAGGAGCAAGTGGTAGTAGCTAATGGTGAGGAAGATGACACAGCTACATATAAGAAAGTTACTCGAGGAGTATACAGGAATTATAAAGAACCAAAGAATTGAAATATATTGGGAGATAAGTAACTGCGGATGAAAGGTCCTCCAAGAATATCATGGAAAAAATTATAAATTATAAAAGGAAGGCGGGTAATTGCAAACATAAATTGCTTTGATGAACAAACGGTCTCCAAATAATAAAAAGGGGTTTTTCCATTCATATTAGGAAAGCATCAGTCAATATGGGGAAGCGGAATAAATCAGTGAGATAATCACTGGACCGGTAAGTTCAATGTCACAAGTTCGAACCCGGCTGATGACAACTCATTTTTGTTTTTGGATAGACTCTGTGGTCGGAACATCCTCCTGGGGTTACATCCAGCCTCTATAAAATGGGTTAAATTCGTGATTTAGAATAATTAATTAAGAAAAATAACGTGGAGGTTGAGCGTGATCGTGGCTCGACCACCTCACCTGTGCAACCGTTGGCCTTGATAAATTATTTCCTAACAAAGCACTAAACCCAAGATTTTTTTCAGCCTATATAGGTTCGATACACGGGTAATTATCACAAAGGAACAAAAAAAAGTATTATCATTAGAGGTGGACTTTCGGAGACGGCGATGTATCTTTTCTAGTCTCCAACAAACCGATTAGACAGAATATAGAGCAAAAAACGACAATCTTATACAGCATAGAAGCAAAAATATTAAAGTTGTATGTCCAAAGAATGCCAGAGGGGCGAGGGCCAAAATTAATCTTTCAGTATAGACCGATAGAAAGGTGAAAAAAGGAACGTTGGAAGAGATGGTTACAAGATATGGAGGAACGTTATTAATCAAGATTTTTTTAAAATGTTATCTTATTTAATTAATTGCACATATTTTTTTTACATGTAATAATTACATATATTAAACCAACATGTAATAAGATTGGTGAACAAACAATTTTTTTTTTGAGAATTTTATTAGTTAAAAAAAAAAACATCTTTATGCGAATCGACCCGTTCTCCGGCCATGGCCTACCTGAATATATAAACTAGTTAATTATATGACTGTTAATACCTATTTATTGTGTAGTTACTTTGAAATAAATAAATCACTCATATCTAAACACACAGACAAAAAAATAAATAAAAGTTTGGGCGAATGAGGTAAAGTAAATACTTGAATAAGGGCAAATATGAGTTGAATAAATATTCACAAACAAACTATTCTGGTTGGAAAAAAAAAAATTACATGATCATCCCGGTTTGTCGAGTTAACTAATATAGCTTGAAATAAATGATAAACATGCTCTGCACACTGCTATTGCACATTTTTTTCTTTTTTAAGTTAATTAATGAGCTTGTTTAATAATGCTATTTCACGTTTTTAAACCAAGCAAAAAAAAATTTAATGTTTGTTGAGCAAAGATAAATGTGGAATTTAATTAATCACTTTTAATTATGTACATATACATTTTATTATGATAAAAACAAAATTATTACCCTAACTTACAATATATATATATATATATATATGTTACTTCAACAAGATAACCCTAAATATTTCTTACATTATATATTCTTTTTCTGTTTAAAACAAAAGCTCCGATTACTTGAATGGCGAATACCGTATTAGGATAATTTAATAATATTCTTTATATAAAAAAACCTAAGATGCTCTTGATGGAAATTTTTTTAATTTTTACATTATATTTTCCACTGCGCTGTATCACATCAAGCAAATGTGTTGCCGTTTATTCTGCTTTCTTTTATTCTTGATACTTGTTTAAATCTTATTTACCATATGTTATATGTTCACTCCGATATAAGATGGAGATGATTGTTGATATTGACATTCGGATTGTTCTACCATCCGACGGACTAAGAGACTAAAGCAAAATTATTCAGGAAAAAAAATCAAAGAAGAGGACGGAAATCGGGATTGACCCGAAAACGTCAGAAAAGATCGGTGTAAGGAATTGTCATTCCGTGTCCTGGGGATGTCCCATGGGTATGGGGGAGGGAGGAGAAGGTTGAAGGAGGGGTAAGAAGGGGAGGTTCTACCCCCCAGAGCCCCGACATAAAATATGTAAGGCCAGCTCCGCTGTCATAGGCTCCAGATTGACGGCTAACAAATGAAATTGAAACTTTATGTCCCGGATAGGTTTCAAACGGATTACTACCAATCCACGGAATAGCTTATGTACAAATGTGGCGGATGATATACTGGGGATTGGGAGAAAATACGAGCTGGATGTGATCTGAAAGTTTTCGTAAATACGAAAATTATTGAAACGGCAAACATTATTACTAAATTATAGAACTAGATATTAAAAAAAATTGCACCGTTATTTTTTTATAGCCCAAAGCTAATTATTTCATTTAATTTTTTTAAGACAATTTGGCTTATAACTTCTGAAAATCCTTTTAACAAAGTTACAAAATATACTTAAAGCTAAGTTACAAGTTTTAATGTAATATTTTTCCGAAACTCCTTACTGCACTTTCACTTAAGTCTCTGAAAGAAATGACACAACTAATTAAGATATAACAACAAGAATTTAGTTTAAAAATTTAGGGTTAATGTACTTTTTTGTTGCTGATAATTTAAGACATTACTACCTACTTATATAATGTTTTAAAGAACGTTATCTAATTTATTGAACGATTTTAAATCCGTCCGATTTATGTGTTGTATTTAATTTTGTTTATTTCAAATGTTCAAAGTTATCGAATAAAAAATCTACAACCCTCTCGTACTTATTAGAGAACGAAGAATTGTATTACCAGGTTGCCAAATAAGTCCTTTCTGTTTTTCTGTTCATTTTCATGTCACTATGATACACTTCTTATCTGATGAATTAATCCCTAGATTGGATTGTTTATCTAGTAATATATTAACAACTATATCTGTTAACTCTTGTTGAAACTAGCTTAGTATTGTGTTGTATACTATTGCATTGTGAATATAGAAGAAAATATTATTCATTATCGACATTAAAAAAGTTAGCTTGCTGCAGAAGCTCATAGAAAAACTTTGCAGTGTTTATGGGGATGATGCCTAAACCGTAAGCACCTGTCAAAATTGGTTTGCCAACTTCATTTAAAAAATGTTTACATCAATGATGCTCAACGGTCTGGTCGTCCATATGAAATTGAAACGAGCAATGTTAAGGCAATTGTTGATCGAAATACCATCAAATCAGAGCGAGAGATTGCTATGGCCCTGAATGTGTCCCACACAAGCGCGGCTATGTTTCCAGGCTTAATGTTTGGGTCCCTCACATGATTTTTTTTCGAAAATCACAAAAAATATTATAACTCCAATACGACTTTAGCTATTAAAAACTGACATCAACAGGACCTTCGGAAACATACTACAATTGGAGATAAAAAATAAAAACCTATAAGGAATTTTTGTTTATTAATTCCTTATGTAGCCATTGAATCAGAAAACCATTCATACGGCTTTGAAGAATAACAATTCAGCCTTCGAACGGATATAGTAACATCGAATTTGGAGAACATGCTGCAGAGTTATGAATGAATATTACATTCGCACATTACTTTGTTAAACAAATATTTATGTTCGTATTCGAAAAAATAATTCACTGTATGTTTTAGCAAGGCCAGCGATACTTATATTGATTTCCTAAAATATCAATTAGGTTTTTCTTCGAAAATCAACGACTCATTTATGCTTTATTGAAAAAAAAATTGATATAAATAAATATAAACTAATACAAATTCTTTTTTCTGTCCGCCGTCTGCCGTCGGCGCATTTTCTCCGAAACTACTAGACCGGGTTTTTTTTTTCAAATTTAGATATAAAATCAGAGGTCACCCGAGAATGATCCTCCTTCATCGACATTACTATCCGCCTTTTACTTTCAAAATTGCGGCCGAAAAACCTGCGTTGCTATAGACTGTAGCTCCTAAACGAATGTACAGATTTCAATGAAACTTCGCTAAAGTCATTTTCTTGACTCCCTTCAAATTTATCTATATAACATACTTCAACGAAAAGAAGCTGGAAAAAAAGTTACGAGAGATGGTAAAATTTAATTCCGAATAACTCAAAAAATATACACTTTTTTGTATATAGTTTTTTTTAAAGTTTACGGAATTTCCTAAAAAACAAAAAAAAAAAATCGTTAAAATCGGACAATTAGGAGCAAAGATATGGTCTCCAGGTTTTTTTAATATGCTCTACTCCTAATGTTATATCCTTTATTTGGTTTTAAAATTTTGAATGTGTTACTGAAGTAATGCTATTATCCAAAGTCCAACAGTTGGAATCACCTTTTATTTATTTTTCTTTGTAACTAGAAGGTAATGTTACTTTAGATGTATAGTTGTTTGGAAATAATAAACCATTGTGAAATAAATTGCAGCGTTTTTTTGTTTGTTTTTTTGGATTCTGATATCTCTGGATAACATAATGTTAATAAAATTCAATACAATAAACCTGAGAAGATTAAGTTTTAACAGACATCCGAATTTCGGAGTGGGAAAAGTTTTCATTATCGGAGCGGCTATTTAATACCGGGGAGGAGGAGGAGGCCCTTTGACGGGGACTATTGTCATAACACGGTCCTTAATGACTGTTCTGTACTTGGGTGTCCTCGTCATTAGCAACTTGCCAACTTCAGAAAGACGTTATTATCAGGGGTCGCCTCGGTGTTCCCAAGTCCCCAAGGCTGCGATAAAAACGTATTCTCCCGAAGGGAATAAAATCTTTTAATGGACAGAGCAAAAGGGCAGGGCACTTATCACCTTTACAACTTGTGACAGGTTGAGTGCTCCCTCCGCGTCACATTTACCAGTCATTACTGCCCAATCAGCGGCCTTAGGAAAGAGAGCAGAAGGAATCGGATCGAGCGCCATTCCAACCCTACTCGTCGATAGTTGAGAATGAGATCGGTCCCGATCGACAGTTTGCTTTCACACGCAAAGTGGATATCATCATTTAACTGAATGTAAATACTGCAAGAAGGAATATCATTATATTTTATCTCCTTCATTATTACAAGTAGTAAAAAGAAAATATAGATCCAGAACCTGTACTCTCCACATTACTAATACCAGTACAAGCGCCTGAGGTGATTTCATCAGTTTGAGAAATCAGAATTTATCTTTCTTACAATTTTCATTTTACCAGCCCATCTTCGCAAGGCTTTCATCCAAATATACATTTTGTAGGAAGAAACCACCCCCTGTTTACACTAGAGATAGGTTGGCCAACTGCTTCTTTCCAAGCGACCTATTGTACAGGTTATGACAAAGGTTATTCACCTTTTGAGAGGTCAGAATTTATCTCTCTTACAATTTTCAGTGTACCAGTCCATATTCGGAAGGCTTTCATCCAAATAAACATTTAGTAGGAAGAGAGAGGGGATGGTTTACACTAGAGATAAGTTTGCCAACTGCTTCTTTCCAAGCGACTTGTACAAGCGACATATTGTAGAGGTTATAACAAAGGTTATTCACCTTTTGAGAGGTCAGAATTTATCTCTCTTACAATTTTTAGTGTACCAGTCCATATTCGGAAGGCTTTCATACAAATAAACATTTAATAGGAAGAGAGAGGGGATGGTTTACACTAGAGGTAAGTTTGCCAACTGCTTCTTTCCAAGCGACTTGTACAAGCGACCTATTGTACAGGTTATAACAAAGGACCTTTTAAGAATTCAGAATTTATCTTTGTTATATTGGGTGATAAATATTCAGGATGCAGTCTTTCTTTAAAAAAAAATATATATATTTTTTATTTATACCAACGTTTCAACCCAAACATGTGGGTCATCTTCAGGGCTGAAATTTTTTAAAATACAATCAGAGATATAATATCATACGACCGATAATGGTAAATAATAAGCTATAGTGATTGGTGGTACATGAATCTTAACTAATATTGCAATACACATATTAAAAATGAAATATGTAAATAGTTATACAAACTAAAAATTAAAAAAAATAATGTATATAATCTATTTATACAAATTTGTAATATTTTCTCTTACTAACCGTGGTTTGAGCATTGAGGGTGTTCAAGAACTGACACATTTGGTAGGTAAGCGAAAAGGTCAGGGTGGGGGAGGATTTCCCAGATGTCCTTTTTCAGATAGCAAAAGGTAGGTAAACATAGTCAGAGTGGAAGGAAGGTAACATTTCTGTTTGTAGAATGTAAATATTCTATAATGCTGACTAAATATTTCACATATGTACAATATTTACGTTGTTTCTTATGATTACAGAAATGTGACTATTGGCTAGTAATGAAATGAACATAAGCAAGAGGTGCCAATCAATATAAAACGTTGGCATAAATAAATTTTTTTTTTAAAAGGACTGCGTCCTGAATATTTATTACCCATGATATGTAGAATAGTCGACTAAATTATATCTTTGTTATAATTTTAAAGATTATCTCCGCAAAGCATTCACCCAAATATTCGTTTAGGAGGAAGATATGGGCTGGTTGACGTAGGTAGTAGATTGCCCTACTATTTCTTTCCACGTGCCTTCCTATTCTACAGGTTGTTATCACAACCTTTTCAGAAACAAGTTTTCAGTTAAAAAAAAAACAAAAAAAAAAAACTGTACCACTTCAAACCATAAAGGATATTGGGCTCAATACTCTTTCTTGGTCAACGGTTGTGTAAGGAGGTGGTTTGACTGTTATAACGTACTACCCCCATAATTTTGTTCATAACTAATTGTTTAATTAATATTATCCAGTTTTCCGAGGCAGGGCGTATCGTAGAGGGTCTCCGCACCCAAGGATTTTCCACGGCTGGTGAAATAGAATAAATAATTACACACCGTTACGCGTTAATTACTCGGTTATTTGGTTTTTCAAATAATAGTCTCAGGTAGAAACGCGGACGGGCTTGATGCGCGTAATTTGACTGAAAATTTTGTCCATAACGGACAGAAGGATACTAGGTATCCTTATATTATGAGAAATTCAGTTTTATTTACAATAGGAAAGTTTATGTTAAAGCTAGCTAAACCCCATAACTGAATAATGAAATTAATATGGAAAAACAAATTTATTGAATTTCCAATGATAGATGTTTGAAATATGAGTGCAAACACAGACAAAAATTCTTGCTGAACAAAATAACAATAAAAGGAAGAGGTGGTGGAAGAGGTGTTAACATGTTTGTGTGACAGAGAAATATTTTCGTTCAAAATATTTTTATTTGAAATTTAAAACTCAAAAAACTGAGCAATTGAGAAAAGAAAGAGAATCAACAAGGATAGCACTTACACGCTTGTGATTGCTCTGATTCGTGTATGATAAAAGTCTAGCTTAGTAGAAATTTATCATAGAATAAGGAATACTAAGAGCCTACTAAGTACCCTCTAAACTAATTTGTCTGGTAAAAATGAGAATGTAGGATGTACAGTCCAGAGTACGTATTCATTCGGATTCCTCCTTGGAGTTTCCCACAGATAAAGGTGGTGCTTTGGCATGTTTATTGTTTAATTTGGCATATATATTTAATTGGAGAAGGTTGTGAGGGACTCTGGCATTCAGGCTAGGAGCACGATATTTAGAAATATGTTGCAACTGTTAGGTTCTGCTGACGACATTGCACGGTCCTTTACAGCTCTTGAAGATGCCTTCCTTGAATTGCAAAAAGCTGCAGCTAAGATAGGGCACCACTTCAATGAGAATAAAAGAAAATATATGGTACAGTAAAAGGAGAGAATCCCCAAAACAAAGAATATCTCTCGGCCCTTACACCTCTGAGAATGTCCAATAGTTCTCTTATCTGAAATCTCAAATTACGACAAAAATGAGACGTGACTTGAAATGAAGCGAAGAATAGCAGCTGTTGTTGTTATTTTGGCCTACTTAAGCACAGCTAGCTCACTATTTCGAAGACGTATGAAGCGGCAGCTCTATAAAACGATCATCCACACAATTCTTACCTAAAAATGACGATAAAGACCTTTTGGTCTTGGAAAGAAAAATCATTAGAAGGATATTTGCCCCTGTAAATGAGGGACTGGATTAGAGGATCCGGAAGATTATAGAGTTCTACGAATTGTTTAATTAGTCTAATGAGGCCAGAATAATAAAATTAGGAAGGTTAAGTTGGGCAGGACACATAGCTCGGATGGAGAGGTCTGAAATACCCATAAGAGTGCGTCAAAAGCCATCACACTATACGAGGAGAGCTGGAAGACCAAAATTGAGATGGCAGATGAGAGACATGTTGGGAGTCAGAAATTGGAAAGTGGCCTCAAAAAACAGAGAAATTTGGCGGAATCTCTTTGAGAAGGCCAGGACTCACGGAGGGTTGTAGAGCCACTACGATAGATACATAAATGCCAACAATAACAATAGTGAGTGTATTTGTTGTTATGCATTTGATAATGAAAATAACTATTTTAATTTATTTTAAGAATGTACGGAACGTCCCTACTGTCTCGTAAGAATGGACGCCTATTCTTCTTTAGATCCTTAAAGTACCTATTCATGCGAATAAAATACTGTTTTTTATATCTTTGCTTATCGGATCAATTTCAATCATGAGCAATAATTGTTCCTTTTTGCAATTAGGATTAATGGATTTCAAACAATATGTATTTCATTATTTTTGGCTCATTGATATTATTTCGCAAAAGAAAAAAAAATGGCTAGGGAGTATGTAAAATTAATGACCTGTTAAGGAAGTTCCGATACAATCTCTGTCCTTAGCAAATTAAAACGAGAAAGCAGGCCACTAAGTGACGTGTACAAATGAGACATTAACCAACATGCAACGGGTGCCTTCTAAAACAACCCTTTTAGGAAAATGTGAGCGGTGCGAGTCACGCCAGTGGTCAAATATCGTAATCGAGATTTAAAAATTGAAAAATACATTAATATCCAATATGTGTATATTATTCGTATCGAATCCTTACAAACCAAAAATCTTCAATGCTCCTTATTTTGTTACAAATAAAATAATCCTTAATGTTCCTATGCTTTCGATTTGGCCCAATCCAGATATATATCCTTCCATAATAAACTTCAGAATCATCTTAATCCTCTCGTTTCTAACTTTGCTTGCTCTTCAAACAATCATAAACCCCCCTAGACGCCTGAAAATAAGATGACTTAGTGATCTTCTAATTTAGATACTTTATTAGTGTGTTACCAATGGGTAGATTCTCTACAAGCCTTTTCATGCTTGTAGAGGCCTTTTCATGCCATTGTATTTCTATATCACATTTATCTTATATTATTACTATAACTGGCTTTACGATTCAATTTTTGAATCAATGTCTGCCCTAGCTTTCATTTACTTTTTTATTATACTACTATTTTATTATACTAGCTTTTATTTACAATATCTGCCCTGTTATTTTTGGAGCTGACTATCTGTTTCTGGCATTAAGCAGAGACCTTACATCTTTAACCAACCCGTTCTGCCAGCGAAGCATAGGTCTTCCAAACCGTCTTGTGGCGTTTAAACGCTCTGACAATGTTTTTTATGTATGATTTAATTTGATTCCATCCTAACCACATGACTCGCCTAAAGAAGCCTTGATGACTTGATCGAGGTGCACACATATAGTTCTTCATATTCAGGTTTTTATTCTGTATTAACCTCCTTTCTCCATGAGTATTGTTCAATGACGCCACTACATATTA
This sequence comes from Nezara viridula, assembly GCA_928085145.1. Lineage (NCBI taxonomy): Eukaryota > Metazoa > Arthropoda > Insecta > Hemiptera > Pentatomidae > Nezara > Nezara viridula. The sequence goes on from OV725080.1 coordinate 77,561,404, forward strand.
TCCACCGTAACTTTCTTTCGAATCCGACAAAATCTTTTTTCGGAACCTAGTCAATGTTTGACATACTAAAACTTGTCTAAGGTACGTTCGGATAGATATTTCATAAAGTCTTCTCTTTGCCGCACTACATAATGTACTACTACAACTCAATGTTCCGCGGTACAGACATCATCCTATCAAATTATTAACACTTGTCTTAAACTTCGTGAATGTTCCATTTATCATAACCAACAACATTTTTATTCACAAAAATGATCGGAAATGGAGTTATTGAAATTGGGGATAGTTAAACTTTGTTAATTTAATGACGTACTCAAAACGCATGCATGCACATATGATTTTATACATTCTTACATGAATCGTAAGTGATTTGATTATAAAATTGAGAAAAAAAGTGGCCACAAAAAAAAAAAAATGGCCGTTTGGCCAAGGTTGGCCTACGGGCTTCATGTAGGCCACCTTTTTTTCTCGAATTTTTGATCAAATTATCTTACAATGTGAGTGAAAATCAAAAGGGTATTCATGAGTTGTTATTAATTCTTAAGAAAAAAAAATGATTACAGATTTCCAGATAGAAAAAGCCTTTTTCCTAGATTTTTCGTGAATGGGAAAGTTGTAGTTAACGAGTCGTAGTTTTTGACGACCTTTAATAATTTAATAATTGAATGTGCGGTTAATACATGTATACCGGTTATAATTAAGTATGATGAATTTGTTACACAAAAAACATGCCTATTCGTTCATAAGTTATCATTTGAAAAAGGCATGCTAACCTTTGTACGAAGGAAACATGGCAGTAAATGGGTCAGGTTTAGAACAAAGCTCGACATCATGAATTTTCAGAGGTTCATTTCTCTGAAAATACAATTAATTATTCGGGAAAACCTAAGGTCCTGAGGGCGGGTAAAGGGGTCTTCCTTAAGAGACCAGCCCATAACGAGTTTCTGTTTTTTTCCCATTTTCCATCTCTCCTTTTGGAGGCGTAATTTAAATTAATCTTTTCTGGGTAAATCAATTGAGTGAGATTAACATTATTCATTGAATATCTTCCCAGCGCTTAGCTTTTTTAATCTTTTAGCCGTGCATACAAAGAATTATCAGAGATATAGGAAATTAGAAAATAACAAATTTTATTATGAGTGATACATATTTAGGATGCAGTCAATATACAAACTTTTTATTTATGCCTTCCTTGGATAAAAAATATTGTATTATATAAGGTTCTATAATAAAAAAAATGTTAATCTATGTTTCTTACCTTCCGAATTTACGGTTATTTCTCCAAAATGACTCCATAACTGGACGATTTATTATTATCTCAATGTTTCACCATTTTTGTTTATTTAAACGAATTTATTTTCAAAAAACATCATTGCATTACCTTTGGGATGTTCATAAAGTGTCAGTACATCGTTATTGGAAAAAAAAATTATAATCCCATCCTTTCAAGGACATTTTGTTTCTAGTTGTAATTTTAAATGATTTTTTATTTCAATATTTACAATTAAAACATGCTGTTCTATTAATACAGGTATTTTAATAAGTTGACGGGAATATATAAAATCTTCTTCGTCTTCGAAAATCTTTTCGAATAATTTTCATACTTCATCCCCTTATTCCTTATTTATCTTCTATGATAGCATATGACTGTATGCCTATCTTCTTTGACTATCAAATAGAGGAACGACTAAGGTAAGACAAAGTGGCTCTCTTAAATGAGATATGGAAAATAGTGATCGTTTTATAATTATAAAATTTAGTCCCAATGACATCATGAATAAACTGTGTCACTTTCCAAATGAATCAAAGAGTTGACAAATACATTAAGTTGATTCAACAATAGAGGAAAATGTGAAAGCGAAATCTTGTGAATAACTTATTTTATTAAGCTTCTATATCCATCAGTTTAATGTTTCAGAGTTCTGTCCCATTATCAGGGCATCAGTACATTTTTTATTAACCGATTCTGGACTATACTAAATAGATATTTATGTGAAAATACAATACTATAAAAATTAACTATTTTAATATTTCCTTGAATATTCTTCATCCTTTTCTAAGAAAAATGTATTGCAATATTTTATTACATATAACATATTTTATCATTTAATTTTTCAACTCAAATGAATATTTTATTTTAAAAAAAAAATTATATGCTAAACGTTTTATCTACTGTTTCTTATTTCAATTAATTCTTTCAATTTTCAATTCAAGTTTCGATACTTCGATTGAATGTACATTTTTTTTTAAATTTGCATTATATCAATACAGTCAGAGGACCCAATAATTTATCTCATACAACTTTAAAACTCAATATAGACGTTCGCTTAAACAATCGTTGTAAATATCTTAGAAAAATGATTAAATACAGTTTATTCAATCTTGAATCAGTGCGTTTACCTCAAATTGTTTCAAAATACTCATGGGATCTCTTTGCATAATTTGAATCATAAAAATTAAAAATCGTTCCACCCGTGAGCTTGAAATATCGTTACAGACTTTTCAGCGGACAATCCAAACACATGTTTGTTTTTGTGAGGTTCTGTATCGTCTACTAAAAAATAAGCGAATTTATGCATACATATATATAAATAAATTTATGCATATGGTTTACTGTTGATTCTGACAGTAAGTTTTAATATAAATATAATAGGTATGTATGTGTTCTTTTTATTTATTTATTTTTTGGTTATTTTATTCTTTTTTATTGTTTTATTATTTTTCTGCATAATTTATTTTATTTGTTGTACATTGAGTGTGAATGTGATCTCCGAACACTATTATAAATGCCCCTGAGACAGATTGTAATATTTTTCAATAAATAAGTTTAAAAAAATAATAAAATGTATAATTTGTCTTTAATATATATATATATATATATATATATATATATATATATATATATATATTATATATATATATATATATATATATATATATATATATATTATATATATATATATATATATATATATATATATATATATATATATATATATATTACTTTTATACCCTATTATATTTACCGGTGTTTTGTTCGAACTGTGTGTAATGTTTGAAGGGCTAAAAAATACTTCCTAAAAATACTTTATACTATTCATTTTACAATATATTGGCAACTGCTTTGGGACGAATATAGCAAATATGTTGTCGTTTGTTTTGACTTAGTTTTTCTTGATAATTATTTATATTCTTAGAAGGATATCTCTGTGCCTCTGCCTTTTTAGTCATCGTTAAGGATAAAGAAATTCACATAATTAGTGTATTTGGATGATTAAGAGTTGATAATAGAAATTTGTCGTATTTGTCATGTATGTAGGTATGGGGCGATTTAAAATAAACTAAAGGGTATTTAAATTTCTTGAAGTATTTTGAGTAGTTTTTAAGTAGATGAGTTTTCTATACAGGTACATACAGGTTATCTATTGAGAATAGTGAACATACTAAGACGCTTTCTTTACTTTGTCTTTGTTTTGTATATTGTTTTCATCCTGATTGATTCACAGCTAATCGCTTATAGATTTATTAGCCTATTCTATTAATTCAAATTTTGATATGCCGTTTCGAAATTGATATTATGCGATACGACGATGCTGTTGTTGGATTCTTAGTTATAACAGCGGGCTCATAAAAAGAAAAGTGAATCGTATAAATTTGGAATTCAGAAAGCCTAGGCAGCGAAGGAGGGAGAAAATATTAGGTTCGATTTGGCGAAGAATATTGTCTTCTATCGTGACTTAGCGGAATATAAAAGTTGCCCCCGGCCTCAGGAGTCTGTTTTTCTTTCATATATTCCTCAGGAATCACAGCCTTTATCTGCCAGCTTGTCCTTCAGCAGTGATTTATATGCATCGCAGCTTCCAAAGATCGGCAAATCCACTATAAAATATTTTTATTACCCAATAATTCTTCTCAACTGAGGATTCAGAAAACAAAAAAAAAAATGGCCATAAATAATTTGATAATATTGTGCCAGAAATAAATACAGCTATTGATATTATTATAATAGCTCTGCTAATTCGTTTGAAACACAAATTTTCGCAAAGTTTCGTAACCTCAAAACGAATATTAAACAATGTTTGTTTTCATTTCTCAGATTTCATGGATTTTTGTTTGTTAATCAATTTTTAAAGATTTTTTATTTATATTTTTTATTGAATATTCTGCGACACTGAAGGACATTGGTGTAAGGGCTATAGTATTCATTCACACAATATGTTTTACGGAAATAGGTTTTAAATCAGACGGAAAATTAATATTAAAAAATTAATAAAAATTAACTTCGCACTGACAAGGAGAGAATAGACTGAGGGTCACATAAATTTTTGATATGAAACATAAAATTAGATTCCTTTTAAAGGACCCTTTAAAACTCTTAAATACTATTTGTTATATTTTTTTTAAATTTATTTATTTAGAATTATAACAATCTGTGACGTGGAAAATAGTTCATAGTGATACATGAATACATTCACACCATATATACAGAAAATATAAAATGAACAAAAGTAAAATAATAATAAAAAACTATGTACAATAAAAAAATAAAATAACCTAAAGATAAGTAAATTAAAAAACACAAAAACAGTCATACCTATATACAATATATACAATTAGGCCGGGAATCCCAAGCGAGGCTTCTCTCCCAACTATAGAAGGAAAAAGACTCAAAATGATTCCTACGCTACTCTCTCAATCGCGTCACTGGTGCTAAAGCCAGTGGAGTTTGAACGAGAGTGCTTTAATTAATAAAAAATATTATATATTAGGGCTTATATTAATAAAAAATACAACCTTTAGTGCTTGATTTTCTTGAATGAATTTTTTTTCCCCGTTCATAACTCCTCAGGATTTTCTTCAAATTCAACTTTAATAAGGTCGGGTTTATACCGTTTCGTGTAGTACACAGAGGCCTAAATCCCAACCAATTTTCGTGTGATCGGTGAAGCCGTTTTTAAGTTATCACATTTTTGTAGTTATTGACGAAATTTCGAAGGTTGCAGCAGAGGCCTAAAATTGGTAAATAAAATTTTAATTTTTTGATTGCTATAAAAATTCGCTAAAACAAATATTTATTCTAGATACCAAACCGGCTTTTAATATATACTTTATTTGGTAGATAGCTGTGTGGGAACAATTTGGACTATTTTTTTAGGAAGAAAAAAAGTTTATATTCGTTTTTCGCATCTCAAAAAAACCTTAAATCCGAAAGTTTTTGGTGTCAGCTGAAAGAACAATTATTCATTTTATTATCATAAATAGCTATTCCAAACGATACAATGCGTGAAAAAATAAATTACTTATTCGTATTTTCAAGTTCACTATATTATTTGGAAAAAGTACTAAAATAAACTGTAAAAAAAATATTTTGTTATAGTTGGTCCAGACCTTTTTATCACAGCCGATCGCAGGTCTATTTGTTTTTTGAGACTACAATCCTTAAAAAATATTAAAACAAATTCCAGCTGCGTCCACCTGCGTCTGTAATTTAAGAAAGATTAATTCTTGAAAATTAAATTAAACTTATTAGTTTATTTTTGAACTAGCGTCTATTTGATATGAAAAGATTTTTTATACTAAAATAAACAAGTATTTTATTTTAAATACTTGCCCTTAATTGAGACAAAATAATTCTCAATAAAAATATTTTGAAAAAACTTAAGTAAATTGTTATATATCATAAAGATTAATGTTTATTTTAGTTATATTTTAAATTATTAAGGGAGCCAAAAAATATAAATTAATTGTATTTATATTTTTATATTGTATTTATATTATATTGCGTAAAGAAGTGTTAGGTTTTATATATTCGCATTAAAAACCAAAACTATATCGTATATTTTTTTATATGATATATAAATTAGTATATCTTTGTCTTTTATTTAAAATCTTTTACTTAAATATAATTAGATTTAAAAAAAAATATATAAATACAACGAATTCCGTCGTATTTTTACCATATAGTGAATAAGTTAGTAAATATTTAATTAATTCGAATTAAAATGAAAAAAAACAGTTATTAAAAAATAATTTCATGGAATGAGTTTTTAGTATTTGGTAGTACGGAATAAAGTCATAGAATTAAATCTTTCAACCGTCCATCTCCTCGCGAAATCGTGCTATTGATTTTATTAATTTTATAAAGTTATTAAACAATTCAATTATTTTTAAAGAATAGACAAACAGTAAAAACATTTTAAACCACAATACTACCTTGTTTATCCGTCCTGGTCTCTGAAAAATTAATTAATAGCTTGTATGTATATTAATATATGATGCATTTCAATTTATTAGACTAGCGTATTGTAACTTTTCTTGAATTTAAGTGTATAAACGATTGTTCGCTATTTCATAGTCTTTACAAGATCCGTTATTTTATTATTTTTTTTTTTTATCCGATCCTAAGTGTTTTTATCAATTACAATAAAAGCAATGTCTGAGCTATTTAAAAAGTTAAAATACATAGTCCCTCCTCTTTCACACAATAGCCAGATTTACTCTATTACTTCCCCTGTTAATTTTTCCTTCATTAGTTTGCTGCTCCATTAATTTTCTTACGCCGTACTCCGTTCCACGTATTTTCCTGACCCTTGGAAACTATCTGTAGTCAAAATGATATATAAACCCAAAAAGCCACCAGAATACCCATCCTCTTACCGTCCTATCTCTCTTTTACCCATCATGGGCAAAATCCTGGAGAAGCTCATCCTAGATTCTAACCACATAATCCCTGATCATCAATTTGGATTCCACACATCCCATTCCACTATACAGCAATGTCATCGTGTGGTAGATGTTGTCTCCTCTGCATTGGAGCGCGGAATGTATTGCACTGGAGTTTTTCTCGACGTTGAACAGGCGTTTGATCGTGCCTGGCATCCGGGATTGCTTTACAAACTCCGTAAATTCCTTCCCCCTACATATTTTCTTATCATCAGTTCCTATCTTACTGATAGACACTTCAAAGTAAATCACAATAATACCTATTCATCTCTCTTTTCTCAATCTGCCGGAGTTCCTCAAGGTAGTATCCTTGGTCCTATACTTTACACAGTTTATACAGCTGATATCCCAACCCATCCTAACACTGTCATCACTACGTATGCTGATGACACATGTATCCTGTCAGTTAATAATGATCCAACAATTGCATTCCAAACTCTTCAATCACACATCACAAACCTTGAAGAATGGTGTCAAAACTGGAGGATTAAAATAAATTCCAATAAATCCCATCAAATCACCTTTACCCTTCGTCGTAAACCAATGACTTGCTGTCCTATAGTATCCTTTAATAACATACCACTTATTCCTGTAGAACAAATCCGATACCTAGTACTCCAGCTGGACAAGCGACTAACTTGGAATCCTCATACAAGACTGAAACGACAAGAAAGTGCTCGATGTTTCCGCTTACTCCAACACTTACTGGACAAACGCTCTAAACTTTCAATGAATTACAAACGACTCATATACATGACTATGATAAGACCTATTTGGACTTATGGAGTTGAGCTGTGGGGCTCCACTAAACCATCAAATTCCTCTCGTATCCAATCTTTACAATCCAAAATACTTCGTAAAATTCTCAATGCTCCTTACTTTGTCACAAATAAAATAATCCATAAAGACCTCAATGTTCCATATGTTTCCGATTTGGCCAAATCCAGATACCTATCCTTCCATAATAAACTTCATAACCATCCGAATCCTCTTGTTTCTAACCTTACTTCCTATTCGATTCCTGATAACCCTCCGAGGTGTCTGAAAAGGAAATTGCTTCGTGATATCCTCATGTAGACAAATTATTAGAGTGCTACCAATGGGTGGTTTCTCAACAAGCGTGTTTCATGTGATAATATTCCTATGTACACATTTACTTGATGTATTCATACTAATACAGTTGTAAATATCATAATAAAAGTTAAAAAAAAAAATTCTCTTAATTTAAGTTCGCAGGACAAGATTGGTTGCAATAAAAACAACTATCTCAGTTGTTTCAATAATTTAGTTAGCTAAAGCTATGTTATTCTTAGAGAGAAAAAAACTTGATTCATTTCTTTTATCCCCGGCTAACCCAATGAGCCAGTTAAACGGGGTTCTACAGTAGACATTTTGTAGGAAATTTAGTTGTGATTATTATTTTAACATTAATTTTCTGTAACTTACAGATCAGTATTGTCAGGGCTTTTTCCCGAAAAAAACAAAACAAACATTTTCAACCACTGTGATGAGTGTCTTATATTTTTCGACGTAATATTTCCAAAAAAAAAAAAATTGTTTGTAATCGTCACCCAGAGATTGAATCCTCTCCTTGTCTACCTACATTATATATAATACGGTATAATATATCCCTTTTTATTTTTATTTATATTTATTATTTTGTTATTCGTATTATTTCATAATATAAATATTTAAAAAAATAAAAATAAAATATTGGTATTTATGGTAGACCTGGACGAACTAAAAATCTATTTTAATAAATCGAGGGGAATATCTATGTGAACCCTTGGCACTTCGGATAATGTATAAAGAAACTTTAAAATATTTTTAATAATTATTATTGATATAAAGAAATATAGAAATCACAAGCGTTTTATTAAATTTTATATTCATCAATTTTAGTACTAATATTTCACAATTTGGTAAACATATGATCTAGATTCATGTACGATGTAATTACATAGATGGTCCTTTCTATCGTTATCGATTTGAATAATGTTACTATCGTGTAACATTCGGTCAGCCATGTCTTACAGTAATAACATGCAAAATCGACAGTTAGTTAAAATGATATTCGGTATGACAGGTCCTAATGTCACTGCATTCAGGTTAATTTCAATTGAGTACAAATTTGTGTATTATTATATAATATATTGTATTAATATAATATATTGTAATAATATAATATAGCATAGTGTATTATAATAGTCTGCCAAGTAAGGTCAGTACAGCTTCCTCACCGTTTTCATTGGCTAAAATATATCTATATCACAAGGAAAACAATTTTTCGTATGAGAATAAAATCCGTGGGAGAAGCCGATTCGGAAATACAGTTACCCTTCAACATTCGCGGGTTTGATATCCATGAATTTCGTTTATTATCTAATATTGAAATGCAAAAGAGTGCCATATTTGAAGATTCCATATTTGATGATTCTTAATAAAAAAAAAATAAAAAAATACCAATGCATACTGAACATGCATATCTCTACTGTTATTTCAAAAGATCGTATGTAAAAATTGATTGTTTTACAGGAGATCATAAAAACAATTTACTTCTTTATGCTTTATTAGTCAAAGCAAACTAACCCTCTATAAAGTTTTACTAAAACCAATTTGGACTTATGGCATAGAACATATTTCTAGAAAATCTAGAACTTTTCTAGATAGAATAGACAGAAAAAATCCAGTCTTTCCAATCCAAAATTTTACGAAGAATAGTTGACGCACCATTTTATGTCACAAACGATAGATTATATACGGACTTAAACATCCCAACAATTTCAGACACTGCAAAAATAAACTAAAACAACTTTCACCAAAGACTAACTTACAATACAAATCCTCTGACAGAAAACCTTAAAAGCACTAGAAACCCAACCTCGACGATTACGTAGGCGGTGGCCAAGAGACCTGCTGAACTGAACTATTTCCTGGATTGTAATGGAACGCTGTGAAGCTGCCAAAAAAATTGGTCAATGCGAAGAAATTTGCAGATCGCAAATTTAAGTTTTGTATGTCCAATTTAATTTGTATGTTTTCACTCGTAAAATGGATGGACCTAGAAAATTCATAAGAAAAAATCAACTTGTTGTTTGTTCGGAATTATCGGGACCAATACTTTTCTTCAGTCAAAACAAAACTGATTAAGCTGGAATATAAAAATATGAGTGAAGTTCATACTAATTCGATATTTAAGGAGGAAATCGAGAGCAAGAAGAACTGGTTGAACTTCAATAGAAATAAACACATTCACAAACAAGACTTTTTTTTTTACAAATTCAGAGTAAAAATTACTTTAAATTTACTGAAAATTACACTAAATCTAAGTAACAGCAATAAGTGCCATGCCAGTAACGTTTGGAATCGACCAAACAATACAGCATAAATTAATATTTTGAATAAAATCTCAAATTTTATAACCACCATAACAATATTGTAACAACCTAACTCCCACTCCATGTGATCAGTTCCTTTCACATTTCACTGCTATTATATTGTTAACAATTATTTATATTAATTTTAATTATTAAATGGAATTAAATGAAATTCATATTAGGAAATTTGTATACTATTCTCCAAATTTCCTCCAAGTTTGGTTCAAATTGAAAGCGCAGTTTTCACATTATAGGATTGCCAAATAATTGCTGATCCGAAAGCGAAAGTATTATTTCTAGGAGAAGAGGATATAATTTGATAAAATTCATACCTACTTGATTATCTGTTTACCAATTCCTAACTTCCCTCCAAATTTGACATGTGGTTTTAGAGATATAGGCGTGTCACGGAAAATACGTTAGAGAAATTAGTGGACAGAATTCAATAAAATTGATTTTACTTTATTTTTTAACCATTACATATCTTTTATCCAACTTTGAGCCAAATCGAAATAGCCCTTTCTGAAATATTGGCATATCTAAAAAAAAAAAAAAACGTTTGCGCGTGTGTAAGCGGAAGTGCTAAATGGAATTTAATAAAATTGATACGGGACCATCTAGGCGCCAATTTGCATAATCTCTGAAATTTTCAGTAAAATCGGATAAACAATACTACGTAATATTCCCGTTACATCGATTTGACTACAGGTAGACAGACGTACAGACACCGAACCAAATTAGATTCTTGATGCCTGAAACGTAAATGAATATTTTCGATTTTAAGCACAATTTTTTTTTTAACCTCTCGCACGAATATAATGCTTCCCTACCTTCGGTAGTGAGGAAGCAAAAATTATTCTTTGATGAGTTATATGTAAATTGAATGAAGTATCAATCGAACGACCAGTCTACAGTGTTGTACCTAAAATTAATTCTCTGAAACCCATCTAAAATAAAGTTTCATATAAACGTTGGAAAATAATAGAATATATATTAAAAATTGTTTTTGAAATCCATAAAGCATTGCCACATTTGTTTATCTTTTATTTGTTTGCATTTTGTTGAGATATTGAAGAAGATATAGAATGAGATATTGTTGACCCAATGAACGATTTATTCCTTTGCTGAGACAGAAGTTTTCCTCTACAGAAAAAGGTCATCCCAAGACCCGAGAAAGATTCGATCCCTCGGCGCTAAGACTATGGTGAAGAAAGTTGTGGTGACAGGGAAGCCCCAGGGTACAAGGGATGGCTGAATGAAGGCTGACCGATTGAGACTGATCGTTCACGATTAGCTAGTTCGGGGGGAGGAGAGGGGGTATTCGGGGTTCCTTTCCTAAGATGCTGTTCTTGCTACCGGTTCCGACCGAAGCGGTTCGTTCCATCATGAAGAATTTTATATCAAAAATCTTTCATTAAAAACAATGATTTGTTGCTATAGGTGATAACTTGATACAGAAAAAAATCAGCATGTAATCAGACATTAAGCTTTGAAGTTCATATCAGATAATATCGTACTAATACATTGGTACTGAAAGTTCACAGATAATTTTCGTTATTATCCTAACGAAGTGTGACATGTGTCGCTAAATTTTACATTTTTGTAAAATGTAAATAACCACTATCTTCTGATACCAACATGAAAAATTCTTCAATCATCCACTTTCTCTATAGCTACCATTCTCCTGGGAGTTTATCTTCTACAAGAAACTACTTCAACTTTTCACCTTTTCCATATTATAAATTGGGTCTTCATTTCTTCGTAAAAATAATCTAATTAATTCATCTTTTGTTACTGTTTCTCTTTTGAGAGATTTTCCTTATCCATATACATTCCATTTAGATAGGAATAGGTTGAACATATTTATTAACCCTTTCTTAAATACTATATCAAACAAACATTCATTTATAAATTCCGATGGTATATACGATACGTTTCCGGATTTTGTGAAATCTTTGATTTTTGTTTTGTTATGCATATGATATTAAGCTTAAAATATACAAAAATTCCGAATCTTTGAAACAATTTTATTTTTCATTTAGAAATGTTTTTTCGGATTTATAAGTCATTTTCAACTGAACTTATGAACAGTTCTTCAGATGTTTTAGGCCCAACATAAATTTTCTCCATTTTCATACATTGGTTAATTATATATATTTATTTTAAGTATATTAATTCACTTAAAAATTAATTAACTTCCTAATATAGATAGTTCCACTTTAGAGAACATATGGTTGGTAATAAAATAAATAAACTGTCTAATAGATTTACTCTTTTCTACCCAAAAAGAAAATCTGGATATTCCTTCAACCACTAGCAATATATAAACTCTAGTCTTTTATGTATGTATAAAACTAGTTGGCCCGTTCGAATAATTCGCATATTATATTAGTAAGTGAATATTCGTAAATATTTTATAAATGCGACTTCTTCCATATGTGAAGGGCTTACTAAAAAAAATATCAGTAAGGATTCTGCAAAGGTAGATGAACGGTCGATCAGATCTTGTCACTTTGTATTATCCTGCCACGAAGTAGAGCATATTTCATTCAAATGCATTAACTGCTTGTGGATTTCAAAGCTGATTACGATACTGACTAGACTCTTCATAGAAGAGACTAAAATATGATTTTAAGGAATAGGACAATAATAAAAAAATAATATAATATGACAAGTCTTATGAAGAATAAGATGATGTGGGATACTGTCTGAAGATGGGATATAAAAAAGTGGATCCCGAAACGTTATGATGTTGTTGAATGGAATGATTTTGAGAGAATAAATCACTGAAACAAATATTCTTACTTAATTTTAATCTTTCAGGATTTCATTAATTTGCGTCGGTATCGTAATCAAAATGTTACAATCTGAAAATTTTCTTATTTCTTTCTTCAGGTTTGTAAGACATTTAAAAATATTTTTTTCTCCTAGAAATAATTTATTCAGTTGCGATTCTGTTGTTGATATTATAAATGCGTACTAAATTTATCCTGGCAGCATGTCTAGCTAACGCTATGAACAAATCATCGGTCTCTGATTCCAGGTACGTAAATTTATGCCCAACTATCGACATGAATAAACTGCCACGCTTAACTAAACAATATTATCTCGACAGCCGACAAATATAATTTATTCACATGACGCAAAAGTCAGAGAGGCGCGAAACGTGGATCATGTGGAAACTACTTTAATAATGCACAAGCGTTGCGAGTCCTCTATCTCCAGCCACTCCTTTCGTTACCTTTATGCCATAATATATCATTCCAGGGAGGAATGGTGCACCGTCATCCCTACTGCAGGGATGGTATGTTTATGTTGGATAAATGGAGCCAAAGGAGGCCTTACTTTTAGGGTGTCTACGGATTTTTCAATTTAATATTTGAACAGAATACTAGCTGGTGATTTATTCGGCATGGATACTAACAGTATTATCTAGTCCTCCTAGTTCATAGCATAAGGGAGTGGTGCTTTTTCTCAATTACAAAGAAATGGAATGATTACCATATTTCACGCGTCAATAAAAAACAAATTATGCAATTCTGGATCCTGCAATTGTTATTATTTTAAGAACCTAAAGTGATGATTTATTATATTATAATCAAATGATTTTTTAAAATTTTAATATAAATAGACAAATCCAGAAAATTATTCCAAAAATCAGCCTATCCAGCGAATATCAGCTCATTTACATAATTTTTAATGTGATTCTGATACTGAAGACTTGCCATCTTGGTTAGAAAAAGAGAAGATCTTACTATAACATATAACATATGAGGATACAAAAATGCTACATGAGTATATAGATTATATCAACACATGGGCTGGATTAAATTAATTAAAGCTGAATGTAGAAAATACCTATACTATCCTCATAGTTTCCAAACACCTCATTCTCTCATACTTTACATCAATAACCGTCCCACCTATTTTCTACCAACAGTTAAAAACCTAAGTACTTTTGATAAGCACCTCTCCTGAAATATATATATTTTCCAGTTATTTGAAAATCCATAACTGTCCTAAAACAACTCCTTAACCACATGAAAGCTCCTTGTAACCTCTCCTTTCCTTCACTTCGACGGCGGTTGCTTGGTGTATGGAGGGCGTCTGCAAGGTTGGAGATAAGATTGAAGAAACGTATCAATTGTTTCATAACATTCATCTTTGGCATTCCTAGGCGTTCTCATGTTTCCTGTTGATACGTCGTGTTTTGGCTCTATCCTACTTCCCGACGGTGTCATCATCTTTCAACACCTTCGAACCGAAAATCTTAAATCAGTCTTGGTCTTGCACTTTGCAACCAAGGCCATCTAACTGTTGCAAGACCAAGACCAGGTCTGGTAAAAGAAATCTATTTTTAAAATAAAAATTAAGACAAAATGGTTTCTAATACTTGACAATCTTAGTTAAGATATGTTAATAATTGCTACAACTAATATTCTTTTAAATTTAATTCCTCTAATTTTTCATTTGGGCTTAGTTAGGTTTCTTCAATTTAAAAAGATACAGTAATATCTCTATAGTAATAAGCTATTAAGTAACTGCAATACTGTTGCAAGACCTCTGCACAAGACCAAGACTGAGTTTGAAAGACCAATACGTCTCGCTCTCGTATTTGGGCAACACTACTCTCTATCCATTCTCTAAATGTTAGATCTTAATCTATTGGTCTATATATTTCCTCCCTTATAAGTACTTCCTTCAACGAATCTTCGTCATTCGTGCTAATTCCTTTTGTAACTCTTTACCTATACGCCAATCCTCGTCTAAAAATTCCTTAAATATCCACCATTTATATTCAAACTTCCGCAATCTCGTAAAAATTACTCGCTTCTTTAATTACAATTGATATTAATAGTTTATTGACATGTGCCGTTTTGCTTGCTTATTTGGGTGTAGCAGAGCGTAAATAGTCATTTCATCAACGCCTTTTGGTTTATTTGAATTTATTGGTTATCCACCAATCCAAGCCCGATAAAGCACCCAAAGACTCGACAGAACACCCGAAGGGGCTCGCCAGAGTCCAGAAGGCGCCAGAGTCCCACCCAAACGGCAGATGGCGGTTTGTAGATTTTGGGAACACGATGATTGATCAAAGGATGTGAATAAAAACAATTTAAGTCAATAAGCCAATAGAATAAGTACCGTTTTGTATTTCTTTATGCCAAAATAATGCGCATAATTTCTGAACACTGTAATCATACTTAATTTTCCATTATAATTGTTAAATATGAATATACAGCGAAATACAGCATTAGTATAATCTGAGTAATGTATTAATTACTTACCTGTTTCTCCATTATAATTAATGTACTCTCCATCCTCTCTCCTCCACATGACGTAAGGCTCCGGGTAGCCCTGGGCCTTACATGTCAATGTCACGTTGGCCGACTCACGAACCACCATGTCTGTGCTTGTCTCCTTGTCCACAATCGAAGGAGGGACTGTAAATATTAATTATTGTAAATTAAAGTATATATATATATATATATATATATAAGTGTATTTTTGATTTGTTTAAATGTAAATTTGGTACAAAAAATATAAGTGTTATTTTGTGAGAGCTTTGAAAACTGCTCATTATGGTAAACCATCTTTTAAAAAATGTATTCACTATCTATGATAGCATAATATTTTTATTATTTATCTAAATGTTAGGCCAATAGACCAATAGTCCAATTTTCTTTTATTTATATTTTCACCTCTATCCAGAAATTACAAAAGAATCATTTTCATGTGTCTAAAAATAATTTTCTGTCTATATATTTAAATATCCCATTAGTGACGTATTCATCACTTAATGACCTTACCAGTATATGCGACAGGATAAGAAAACCAAGTGGAAAGTTATTTCTTGGGAATACGTTTTGAAGGTGGAAACACTCTTTTAAGCTAAAATGTATAACATATCCATCAGTATGAGCTAGGTGCTAGTTGCCATGTTATGCCTCCATTGTAGTGACGAAGTACTATTCCCACCAATTTTCTCTAACTGTTATTATCATAAAATCATTTTATTCTTGGTTTTTCTTGGACATTTTTTATTGTAGTACTGAATGTACACTTCATGACACAGGGACACATCGTACCTCCCCAAAATAATTGTAATTGTTTCAATAAACATTTTGGAGGGTATGAAAAAAAAAAAAAAGAAAACTTTTCTTGGAATAATTTATATCTTCCCTGTTTATTGATATTTTTATATTCAATCAATGATGATTCATGTGACTTTGTATGTGCTAATAATAGCTTTCATTGAGTGACGTGAGAAGAGAGAAAAGCCATTAAGCTCCACAAGTCTTTATAAAGAAGACTGTTAAAGGTCCATCTGAGAGAGGCCACTCTAAGAAAGAAGACAAGATACAAGGGACGTGGAAGATAATGCCGCAGCGAGGTCAGAGATGAACTGTCAGGCTTTGTGCTTCCTCCCTCTCAAGATTACTGTTTCCTCCCGCAAGTCCTTCCTCCTCCGGCCATCTGTCAACTGTCAATTAAGACCCGACAACCAACGGCTCAGTCGGGTTCCATCACATCCACCTTTTGTCTTCCCTAGTTTGCTAAATGCATTACACATCTCTTACGCTTTCTCTTTCTGTCGGTTATGTTTTAAGTGATTAGAGGGCCGTGTTGAAATAAGATTGGTTAGGGAATGAATTGGATTAGTTACTCTATGCTTTTGGAACAAAGTTAATACATTTCTTTCAACTGTCTGTTTGATTACAAAAAAAAAAAGCAGCTATGATACAATTAGATCTAGAAGGAGATGATAGAAGAGGAATAAAAATAGATGAGATGTTTTAATAAGTACAAGCATGAATCATCCATATAAATGTAATTTATTAAGAGAAATACATTAATTTTTTTATTTAACAAAACGGTGTTCAATGTACGGTTTAACATGGGAGGAGGTGATAGCCAAGCACGTTGAGGCATGAGTTGCAAAGCACACTGTTCTGAACTTTGTGGATTCGATTCCCACGTGGGTCGTTTAATTTTCATTTCTTGGCGGTGACAGGGAATGAATCTCGACATTTCTACTCTGGTTATAACGCGGCGGCAATCTTAAGCTGGACATCAGAGGTTAGCAAAAAGAACGATATGGCCTACTTGTGGGACTAGTTCTTCCCACTACTACCACTAGTTCTTCCCACCAGTATGGTCCAACATAGACAAATGAAGTTTTTTCTATTAGCTTTACATTAAACTAAAAATGTTGCCCTATTTCAGAAATAACCCGTGTTTAAGCACGTGCCAAAGCCAAGTTATGCCTCTGAGTTCTTTATATTCTAATGTAGATTGACGCAGTGTGTTTTTTATCGTAGATATTATACAATTCAATTTAATTTAATGAGATTCTATTATCTTTCACTACGAATTTTATGAAAGATCACTTAATTTTTGATGTTTGTCGACCTATTTAAATTCAATGTTTTGTTCATTTTATTTTAACTTTAATTTGATAGGATTAATTTTAATTTTTTTGTTGAAATCAATATCCGATTAAAGTTTCAAATAAATTTAAATTTTATAATTTCTTTTATTTCGGTAATTTATTTGTTTTACTATATTTTAATATTTTTCTTTTTCTAGATAGACAATATTTAACAATACTTTCGAAAACAGGTTTAGGTTAAAACATACTTTAATAATATCATTCATTTAAAATTATATATATTTTCTTAGAATTAATTTTTAACAATAAAGCCTTACGAAATTTATAAAGGACTTTGTATCTAATACTCCACATAAGATGTCCATTAAAGAACATTTACACCACGTACATATTTTTAAAATAAATAAAATTTAAGCTATAATTAGTATTCGAACGTATATGATCTTAGTTTCGACTCTTATCAGCTTTTATAATTTAGTATTGTTTCATTCCAGTCTAAACCCAATCCTACTACTCTTCTCACCTTTTTATAAGATTCCTAGGGATAAAACCGCAAGTCAATTAAGTTCCTATGAATAAGATATGTATTCTTTCCTAAAAATAAATTTTAAAATGAGCTCTGTATATAATTTTATGAACCTATTAATTAGCAACAAAAGTATTCTTGGAGATGAAGAGAAGAATAGTTGGGGTGTTCAGTCAAAAAGGAAGGCAAAAATAAATTATAATATTTATTTTTCATATGCCTGAGATGTTAAGTTTTTTGATTATTTGAAAAATTGATTAAATATGAACAAATTTTCAGTATCTCAGTACCAGTCTTCAAGTTTCATTCCAAAATAAGTCATATCTCTATTCATGCTTCATCAAATCCACTTTGTTCTCTAACATAAATTCTTCACCATAGAAGAACAGCATTTAGAAAATTTAAAAACCATTAACTTCGAAATCGTGTCCAGGTAAAATTTACTAAGTGACAAGATTATACTGGAATATTTAAAAAAAAAACTTACTTTCTCTAAAGAATTTATTCATCAGATTTATTTTAAAGTCGATAGCAAAACAAAGGTATCAAATTACGTATATTTTTCTTACCAACAACTTGGAGGTACCCCTGTCGACTCCTCATCGGGTCCGTATTGACCTGACACATATACCACCCCCTGTCCGCCTCTTGCACATTCCTGATGTGGAGGTACCAGGAGCGATGGTCGTTGTATGATAGTGACACGCGCGGGTTCTGTGTGATCACTGTGTGGTGAATTGATAGGATTGTCTGTGTGTCCACTCGCACCCATGCGACCTGCAATAAAGGAATAATTATTATAAAATAATTAAAACTTCCTTTTATATTTAAAGTCTACGGTAATAAAGTAGTAAAAAATACTTACAGTACATGACATTTAGATATTATACCCTAGACAATAGGAAATTTTCCCCAATGGACAGTTCCATCAAGAAATAATATAGGATTAAACTATTCTCCGAATAACAACCTCTAGAAGAAATTAGATATAGGTATATTGATGTAGTCAATAGATTATTTCATAATAATGAAATAATTTTCACTGACGAATCGAAATCAGAGAAAGGTGTGGGATGTTGTATAATGACCCAAAACTGTATTAACAAATGGAAATTTAATAACTATAATTCTATTTACACATGCGAGACATGGACAAGTTCTTAAGTAATTGCAATGTGTAATCAATAAAAATACCACAAAATCAGTTCTTGTGGCCAATTCTTTACTGTTTTCAAGTTACTGCAAAGTTATAGGGAACAACAATAAATTGCATAAAAAAATTCAACTCATGAACTTGAAAAAATAGTCATAAATAACATTGTTAAGTATCCCTTGACACATTGACATAAAAGCAACGCAATTGGCATAAAAATGATGAGTTCCAAAAGCACTAATTCACCGTTTTTTTCGGATAGTTTTCAACGAATGGACAACAGATATTACAACAAAGGTAAATGAAAATTAGAATGAACAGTGGAGAGGAATGCTACTCAATCACTTTCGTCTGACCAAAGAAGAAAATCGAGCTTGGTATCCTCCGAAATCCCCCAACATCAAAAGAATGTTCTGCAATGAATAGCGTCAGAATTGGACACACCAAACTGACCCATCTCCATCTTCTTCTTGATCTAGATTGACTAACATGTCGGACATGTGACAATGCTAAACAGACCATAGTACACATAATCTAAAGCGAAAAATTCAATAACAATGAATAGAACTCAAAATTGAAGACGTAGCACCGTACAAAGAAAACAATGGAATTGAAAAAAACTCTTGTACATGTACATTAAACAAATAAAATATGATGTTTAAGGAGGAAATCGAGACCACGAGGGAACTGGTTGAACTTCAATAGCAATAAACACAATCACAAATAAGACTTAAAGAAAAAGTTAATGAAAATTACATCAAATCTAAGTAACGGCAGTGTCATGCCAGTAACGTTTTGAATCAACAAACAATAAATTGTAGATTAAGTTTTAAAATAAAACCTTATTAAATTTTATAACCTCATAAAAATATTGTATTAACCTAACCCCCATTACACATGATCCATGCCTTCCACGTTTTTTTTTTCGGTTTGCACTACAGACCATGAAAATCTTTGACCGCGAGTCTAGCCTTCTGGTCCACATCCCGATTCCTGATTTAAAGTACAGAGTAGGGTCATCAATCCCGGTCGGTGTGAGTGGCCTCCAGTAGTCTGACGATTCTCACATACCTGGGGTGGGAGAGGAATCTCGGGCAGCGTGGCTTTCCTTGGTGGACGGTCACCCATCCAAGTGCTAGCCATGCTCGGCGTTGCTTAACTTTGATTATCTATTGCAAGCGCCTTATAAGGCTATCCCAGCCCTCATTTATATATATATATATATATATATATATATATATATATATATATATATATATATATATATATATATATAGAGAGAGAGAGAGAGAGAGAGAGAGAGAGAGAGAGAGATAGAGAGATAGAGAGAGAGAGGACTCAGAACGCATTATAACAACAAAATCTTGAATTTCAAGTAAATGGGATTTAGGTAGCACAGGCTAAGTAATAGAGATTTAAAAAGGCAGGTTGATGGTTTAATGAAGATTGATGAGCTAAGGCATCAATATTTTAGAAGACTTAGATCATGAAAAATGGAGAATAAGTCTTTATGAAAAATAGAGTATATCGACTATGGTAATTGAGTGAAATATAACAATCTTTAACTATTTTGAAATGTTACTAAACAATTTGTATAAAAATTGTAATGAATCACGGCGTACTTGTATTCCTGAATAATTGTGGATAACTGAGTAATATAATTTTTCAAATCATGAAAATAAAAAATATATTTTTCCAAATTTTTACAATAATAATGAGTAATTTGTTGATTATTACACAATAGCTTATCATCCACTGAAGAGCGCAAATTCTTAAGTCCTCTTCTATAAGTGAAATAAAAGGGACGGAATAGTGATGGTTCAGTCAAATTCTTCATAAATTAAACCTTATAATAAATATATAAGGAACCACTAGAGGCTTTAAGGGATCTACTGGAATTTCTGATGAATTCATGCCCTTAAATAACTAGCCCTTATTGAGAAACTAAACAGTTGAGTTCTGAAGCCTTTTAATCTAATATTAAAATTATTCACTTTTTATTAAATATTTAAACTAATTTGAACGTTATACATTTATTCTCTTGTATTCATACGACAAAACATCCACTATGATTGAAAAAAATGATTATTAATTATTTTGATACTGCATATAACAAAAGAACTCAACGATTGAAGTTATTTGCTGGTAAGGATATAATTTAATAATATTAAAAAAAAATATCATTTAAAAATTAAAATTTTAATATAATTTTATATATAATGAAAAATGTTCAGTTCAACTCTTATAAAGTACTGGAAACATTAACTTCATTAATTTAGGTTAAATATTCATGTATTAGTATTTTTTTTCTTTAAGCAAAATCTAGATTTATAAATAAAAATCTTTACTCCTTAGATTGGATATTTATTTGTCGTTGTTACAGCTAGAATTTTTCATTAACTTTTCACAAAAAACATTCTTTCTATAAAGATACATTTTGTTTTTTTACAAATGTTTATATTTATGAATTTATGTCGTATTAACTATTATTGAATTTTTAAGCTTGATTATAACAATATTCCTGGAAACTAATAATGATTAAATAAGTTTATATTTACAATAGTAAAATTTCATACAGATCCATTTATTGTTCATATTCACTAAATTTACAGCTCTTTTGTACATTTTCGAACATAAAACATCATTATAAGTTAAAATAGTTTGGGTTAATATGCATCTTCCCTCCCCCAATCAAAATAGAGAAGGGGCGAGATTTTCGTTTATCCCGCCTCCCTCCAACATTAAACCAAAAGAACAAAAAAAAAAAAAAGAATAAAATCAATAAAAATTAATCTACATGGATGAATAAAACATGCATTCTAAAATCAATTAAAAAATAGGAAAAGTCGATTAGATGGCTAAGCGAAGGGCTAGAAATAGTTATGCAAGTACTTTACTAAAGCCTATGTTCCTATTATTGAACTTTTATGTTATATTCATATGTGTTTAAATGTAGCATATGATAGGATTTTATGATTCATTTATGTCTATCCTCCCATTTTTAGAATAAGATTTTATCACCATTCTTCCAGAAAATTTAAAGCAACGGAGAATTGAGTTCCTCTCACTGACTCAAACCTTCAAATAGAAAAATAATGTAATATATTAAATTGCTTTGTTAACTTATTTTAAAATTCACCCATACGCAAAAAAAAACTAATATATAAAGGCATCAATTTTTTTATGTACAGTTATGAAAACAGTTGATTGTCGATATTCGAAGTTAACAAGGTATATATATATATATATATATATATGTATATATTTAATCAGGACAGTCGGGGATGGAAGACAACCATGATTTATAAATACATAGGATTTTGTAAGTAGCTCAGGGATTGAGTATTATAAAAACAGTATTGCGTGCAAATCAAACAGAAATATAAATCTGTTTCGAAGAAATGGAAAGAAGTACTATATAAAATTTATAAAGGCTGTGAAGTGGTTGAGTGCATTCGAAATCTGAAGGAATATTAATGCTTCTAGAACCGCACCGGGCATCAGACTCTTCAGAAGAGAAACGGATACTATTATTTTGATTAATTTAATTCTTTTGCGTAAAACGTTCTGATAATATAGTACTTTATTATTGGATGAGAATATTGCGAGTATTTTGCTCTATCCTGGTCTGTGAAATATGACAGGTAAACAATTAGTTTTGTCGGATGCATGTTAGAAAATATAAATAGTTTTGAAGAAAAATGTTGGGGATAGAATTACTTCACGAGAGTGGAGACACGGCTTCGTTACACTGCTGGTTATCTTATAATTTTAGCGTAAAAGACTGGTTTCTTCTTCAAAATTTTTACCTGTCCTCCCTGAATAGATATATTTCGTTTAAAATTTATTTTATAAATGCATTTCAATAAAGTAGAGCAGGAGACACTTCGACAGTATCGTGTTCGGCAGCCGTACGTGTCACACAACGGTGGACTCAGGCCAGACCTCACTCCATTCCTCACCATAGCTCCCAGACACATTGGCCCGGTAACCTTGTACATCGTAAGTTTCATTGAACAGGGGTAGAAGATTTCTCTTTTTTTTTTCTTTTATGGAATATGACTGAAATGTAAAATCCAAGTTTTCGACCTCGCCTCCCCCCTCCTCCCCCGAATAACTTTTTAATATCCCCAAAACTACTTTATTTTCGGTTATTCCCAATTTTATCCATGAAGCAGCGTCTTTTCGACAAATATCATCACATACTTTTTTAGACTAGACTAAATGTGCTACAATTTAAGACTATAACTGAATAATTAACTTAAATAGTTTACGAGATACAGGTTTTCAAACTTTGGAATAGTTTATTTTTCAATTAAATTATTTTCCATGTTTGATCATATGCGATTGTTTTTTATCTTCAATAACCTGTCTGATATGAGTCAGTGAAATAAATATTTATTCATTTTTATATTTGAAAGGAAGGGTGCTGGAGGGAGGTAAAGGTTTATTCGGAGAGGATAGTTCGTGTGCCATACCTCCCTCCTGTGCACCCCCCACTCACTTCACTATAAATTGCATGTGGTTGTGTCGTTGTAACTGCATATTAAAAAAAAAAATCAATATCTCCACAAAAAAAAAGTGGCCACACTGTCCCAGAATGGCGTCAAAATATGGCGGATTGACGACCTTCTTCTTATCGTAACATACAACTTTTTGATTTACGAAACTTCTGTGAAATAGGACGTTTTAAATCTGGAGATTGGTAAACTTTTCATCTATTATGAGATACTAAAAACCCATTAGTAGCCATTTTATTTCCACTTGATCATAAGGTAAGATAAATAACAAAATCGAGAAAAACGGTTGTCTACAAAATTATTGGACCATTTAGCGTGACCTCCATCCCCAAAATGTCAAAATAATATATAGTTATGTAGGTTAAACGGCCCAATATTTTCGAAGGCCACATTTTTCACGATTTTATGATAAAATCATACTACAATTCAAGTGGAAAGCAAGTGGGCATTAATGAGTTTTAAGAACCTCATTTTAAATTCCGTCCCAGCTCAAATTTACGAATTTTTTTTTCCATGCATGTTGCAAATTTAGGGCTTAGTGAGCCAGTCGACTTTCAACCACGATTCCGGCCAACAAAGCCCACTATAAATATTTATATTCCTTCTTCATTTTCTATTATTGTAGGAAAATTCACCGATCCAAAGGTTCAGATCTTTGATAAAACAAATTAAAAATTTTCTTTTCTTTTGCACATTAACTAACGAAGAGTTAAACAATAAATATACCTTTAATCTAGAGATCAAACAATGCAATTATCGTCCAGATATCTTATGACATCTATGGGTCATTCTGATAAAGTCTTATATCATTCTTAAATACTTGGTACAAACCTACATGTATATTCCTATAGATTCACGAGTTAAGAGGAATAAGACATGTTTATATGATGTGAAAGTACTATTCTCGAATATATTTCTCTTAGTTTTAAAATGTCTACTGTATCAAGCAGGTATAGGTATTTAAACTATATTTCACTATAATTATTGTGTACGTGAAAGATTATAATATTTCTAAATAAATAAATAATATATATATATATATATATATATATATATATATATATATATATATATATATATATATATATATATATTTATGTAGATAGAGAGAAATTAATGAATTCTAAGAAAAAGAAAATGTGATTACAAAAATTATATAATGATTAAATTTAAAAAAAATAAAACATATTTCCTGATTCTTCAATCTCTCCTTTTTTGAGAGATTTTTCTCAGTTCGGCAGATCACAGGTATTTTCTCTATAGGTCCAGTATTGGCAGGAGTACTCCAAAGTTCAGATCTAGCCCTCTACTATGTATTGTATTCCCTTACGATATACCTATTATCAATGGTATAATGACTGCTACATGTGGTGACGACCCAGAAATCATATCAAGACCCTACACAAGCCTCATTAATGTTATTACAACATCACTTGGATAAATTACAATATTAATAAAAATTATGGAAAATATGACTCAATCACGATAAATCTAAACACATTACATTTACCCTCCGTGGAATTACCTGCCTTCCAATTTATATAGAAAATAATCAAATTTCTCAGACGGTATACTATCTTGGACTTACCTTTGGCAGAATGATAACATGGGGCCAACAAGGTAAAATGAAATACAAGACCCTCAGTAGACGACTCAGACTACTTTACTCACTTTTTCCCAAGTATTCAAAACTAGAACTGAGACAGAAACTAAATACATACCTACCTATAGTTACTTAAATCTAAATGGACATACTCCTCTTGGATATTCACTGAAGATATCCAAATAAAAAACTTCAAACTTTCCAATAAAAATTACAAGACTATTAAAAATTATGAAAAATTTGACTCAATCGCTATAAATCGAAACACATTATATTTATCTGAACAATTACCTGCCCTCCAATTTATATAGGAAATAATCAAATTCCTCAGACGGACACCGTACACTATCTTGGACTTACCTTTGACAGAATGATAACATGTTACCAACAGGGTAAAATAAAAAATATAAGACTCTCAGTAGACGAATCAAACTACTTTACTCACTTTTTCCCAAGTATTCAAAACTAGAATTGAGACAGAAACTAAATACATGCCTATATTTATTTAAACCTAAATGGGCACACTCCTCTTGGACATTGGCTAAAAATACCCACTTAAAAAACTTAAAACTTTCCAATAAAAAACACTATGATTCATAACTAAAAAACTTTGGTAAGTGACTAAAAAAATCATACATACTGATTTCCATCTGTCAACAGTTGACCAATACCAATACATGCAAATTTTGTAAACGATTCCATACTAACTTACATGAATATACTAGCATGCTAATAAGAGACATGGAGTCAGATGACATGGTCATCAACACTAACAAGATACTTAATGGATGCTGGATGAGAGACCTCCTTCCCGAAAAAATCATGGTTTTTGATTCGAGTAAGGGAAGAGGTACTACTGAGTGCTATCCTTCCTCATGTCTAGCATGTCAGTTTATTATTATTTTTTTTTTTATGAGACCATCTGCCATCTGAAGATAAAAAAAAAATAGAAGTACTGTAGTAAATTTAAACAATCAAAAATTAATCAATGATCAACATTTATATATTTTAGTCACAGTTTCCCAATCCAATTGCTCTAATTAAAAAAAAAAACCTTAGAGAAGGAGAGGAGGAAAATCACTTTGAGTGGATACTAATCAAATGACTCCCCTCCATTACCCCTCCCCTACCCCACGATTTCACTCAAATCCTAAGAAAGTCGAATCAATTAAAGTCAAATCATCTAAAAGACTTGTAACGGATTTAAAATAAAAAATTTCCTTTCAAAATTTCAAAACGTCTGTAGCCATGTATTTCAATGTTAATAGCGGCAATCAACTTGAACTATATCTTTTTTGAATTTTCCATTTCGCTAATTGCTTTCGTGAAAAAATATTTTTCGAACTGACTTTGGTGAATCAATTTTTACTTTATCTATTTGTCAACATCCAACACGCATTTCGTTTTAGATAATAATTTAACTTTTGCGTTTAAGGCCTTTGGAATGTAATTACTGAACAATCCTTGTTAAGGTTATATTTTGAAAAAAATTGAAATTTTTGCACTTTTTGTTATACAGTACACAATAACATGGCACATGAAAGAACATTATACATATCTTTTTTAATTAAGAGTAAATTTAATAAATTTTCATGCTCAAAATATATTGTTTAGCAATCACTACATCATTTCGTGAACTGTATCCGGTTGATCAAATGTGCTTAACAAAATGTATTTAAGAGATCTCGTGGCCATCTTCTTTTCAGACGCCTCGGAGGGTTATCAGGAATAGAAGAGGAAGCAAGGTTAGAGACGAGAGGATTCGGATGGTTCTGAAGTTTATTATGGAAGGATTGGTATCTGGATTGGGCCAAATCGGAAACATAAGGAACATTAAGGTCATTATGGATTATTTTATTGGTGACAAAGTAAGGAGCATTGAGGATTTTCCGAAGGATTATGGATTGTAAGGATTGGATACGAGAGGAATTCGATGGCTTAGTGGAGCCCCAAAGCTCAACTCCGTAAGTCCAAATAGGTCTTATTGTAGTCATGTATATAAGTCTTTTGTAATTAACTGGAAGCTTAGAGCGTTTGTCTAGTAAGTGTTGGAGTAGTCGGAAACCTCGAGCGGTTTCTTGTCGTTTCAGTCTGGTATGAGGATTCCAAGTTAAACGTTTGTCCAAGTGAAGTCCAAGGTATCGGATTTGTTCAACAGGGATAAGTGGGGTATTATTAAAGGATACTCCATTTAATTTGAAAAATAATATGTTTTTTGAGAAATAATACATTCTGCGATACTGAAGAGCACTAAGTATTAGATCTATATGTAACACATTCTTACCATATATACAATAACACAATATAATAAGAAATAAAATTAAAAAAAAATTCTTTTATTAACAAAAACACGTATATATATATATATATATATATATATATATATATATATATATATATATATATATATATATATATATACACTCGTATATAAGAAGATACGGATATCTTTGTATTTTGTAGGGGCAAAATTGTATCAATAAAAATAAATTGTATGCATTACCTTATAGTTTTTTAGATTGTCTACAACGCAAGCGAGAAGTGCGTCTCTCCCTACAGTCACAGTTACATTAGGTATTGGCTCAGCGAATCGTGGTAATGATGACTCTGAAAAAATAATGAAAAATTCCTGTTAAGTTAATAAAATTAAAATAAATTATATAATAAAAATTTGAAATATGTATTAACCAGAAAATCAATACAAGCATCCTTTATTAATTATAGTTAAACTATTTAAATTTTTTTTCAATGACAATAACTTTAATATTTATTCTAACAATTCTATTATACAGGCTGTCCCGTAAGTAATATCATTGCATAGACTAGGAGCACTTCGCGCGCTGCTTGTAGAAGTGGAAACGTACAGAATCGACGTAGCAACGATCCAAGAGGTTCGTTACTGTATAGGACAGGAAATTGTGGATAAGAAGTACCATACACTCTACTATAGTTGCCATGAAAAGCATCACATCTCCGGCACCGGATTTGTTTTGAGAGGCAGGGCTCAACAGCTATGCCTACGGAATCGGCAAGAACAGTTATCTGCCCAATGCATAAGAAACAATAGAGGAATCTCACTCCTTTCGTGTGCTTATTAACTGCTCTCTAACATTCTTTTTGAGAGGATCCGCCCGTATGCTGAGAAGGAACTGGTGAAATATCATGCTGGATTTCGACGAGGAAATTAAATCACTGATCAAGTGTTCTCCCTCATGATGATCCTAGAAAAGAGTATAGAGAGTAAGGTTCCACCATTTATTCCTGGACTTTAAAGCAGCGTACGACAGTTTTAATAAAACACAACTATACTGTTTCTTGGAGGAGCTAAGCATCCCTCAGAAGCTGATACGTCTAATCAAGATGACCATGTACAGCTCGGAGCAGTGGAGTTCGGCAAGAGGATGCCCTCGATTACCTATTATTCGACATGACAGAAGAGAAAGCTATGAGAGAGACCGGTGTTCAGACCAGCTCTTGAAGCAGCTGCATAACCACTTGGTCTAGAAGTTAACGAGAAGAAAACAATGTATATTCGACTAGGTGGTGAGATGGATCTGTACTCTCCATTTGAGGTAGGATCTTTTAAGTTTAAGAGAATGAAAAAAGTTTTATACCTTAGGTCTGAAGTGAATGCCAAGAATGACATGGCTCAAGAAATATAGAGGAGTATTATGGATGCCAATAGATGTGTCTTTGGAATTGGCCAGAGGTAGGTAACTATCAAAGAAGACTAACCTGATTATATACAAGAATCTTGTACGGCCAGTTTTCTCATATGGCTCAGTGGCTTGGGCGATGACAAAAAGTAATGAAATGAAGGTGAGGAGTTCTCAGAAGGATCTATGGTCCAGTAAAAGAGGGTGATGACTAGAGGAAAAGAAAAAAATAGGGAACTCAGTTCTCTTCATGCAGCAGGTGGGCAGAGTATGTGGCCAGTAAGAGCGCCTTTGAAATACCGAAAAAGTATTGGTTGAGGAGCTGCACCTCGCAAGACGGGTAGGAAGGCCGAAGACAAGATGGCTGGACAACGTGGCCTATGGTGCAAGAACCCTGCTTGGCGTACGGAACTGGAGAGCTGCAGCAGAAGACTGAGCCAACTGGCGGAGGCTCTTGGAGGAGGCCCAGTCACGGGGCATTGCGCCACATATGTATCTATGTCCCGTAAGTAAAAAGAATTTTTTAAAGTGCATTCAGGCAGTTATCATTATTATAATACATCCTGAATCATGGGAAAACAAGAAATAAAAGATTTGCAATAATTAATTGTAGCCTTTTTCGCTGAAACACGGGTACTTAAGATGATTGGTTAAAAAATCACATTATTTTTTTACACAACTTGAGGTGAATCTTAAATGTTTTCTCTGATATACCTCAACTTAATTAATATTGACTCAAAGTTAATTAAAAGAGGTTTTTATTTTGTAAATTATCTGTAGTATCGTTAGAGGATGTTAAAAAGAAATCGCGAATAATTTATTATATTTTAGATACAGAACTTTTTGTTTATTAAGTTAATATTGTTACGGTCTTTAATTTCGAAAAATCTTTTCCGCAACAAACTTGCCGGATGCTCAGTGGAGACGGCGGTTAATTAATTATTAATAACTTTATAATGAGCGCCACGATATTTAATTGGTTGAATTTGAAAAATAGCGAAAACCATAAAAAAAAAAAAAATAAATAAATTTACTTTAAAAAAAAAAATTAGGATGCGGAGTGAGCTACGAACTCTCAACCTTTGGGTTTAAAAACATATTTTAATTAACTTTCCTACTTGGTTAGCCTATCGAATCTTCTTACTTGGTTAGTTATGACTCCCCCTAATCTCTCGAATAGGGTTTTCCAATGCCTTATTAAACCTTAAAAAAAAACAATATAAAACACACATAAAAGATGAAAACAAATAGAAGAAAAATAAGAAAATAAAACTGGCTATTATTAATACTAATGATGGATTTACTTATTTCTATTAATTTAAATAATTGTTAAAGGAAATGAAAATTATGAACAAGAAATTTGATTTATAAGAAAACAAAGAAAATATAATTAACTTTAATTATCAAAGAAAAGATTATAAAATTATTATAGGACTAAACATTAACTTTCAACTATACAATATACCAATTACAAACATTTGGAAATAAAAATAGATTAAAAAAAAAACTTATATGTACATATTTACAATATCCTACTGGTTGAACTCTGTCCAATTGACACTTTGGGTTATCTGAAGAAGCGGCAACTTATTAGAACTAGCGTCTTCAATGTCTCCACAATTTATTTCCTCAAGTTGTGAAAATGTTCATTCACCAACTTGTAAGATCAAGCGGCACTCGTCGCTGATAATCACAGCTCCATGAATAGTAAAGAAAATCCGGTGTACACCGTAAAACTAAAACATTTTACACACAAATTCCTTAGCGTGACTCAACACTCGCGAGGTTCCGCCATCTCTCTCGCAACTCGACTGTCTTTTGTTTTTTCTCCCAATCAGCTGTTTTCTGTTACACTGACTTAAAAATAATATCTACAATTAATACTTAAAACTAGACTTATTATAAACAATTGCTTATTATTAAAACTAATACTAAATACTTGATTTACTAATATTTAATTATATATTAAACCTTTTCGAGTTAATAAAAAAACATATTATTATTTATAAAAACTAAAAATTATTTTACGAACTAATTTTTTTTTGTATTTTATTTTTTGTTACAATATAAACATGTGAATCACATCAATATCATGTAAAACCTCTAAAAAAAACATATCTATTCAATATTGCATAACAGGAACTTAAGTAATCAAATGATAAGCTATTCACAAACATCAAATCTGTTACAGTTAGTTAAAGTCAAAATATTGAGCAAAGAAAAAAAATAGGAATGGAAGAAAACCAGAAGAATTTTTTTTATTAATTATCAAAACAAATAAAATTATACAAAAACAAATTTAATATTGACCTTTCCCATCCCTAATTATAATTTTAAGTCCACAAAATGTTTAATAATTAAACAAACTTCGTTAGATTTATCCAGAATTACTGGAACATGTTACTTATGTTAATTTTGTTGTTAACATTTTAATTGACTGGTTCAATATGAAAGTTATTTAAAAGATGAGAAATTCGGTAGAATAGCAAATGTTTTATTTTATTATTTTAATTAAATTGTAGATGCTGAAGGACATCTACAAAGCATTTCCGAAACTTACAAATAAAAAAAAACACTATTTTTTAATTGAATTGGTGGAAAAAGTGTAATGCGAAATAAAATAGAACTAAGAAAGGTCAAGAACGTAAACTAATTACTTATTTTAATTGAAAGAAAGCTGTCAATTACGATGAAATATTGTTTGTTAGTACAGAAATACTTTTTTGTTGTTTAAATACATTCTAAATTTTTTCTATGGATAATAATATTTAATATATTTTATCTACTGTGTGCATCCATTAATCGTCCGTGTAAATATTGTTTTTCGCTCTTTTTTTCATGTTCACGTAGCGCTAAAACCTTAGAAAATTTGTTTTTGTAAATCGTAAGAATATTTATTTATTTATTTTTTTGTTATATGTCAATTATCAGATATTTCTTCCTCCGGACTTGATAGCTGTTGGTGCTTAATAACTTGACATATATGTCAAAAAGATTCGTTAATCAATAAAATCTATTGAACCATCACAAATTTGAAAAAAAAGAGAAAAATTTCGCTGACTCAATATATGAATCTATAACGATATGTATGATAAATGAAATGGTGAAAAGGTAAGAATAAATACAATGCGAATTGTTAAATGGGAGAGGAATACAATTATTTGCCTTTTAGATTCTTTTAATGGAGATTGATTTCCGGATATTATTAATTTATATACAATTTCTAAAAATATGATACATTTATTACTTATTAATATAAATTAATTATGTGATAATCTGTATTATTCCTCTTTGAAATGATTTATCTTACCATAAATTCACTTAATCACTACACTTTACGGCCTTGTGTAACATAATAAATTATGATTAGGAATAAAAATAATAAAGCCCATAAGATAAAATATTAACATTACAAATTATATAATATAAATAGTCTGTTTAAATAGAGTATTTCTTTTATATACAATTTCTTAATATATATACAATTTAACTGTTTACATTTGCAATTGTTTGTTTATTTTTGTGGGTGATATTTTTGCAATCAGAGTAGATAAAGAAATATTTTTACTTTTCTGAAAATAAACAGGAATTTACTAGAGGAAAATGGGCATTAGTGATAACAGACTTGAAAAGCTACAAAAAAAAAAAAATTATATGAACAATGGCCAAATAACAATATTAAGCATAAAAGTAGGAAATCCAAGTTTTAATGTTTTTTTTTTTTAATAAGCAGTGTTTTTTTTTTTAATAAGATGTTATAACTTAAGCAATATTTAGTTTAAGTAATTAATGATTGCTTCACTGTAAAGAAGATAAAATTTGTTTCAAACGAAAGTAAATTTCGTCAGCGTTAAAACAATATAAACAGGACTTTTGAGTTACTAAACTGAGCCAAGTTCTGTTTTAAAAAAAAGAAAAAAAAAGCATCAATTATTATTATTATTATTTTTTTAGAAAAATGTCCTCTTGAAATAGACTTTAAGGCAATATTAATTAAGTTGCGGTTAATTAGGGAAAAGCTCGAGATATATATCAGGTTGTGTAAAAAAATTATGTTTTTTTTTTTCTGTTACCTAAAAGTACGCGTGTTTTCACCAAAACTATCATTAATTGTTGTAATGATTTTATTTCTTGTTTTCCTTGATCTGGGATGTATTATTATCAACATAATTGCCTAAATAATCTTTTTATGTTCACATTTCTTTTTAAATAATAATAATAGTCACTTTTTATGAAAAAAAACAGTATCTTTTAGATGATAGGGTAAAACATTAGTTTTTTACACAACTAATAAACCTCAACTTAAATAATATTTTAATAACCTTAACTTAAGCTTATTAAACGAGGAAGTTTTTCTAAAAGTGTGGTATCTGTAGCATAGTTAGAGAAGGATAAAAAAAAAAAAAAGTCGCTGATAAAGCCCTGTTTAAATTGTATTAACAATGGCAAAATGAGTTTACATTTTCAGTAAATTTTTACTTGTTTGCAGTGAAGAAATTGTTAATCGCCTAAATTTAATATTTCTTTAGTTAGCTGATTGCTGAGGAGTAAGTTCGTAAGGGACCAGTTCGTTAATCTGAGAAACGAACTTATTTTATTTTTAGAGGTACTTGCATCGTTCCTCCCCCCACCACATTGGAAAGTCAGCGCCTATGGTACCAACCAACTTATTTACTCAAAGTATTAAATAAAAAAAAAAAAAAAAATGTTAGCTTGATTTTTACTTGTTTAGGATTAATTTGATATTTAAAATTATATATACATATATATATATATATATATATATATCTGTGTGTGTGTATATATGTATATATATATATATATATATATATATATATATATATATATATATATATATATATATATATATATATATATATATATATATATATATATGTATATATAATTTTAAATATCAAATTAATCCTAAACAAGTAAAAATATAGCTAACATTTTTTTTTTTAACTTATATATATATTATATATATATATATATATGAGTGTGTGTGTGTGTGTGTGTTTGTATCATATATTAAAGTACGGTAACAAAGGATCAAATACCCTCTTAAATGATAAATAAAATCTCTATAATTTAATTTCTGAAGTTATAACTGACACTTAAACGATCCCTTTTATTATGCATTTCCCGTAAATTGTACCATAATGAAGACCAGACTAAATTAGCTTTGAAGAGGTTTTAGTAACCTTTCTAGTATTCTACCCTTTCGAGTACTATTAGCTTCTTAATTTCTGAATTCGACGCCATTTCGTTTTATAATTCTCATTTTCCCGTTGAATTTTCTTTTTTATGATATTTATTCTCATTTCTTTTCTACCGTTATTATATTCGTAATTTTTATTTTTCATAATTCAAAGATATATTAAAATAATTAAAAGTGTTTTTTCTTATACATTGGCGTTTAATACTGATATTTAATCAAACTATGATGTTAAGTATAATTGCATTTGTAATTTTAACTTTTCTAAATTTAATTTAATTGATATTGAACATTTAACATTAACTATTTTTTGTTACTGGTTGAGAGGGTTGCGCAGGGATCTCTTGGAGTCCTGCTTTTCTCTCTACAGTTGGAGATAGGATATTGATTGTATTTACGTATAACGGTGTTTTTTATGCTTTTAATTTACTTATCTTTAAGTTATTTTATTTTTTATTGTATATACCTTTCGATCATTATTTATTTGTTTTTTTTCTTTTGTTTATTTTATATTTTCTGTATATATGATGTAAATATGTTCATACCTAACTATAATTATTATAAGTGACAAATTGTTATATTACTGAATAAATAAATAATAAAACAAATTTACGGTAAATAGCCCGGATTTCAATGAGTAAAAACAGGCAAAATACGCAGCGAAATATAATATAACGAAATTATTCAAATATGCTACACGTGAACTTAAGTATTCAAAAACATTTTTATTTTCATTTCCTGTTGGCTTAAGATATTTTGTCGCCCTCTCAATCGCTGTCTATATTGGGCTGTATTGCTTTCAGGTGAAAAAGTTTATGACAATCACAGAGATAGATAGGTATGCCAAAAACTTTCTACACAGATTTAATAATGCCCACCACCAAGAAAAGTTCATAAAAGGTATCGAAAGAAACTTTGAGGTCATTCCATACAGAATCATCCAAGACATAAGTAACTGTAAATGTAAGATAAAAAGAGCTATAGTATATCTTAGAATATATCTGAATTTAATGAGGTAATTGGATTTTTAATTTTGTTATTAAAGGTATTTAAGTTCTCTTTCTAGAGTGTAAGAGTGATGTAGAAACACCAAGCTTGAAATTAAAACATTATTTCAGGACATATATTTTATTGTGTAAATAATAGCTATAAAATATGTATAAATGTATATATTTAATATAATTATATACTATTTGTATTA
The DNA here is from genome assembly GCA_928085145.1 of Nezara viridula. Lineage (NCBI taxonomy): Eukaryota > Metazoa > Arthropoda > Insecta > Hemiptera > Pentatomidae > Nezara > Nezara viridula. Next base: position 77,596,774 of record OV725080.1, read on the forward strand.
TGCCAGTTTATTCTCAAAATTTATAAAAGGGGAAAAAAAAATCTTAAAATTCAAATGTTTATTTGGCTGGTTTTAGGGGAAGGTTTGGTAGGTGAAGCTGTCGCGCGCCTCAATTTAGAGAAATATCGTTTGTGGCACGCGTTATAAAAAAGTTTGACACTTCTTTGTCAAGGCTTGGACGCCCATCAACCGTCCCAAGACAAATGGCTTAATGGACTCCAACGGCAATACTTCAGTGACATATAGGATCTCGAAGTTTGTAACGCAATACTTTAGTGAACTAACTGCAGTGCACCAAGATGCAGTAATTACTGATGCACTAATATTAATTATCAGTACGCCGTGTTCATAAAAATAAATATTATTTATCCAAATCAATATAATAAATTTTTTATTTAAACTTTTGTGTGGAATATATGTCCAATACACTGTACATATTGAAACTAAATCAATAGTTAATTTTATTTTTCTAAAGCATTGTTATTTTTTAGTTTTCTGTTTGTAATAGCCTCTACCTTAGAGAGTCAAGTGTTTACACTGTATTATAATACTTATATTCATATTTGTCACTGTGGATGTTATTATGTTTATCTGTAAATTTATGTGTTTAGCTGATATATCGTTCATAAGCTTCAACCATTGCAGGAAATATAGGTTATAGAGAGAGAGAGAGAGAGAGAGAGAGAGAGAGAGAGAGAGAGAGAGAGAGAGAGAGTGAGAGAGAGAGAGAGAGAGAGAGAGAGAGAGAGAGAGAGAGAGAGAGAGAGAGAGAGAGAGAGAGAGAGAGAGAGAGAGAGAGAGAGAGAGAGAGAGAGAGAGAGAGAGAGAGAGAGAGAGAGAGAGAGAGAGAGAGAGAGAGAGAGAGAGAGAGGTGAAGTGAAGGTTATGGTGGTTATAGTGTTCTATAAAGGCTCGGTCACACAGAACGCGATCCGACGTTACGTTACAATAACGCGCGATACTCACGGCGATATCTAATCCAGGGCAGTCACACAGAGAGCGTTACTTTGAAAGCGATACAGCAGCCCCGTCGCTCTGCCTGGCCTAGTCAGCTAGAGAGCCTGCTTCCCGCAACTTGTATATTAATAATTTGTTTTCAATATTTTTCTTATTCATTTTTTTGAATAGAAAATAAGTGATTCTGACGAGGAGGCTCATTAGTTCAGCTCTTCAGCATAAGGTAAAAAAAAAGAAGAAAAAGGATTCATGAAATCAAAAAGCACATAGACTGATTGGTAGAATACCATCGCCTCGGCCGTCTGCTTCAATTTTACGAAGATAGATTTTTTCAATATTTCCGAATTTTATTTTTGCTTCCTTTACATTTATGTTCTTTTTTAAACATAGATTATTTTATTATGAAATTATGATTGAATGTTTTGTATATCGCAAGATTATTTCATGTTTTCAGTGTTTTTTAATCTAATTTCATTAAATATATTTGATTTAATGACTTATTTATTGTACATATATTATTTTTCTGTATAATTTATTTCATTTATTGTATTTATCTCTGAACACTATTATAAATGTCCTTTAAAACAGATTGTAATATTTTTCAATAAATAAGTTAAATAGAATAAAAAAATTAATGAAATTAAATACCAAGCATTTCGGCCAAAATTAAGTTGTTTCTTTTGTACTATTTTGTTATTCTAAAGGGACTTCGTTCCACAATAAAGTTATTTTTCTATTCTATTCAAGAGGGTTTAACAATCGTGATTTTATTCATATGCTTTAAATAATCAGGAACTCTAATCTTAAATATATGTTGATTTCTATTGTCTTGATCGTTAAATAATAAATATTTGGGTCTTTTTACATAAGTATCTCCAGTAACTTTTAGTAGAAAAACAGTTATAATCTCATATGTCATAAATAAATATTTTTTTTTAAACATTAATATTAGAAAAGCAGATAAACACAAAACGGGTTAACTTTATGGAAAACAAATATCGAAAATTTAACTTAATTTACACCTCTACATAGTTTTACCATTTTTGGAAAGGTAAAATTTCACATCATGTACTCGGAAACATTTCATTTTCTGAGTAATATTCGTTTCTCCTGCATCATTTTGTTACCCTTTAATTGTGATGAAAGAATGTTACTTAATTTTAAGAAGTGCATTAAAATTTCAAACGCTCAATAAAATAATATGTTCATAATTCAGATTATAACTTCATTTAGGTTTAACTGAAGTTCGTACATGATGAAAATCTTATAAAAAATATATGGTGTTTATGACTAATGATCCTTAGCAGAACTTTTATTTTATATTTTATTATTATTATTTTTTTCATTTTTAAAGTTCATTTATTTTTTTTATTATTATTATTTTTTTTCATTTTTAAAGTTCATTTATTTATTTTATTATTATTATTTTTTTTAAGTTTATTTATTTTATCTTATTACTAATATTTTTAAGTGTATTTATTTTATTTTAATTATTTATTTAGTTTTTTTGGTTTATTATTTTCAATAATGAACCATTGTGATCGACCGAAAAATTCAAAACTTATCACCCTCTTAAAATTTGAGGTTTTACGTATCAGGATACGTAGATTCGAAAAACGAATTCAATTTTTTTGTCCGTCCGCCGTCCGCCGTACGCCATCCTCCTTCCGCTCATTCTCCGAAACTACTGGACCGATTTTTTTTTCAAATTTGGATATAAAATCAAAAGTCGTCCGAGGATGATCTTCCTTCACCGACATTGCCATCCGCCTTTTACTTTCAAGATGGCGGCCGAAAAACCTAGGTTGCTATAGACTATAGCGCCTTAACGAACTAGCGATTTCAATGAAAATTCTTTAGTTATTTTCCAGACGCCCTTTAAATTTATTTATACAACATATTTCAACGAAAAGAAGCTGGGAAGAAAGTTACGGGGGATGGTAAAATTAAATTTCGAATAACTCAAAAAGTATACACATTTTTGTCGATGTTGTGACAAGATGTTTGAAAGGTATTTAAATTTCCTAAAAAATGAATGAAGTTTCATAGAAATCAAAGCACTATTAGTAGAGATATCACGATTTTAATATATTTTTGGTTTATTATTTTCAATGATGAACCATTGTGATCGACCAAAAGATTCAAAAACATAAACCCCTTTTAAAATTTGAGGTTTTACGTTTCAGGATACATAGAATACGAAAAACGAATAAAAACTTTTTTGTCAGTCCGCCGTCCGCCATTCGCCTTATGGCTATAATGATTTTTAAAGGTTTAAGGGATTTCCTAAAAAAAAATAATTCATTAAAACCAGATAATTAGGAGCTAAGATATGGTCTCTAGTTTTTTCTACTGCAAAGATATATATATATAAAAACCTGTACCACTACAACCCATGAAGGGTCTGGGGTTCAGTACTATTTAGGGAAAGTACTGTTTCTAGGTCAACGGTTGTGCAAGGAGATGATTTGACCGAGATCACGCTCAACCGCCAGGTTTTCCCCCTTAATTAATTATTTAATTAAGGGTACCCACTTTATAGAGGCTGGGTGTGCCCCAGGAGGGAGTCTCAGACCCAGAGTCACCCCACGGCCAATGAAACAGATAAATAAATTTTCTGCCATGAGCCGGGGTTCGAACCTGGGATCTTTGCATTGGAAGCTCAGTGCTCTACCACTGAGCTACCCCACTCCCATATATATATATATATATATATATATATATATATATATATATATATATCTTTTGTTTTGGGTTTTAAATTTTTTTTTTTTAAAAAGTTTAGTCCAATAATTGAAATCACCTTTTTTCTTAATAACTAGGAAGGTAATGTTACTTTAAATGTATAATTGTTTGGAAATTGTGCAATAATTTCCAGCGGTTTTTTTTTCAAATTAATTATCGTTGTGTATATGAAAACAAAATCTTACAGGCTGAAGCCCTCCCCCCAAAAATTAAATCTGGGTCCGCTACTGTATATTACTACAATTAGTGCAAAAAAGTCGTATGTAAAATTTTTCAAATTGTATTCCATTTGTATTAAAGGTAACATTTTGTAGTCTGCAACTGATATAAGTAGTCTGCTACTATGGATAGTAGCAGATGACAATAAAATATGAAATTATACTAATAAAGCATAAAGAAATAATGAATTTTATGCACTCTTGTAAAACAATAAATTATTACATAAGACCTTTTATACTAACAGTATTGAAATTCATGTTCAGGGTGCATTTTATTTATTTTTTTTTTGTTAAGGATAATCAAATATGGGATCTTCAAATACAGCACTCTTTTGTTGAATGTTGAAGGGTAACTATATTTCCGAATCGCCTTCTCCCAGAGATTTTATTCTCATACAAAAAATGGTATACATTGTAATATACAATGACAACGGTGAGGAAGCTATACTGACCTTACTTGGCAGACGTTTTTTTATTTTGAAACTACAACCTGATTAGTTTAAAAGTAGTGTTATTTAATTGATCGGGGATTGATTGATAACCTGGATGTTCTTTATCCAGAGAGACAAACCACCAACCAACTTCATTTAGGTCAGTAAAATCTAAATAATTTATTAAATCTTTAAACAGCTTAAACAAGTAACAAAATAAATCTGGTGCGGGTAACACATAACTTTCACTTACCCCACTACTTTTAATAGAAATAATTTTGTGGCAATGTTGGGTTATTTAAAAAAATTTCAAGTGCATTTTAAACGGAGCTAAAGTTTAAAGCTTAGAGATAACAAATCTTTAAGACCAGTAAAATTACAAAAAGTCTATTTATTATATCGACGGTAGCCAATGAAAATCTAGTTTTATAAACCACATAACTTCAGTCTCTGAGGTCTCTCAGTTGACATATGAATAACTATAATTTCAAGATTTTTGAGTAATGTCATTTTAGTGATATTTCTAGTTGGAAAAGTTGTATCTATACAGACAGTGAGCAAGTTGATTCCAGAGTAGGTGATTTCAACGTTGACATATAGAACTGTGAATAAAGGCATAAAGTTCGCCAATAGAAACATCACTAAAATTAATAATGAAGAATGTTGAAATTGAAGTTAGTTTTTCTGACAACCAAAAGGTTCATATATGCCTAGAGAGATTTGAAAGTACATCTAAATATTTAACATATAAATGATTATGGATTGTAGGACTGTAAGTTATTAAACTGTCATTTTCCATTATAAAATTTACTAAAATGAAATTACGAGATTTCCGTTGCCTGCCATGGTTAGGTTGAAAATTTTCACACTAATTGGAAGTCGACAATGTTGGTGCTTCACAAAGGGAAAATTTATAAAATTATTCACTCATTTAATTTCCTAAAAGGTTATTTGACGATTTTAAGAAAGGGCTAATAAATACCCAATAATTTAAATATAATATCATATCTAGAGTTATAGAACCACATCAAAAGTATTTATGGTTATAAATATATACATGAAATATTTTTATATTTCACTTCTTTCACACAAGTAGAATTAAATAGTATTTTAAACAATGACATTGGCATGATCCGATGGATTTTAAATACTTTTTTTCAAACTTAGAAAAGTACTTTAAAAGTTTACATTTAGTAAAGGAATTTCGCTTAATTTCATTGGAAACATGTGATTTACGTTAAGTAATGTTAGTTTTCTGAAATTATTATTTCTATTTTTTTTTTGTCACTCTGCGTTACCTTCTATTTATTTATTACATTTATATATTTAATTTTATTTTTTCTGAAATTCTTCGCTTTCTAACGATATATGATACGTATATCTTCTGACTGTTATTTCCGGAGATTCATTTTTAACCAGGATAAGCATTTTTCTTTTTTCTTCAGTTTCCAGTTATCATATTCTTTTGAACATCATATTTAGCCATATTCTTTTAAACTTCATATTTAGACATTTTTTATAGTTACTGTCAATATAAGAGAGTTGATTTTTTCAAATAATCCATATTAAAGATGCTTTAGGGAAAGATGTATATAAACATTGTACATTTAAACTCTGTAAAGTGAGATTAATGGGGAAAAGACCTAAATGATATTAAAGACCACTTAATTATGCAATGATACACCGAGTTTAATCATAATCGTTAGAGCAGTTTTTGGGAAAACTGTAAATATGTGTTTCACTGTTGGTATAAAGTGATATTTCCGATTAGCTGATTTTATATATAAAAACCTTAAATACGCTATTTAAGTTTCGTGCGAGTTTTCGTTTTCGAGCTAGGCTGTTCATTTGCACACAGACACAGACTAACAGACACACAGACCCTTTAGCAGGACTTGGTTATTTGGGCTTAGGGGACCTCAAAACGTGTATTTCCGTTGAAAACTCAGATTCGAAAATTTTAGCGATAGGAATACTTTCCCTTTGTTATATATTACATACATAGGTAAGCAAAAGTCAAAATACCAATATATTTTCTTATAGTTTTGAGGTTAAGCCAATTAATTAACAACTGTTTTGGTGACATTTCAAAATTTAATTTTTCTCTTAATAAATATGAGAGGACGATTGGTTTGATTATTTTTGTTGAGATGACTATTGACGTGAACCACTAGTCAAAAATTACGAATCACTCCATTCAACACTAAATGAATGGGGACTTGACAATCTACAATCGAAAAACCAACTATTTTTTAATAATATAATAAAAAAATTAAATTAACAATAAGGCCATAACTTTATAGATAAATAAACTATGTTTCAATTTAATTTGTTTTTATTAAGAAATTGTTTGCTTTATATTTATTAGGTTTTCCAACAATTTTTTTTCGAATATTTACTGCCGGTTTCTAGCGATGAAGCTTGTTTCTCTTTAACAAAATTGTATTACATTCCAATTCTTAAAAATTGTGCTAATGAACATAAAATTATAAAAAAATATGTTATTTGGTTATTCCTGTATTTCTTGCTTTGAAATATTAAAAAAATTAAATATATATATATATATATATATATATATATATATATATATATATTTAATTTTTTTAATATTTCAAAGCAAGAAATACAGGAATAACCAAATATATATAATTTTTTAATATATTCCAGAAGATATTTTAATAATGAACTTTCGTTCTCCTTTTTTTTATGTAAAACCAGATTTATTTCAAATTATTATTTACTTCAAATGACATATCTATTTTATATTAATTTCGTAGTAACGAATTTCTTTTATTGCCATATATATCTTGGATAGTTATTATCTGTTCCTCAACCGTTTTAAATATGCAATATACACAGATTTTTTTTTTTTATCATTTATGTCTTTAGTATAGGCAAAATTAAAATCAGCAAAAGAACGTAAGTATAATTTTTAAATGATTTCAAGATAAAAAAGTATATAACATATAATTATTATAATGTTCAATAATTATAATAATAATATCAATTAATACATTATTTGTGATATTTAGCTCTTCCACAACTTTTTTCCATGTAACCTCCTTTTTAATAATTTTTTTTAATATTTGCTTGAGGTCTCATATGAAATAAAAATGGAAAATTCCTCACTTTTTATATAAATAATTAGGTGTTTAACATATCTATATGAATACTACCACTAAATAATTTCAACTGTAATTTGTATCTATAATATTTTTCAAACATAACGCCGGCCCCGGCGATACACCTGTAATATTTTTCAAACGTAACGCCGGCCCCGGCGCTACAGAATGTATCGCTGAGGTGTAACGCCCTCTATGTGACTGCTATAGTGGAAAAGATAGTAATACAACTGTAGCGCTGTAGCGCCGCGATAAATAACGCCTTCTGTGTGAACACGCCGTTATAATCCTGCAATAATCCTATTAACTTGGGTATTAGCTAACTTTTCTGCCTACATTAGGTAGAGAATAACGCCGAAGGAGGGCGATATTTTTGTAATTTGTATCAATTTATCGCCGGCCCCGGCGCTACAGCATGTATCGCTGTAGCGTAACGCTCTCTATGTGACTGTTATAGTAGAATAGATAGTAATACAACGGTGGCGCTATATCGCCGCGATAAATATCGCGTTCTGTGTGACCGAGCCTTAAGTTGGCTCAGAGTTATTTAATATGGTTTTAATATTTCTAGTTAACTTTCCTGATCAATTTCTGTCAGAAAAGTCTCCTTTAACACTTTTTTAGTGAAATCATATGAAAATATATAGAAATCAAGATCACTTTAGTCTCTCAGAGAGAAGATAAAGAAGCAATTAGAACAACCTTAATGTGTCTTTTTTCACTGGTTAATATACTTTACTTATTTAATATTGTGAATTTAGCTAAATTGGAGTGTGTTTATTGTTTTTAGTTATTATTATTTCCACAATTTTATTATTAGATATAACAGTTTACTAACCTATAACCTTAATATAATTGACTTTACTTACACATATTTAGATTAATAAGTTCAGCTATACTATATAATTATACTTATAACCCCTTTTATTTTTAACACTTTGGATTTAATGCTTATTAACTATATATATTATATGCACACATTTTATTATTAGATTTAAGAGTCTACTAACCTAAAACCACAATATATTTTACTTTACTAACATATATTTAGATTAATAAGTTAAGCTATATAATTATACTTATAGCCTTTTTTTTTATTATTAGCACTTTAGATTTAATGTTTATTAACTATATATACTGACAAATACTTTATCCTAACCTATTGTATTTGTATTCATTATATTTTATCCTAACCTATTGTATTTATATTCATTATATTTTATCCTAACCTATTGTATTTATATCTGCTTTTTAACAATTGTGTATATTTAAATGTTTGGACTGGTTGATATGCTTTAATCAAATAACTATTATTATTTTATTCACTATTGTTAGTTTTAGATTTTTTGATAGTATTTTTAAACTTGTTTACCATTCTGTCTTCATGTTTGGTCTATGTTTTTAATCCATTTTAACTATTATTATTTTATTGAATACTTTGTTCTAACACTGACATAGAGTTTTATACCTTTTCACTATTTTGTATGTATGTTTAGACTGCAATAAGTCAGATAGAAGTATATTATACTTATAGCAAAAGTCGATTATCCAAATTAATTGATTGAAATTTTCACTTGAGTAGTTTTATTCATCACTTTAATATTTAAGATCTCTAGTTCTCAACTTAACCTACTGCAAGTTGCTTCATTTGGTGCTTCTATTATATTTCCTCTTGAAGATTACCTTGCACCATATCCCCTATTACTACTGCAAGAAGTACAGAAATGGAGGAAGGTGAAAAACAAACTCCTTTTCAATCACGTAAAAAGCTGCATGTGTCTCCAGCACCCGATAGAGCAATAGTAAATAAAGGAGCACTGACAAGTGGCGGGGAGAGCAGCGAGATAGGAGGAGCCAAAGAGACATCACACAGTCAGCCTAGTTCTTTGAATAGTAACAGCCAATGCAGCCGTGACGTCACCGAATCTTATCACGATACTTCGCAGCAAACAATTACATCGCCTGATCGGAAACATACGTGTCATGAGGCTATCGCAGAGAAGAATTTAAGTTATAAGAACGTAAATGAAGAAAACAGCCGAATAATAATAAAACTGCAAGAATTTTTACTGAATGCCCAAGCAAAACAAATAAGCAAGACGGCAGTTGAGACGGTTCTTGCGGCGGCACGTAAACTGGAGGATAACTGTAACAAGCTCATAATTGAAAATGCAGAATTAAACGGCGAAATAAGAGTATTAAGAAACCAAGCCTTCTGCCCTACACCTGTTACTTTCGAAACGCATGGTCTAGAGACATTAAAGCTGGTAATGAAGGACATAATAAATGAGGAGGTTAAGCCTCTCGTCACTGAAAAGGTCGATACCACGAAAAAACAATCTTATGCCTCTACATTAGTTGGGAAAAGACAGGAAACTCCTATTGAACCTCCGAGTTCAGTGTACATAGCCCAGACAGACCTAAGCAGGGAAAAATATCCCACTGTACAGGAATTGAAACAGGGGATAAAGAAAAGTTTCACGCCTGCTAAAGAAGGAATCAAAATTAGAGGACTGGTAGAAACAACAAGGGGTGTAATAATTAGGACTCAAACAAAAGAAGAAGCTACGAGGCTCGCTCAGTCGGAGAGAATAAAAGAACTCGGCGCTAAAGTAAACTTGGAGAATAAACGGCTTCCAAGAATAATTATATATGATGTCCCAAGTGACCTGGAGCAAGAAAAGATTGTCGAACTGTTCTGGACCATAAATGCAAAAAAATTAGATCCTAATAAGCAGCACTTCAGCCTTGTTTTCAAGACAGGTCCAAGAGGAAGAGATACAGTTCATTGGGTGGCGGAAGTGTCCCCGGCGGTGAGAAATGAAATATTGGCAGAGGGAAGAGTTTTCCTGGATTGGTCATCCTGCAATGTGAGAGACTGGGTGGCAGTGACACGATGCAATAAATGCCAGGGTTTTTCACATATAGAAAAATTCTGCCCCGCAACTGTCGTAAACTGTGGCTACTGTAGCGAAAGAGGACATGTTTCAGGAGACTGCCCAAAACAAAAGACCGGCGGACCGCCGAAATGCATAAACTGCAGTAAAACCAACTCAGCATCTAACCATCCGACAAATGACAAAGACTGCCCATCATACAAAAGAGCAATTGAAAGGTTAGTAATGAGGACCAAATATAACGACAATGAATAATAATTCTGCCCTCCGGATAGCCCAACACAATCTAAACAAAAGACCGCTTGCAATGTCAGAATTTAGACGCATGGCCTCACTAAATAACATAGATATTGGTGCTCTTCAGGAACCTCCTACTAAGAGAGGGAAGGTGTCTGGAACTGAACCGCAAGACCGCACCATTGCTAGCAATGGAAGTGGGTTACACGATGCACCACAGAGTGCAGTGGTGGTGTTTAATCATTGCCTTACAATTACATCACAGCCTGATCTGGAAGATAGATTTATTTCAGTTGCCAATGTAGATTACGTAGGCATTAACTTTGACTTGATCAATGTTTATGCAAAATTCGCACTCCCACTGGAAGACATACTGACAAAATTGCAGCTGGTAATACGGAAGCTGAGTAAGAACATCTTAATAATGGGCGATTTTAATGCTCACTCAATTTTGTGGGGCAGCCGAAGAACCGATAGAAAAGGCGTATTGCTGGAGGATTTTGCTGCAAGGAATGGCCTAACCATTGTAAATGATCCCACGGCCTTGCCAACGTTTTCGGGATCCAGCGGAGAATCATTTATCGATATAACTCTGGCATCACCTGGCATTGGCCAGCTTATTAGCTTTTGGAAAGTCGAGGATTGGACCTGCAGTGATCACCGGGTGGTTTTATTTGAAATAAACCTAAACAATCGAGAAAAGCGATACCATAAGGAACGTTTTGTGACGGAGGGAGCTGAGTGGGAGCGTGTTGCTGAGAATATTGCATGGCACCTAACAGAGCTGGAGCAACACCATCATATGGAATTAGAAAAAGAGGCAGCGAAAATTTCAACAGAAATTTTCACAGCGGTTAAGGAGGTGTTGCCCATAACACGAGAGTCAATAAGAAATGGACAAGTATGGTGGAACACACAACTCACAAGCCTGAAGCGGGAGACGTACAGAGCAAGACGCCGATTTCAGCGAGAAAACGATGCTGTTACCAAAAGAAATGTCAAAAAAGCATATTACGAACTTAATAAGAGTTTCCAAAAGGCAATAGGAAAAGCAAAGAAAGAGACATGGCACCGATACCTAGACCAATGCAAAAGCCCTTGGGGACTAGCCTATCGGAGAGCCCTTGATAAAATCTCAAATAGAAACTCCTTCACATCGTTTATGCATAATGGGGATGCAACCAGAACGGCAGATGAGGTTGTTAATGCTATAATGGTGAGATCTTTCCCTGAAGACGAACTAACTTCGGACACAGAAGACCATGCTCACAAAAGAATTGCAATGTGTGAACTTCCGCAAACCGAAGATGCGCTTTCATGGGAAGAGGAAGACGTGAGGTTGGCTATAGGACAACTCCGATCGGGAAAGGCACCAGGACCGGATATGATAGGAGCTGATATCCTTAGAAATACAAAAAACGCACTGATTAAGCCTTTAACTACGTTCTACAACCGATGCTTCAATGAAGGCATTTTCCCCTGTATCTGGAAACAGGCTGAGCTGGTTACTATCTTGAAGCCCGGTATAACAGAAGTCACTGCTAAATCTTACCGCCCAATATGCCTCCTAAATGTAATGGGGAAAGTTCTGGAAAGCCTAATGCTGCAACGCCTAAAAGACGTGACCGATTTGCTCTCTCCTGATCAATTCGGAGGTCGAAAAGGACAGTCAACAACGGATGCCATCAACCAGCTCATATCAACAGCTAAGGACTCGCCCTATAAATATTTTGTAGTCCTCTTCTATGATGTTGCTGGCGCGTTCGATAATATGTGGTGGCCTGCTATTATGGACGAGCTAAAGAAACTAAAATGCCCCAGAAATATATACAGGCTCATATTATCATTTTTATCGGGGCGCTCTGTCTACTATCAACTTCCGGGAAGGAGAATAACGAGGCCAGTCCAGAGGGGTTGTGCTCAGGGATCAGTTTTGGGACTCCCCCTATGGAATATCAACATGAACCCTCTCCTTGTTAAATTGAGAGCTGCCGGGTATACGCCATCTGCTTACGTGGACGACTTTGCTGTTGGAATAGAGGCAAAATCACGACAAGATTTGGAAATAAGGGCAGCGGAAGTCACTGACATAATCTTGCAATGGTGCCAGGAAAATAAACTCTCTTTAAATTTTCGGAAGACTCGACTCCTGTTTTTGAAGGGAAAAATGGTAGGGTTTCTCCCCAGAGTAAAGTTAGGAGATGTCCTAATAAAACCATCTCAGGAAGTGAAGTTCTTAGGAGTCCTATTGGGCGAGAGGTGTAACTTCACTAACCACCTAAAAGAAATTAAGAGCAAAACTATTGTCCGTTACAGTTGCCTTAAAACGATGGCGGGGACCACCTGGGGTCTCAAATATGGTTACCGGGAAACCCTATATAAGGCTTCTTTCTTGCCTATTGCATTATATGCGGCGCCGGTCTGGGGCCAGAAACTGAGACAGTCAGACATCAGTGTGCTGGAGCAAGCTCAAAGAAGATCTCTCCTACTGGTGACAGGAGCGTACAGAACGGCACCCACTTCGGCTTTGCAAGTGATTACAGGGCAATTGCCTATAGACCTGAAAATACAAATATCTATAGCCAAATATAGAATAAAGAGAGGAGTGCCAGCAAATGTGGGAACAAGCTGTTTTGTGTGCCCTAGTGGAAGGTACGACGAGGTGGCCAACAGAATAGAAGAACTAGTCCTTTCTGAATGGCAGAGAAGGTGGGATGCATGCGAGACTGGAAGACTGACCCATGAGTTCTTCCCAGATGTCAGGAGAAGAATCAAGAATGACTGGGTGGAGACGGATTTCTGGACAGTTCAACTCCTCACAGGCCATGGAGACATAAATGAAAAATTACATTTTTTTCATAGAAGAGCCAGTCCGAATTGTCACTGCGGGGCTGTTGAGGACGCTAGACACATAATTTTGGAATGTCCAATGTACACTGGCGCCCGACAAGCATTGGCAGGAGAGTACTCCATGTTGGAATGGCCTCCTCAGTCTCTGGACAAGCTTGTGGAGACACCTGAGATATTTGATGCCTTTAAGAAATACGCCAGGAGGATATTCCATGAAAAAATAGCAAGAGAGGAAAGAATAAACCGGTGATATACCAAATACATACATTTATTGTTATCATAAGATTTAGAAATAGTATATATAAACTTAGTAATAGGCCCACAATAAGTAGGTAGGAAGTTACTGGAGTCCTGTTTGGTGGGAACAGCCCTCCAGTTGCAGGCAGCCCATTAGTGTAGGTTTACCCGTAATAATTAATGCCCCAATCAAACTAAAAGACCGAATTTTGCCTCACTTTGACCCAAGAATTTGGATCAAAGTGAGAGCAGACCTGCCCGCTTGGTTACCAATCCTGGTGACCGAGCCCTTTAAATTCGTGGCATATTTTTCAGTTAGAAAATTGGATGTACCGCTGGTATAGGGTTGCCCTAAGGTACAGCGGGGGGAAAGAAGGAAAAAAAAAAAAAAAAAAAAAAGAGAGAGAGAGAGAGAGAGAGAGAGAGAGAGAGAGAGAGAGAGAGAGAGAGAGAGAGAGAGAGAGAGAGAGAGAGAGAGAGAGAGAGAGAGAGAGAGAGAGAGAGAGAGAGAGAGAGAGAGAGAGAGAGAGAGAGAGAGAGAGAGAGAGAGAGAGAGAGAGAGAGAGAGAGAGAGAGAGAGAGAGAGAGAGAGATAGCCAAATATAGAATAAAGAGAGGAGTGCCAGCAAATGTGGGAACAAGCTGTTTTGTGTGCCCTAGTGGAAGGTACGACGAGGTGGCCAACAGAATAGAAGAACTAGTCCTTTCTGAATGGCAGAGAAGGTGGGATGCATGCGAGACTGGAAGACTGACCCATGAGTTCTTCCCAGATGTCAGGAGAAGAATCAAGAATGACTGGGTGGAGACGGATTTCTGGACAGTTCAACTCCTCACAGGCCACGGAGACATAAATGAAAAATTACATTTTTTTCATAGAAGAGCCAGTCCGAATTGTCACTGCGGGGCTGTTGAGGACGCTAGACACATAATTTTGGAATGTCCAATGTACACTGGCGCCCGACAAGCATTGGCAGGAGAGTACTCCATGTTAGAATGGCCTCCTCAGTCTCTGGACAAGCTTGTGGAGACACCTGAGATATTTGATGCCTTTAAGAAATACGCCAGGAGGATATTCCATGAAAAAATAGCAAGAGAGGAAAGAATAAACCGGTGATATACCAAATACATACATTTATAGTTATCATAAGATTTAGAAATAGTATATATAAACTTAGTAATAGGCCCACAATAAGTAGGTAGGAAGTTACTGGAGTCCTGTTTGGTGGGAACAGCCCTCCAGTTGCAGGCAGCCCATTAGTGTAGGTTTACCCGTAATAATTAATGCCCCAATCAAACTAAAAGACCGAATTTTGCCTCACTTTGACCCAAGAATTTGGATCAAAGTGAGAGCAGACCTGCCCGCTTGGTTACCAATCCTGGTGACCGAGCCCTTTAAATTCGTGGCATATTTTTCAGCTAGAAAATTGGATGTACCGCTGGTATAGGGTTGCCCTAAGGTACAGCGGGGGGAAAGAAGGGAAAAAAAAAAAAAAAAAAAAAAAAAGAGAGAGAGAGAGAGAGAGAGAGAGAGAGAGAGAGAGAGAGAGAGAGAGAGAGAGAGAGAGAGAGAGAGAGAGAGATAGAGGGGGGGGGTGAGAGGGAGAAAGAATCTTTCGTAATTACGTGAAAGTTTAGAGCACTGGAGAAATCTGTATATTGAAAATTATTATATTATTCCAAACTTCATAACATATTTATTTTCAGACATTTGATAAAATGAACGATTAACACTGTTCTTTTTTTATGCCAGTTGTAGAAATGTAAATTATCATGTAAAAATGTAAACCGTCATGTAAAAATGTAAAAATCATGTGAAAACGCCTTAAAGCTTAACTCTGTACGCTAGGTACTCTTTATTAATTTTAAAATCAGCTCATTTGATGATTGTCAATTACTACTATTGAGATTATGTTGACAAATAAATGTTCAAAGGCAAAAACTGAAAAGTTTACATCATTGATTATGCATTTCGAATGCATACATTTATTAAAATCTTGGGTTTCTTTGAGAAGTTATGGTAAAAAAGACATGTGTAAGAATCGAACCCAATTGTTAGGATGACCGGAGGACTAACAATCTACTGAGGCTGGTTGGAGTTGTAGCACTTGGAAGGGTTGCTTGGAGTGGACATTTCTAACGAGACCTGGGTCTGATCAGTTCTATTGTATTTCCACAAATCCAATAATCTATTTTACTATATTCAAATGAGATATATAACCAATACATAACTAAGGTTCCTACGTATTACCAAGATATTATTATCAATGGTTAAATTTAAAGTATCTTTTTGGAAAAAGAAATATTTAGCTTGTAGAAACTTCAGCATTTCTGATTAAAGACAGGGATTCAGATTATTCTTGAACTTAAAGGCATTGTATCAGGAGACCTCTGAGATCTATATCATTAGATGAAAATACATAAATTTCTCCATTCCCCGAACTTAATATTAAATTTAATAAAGAATATTAGATAATCTTTCATTCATTTCTTTCTCAGAAAGATGCTACAATCGTTCATAAAATTAGACTGTCGCATTTTCTTCTTGAAGTATTCCAGGCAATTACAGATTTCGGGCCGATTCCAGAAAATGTAGCTAATAATTTTTAAAATAACTAGATTCGTCTTAAGCGTTTATTAAAAACATAGGTTGATGAGTAGGATTCGCGGAATCATTTTACAATTTTTTGAGATTGAAATTAATGTTATATATATATATATGGGGGAGTAGGATAGATCAGTGGAATGGCGCTGAGCTTCCAATGCTCAAGGTCCCAGGTTCGAATCCCGCCTCCTGGCAGAAAAAATATTTATTCTGTTTCATCTGCTGTGAGGATACCCTAGGATTAGGAGCCCCTCCTGGGGCACACCCAGCCTTTATAAAGTAGTTACCGTTAGTAAAATAATTAATCCTTGCACAATCGTTGACCAATAAATAGTACCATCCCTAAATAGTACTGAATCCAAGATTCTTCGTGGGTTTCAGTGGTTGTATACATATGGTAATATATATATATATATATATATATATATATATATATATATATATATATATATATATATATATATATATATATATAAGTTTATAAGAAAAAATATAAACATTTACAGTTTTAATTCATGCAAATGATTATTATTAAAATAAAAAATTCTACACGAGACAGAAAATAAATATTAGGTCCTAATTGGAAATTGGACAGACATAAGGACAGAAAAAAAATAAGTTCGCTTAATGACACATACGGGGCTATGCGAGTTATGTTTTTTTTTTTTTTCTATGCTGATAATTCTGGAAATTCTAAAACGTTGACGGCTTAGTTTGCTTTAGGTGTACATTTTAGATATACAAGGCTATGCAGTTGGATTTTTAAAATCATAACCTGACATTTCTATTTAATCAAAGGCATACACAAGTGTATTGGTGTAACGGACAATGATTTAACTAAAAATACATTGTATAAGTCCTGTACTCTTGTCCACCTGTAGAAAATTCGTATTTGCTTATGATATGGACCAACATCATCTCATCTAATCTAACTGTCGCATTTACAAAATAAATTTCATTTTTGAATTTCTAATCATCCGATGTATGGATATTAGGCCGATATCAGGTCTGAAAACTTAGATTCTGGGAGCAAGTTAGGGGTATTTTACAAGAAAACTTCAGCGTTAAAAAAAAAAAAATGCGGTGAGCCATGATCTCTTAAAAAACTTTTCTACTTTTCCTTTATCTACTTTAGATATTCTTGAATGTTTCTGAAATACTATAGTTTAAATGAAATAGTTTATTTTTGTTTTTTCGATTTAGTCTCGTTTTAATTAAAATCCTCCTACTCCTTGGCCCTGACTCATTGTTATAGATTTAAGCATATTTTTTATTCAGTAAAATTAAGGGATGTCATGAATTATAAATAGTATTAATATTTAATTATTATAACTATATAAAATTTATCTTGAACTATTACCTCTCTGAGACAGAACTTCCTCTCCAAAGGTACTACGTAATGTCAGTTTACTAACAGAAGAAGATTACGTACGTGGGGTCAGCGGTGAATAAAATCTTTTTTGGTGATACAAGGTTGAAAAGTATAGACCTCTAGCCGAGAGTTCTTGCCAATGCACCCAAGGAGCCGGAAAAAATATTTTATATAATTTTTTTGTTATCAATTATTGCCTTTGCTTTGTGTCTATTTTTAGACTTTTTGGTGCAGAGTATGAAAAAAATATTGATTATAGTAGTAAATGAGTTATTAAAATTATCTTAAATAACAAAACCTAAAAGGCGCTTCCAGTAAAGTAGGTCATCTAAATTTTTGCTATAAAAAATAAAACTACATTCGTTTTCAGCTTTTTTAAAACTCATAAATTCGATTTGTTATAGATATAAAAAATTGTAAATTACAGCACTTTCTTTTCTAAGGTGCTTGTTTTTTCCAGCCATTAAGTAAAGGATTGATAACTTTTCCAGGTTTTTGTTTAAATTCAATGTCAGTACAATATTGAAAAGCTTAATTAATAATCTCCCGAAACACATCAATAAGTTTTGGATTTAATTCCATTTAAGATAGAGATTTATTGGCAGCCACCCGGAAAGCGTAGGCGAGGACGACCGAGAACCACGTGGATGGAAGGAGTCCGAGAAGAGATGGCCGGCCGAGGTCTATAGGAGGGTGACTGGGAGGAGAGAGATGTGAGGAGCTCTGCTCTGCCCTGAAGAGGTATCCCACGTTGGGACACCGGAAATAAGTAAGTAAGTAAGATAGAGATTTATAAAAACTTCTCAAAACATTTTTATTTTATAACTTTGGTTATAGTTTGTTTATGAAAGTGGAGTTTGTAAAATATCGTGTAGTATATAGAGCCATACATAAATAAATTCGTAAAGATATGGAGAATTTATTACAATTGGTGTGGTTGTCGACAAAATTTTGAAAGGTAAAATATTTCGTGTAGAAAATTTTAATTTTTTGATTCCTATAAGAGTTCGTATTTAAGGATTTTCTGTGGTGTGAAAAACTAACATCAACTTTGTTTCTCTCCAAAAAAAAAATATATTTACCTCTAAATATTTGCTACGCTGTTTGGTTCAATTTTTTGCCACACAAAAGCTATTTGGCAAATATAATATTTTCTAAACAGGCCCTGTATCTAAATTAAATATTTTTTTAAAATATATGCAATGATATATTTCATAAAGATATATATGCTATTTAGAAGGTATTTCTAAGCTAAAAATAGTCAATTAATTAATTACCAACAGTTAAATGCATAAATAAACTATTTTTTTTTCAATACACAAAGATAAAAATTTTAACAGATTTGTAACAGAAGATTGCTTGAAAATGATCAAATGATAAACGAAGTATGATTTTATAACACTGGAATAAACAATGTTGGTAGTTTATATTTCTTAGTTGCTTAAACTTATATTTTTCAAGAAGCGTACTTTTGTGGCGTAGGATTCTATTCGATTTTTTTTTTCCAATATGGTTTGATTACTTATAGTTGGCTGTTGTACAGTAAAGGCGTAAAACCTTTTGGTCATCAACGCCGTCATGTAAAATTATATATCATTATATCTTCTGGTTGTGAGAAATGAAATTAAAGAGACGTAAAATGCACGTTAAGGTTAAAGTTGTTCACGGTTATTAAAGTTTAGTTAGTTAAAGTTAGGTTTAAAGTTAGCACTTTAAGTAAAAATAAAATAACAAAATACTAAAAAAAATGAAAGAAAAAAAAGAGGTGGGAGGTTATACTTTTAGGTGATCAAACCATATTGAAAAGGTATTTGGTTCAAAATGATCTTTTCGTCGAGTTACCAAACAAGAACAGCTAATAAAAGTAATTTATTAGTATATAAGTAATTTAGTAATATTAGTATATTAGTAGTAAATTAGTAATTTATTTAGTATAAGTAATTTATATTCATTTATTTTATTTTCACTTGTTTTGTATCTTTTGTAGCCCTGATGAAGACTTGCAAAGTGGGTCGAAACGTCGGCAAAAATTAAATAATACTAGTTGTATAATTTAGTATTTATTTGACCGCACCCTCCCCCCACTCCTCCAGCCCTCCCCCCCCCTTCCCCCCCCGATCAACTCCTTCTCATATTATATCCCGGTCAACGATCTCTACATCAAAATTAATTAAAAATGCAAAAATCCAAACAACAAAGCTAGTTTTTCCACGAGACTCCAAAATACAGGTGTTGTGCCAAAATAGTTGCCTTGCCAATGTTTCGTCAATTCAGGTATCATCAGGGCAGAAAAACCAAGAAATATATATGTTGCAGTTCCATCCCACATCCCACGAAGGCATCCAAAAACATTCTCAAGAAAAGAGAAGGTTCTATTAACACAGTTAAGGAAGGTTATATTGAACAGCTGATTTGCAAGAATACAGAAAAAAAAATAAGCATGCAAAACTAAAATCTGATAGTACAAAAGGCGTTAAATTAAATAAGATAAAAAAATAAAAAAAACTCGAAGGTATGTATAACATCCATTTCTAACAAAAGGGATACAATTTTATCTCATAAAGCCTTATTCCACTTGTTTATTTTGTTGTTGGTTATTCCACAAAAATGCTAGTAACAAAATTTATATTGAAAATGTAATGTTTTTTCTTCTTCTAATTTTCTTTTACTGACCTTGTAGATCTTTTACCTCTTTCACCAACCTTTAAATCTCCCCTCTATCTTAGGGTATTTCTTTCCGGTTGTCTACATGCTCTATTATATCTTCGTTGATTCAATTTATCCCTCTGGTCTTTGGAATTTCATCTAGTCTCTTACCAGTAGGAGGGTCATGAGATCTTGATTGAAAGCTTTTAGCTGGCAATGATTAGTATGATTTATTGAAAATGGCGCTGAAAGAGTTCTAATACATCAATGAATTATAATAGATTTATGTACGGACCATGGGCACAGCATAATAATAAATTTCTATTCGCATAAATCAACAAAATTACCACTAATTAAATTTAAGACGTGTAACTATTTGCTGACAGGGGACATATTAATCCAAAACATTGAATTTGATTGGAATGATCTATTGAATCCGGATGGGATGTTTGATTACCGGCGAGCGCCCCCGCAGTGGCGCTATCTAATCTATTGTTAGAGAAGCTAAGACAGATAGCTACAATGTCCCTGTCATTGACAGCTCATCCAACTAACCTGGTCCAAGGTGTTTCCGATAACATGCAACATTATGACCATTGTGCTTCATCTTAATCGGATCCTACCGACAATGCTTATTCTTATCTATATGGTACTATCTTTAAACAGGTATGCTTAATGATTCTTTCCTCCTGACAGTAAATACTTCTCCGATGGTAAATTAACCAACTAGGGTAGTTTGAATAATATTTAAATAATGATATTATATAATTAAAATAAAGTTTGGGTCACGTCACATTGCGGAATCTCCGTGAATAAACTAGTAGATCAGGCGGCTTGTTTGGGAAGAAAACCAGGGACATTCCCCGAAACAACAATCAATAAAATTCTAAGAGAACATTTGAATATGTGTGCAAACCAAATGATAATGCAAAGAGTCAAAATACATCGATAGTCAGATGGTTTTTCAGTCTGCAAAAATGTTCATTGTAAAGGCATGTAATGCGCTTCTTACTTGGAGACACACTACTTTCATGAGACACAAGCGAAAATTTCATGAAAATACAAATTTTGAAAAAAAAGTTATAGAAATAAAAAAAACCTAACTGCACAAGTAGTGTAGCGAATTAGGGCTCTCAAATTGCCTCAAGGTAGTACATGCCTCCACAAAGCGCGTTTTTGCAGATTGAACCAACAGAGTGTATCCACCACGGAATCACCACAAACTAAATTTTATCAGCTATCCCAAAGTTTCCCATCCAGTCTCAAAGTTACCCCATCTTACGGTATCTAATTAATATAAATATATAATTACAATGGTACAAGCAGGTTTACGGCTCATTAAATCTATTGCCAACAATCATGTGATAAAGCGTATGTATTTATGAGATAAGGTAAGTACACATTTAAATATTAACTGATTTATTGAACAATAGAGGCCCATAATAATAATTTATATTTTAATATCAATATTTTTTTTGTAAGTAATTACACGCCGATATACATATGTTCAACTTAATTACGTATATTGATTTTCAATTTTTTGTAACCTGAATATTAAAATTAATTTTAATTATTTATCATTAAACTAATTAATTTTAATTATCTTCAATAATTAAACCAGCTCTAATCAATGAAGATCGCGCGGAAACGTTTGGAGGTCGCAGCTATGTTACGGGACTCAAATGCAACCTAGAAGCTGCAGGTTCCCCACCTATGTAAACGTCCCAATTCCAAGAGTTTTCGTAAATAGTTGTCGGTAACAATGACATGAAGCTATTTTCTAAATTAGACGAATTTGATAAAATCAAATTAATAATTTGATAACAAGTGGTCTGTACCTCGGACTAATAGGGAAAGAGAGACAACCTCCACAACATAGGTACATTTACCCATCAAATTACCTTCACACTTCGTCGTAAACCAATAACTTCCTGTCCTTCAGTATCCTTTAACAACACCTCACTTATTCCTGTTGAACAAATCCGTTACCTAGGACTCCATCTGGACAAACGTCTAACTTGGAATCCTCATACCAGACTGAAACGATAAGAAACAGCTCGACGTTTCCGACTACTTCAACACTTACTAGACAAACGCTCTAACCTTCCAATCAATTATAAAAGACTCATTTACATGACTATAATAAGGCCTATTTGGACTTACAGAGTTGAGCTCCACCAAACCTTCAAATTCCTCTCGCATCCAATCCTTACAATCCAAAATCCTTCGTAAAATCCTCAATGCTCCTTACTTTGTTACGAATAAAATTATCCATAATGACCTTAATGTTCCTTATGTATCAGATTTGGCCCAATCCGGATATCTGTCCTTCCATAGTAAACTTCATAACTATTCGATTCCTGATAATCCTCCGAGGCGTCTGAAAAGAAGATGGCCACGTGATCTTCTAATATAGACATATTATTAGAGTGCTACCAATGGGTAGTGTCTCAACATGTGTTCCATGTCATTATATCCATGTGCGAATTTACCAGATGTATTTTTTGTATACAGTTGTAAATATCATATAAATAAATAATAAAAAAAAAAGAAGGCACATTTCTGGAACTTATTAGAAAACTCATGACACCAACTTATAAACCGATTTGTACGAGTGAATTGGTGATGAAGATAGTTCGACTCCTTTTAGATCATCACAACGATGAGAGAGTTGTCTTCTTCTGATGTCGAAGCAAGAGGATTGTGATGTTGGATATTGTGTTATTGACTAAAAAAATAGCAATCCGGACAAAGTTGAATAATGGAATAAATATTTTTATGTAAACTATTTTATAACAATATTATAAATGGTTGATGAAGTTAGGGATTGGAATTGGAAATAAAAATTCTAATCAGGCGGGATGGAGATGCAAGGTGTAAAGCCGGCCATAGGGCCTGTTCTTCTCGATTAAACCGTTCCGCTAGCAGCTATTAAATAGATTGACTGGCTTCATTACTCCCTCGCTCAGCTCATGCTACCAATTTATATTCCTCTATTTTTTTTTTTTTAAATTATTTAATTCTAGTTCTTGTATTCTACCGGCCGGTAAATATCAAATCCCTGCCCCCGGTCTACCGGTATCGTTTATTTTTATTAAATAAACCTTTCAGGTGATCCCTTGATGAAAAAAATAGCTAAAAGTAATATTTGAATTATCAAGGATGATAAAATATTATGTTAACAATAAAAAATATAAATTGTTTTGTTTTTATTATTATTTTTACTATTAAGCGGAATTTCTTCTACCTATTCTTCAAATCTTCATAAAAAAAATTTAATTGAATACCAATTTTTTTTCTTGAATTAAGGCTTGATGTCACAGTATTTTTTATTTTTATATTTTTTACCTGTATATTTTTTAATTTTTTTTTCCGCCAGTGCAACCGGTTTTGCTCTTAAACCAGACCTTTATCAGGCTAACTTACGGTGTCATCCTCCACAAGAGATCATCCTCTCCTGCTTGTAAAATGAGGACTAATCAAGAAAAAAAAATATAATGGAAGACAAAGTCCTTTTTATTATAACATTCACATTTTTTTAAAAATGTATAATGCATAAAAAAAAAGTAAAAAGATTACATTGCAACTGCTTTTCGTCTTTTAGTGATAATATGCATTTTATTTACACATTTTCAGGAATCAGGAAAGTCTGAATCTTATACCTTAGATTCTCTTGAGTATAAATAAAAAAAACAACGCTATTTTACACTCTGTTGATGTTCGAGTGTTTCAATTTTATTTTCTTAAAAAGTGCTTCTTAGGAGCAAAGATTATACGGTCGTTGAGTCACACCACTTTCTAAATCTCATTAAGTAATATGAGAATAAATAATTTGAGTTATTTAAAGTTGACTTCTTAAAAAAGATTTTCTATAAAAACAGAATATATTTTTAAAATATTTTATAAAAAAAATATATATATACATTTTTTATATAACCAAATCAGTGCTTATATATATATATATTAAATAGAGATCAGTGGATGAACACTGACTTCCAAGTTCCATAAGGCTTCCAAGTTCGAATACGGCTGATGAGTAGTAATTTTTATCAGCCGTGGATCGACCTTAGGGTAACGAGAGTCTGCTGGGGCACACCCAGCCTCTATAAAGTGGATACTCTTAATTAAATAATTAATTAAGCTGTAAAACCTGGCGGCTGAGCGTGACCTCGGTCCGATCACCTCCCTGCACAATTGTAGGCCTAGCAACTTTCTCACGTTAGTGGTACAGTTTCTTTTTTATATACATATATATATATATATATATATATATATATATATATATATATATATATATATATATATATATATATATATATATATATATATATATATATATATATATACATATATGTGTGTGTGTATGTATATGTGTGTGTGTGTGTGTGTATATATATATATATATATATATATATATATACACACATATATATATATATATATATATATATATATATATATATATATATATATACACACATATATATATATATATATATATATATATATATATATATATATATATATATATATATATATATTAAATTATGACTAAGGAAGAGATTAATAACAACTACTGATGTTTGATACATAATAAGAGGTAGATTTTAAATATCTTAGGGACTAGAGCCACGGTTATGGTTCAATAAAAAAACAACCTACATATAAAATTTTAAAATATGTTTTCTGCTCGAGAATAAAATGCAGGATAAAATAAATACCAAACCGCTTATGTTTACATACCCACTGATCAAATATTCTTTTCCTTTTTTGCTACAAGGTCGTTCGTGCCTTAGACTACCATTGGTAGGCGAGATAAAAAAACAAAAAAAACAATGAAACTAGTGTTCTTACAGCAATGTCAACCCTTAAAGAGTAAGTTAACACACATTGACATGCATGCTCTGGGATAAAAATAGAAGGTTTCCGAACCTCCTGAGGGCGAGGGTTGGTCAAAATATTTGAAGAAAGATAGTCCACTGTAACTGTAGTAAAAGAGGATGGGAGCAAGAATGATATAGAATATGCCAGAGAGTTGGATGAATATTTATTTCTTTATACGGAATAAGTTTATGATTATATATAATGATCGTGGTTAAGGCCAAGGGGACAGAGCAAACAAAGAAGAAAGGGATAAAAGCTAATCTGGAATCTGTGGAGTACCCATAAATTGGATATCCGTCGATCTGGAGAATTTCGTTGGGGAAAAGAATCCCGTTTTTTGTGAGCAGCAGAAAACAGAAATCTTTAAAAGTGTAATATGGAGGAAGGCACAAGACTTCGATCCCCGAGGGAGTGAGGGAGTAAGGAACATCTTTAACATCAACATCTGGGTGTTGGGTTTTTACTGAGAATATCACGCAGTTCTCTCTTAAATTCCCAGAATATGGAAATGTTAAAGATATATATTTATTAAAAAGAGGTTTTATATGTAGGTGGTGTGGAAAGTGCGAGCGTAAGACAATTGAGTATCTCTCAGGAGGAGAAACAAGATGCAGTCGTTTCAAAAGGCGCACTGTCAATAACCGAGCTATAGAATTACATACAAAAAATATCCTGTGTGTGTATTGTTCCCAAAAATAAATAAGTCCTCAGGGAATGTTTATATAAATACAGAACAATAAAGGACAAAAGAATTTTAATCTGCGGGAGTAGCATGCGCAAACCCTTCTGCGCTACCTTACGCAGTATGTTTAAAATCTCTTTTTCAGAAATGGTATTCGGGTATTACTTCAATATTCATCCATATTGTATAGTATTATGCATTGTACATTTAAGATAAATATTTATGCATATCTGTCAGTAATTATTTGATAATCAATCACTCCTCCTTTTAAATAAAGATTTTCTGCTTTTCGCTCATCGGCCCAAGTATTCAATTACTTAAAAGCCAACTTTTTGAACCTACAACGAAAGCTTCTTTAATATCTAACCGACTTTAACATATACGGCTTTTAGTTTATTAGGCTTTTTTCATTGACAGAGCAAAACCCGCCAGTCCCTATTGATGTAAACAGTGGTCACCACATAACCAAAAATAACGTACTCTGCTGATGAAGAACTCAAAGTTTTTCTTATGATTGGTTTAAGTTATATTAATAATAAATAAGAAAGAAATGTCTTTAAATTTTATAGAGATTCGGTAAGTTAGTAAACATTATTTATAATTTTAATCAAAACTATCGCTTAATTAATAATTGCTTGTGAAGACAACATTTAGTATTATTTTGAAATTTTATTTTGTTTTTCTTTCACAGACTCTTATTTATCATTCTGACAAGGTTCAAGGTCTGAGAATTCTCCTTTATTTTATTTTTTAATCCACATTTCACACCAGGCAGATCTCATTTATATCTAAAAAAAAATAGTTCTCATGAATACAAGTTTATATATTATTTGCATATTACAATATTTATCCATCAATTAACAAAACTATAGAGATTCGATCCACGATAATATTATTATGTAAAGTTTTTTTATTTTTTGTTTATATGAGTAAAGTTTGTAATTTGTAATAAAGCATTTTTTTAAAAGTCGTCTTGCCCAAATTCACTTTATGAATTATTTAATTCATAGAAGATACATTTTTATTTGACTTTAATTTTAGTCTCAATTATTTTTGTTTTTATTTATTAATTGTGTGTATATTTGTATGGTATTATTGTGTGTATTGTATGGTATGAGTGACTCAAATACAGTTCTAATACCTATTGTTCCTAAGTGTATAAACATCTGTTGTCCTGAATAAAAATAGTACTATCTATAATTTATGTTTATATTTGCTCAAGCTTAAGAATACGAGAATAAATTGACTGTAATATAATTTATGGTATTTATATATGTAGAAGAACTACTACCTCCGGCCTAATTAATAACAGATTCAGTGATAATATATCATCAAATGATGTAAAAATAAGAGTTATATAGCGTTATTTTAACTGAATGATTGCACCACTTGTAACCTCATTCATATATCAAAATCATGTTAATATTATATAAGAGAACATTCCTTTTGTAAGGCTGAGCTCTTTATTATTAAAAAAAAACACTTTATTCAGAAATATTACAATTTGTCACAGTTAAGGACACTTATAATAGAGTTCAGAGATTGCATTCATACCTTATATACAAAAATATAAATAAATAAAGTAATAACAAAAGAATAAGAAGAAAAAACAAAAGAGTAAAGAAAAAAAAAATATATATACACATAAGTAAATAAAAATAGAAATAAAAGTAAAACAAACACCTTATATAAAACATACATTATTTACAATTTGCCAGGTGATCTCCGAACCAATCCTGTCCCCTCCACATGTGGAGGGAAAAGGGAGGCTTTGGAGATCCCTACGCTTCTCCCTCAGCCACTTCACTGGTATTTTAAACCAGCGGAGGATGAGTAAGAGCGCTACAGTCACAGACACTCATGACTTGAGTGGAGAATCTGGCCATTGCTAGAACTCCAAAATATCCATATTTACAAAAGGTCTCGTGGCCACTGCCGCTTTAACCTACGAAGGGTATTGTAGGGATGGGTGGTGCTTGATAGGGATTGTACAACGGGATTTGGGTGATGAGAAAGGTTCTGGTGAAATTTGGAAAATTTGGCTGGGATAAGATCAAGAATAAATGGGATATTAAGGTCATGGTGTAGGGTTTTATTGGTTACATAAAAGGGAGCATTGACTATTGTACGGAGGACTTTAGACTGAAAGGATTGAATGCGTTTGATGTTAGAAAATTTGGCTGTTCCCCATAGTTCTAGTCCGTAAGTCCAGATGGGTTTCAGTATTGTCTTGTAGATCAGTAATTTGTTTTCACCAGAAAGTTTAGATTTTCTATTCAGTAGTCTGTATAGCTGGCCATATCGTCTGTTAAGTTCCTGTCTTTTAAGTCGAGTATGTGGATTCCATGTTAGTCGTCTGTCTAAGAGAAAGCCAAGATACCGGACTGTATCTGAGAAAGGAAGCTGGATGGAGTTAAAATAAACTGGTGGGCAGGTATTACGCCGAAGGGTGAAGGTAATGTGTTTACATTTAGATTCGTTTACCTTAATGCGCCATTTCTTATACCAGTGTTCAATCAGGAAGAGGTGCCTTTGTAAGTTTGCGGACGCTGTTTCAGGATCTGAGTTGGAAGAAAGGATAGCAGTGTCATCAGCGAAAGTTGCCAGGAGGGTATCGGGATGGACAGGAATATCAGCGGTAAAGAGAATGTAAAGGATGGGGCCCAAGACGCTGCCTTGAGGAACGCCAGCTTCAATTGAGTAACAGTCGGAGAATTCGGTGCCACAGCGAACTCGGAAGGAGCGGTCCGAAAGATAGGATCGGAGTACTAGGTATAAGGACTGTGGTAGATGGATTTTAAGCTTGAAGAGTAATCCGGCGTGCCATACCCGGTCAAAAGCTTGCGCTATGTCCAGAAATGCACCCGAACAATACTGCTTGCTTTCTAGGGTTGAGGATATATGGTCAACAACTCGGAGTCCTTGCTGGACAGTGGAATGTTGGGAACGAAATCCGAATTGATGAGTAGGAAGGTTATAGGATTCAATTATAGGTAGGATTCATTTCAGTAGGATCTTTTCAAAAATTTTTGAGAGGATTGGGAGTAGGCTAATTTGTCTATAGGATGCTGTATTGTTGGAAGGTTTGCCTGGTTTCAAGAAGAGGACGATGGTGGAATGTTTCCATAAAAGAGGGAAGTGGGTAGTTCGTAGGATGCAATTGTATATATATGTAAGAAATATGATGGCTTTAGATGGAAGTTGTCGAAGGATCTGTGGGGTTAGAAGGTCATATCCAGGAGATTTGCGAGGTGTGATTTTCCGTAAAAGGTATTTGACCTCAGAGGGATTAACAGCTTTAGGTGGTAAGGAGAGTGGGATAGGTATTGAGAGGGATTCTTCTACTTTTACTGTGTGGCTGGGATGGGATTCTGGATGAGGAGCGAAAGTATAGGAAAGGTGTTTGGCAAATTCCTCGGCTTTATCTTCATCAGATGCTGCCCAGGAGCCATCATCTCGTCGAAGAGGGTGGGAAATATGATGGGATTTGAGGATTTTTCTGGTGATATTCCAAAGGGAATTATCATGAGCAGAGAGTGTGGTGAGGTAGGAATTGAATGATTGGGATCTGAAGGTGGCTAATTCTTGTTTTAATTTTTTACAGTGATAATTGTAGGAGTGGCGGTCGGCTGGATGTCTGGTACGTTGCCATAATAATCTGGCACGGCGTTTTATGTGGATTAGGTCAAGGAGGTGTTGAGGTAAATTATGTTTCTTAAGGATTTTTGAGGAGTGATCAGGGGAGGAAGCAGTCCAGACTGCTTCTTGAATTTTGGTAGTGAAGGAATGTACTGCATTGTCCAAGTCTTCATAGGTTTTCAGGGTTACTCTGAGGTCAATTTTATCGGAGAGGATTTGATGAAAGAGTTTCCAGAAGGCTGAGCTCTAAAACATGTAAGTGTAATTATGAATTCTTGTCATATTAATATTGTTAAAATAAATATGTTTATCAAGTGAATTTGCGTTACCCATTAAAATTATAATAATAAATAGATAATATATTTTATCATTTATTTTTCTTATCTTAAGTATTTGTTTTATTTTGTTTGACATTAATACTTTATTTGATTATTGTAATTCATGATATTCTATCACTTTGTTCATTCAGGTAACTTTATAAGCAACTAAGTTATTTACTTGATATTTCATATACTTCATATGCGTATAAGATATCATATCAATAATTTTACAATACCAAATTTTATTAAATATACTAAAAAAAATAATAAGGAGAGGTCCTAATTAATGTTTTTTTACAGTTAAAATCATGACTTCCGGGAATGAAAGTTAAATCTTTTTTATTTCATTTATTTCTTTTTTTATTGATTGACTTATTCATTAAAGTATAATTAAATTTCAAGGTTTTACTCCACGTGCACTACATAGATGAAGGTAATAATAAGACCTGAGTGCAATTGGTTGACCGCTACAGAGGTGGAAAATTGCTTCCTTCCTCACCTAATGAGGTGCCTTCCTTCATCAGTGAGTCTGTTACACCTCAGCTAATCAACTCCTTCCTCTGCGATCAGCGAGTTAATATCATAAGGATAATATATAAAGAGTTTTCTGTACTTTTTATAGATTTAATGATTAGTATAACACCGAAAAGTTATTAAATTATTATAGTTAATTATATTAAATTTCGCACTGCCTCTCCACAGGTAATGCAGCTCTTTAATGAAGCTCTGATTAAAAAATAATTATATCGTTATATGTTAAATGCTATATATAATAAAAAATAATTAATTGAGTTCAGTTCATTTATTATTTCACTGATTGTAAATATGCGAACTCAGCATTATGTATTCTATTTTCAAAAACTCCATTATATATATATATATATATATATATATATATATATATATATATATATATACTATATATATATCTTTATATATTGAGGATATCTTATTTTAATTATTTATTCAATTTTAGAATTTTTTAGCATCCTCTTATTTTTACTTTCCTACCTATACTATAGGTAAGGAAAGTATTTCAATCGGGTTAAATTTCCGATATGCGGAACTATACGTTTCAAAGCCCCATGAGTCCGAAAAACACATTTTTAGCCATTGGTCTGTCTGTGCCAAGATTTTCTCGGGAACTGCTGAACCGATTTAGTTGCTTCTTTTTTTTATTTTGTAGGGTTTTGACTACTGATGCTTGTGACAGAAATTCGGTAGTTTATGCCCTATAGCTTGCATGCAATAAATGAAAAACATGTTTTCTATTCCCCGTAGTGCAAAAATGGCTCCAATGATTTTGATGAAACTTTCCTATAACGTTCTAATCATTTTTCTTTCTATATTCGTATAAGGACTAAATTCCTGAAAAAGAAATTATAAAGAAAAGAAAAATGTTATGGGGCTTAACTCCCTAAGTATATATTATACGGTAAAATTTATAATAAAACTTTTTAAAGGTAATTAAATTACCAACAAAACAAAGAAAAAATCATCGGAATCGATATTACATTAAGCGATAATACAGCTTATTCTATTTTTTACACAATTTTTTAGCTTATTACTTTCCTACCTATACTAGGTAAGGAAAGTATTGCAATCGGGTTAAATTTCCAACATGCGGTTTTCAACGGAACTATAAGTTTCAGAGCCCTTCAAGTCCGAAAAACACATTTTTAGCCATTGGTCTGTCTGTCTGTCTTCAATGTTGATAGCATATATAATTAAAATGTATATTTTTTTCTTAAAAAATATAATCGTTAATATGAAATACTTTAAACTAGAACTAAGAAAACATTTTTCTATGTCATATTCGTTTTTCTCAACCAAAATTAGTAAGAATTGACTCATAAATTTATCCATGAAGTGCATTCAAAAATTTCTTTTTTGTTTCTCAGTGTAGTAAGGTAATGATACACATCATTTTTGTTGTTTTAAATTTGTTATCACTTTATGATATGTACGAGCGCTATTGTTAATTGAAAAAAGTGAGTAGCCTTTTCAATAATATTAATGTCTTCGTATTTTAAAGAGGTTTATACCTTCATTATTATTTCAGTTAAAGCTCCTGATTTCTATCTAATAATTACATCCATCATTCCATAGATGAAGATCACTAATTGTTGTGTTTTCTTCTTTGTTTAATTGTACATACCATTGATGAGGAATCTGTGGCATCCATGCCGTATATGGTCTCCATTACGAAACTGGGCCATAGATTATACTACCGTCCTTTGTATATCCTATGTGTGGTGTATAATAATTTATATAAAAACCTATTTTATATAAATTATTCACATCGTAAAATGATTCAAAGTTAATTTTAAATATAATTAATTCCATGGCTTTGCATTACATTCCAACCCTGTTCATGATACTTGTAATCCGGGACGTGTCTGGCGATGAGATCTCATCACATAATTAATTTTTATTTTCCTCTGTTTGGTTTTGTTTTATCTAACAAAAATGTTTAATTAGCATAAAAAAGTTATTATTAATTAACATATCATTGACATGGGATTTTATTTCTGTTTTACTTTGTTGTTGTTTTTATAAAAGAAAATGAGGGTAATGAGGAAACTTCAGTGAATTCGAACATATAAATAATTAATATGTCTGTTACATTTAAATAAGGGTAATATATTTCAATCATTTATATTAAACAAAAGTAAAAACGTTTGTGGATCTTACGGATACGATTATTATTTTCCATGTTAATTCCTATAATGACTTATTTAAAATATTGGTTTGTTTATAAAAATTACTGAGCAGACTCACAGAAAACGACTAGATATGTATACAAATTTCAACATTGTTCAACACTGTCCAAAATTAATAAGGATACAATCAATATACAAGCGATTTCATCGTAAGTTGGACCAAACTGTCACAAATTAGACTAATAAATATTAAATATGAAAAATAAATACGGAAATCTCATGAATAATGAAAAAAAAATGGATGAGGGACCTATTAACATAAACATGTAATTAAGTTAAAATCTTGGAAGGGGTGCCACTGCGTGCTGTTTTATTTCTTGTGCATCAACTCCCCCTTTTTTACTTCTTTTTCCTAAATTATTATATTAGCCCAAGTTTTTTAAAAAAACTTTTATTATAATATTTACAACTGTATTAGTATGAATACATCAAGTAAATGTGTACAGAGGAATATAATCACATGAAACACGCTTGTTGAGAAACCACCCTTTGATAGCACTCTAATAATTGTCTACACGAGGAGATCACGAGGCCATCTTCTTTTCAGGCGCCTCGGATGGTTATCAGGAATCGACGAGGAAGCAAGGTTAGAAAAAAGAGAATTCGGATGGTTATGAAGTTTATTATGGAAGGGTAGGTATCTGGATTTGGCCAAATCGGAAACATATGGAACATTGAGGTCTTTATGGATTATTTTATTTGTGACAAAGTAAGGAGCATTGAGGATTTTACGAAGGATTTTGGATTGTAAAGATTGGATACGAGAGGAATTTGATGGTTTAGTGGAGCCCCATAGCTCAACTCCATAAGTCCAAATAGGTCTTATTATAGTCATGTATATGAGTCGTTTGTAAAGCCCAAATTTTGATTGTTATTTTTTCGCTTAACAGGAGTGGAATGAAGTAATAAAACATTTTTATTACAAATTTAAAAATTCTTCAAAACTTTATGGCGAAAAATTATATGTTTGAGAGGAAAGAAAACAAGCCCGTCAGACATGTAAAATATAGCGATGGATCCCCGTTCACCAACAAGAAAAAATCCTGAACAGATGGGAACAACATTTTCAGGAACAATGCTTCGAAAATCCAGAAATACCTCACTGCTAAGAACGAGAGCCCTCCTATGCTAAGGTCTAGATTCCTAGATGTAAGATCTAGAAGACTAGATGTAATAGAAGAAGAAAAGATAGAAGACGCAATCCAGACCCTAAAAGCAGTAAAGGCACTGGGAAGGGATGGTATTGCTCCAGAAAGTCTGATGGATATGAACAGCTCTTATAACAAGTATATAATAGAAATAAAATGACCGAGGACCGGGAATATAGCGTAATACTTCTAATTCATTAAAAAGGCAATTCAACTGACTGGAATAACTATAGACCCGTCATTCTGCTCTCTGTGGTCATTAAATTATACACCTCTATCTTGGACAGTAATAATAGTGATGAAAGAGTAGCTCATTCGTTAGGCGTTGGCCAAGAAATCTGCTGATCTGATTTATAACCCGGACGTGATGGGAAGCTGTGAAGCTGCCAAAAAATTGCTCATTGCAAAGAAATTTGCAGATTGCAAATTTAATTTAATGTTCACTATTTTCGCTTGGTCAATAAATAAATAAAATTTAATTATAACAAAAAATAAGGGGTTGTAATAAAAATTAACGATTATTCAGATTGGCACAGTCCTTTGAAAGTTTAAAGACACTATTCTGAACTTTTCAGGGTTTTCTTTGGCGAAGAGATATCGGATCAGGACCAGATGAGACAATATCGAATCTTGGTTGATTCCGTGAAATCATTCTTTCTTTTCCTTTCCCTAACAAAAACAACAATAAAAAGACAGATCCGAGACCAAGGCTGGCGAGGTAGAAAGGGCGTTATTGAGACTGGAAGCCATTAGACTAAGGATTGTGTGTGCATATTGCACGGAGGAGCGGGCCTGAAGAAAGAGCATTGTGCCGCTGCCAATTTGGCTGGCTCATCAGCGACCCAATATTAATACCCGACCCAATAATAACCATCCCTTCCTCCTCCCCTCCCACCATCAGACCTACACAATTAACCCTTTATATCTTCCCTCCAGGGTCATTAGGCCTCTCTTAATGGGATCCACTACTATTTCATATTGCGATTAATTCTGTACAGCTCTTCTTATATTTCTACCGGTTTATTGTGAAATTCAATCAACTAGTGAATTCATAAGCAACGTTTGAATGAATAGAAGAATTTCTCTCTGGTATAATCTATTTTAAAATGATGTTATCTTTATAATAATGTTTTCAATTATTTTACCTATCTTTTAAAAATGTATGATTTGGATTTACTTCAATGTTTCAACACCATTCATCCACAATACTTCCGCTTCCAGGTGTGCAAGCTGGGGTGCTTATCCCCTCCAAAACTTTCTCTCACCCCTTACAAAATATTTTGTTGCTATCTTATTTTTGAAAACAGTGCAAGCGAAAGTGGTATTTAAAAAAATCGTAGTTTATATATAATTATACATCCTGCATACACTCCCATGCTTGCCCTTGTTCATAATTCCCCTGAAATGTGGCCTACTCAAAAATTCCAGACCTTGTTAAAAAGTGCCTTCCACAAAAATTCTGATGGCGCAACTTCCGCCATGAAACCCCCTTCTGGGTACTTCTGTGTGCAAGTATATAATGACACGCTTTTATATAGAAAAAAAATCGGTCGCAGCCTACGATCGAAAAATCGTTACATTCCTCGTTACATTCGTCAGTGCTTTTGGCTCTATCAGGGGAATTCGCAGAATAATTTGAGCTAACAAACTTAAAAATTGATCCATCCGTTAGCTCAAAACAGTATTACAAAGATTTTTTCAAATTGATTAAACATATTTTATTTAATAATGGGTCAGTATTTTGGCTCGAATTGTCCCAAAACTATAAGAGGATATCACCGAATAATTTGAATCACCAAACTTTTTTTATTTTTTTTATTTCTTAAAGACATTTACAACTGTATTAAATAAATACATCTAGTAAATTAGAACATAATGTATATAATTACATGAAAAACACTTGCTGAGTAACTACCCAATGGTAGCTCTCTAATGATATGTTTACATTAGGAGATCACGGGGCCATCTTCTTTTCAGACGCCTCGGAGGGTTATCAGGAATTGAAGAGGAAGCAAGATTAGAAACGAGAGGGTTAGGATGATTCTGAATTTTATTATGCGAGGATAGGTATCTGGATTGGGCCAGATCTGAAACAAAAGGAACATTAAGGTCATTATGGATGTTTTTATTTGTAACAAAGTAGGGAGCATTGAGGATTTTACGAAGGATTTTGGATTGTAAGGATTAAATATGAGAGGAATTCGATGGTTTAGCGGAGCCCCATAGCTCAACTCCGTAAGTCCAAATAGGCCTACCAAACTTAAAAAATTAATCCATTCGTTCGCTCAAAAAAGCGTTACATAGCTTTCAGCGGACGACGAAAACAGATAACCCTCGTTTCACTTCGCTTAGTCGGGTAAAAACTATGAGGAATTTTTAGTAATTTACTTGTGTACTTATCGATTTATATCAGTTTTTCCTGTCTCATGATTTTTTATTTTTTTCTTATTCAGATCACTGAACTCGGAGGATTATGAGAGGAATAGATTACTTGAAAAACCGAAACCCAATTTTAGAAGGTTGAGAGCAACATCCCAACAGAGATACTAAAATAGACTTCTTTAAGAGGAGAAACTGATACCCTATTAAAAACGTAAGCCTCTTTCCTTCTCAAGAAGATTTTTTTTTTTACCGTATTTATAAATTTTCCATCTGAGAAATTTCGTCAGCAATTAGCTCTGAAATCTTGAACTTAAAACAGCATTATCGACATTTTGGTATAAAGCTCTTTTTTCCTTGCGAGTGAAAAGTTGTGTATAATACTTATAACAGTAAAGTTTCGTTTTAAAACAATCACATTTTACACCCAGGTTTTGAAGATAATATCGAAATTCCTGTTAAGAGTTTTAGAACACCAAGAATTCCGTTAGACAAGTAATATCATCAGAATGTAATTCATGTAATGTATTGTAGGTTACTGCTTTTTTATTTTATTTTATTTATTTTTTGACAAATTGATAGAAGAAGGCTTCGTTCCAAACCATCAACCATTAAATTGTAAGATAAATTATACGAGTAATAAGAAAATGAATAAAATAAAATATAATTCTAATTGGCAGCAGTAAATATGCGTATTCACAACGTATTAACAAACTGCTGCCGAAACTCCGTTTGGCAAACATGGCAGGAAGAAGGAGAAAAAAAAAAGAATTTAAACTGTATGAAACAGCATTCATTGAGTTTGTTGAATTGACTCTTGATAATATATTGGATGTAGGAATAAACAGGTTCAATCGATGTAACTTATACGTCCAATGCATCTGGGATGAGGGTGTCTAATGTGGGTGTTCTCACAGGTTGATAGATTATTTTTTAACGAAATTGTAAGATGATTCATATCACGTGGTCATTTCATAATACATTTTATTTTACGTAATTTAAAATATTTATGCATATTTATAATTGAAAAAAAAAATGGGAATAGATATAATGTAGAATTTCATATAAGATTTGAGCCCTTTGAAACAACTAACAAAAGTTCTGGATCACTTAAAGTTCATGACTGTGGTTACGAGGTAAAAAAAAACTTTATCGCTTTGCTAGAATGAAGAGCTTTTTGCACGATGATGTAGCGGAGCTCTAAGATCCCTCCTAATGGAGACAACGGCTCGTTTGGAATGAGGGTGTTTTTGCCGGTGCCTCTCCCCGGCGGGACGCGAACCCGCCTCCCGGACAATGCTTCAAGCCAGACTGAATGCTCCTATTGTATTCGGCCATCCCCAATACATCAGCATCAATGCCTTCCCAGTTCCATGACCAATCCAATAACCCTTCTTCTATAGAATAGAAACATCTTGTAATAACTCACCAACGGACCGCTTCTTGCTTTTCCCTTCCTTTCTATACAACTTATAACAATAATAATTTTATATATATATATATATTATATATATATATATATATATATATATATATATATATATATATATATATATATATATATATATATATATATATATATATATATATATATATATATATATATTTAATCTTCTTGAAATAAATTTATCTGAGAAAACGTAGTACTTTATTATTATGAAGCAAAATGTGTAGGCTTTATCAAAGCTTATAATAAGCCTTTGAAAATTGTCTCTTACACAGGATGTCCCATAAGTAGAGGGAAATATTTTTCAAGATATAAAAATTTTTCTAAACGGATAGAAAAATAAATGCCTTAATAACACTGTGCCACACTTCATGAATTTTTTATGTATTGTCTCCAGATTAGGTCCAATTTTACAAAAAAAAAAAACAAAAAAATCCTTTTTCATTAGGTAAAACCATATTTAGTCCAGCAATCGAAATTTTTTTCAGCTCATAGAGACATTCCATCTCTAATTACCAAAGGTTCTGATCTATATTTCTCTTATAGTATGATATTTAAATAATTTATATATAAGGTGACCCGTAAGCATAGGGGAATATAAATATGAGTGATATCAAAATTCAAGAGTTACAATAAAGTTTATATAATCAATTGCTTGTTTTTAAATATTTATTTATTGAATAATTTATCATTCTGTCACTTGGACAATGGCTATAGATAGGTAAGATCATATTCACGCTTTATGAACAAAACAAAAATAATAAATAGAAGCTAAATAACAACCAAATTATCAAAAATTATATACAATACACAAAATAAAATAACTTAAAGATAAGTAAAATAAGCAATTGTAAGTAGGAAATTTTCCTAGTCACGTTCTTTGTCGACTAGGTAGCGATAACTAAACAATTATTTAATTTAAGTAAATAACTATTTAACTCATCAGTGATTTAAACTCAATTTACTTCAAGTTTTATATATATATATATATATATATATATATAAATTATTCGCATTTTTAAATTTATTTTTTATATGTTCCAACTATACTGTAGATAAGCTAATATTAGAAAAGCCTTCTCGTATAATAAGAGTCAAGTTCATTTTGATTAGGTTGTGGTTTATTGTTGAAAAAGTTGAGATTTACGTCAACTTGTGTAAAAATCACTACAATAAATTATAGCAAAACTCTTGTTATTACGACCTCGGATGTGTTATTAAATAAACTTGTTTTCCTAAATACACTTTTTGATTATATAAAAAAATCATGAAAACAAGGATTTTTCGATTATTCGTCATCTAAGGTGATAATGTAAGTGTTTTTTTTTTTTAAATTAAGATTTCTGTTATAGAAATTGATCCATATTAGTGGCGAAATAAATGTTTCCATCATATTATTTACGTTTAAAATAAAGTAATTAGAATTAAGATCAGTTAGCTGATTACTTAATACATCAAGGATAGATTCGTTAATGGAGATCTAAATTAATAACAGTTTCATTATCACTAGAGATGATAAATCATTTTAAATAATGATTTTTAAAAAAAAACATTTTTAAGTAAAAAGTTTAGTTTTGCTCTTATGTTTATTGCAACCCATTGAAATTTAAGCTGTTTAATCGTTTATTGTTGTTAAACAGTTATTTTTGCTGAAACATTTTTTTTTAACACAATTAGAAATCACATTTTTGCTGCAATAAACTTCAAATGAAATAATATAGGCTAGAAGCTTATTAAATAGGAAGTTATTCTAAAAGTATTCCACTTTTAGTCCAAAAGAGGGTGAAAAAAATGTTGAATAATCCACTCTCAGAATTCCTGTTAAAATGGTTTTAATTAAATATGACAAACTCTACTTTTTTTATGTATATTTTGTCTAGTTTGATATAAAACAATTGTAGATCACCTAAATTAAATAGTTTTTTAATATTGTTTTCTATTCAATAAAAACACGAATTACATAAAAAAACACAAGACTTAGATTTCCTAATTTTTTTTGTGAAAAATCGGTCTATAGTTTATATGAACTTTTTTGTAACTCTTAAGTACTACTACCACTCCTTTTAATTTTTTTAATTTTCTTACATAACAACATGTACATATATACCTAACTATCACATGTAGATCATAAATAATTCATCACACTATAAAACATTCGTCGAGACCAATTTTTCTTGAGCAACATGGCATCGAAAACGTTTTCACAGATGGAGGAAAAAGAAAAGAAGAAATATCAGGGATGTGAGAGCTGTTAAAATGAGTGAGGATGAGGAAGGGTTAGCGTGTTGGCCCTATGACATGTGGTGCAGGTGTTGTGAGCACGCGATTCTGTTGGCAGGGCTGTTTGGCAAATCTACGGATCGTTGGCGAATATGTCATTGTCTTTTTTAATATAACATGCCCTTTATCTTTGGCCATTAATAGAGTTTTGTTTTGTTTGACATATTCCTACGCGTGGCATTTAGTAATTTAAAAGGCTTATAATTATGGGTTGTGTTTCATCCTCGATTAATGATTATCGAATGAAATTTTATTGATGATTGTATTGTCAAAAGCATATAAATGGTATCTGATGTGAAAACAATTACATTTAAAAATAATAAATGCTTTTTATTAAATTTTAAGATTTAAAATGAACAATTAAACGGTAGTGAAAAAAAAAATACATCAATAAATAAAATTACCGAAATATATTAAAAATAATGTTGCAGAAGCATTAGTTCTATCAGGATCCATCTAATGTTCAAGGGCAGAATTTAAAAAATATGTCGATTTAGCATCCTTAAATGTACAAAGGCAACTCTTCCTGATTAAACACTGGTGTAATAAATTGCTTTTTACAGTAACTTAATCTAAATTCAAATATCAGCTATATGTACTATTGGATAGAAAATCTCAACTTTCTTTTTACAGTAAATTACTGATATACAAGACTATCCAAAAACCTATTCGGACCTACCGACTAATAGTGTACGAAACAGCAAAATTCTCAAAGTTACATAAACAATACCGAACGCCTTCAAACAATAGTCAAAGCAAGGTTCTATGTAACCAACGAAATCCTTCGTAATGACCATACGAACTCATTAAAGTCACCAGAATCTTATTCACCATCCAAATAATCTATTACAATCTCTGTCTAACTCTTTTCATCCTTACAGTCCTACTGGAAGGTTGAAACGGCAGTGGTCCCGGCACATTTTTGAAATAAGTATATTCCACTCAAGCTATGAACGCCTGTGATCATAAAGTGCCTTATCTTGCCTCCAATGCCTATTAATGCCAGTGACTGGGATCCCCTAGAGTCCTCCGTAGATGGGAGAAGGAAGGCTTTGCTCGGAGTTTCACTGAATGAATGTTTGTAAATATTGTATATAACTATCCCTGTATTAAAGTTGTTATTTTGATTAATTTAACTATAAGTTTCTTTTGGTTTTGTTATATATATATATATATATATATATATATATATATATATATATATATATAATTTATATATATATAGAATTTATTTCTTGTAAAATAAATTCTAATAAATCCCATCAAATCACCTTTACCCTTCGACGTAAACCTATGACCTCATGTCCCACAGTATCCTTTAATAATACCCCACTTATCCCTGTTGAACAAATCCGATACCTTGGACTTCACTTGGACAAACGTCTAACTTGGAATCTTCATACCAGACTGAAACGACAAGAAACCGCTCGACGTTTCCGACTACTCCAACACTTACTAGACAAACGCTCTAAGCTTCCAGTTAATTACAAAAGACTTATATACATGACTACAATAAGACCTATTTGGACTTACGGAGTTGAGCTTTGGGGCTCCACTAAGCCATCGAATTTCTCTCGTATACAATCCTTACAATCCAAAATCCTTCGGAAAATCCTCAATGCTCCTTACTTTGTCACCAATAAAATAATCCATAATGACCTTAATGTTCCTTATGTTTCCGATTTGGACCCTGAGCCAAGACCCTGACCAAGACTGAGTTTGCGAGACCAAGATTTGTCTCGGTCTCGTATTTGGGCAACACTTGTGCCATAGTAGTCCATTAGGAAAAGAAAAGAAAAAAGTTTTGTGTTTCATACTTCTCAAGTTAACTCCTATGATTATTTCACAACTTTTTGTAAATCATATGAAAAAAATATTTTTTATCACTTCTTGAAATACTCAACTAAAATTTTTTTTTTTTAAATAGGAAACTAGGTTGACTTGTGGCTGAGTAGATTGAAAAGACGACTCACAGATAAGACACAATCCTACAAAGTTGTAATTTAACACGTAAGCCCGTGATATATTTAAAGAAGGCAACAGTTTATCAAGTTTCAACTTCGCCGGCATAATAAGTTTAAATTGCTTTTCCCTACTGGTGGTTCTCCAAGTTCAACTCCCTATCCTTTAGGATCATCCTGTTTAATTAGCTAACATATCTTTTAATAAGTTAAGTTTAACGTTCACCTATTACGTTTGTAGGTACTACTTTGATTGCTATTATATCTTTGGTGTAATGAACCCATTATTTTTTAAAGGATATATGTATGATTTTCACTACTTTTCATTTGTGCTTATTAGAAAAGAAATTATAACTATTATAGTAGATATACAAAATGGGTGATAAATATTCGGGAAGCAGTCATTATAACGTTTTTATTAGTGCTGACGTTTCAACCCAAACATGTGGCCCATCATCAGGGCGTGGTTCGAGCACTGAAGATATTCAAGTAATAACTGACCACTAGGTTTAATTTTTGCTATGTTCAACTATAACTATTTTTCAATTTCCAAAAACTGTAAATTGTATCTGTTAGCTGCAGATTTTTTATTTATGCTTAAGTAGTAACCGATCCAATTGTAATATAGGGCGAAAATGACCCAGCTGGTCGAAGAGCTCAATAGATTTATAAATAAATAAA
Source organism: Nezara viridula (assembly GCA_928085145.1). Classification (NCBI taxonomy): domain Eukaryota; kingdom Metazoa; phylum Arthropoda; class Insecta; order Hemiptera; family Pentatomidae; genus Nezara; species Nezara viridula. The sequence goes on from OV725080.1 coordinate 77,639,232, forward strand.
TAATATGTAAATTTTCTGTGCGTTAATCATCGTAAATTTGTAGGTATAGATCTATCTTTATAGGTATTTTCACAGATATTCATGAACTGTTTGATAAATAATAGTTGATACAGACAATTAAATTGATTTAAAAACTTTTATAAAAGAAACTTAAATGAAAAATAAACAAGGACCATAATAAATAAACTAGAAATAAATAAAATTTACCCAAAGCAACATTTAATTTTTTTTTGTTTATTTTATTGTTTATAATTATTAATATGGAAGTTACTGAAGACACGTATTTCTAATACAAACAGTTCCTCATTACAGCTCGAATGTCACACTACATCTGAGAGCTCAAATTCTGTTTACCATAAATCGATAATAAAAATGTTTAGAAATCAACATTAGTTATTTCTTGATTGTAAAATAGTCCTATTACTTTAAAAGTTTTAGTAGGAACAGTAGATATGGGTAAATGGTTTTTTTTTTATTTGAATACTTTTAAAATATATACTTCAGGAACATATACTCATAATATATAAAATTATACTGCCCATCAAATAAAACATGTTGAAAAAGATTAATGTACTCAGGGAATAGTACGGATATAAATTACAATACTCTAATTTATTGAACGTTTGTTGTAAAATAATTAATGTTCCAACTTGTGAAAGGCGTAAACTACTTTGGTTATTCTGAAATCAGTTAATTCCTGGAAGCTCCAAGGTAAATTGGAAAGCCAATCAACTTGCTGGGATCTATTTATTATTAACAATAACCTACGCCTGTTTCGTAAATGCTTAACCAGCTTTCAGCCTAATTATTACTGCTATTTTTGACAATGACCTAGTCAGTAACATGTCTGCCATTTTTTTTTTTTTTTGCTTGTTATGTAATAAATAAAATTAGTAAAATTTTATGTCAGTATAAAAAATGTCAGTATATTGATCAGTGGTGATCAAAACTTTCAGTATATTCTGCTGATTATCCGTATGAGTATGAATAACCGTAATTTAAATAAATAATGTTATTTTAAACAAATTTATTATTAATGTACCGATGAATTATTAAACGGTTTAATATCCACTTGAACGGACGTTTCATAATTATGTCTTATACTCGATAACAGGTGCGCTGGAGGCGTATGCACAGACCGAGGATGTTAACCCGTCCAGTCACTTCTATTCTCTCTTACTAACACTATGATGAGTTTGATGGATCCATCCAGACTCGACGATGGGTTGACTTTCGTAATCTGAGAGTACCTACACGAAGGTGTTTTCTATGTAATCTACCTTTTCCAATCTGTTTTATTATGTATTCCCTTTCTTTATCTGAGATATTATAGTAATAATGCTTCTTTTATTGTTGATTACTTAGGATTTGTAATTGTGGACTGTATAAATGGTAAGCTAAAACATATTTTATTGTAAATGAATTATTGCTCTTTTAATGTGAAATGATATACATGACGTTACTTACGTATGGCTAAATACAATACAATAATTAGTTTGTTGGTTAATTAAATTTTTTGTTGAATTATTACATGAAAAGTTATTACAATTATGTTGGTAGGAGAGTAATTTTTAATTGGCGCATTTTAGTTTCTGTTTCGATAAGTTACTGTTCTTCCTTCTTCGCTACTTCTCCTATCCTTGTTGTATGATAAAGATAATCTAACCAGCCATTTTTACGTTTTCATGAAACTAATTCAAGAAATCAGCAAGCTTAAAAAAAAACTTGGTAACTTATAAATGCGGATCAATTTCAATAATAAAAATCTTAAGAAAGACACTGTATCATTATCACTTTAGATTTTATATATTAAACAAATAATTATATTTAACTTTTTTTTTTACTTTATAAATGGCATATTTATTAATTTACCTTCATTATAATACATTTCAGGTAATTGAAAAAAAAATAAATTAAATCTTTTCAATAATTTATTGTAGTAAATTTTGCTGAAAACAAGGGTACTTTTAGGCGACCGGGTACCAAATTATTTTTTTATACAACTCGAGGTGAATCGTGACTTAGTTTATTACTAACCCAACTTAATTAATATGAACTTAGAGCTTATTAAACAAGGAAGTTTTTCTAAAAGATGAATGTCTGTAGAATAAATCACGAATAATTTATGATTGTTTTTAAAACAAAACTAGGCTTAGTTTAACGGCTCTAAAGTCCTCTTTATATGGTTTTAACAACAACAAACTCTACTTTCATTTGAAGCAAATTTTGTCTAGTTAACCGAGGAGCAAATGTTAATAACTCAAATTAAGATATTTTTTTTAGTTATTGCTTCCTACTAAAGAAAACGTGATTTACTAAAAAAGAAAAAAAAAACACTTATCTTTAAGTTCCCAATTTTAGGACCATTGTTTATGTAAACTTTTTTTGTACTTCTTGAGGTCTGATATCATCCCTACAGGTATTTCTCTCTACATACGGGTCACCCTGTGTATAAATTATTTAAAGCAAAGACATATAGATCAGAACCTCTGATGATTAGAGATGAAATGCATCTATGAGCTGAAATAATTTCGATTGCTGGACTAAATAACTTATTACCTTATGAAAATGGAGTTGGTTTTTTTCTGGAGAACTGGACCAAATCTGGAGAAAATACTTAAATAATTCTTGAAGCATAGTACAATGTTATAAATACAGTTATTTTTCTATCCGAATTTTTAACAAAAATTGTTCTATCTTTGTTCATTTCCAAAGTAAACTCTAATCATCATTGAATTTTTTTCTCAAAACGCAGTAACTCAATTTTATATTTCAATTTTAATATCAAAACCAATATTTTTCAAATAATAAATTAAGATATTATTTGTTTTAAGCTCATATCTCCAAAAAAATCTGATTATTTTAAATGTAATTAAAAAACATTGAAACTGGTATAAGAAGGTCTCTTTTGGAAATAAATCAACTTCAAATAATAAATCAAATGTAAAAATTTCCATACCCTCTAATATTGATGATAAAAATCTTTTTGCCATAGAATAATTATGTCAAACAATAATTTCTGTTAAAAGTAGTGGAAATAGTGAAGCTTGTGTGATGCGGTCAACAGATTTTATTACTTTCACTTAGTCATCTTTTTTCTCTCATTCACGCCTTTCTGACACCAAGATATGAACCCATAATCTTACATCGAACATTGAACTTCGTTAATATTTGTCCGAATGAACGATTTTTATATAGATTCGTAGGGAATTTTATTACCTTTAAAAACAAAAGAGGTACATAAACGGTGATTAAATGGTGCTCAGGAGGTTCTGAAGATGTGTAGAAACTAGTACTTTCCTTAGCTGGTATATGTAGGAAAGTAAACAATGGTGTATTAATAGAGTTAGAGGGGGTGTATTTATAAAAATTTTACTTTTAAATTTTTTGTTTACAATATCTCACAATAAAACAATTTAATTTTAATTTTTTATTTGAATAAAACGGTTATAAAATATAAGATGGATTATTTTATTGGTTACACAATGCCGAGTTCTGTGAACTGTATCCGGGTAACTGTATTTCATCGCGGCGAATCAAATGGGCTTGTAAAATTTTTGGGCTGAGTAACGAGAGAATTCCTAAAAAGTTAATATTTGCTGTACCGAATTGTAAACGTCCGAGGGGCACGGGAAGGCGAACGGTGTAGGGAGGTGTGTAGTGGGCGATTAGTGGTGTCGGTATCGAATCTTCGGGTTCGCTAAGCCTTTTATTATTATTATTTTATTGAGAATACTTAAGAAATGCAGGTTTGATTACATTCATTGAAAAAGAAAAGCCTTTTACGAAAATCTATCAGAGTCCACTTTGTAAATAAACAAATCATGTGAACTTCCAACTTTCTTTATTCCTAAGAAATATCCATTCCACAGATTATTTTTCCTGCTATCAGCTAATTTGTTAATATCAGGGCGTTCGATTTCATCTTTTAGGTAGAATAAACAACGAAAGTAAATTTTGTATTTCTCATTAGTTAAAGATTTCTCCTAAACAAATAATTAAACTGTCTTTAATTTAGCCTCTCAACGAAATCTTCTCCTTCTGGGATTGTATTCCCTTCTGTAATTTATTCCGGCACAAAGTTGCTCAAGATTCCTCTAAATTCACTCATCTCACGGAAGGTTGGGTCCGGCCCCGGGGTGGGTTTTTAATCAGAGGGGGAGAGGATATCAATGACCCGAGCCGAGCTAACAAGAAATAACAGATATCCGTTTAATAAAGGCAACAGACGCTCAAAGAGGCCCTTCGGAAGCTACCTCTAGGGCTTAATCAGTTCCTAAGGCCGCCTCATTATCTTGAGGCTGTAGGATAATTGCTCTGGCCCTTTTTAATTGCGGCTATTTCCAAGGAACCGTCTCATCTTCAAATCGATGGAAGGTGAACCCTTAAGTGATACATTGCGGATGAAACACATCCCGCAAAATTACAGGAATGGGACGCTCAAAATGGTTTCGTGCAATATGATCTTTAAAGGAATAACAAAAAAAAGGTGATTTACTTCATAGTAAAATTATTTTTTTAAAACATATTTATTGAAATTAACAATTGTATTACATGAAAAATACCAGTAAATCTGAAATGCATAACATGACATGTTCAACAAGAAGAGAAACCACCCATTGGTAGAACTCCACTTATAGTTCTATATAGAAGATAACGATGCAATCTTTCTTCAGGCGCCTTTGTAGTTTATCAGGAATACAAGAGAAAGAAAGGTTAGAAACAAGAGGTTTCGGATGGTTCAGAAGTTTATTATGAAAGGATAGCTGTCTGAATTGAGCTAAAAAATCATAAACATATAGAATCACATGCTAGGACTTTGTTGAATAAAAACCAGGAATAATTTTAAGAAAATTGTAAAACTATCAGACGGCGGTTTCAAACGACTAAGGAAATTCAACTCCAGTGGCTGTCGATCGTAATACTCCTGCTCATTAACAGGAAAGTGTTTGCAGGAAAGAATCTGCCAAGGCAGGCACTTCAAGTGCAAGGCTCGGTAATGGAGGGATTTCAAGATGATCCAGGCGCTGTAAGGAATGCCGAGGTGTGTGGACTACTCCAGAACACTCAAGCAGGAAAAACGGAAGTCTCCAATAAGGCTGTAAACTGGGATGTTAAGCAACCTGGCCCTACCTATGCCAAAGTGGCGTCATACTAACAGGGCTCTGACCGTGAGTATGCCATTATTGTTCCTACTGTTAACGGTGTGAGCAGAAACAGTATATCGAAGCACTCGCTGAGATAATGGAACACAGTCACATTAGGTATGCCTCTCGAATTTCTAGAAATAGATTTTGCTTTCATTTGAGTAGCAAGCATCAAGTTGATATGCTTCTAATGAAGCACTCCTGTATGACGATAGGAGATCATAAGATACCAATTAAACGAGTGGTTGATCCAGGAAAGCGGATCATTATTTCCGGGGCTTGCCCCAGTATACCTCAAACAATTTTGGAAGAAGAGATCCAGAAGCTAGGGATTAGGCTATTATCACCAATAACTTTCTTACGCTTCGGGAACAAGGAAAAAACCTGAGCCATGTACTAACGTTCCGACGACAGGTATTTATAGCGGCGGATGATGTAGCTAAGTTAAGTAGCACGGTTGCCTTTTCTTATCAGGGAATCAATTACCGGATTTTTCTCGCTGAAGATGTTATAGTCTGTTACATCTGCAAGAAACCGGGACATTTGGCAACGAAATGTTTGGAAAAAGAACTGCCGGAAGGGTATAATCCGGTAAATATAGAGAACACGCTCAAATCAACTGAGATCGAGCCATGCTCAAGCACAGTTGATTTAGAGGGTAGTTTGAAGAAAGAGGCAAGGATTGATGCTGTAGTCATTGAGTCTAATACACCAGGCGACTTGGAATATAGTAATAGGCAGGTAACCATTGATGACAATCCACCTATTAATAAATATACTGACGAGAAAACACCTATTGACAAACATACTGACGAGAAAACACCTACTAATAAATTTACTGACAAGGAAACATTGATAGGTACATCTGACACTGAGAAATATATGCAGGATGATGACCAGAAACAAAAACGGAATAACATCACTATTACAACCCTATGCAAATCCAAACCATACTTATCACAGAATCAAGGGATCAACAAAAACCAACAACGTTCACAAACTAGAGATACAGTATCATTACCTGCGAAAAAGTGCAAGGCCGGCTCAAATATTAAAACAAAGAAGACCAGAAATCCCACTGAAACCATACTTGGACCCGTGCGAACCATGATCTTAAACAACAAAAGCACTTACCCTCTCACTTACGAAAAAATATGCCTATTACTCGACATGACTCAGAGAGAAAAAGGATCAAACGCTACTGATATCATGTCTCAGTTTACAAACAATGTAAACGGTCTGAAAACAATGCTCTCAGATATCAGAGACACAGTATCACATAGAGGGCTAAAAAACAGAACCTCAAAACTAATAAAGATTTTGAATGAGCACTCCTTGAACACTACCGAGCATTTAAAAATAACACATGGTGATATTAATAATCTGGAAAATAAGAAACACTTTGCCAATCAAAATGAAAAAAATTAAAACCATTCAATGGAATTGTAACAGATTTTTCCGACATTTAGAGCACCTAAAAATGACAATAAGCGAAGAGAACCCTGTACTAGTTTGTCTCCAAGAAACACACTTACAAGAAACTCAAACAGTGAGATACAAAGATTACGATATATACCGAAAAGCAAAAGATCGTCATGGGAAGACTTCGTCTCTTCATTAAATCAAAGCATTTCATTGAAGGAGCTCTGGAATAAAGTGAAAAGCATTAAGGGGATCTCCAAAACCAAGAAATTGTCTGGTATAAAGACTGGACAAGACATTATAACTGACCCTGACGAAATCGTTAACGAAAGTGATAAAACTCTGCAACAGAGTGTAATGTAAAGGCGTTGCCAATGACCCTACAGGGTAGAGGCAACAAAATACCAAATAAATAAATAAATAAATATAGAATCATTAAAGTTATGGATTATTTTCTTTGTGACAAAGTAAGGAGCATTGGAAATTTCACAAATGATTTCGGATTGCGAGGATTGAATACTAGAGGAATTTGATGGTTTAGTATAGGTCCGAAGCTCAATAGAAAAATAAATTAAAATCTTGATGAGCTGTAATATTTAATTATAACGTCATGCTCTTCGAGGAATTTCCAAAATATTGCACCATATTCAAGCGTATCTTTTTACAAATAGACTAGCACCTGTTTATATTTACTGCAGCTACTGCCTCACTCCATTATCTACCTGGGCATTAAGCAGTATTGGTATATGAAACTGTCGGCCCACATTTACAATAAAGTAAGTAAGACTGAAAACATAATAGACTCCATCATCTATTAACATTCCCGACGCTTTTGCTACGACTTAAATTGTTCACTCATATAACTGAGGCCACAACAAAGCTCATTCAATGTTACCAAAACTTATATTAAAAAAAGTGGCTCGGTCATGATCAATAAAGAAATTAGAGGTAGATCACGATCTTCCGGCGATAGCACAGTTTATTCAAAAAAGATACATAGAATGTATGTACTCATTAAAAGCACTTTTCAAATCTAATTTTCTTATTTAACTTTTCTTATAGCTTATAGGTTATAATGTGAAATAGGTAATTATTTCAAATAAAAAAAAGGTTCTTTAGAGGGTGAAATTTAGAAAATTAGGCATTTAAATTCCACCAGAGAACATGAATGAGAATAATGCCTACATTATACTCAAATCCGCTCAATTTTACACTGACATGGTGAAAAATGTTGCTGTGATATCCCAGCCGTATACAAAGCTTCAATATGCAATTTCACTTTTGTAAGATTTCCGTTTTTGAGCTTATACACCGCGCTCACTCGCGCACACACGCCAACACACACACACACGCACGCACGATTCGAAATTTTTCATGGTATCAATACTTTCCCTTATTATGTATTTAATAAACTCTTTCTTTCTTTAATGGCGCGACAGACGCATGAAGTGGTTCCTGCTCGATCATTTTACCCCAAGCAATCCTATCTGAAGCATGCGATGTGTTCATGGCTATGAGGACACCATCCTGCCAACGTGGTCAGGATCTTCCTTTGGGTCTTGTCCCACCTGGCGTGTTTCTGTATGTTTTTAGGGGGCACCTATTGTCTTCCACCCTCATGAGGTGACCAATCCACTTCATTCTCTGCAACCTAGCTAAGCTGGAGATACTGAAGCTTTATTTTCTTTACTGATGTTGCGCAATGTTGCGCCTCAGAATTTTCCTCTCAAAGCGATCAAGCCTTTGCGCAACTGATTTGTTGAGCATCGATGTTTCATATTTCTTAGTTGCTATTGGTCTTATGAGGTATTTGTACAGCCTTATTTTCGAAGTACAACTGATTATCTTGCTTCTAATAATTTTAGATATGGAGAAATATGTCCTGTTGGCTGTTGCTAATCTGCATCTCATTTCAGCTTCCTCTTTCATCTTTTCTGTTATTGTAGCCTTCAGGCAATGGAAGTATGGAATGACATCAAAAGCATTTTCCTCGTATCTAACTTGTTGTTGTGGGGCACATTATGTTTCCTAATGCACACTACCTTACTGAATAATTCCTGCACAGCGGCTTGTAGTCTCCCAATAATTGAGCTATCATCTTCATACGCTAAGATTTGTACCATTCTTGTAAATATGGTATTGTCATGGTTCAGTCCTGTCTTGCTACCAATTCTATGCAGTAAATAGTATTAAATAGTAGTGTTGTCAGTACTTAACCCTGTCTCAGCCTGTGAATCTAAAAAATGGGTGAGCCCTATCAGCTAATGTTAACTATTAATAATATTGTATACAACAAAAATTAAAATACTTAACAATTACTATTACGCCTTAAAATGTAATTGCCATGATTCATTCTAATGCAGTTATTATATTATTGGAGAATATGAAAAAAATACAGCACGTCTGCGTTATAATACTCCCCTTAAATTAGATTTCATGTCAATGGTATTTTTTTCTATATGAAACTCTAAAAATGATTTTATATTTTTAACTTTGTTTTGTAAATAGGAACACTTTGATTTTAAAATGACAACAAACTGTCTAATTCATTTCATAAACGTGACCTCTAAGAATTTTTTAACGTTATTGGAATAAAAATGAATAAGTAGTCATGAACTTGAAGTTTTTTAGTTTTCAGTTTAATTTGCTCTCATGATTAATAATCTGTCCTGTGAGAAACTTTTCCTTATAAAGAAAAAATCAATTTATTTAGTTGAAGAGTTCCTTAAATGCAATTTTAATTTAAAAGTTTTTGTTTCTTTTTAAAACATTAGTTCTTCAATATTGCATACTATTTAAATAAAAAGTAAAAAACATTATTGTATATACGCATGACGGAACCAAGAAGAAAGTAATTAAATTCTCCGAACACAAGGAAACATTTATTCATCTTCACTCTTTTTACCCTAAACGAGAATCTTTCATTACTTAATGAGCTAAAAAATTGAAAAGAATAAAGCGAAATCCGTCCTAAAAACTTTAGGAGTTTTGAACAAATTACAATTTATTCGCATACGTTTACTTCCACTTACTTATGTATGAAATAAAATACTATCCCTATAGTAATAGGATGTATTACGGTCATGAAAAACTTCCAATCCGAGAATTCAACAGAAATCCACGTTTTTCTAAAGAACCAATTATTGTAAAATTGTATGTTTATTTTTCTAAGTAGATGTGATAATAAAGGAAACATGAAAATTATGGTTGGAGATGAAAAGTAGATCAAATTTATCTTTGTTTGACGTTCCATCCCAGAGTGCCATCTTGAGCAATGAAAAAGCACATCAATCTGCCCATTTGCCAAAAAAATAAGAGTTATAAAGCATAAATCCCATAAAAGCTTGGAAAGCAGATAAAGAAAAAAACTATCACAATTTTTGAAAATAATACGGGGTGTAATAAATGGATCACCACTAGAAGAAAATTGAGATGGGATGAACTAATATTGTACCGACTACGAATAGTCTCTTTACTCAGAGGTACCTTCTTTAAGTTCTTGAAGGACCCAAGTGCAAGAAATAAAATGAACTTTATAAATCACTGAAGAGGTAACACCAAACTGTTGTCGCCAATTATCCTTTGTGGCAGAGGCGATAGAAAATAAATAAAATTATCAATAATTTCACAACGTTAGTGGAACTTAAAAATGAATAAAAAAAATTGAAATAATTAACTAAAGATGAACTGAGAATTTATAATATTGGATAGAAGGCTAACGAAAGCAACGAAAAAAGTGGCCGCGATGTTAGAGATTGTCCCGATTGCTACCGAGGGTTTCCAACTTTAGCCGATAAACTTACTATAGTCATACAAATATAAAAGGAATAAAGCAGTCTTCTACTCTATACAGTCCGTCTAGTGATTTCTTTATTAATTTTTAGTAGAATCGTAAAAGAAAACCTTTAAAATAAACATTGCTGCCCCTAGATCATCGACTATAGACCATTCGGCCCGGGCAAGTTAATCTTTTCTACAAAGGTTTTATGCCCCGCGTTCCATTTGGAGGGTAGGCAGGTTTGGTTATCATTTACCCTCCACTTCTCATCGGGGCGGGAACACTGGTCTGGAAACTGCATCCAATCTGCCCAACTCCATTCAGTCAAACAACTTATCAGATTTAGGGATCTGTTCCGTAAAAAAAACAGAACCGAAAAAAAAATCGATTCTCTTGTCGAATCATTGAAGACTGTTTATTGGCATATAGTTAAAATCGAACTAACGCTCTGACTGGAGTTCATTCACTGCCTGATTTTCAGTTGAAGTCGATCGCTTATGAAGCATCCTTATCCCTGATTTCACGTAAGAGTTTAAAAACGCATAATCTATTGATATAAATAAAATTTATAAAAAACCTTAAGGTTGCAACTACACTAAAATATTTATAATATATTTTAAGAAACACCAGTTTTTAAATATATACCTGATATTCTAATAGTCATGTTGGTATGTCATAGTCATATTGGTGTCCTAAAAGCCTAGATTATAAAATTATAAACACTCGTATAAAATGTCGTGAGTTTAAGTAGTATTAATAGTTACCAAAAACTTATTTGTATACGAAAATTCTTCGAAATGGGATGTTTCCAATCTAGAAATCGGTAAACTTAACGGTATATATAGTCAGGTACTATAAACTCATGTTTCCTTTTCACTTGAATCGTAAGATAATTCGACCAAAAACTAGACAAAAAGGTAATATTTAAAAAATATTGAATCGTTTGGTCTATACAACCTCGTTATTTTGACATTTTGGGAGTTGAGTTCATACGCTCTATAGGTTAGTTTTCAGTACTTTTTTTTTTTTTATTAAACGCCTCTGCCGTTTGCTATTAGGCCATTCGGCTCCTGGCAGCCCAATACAACTCCACCATGAATCCTTTTCCATACATCTACCTGTACAGCCTCCAATTTATTATCCTTTTCCATCCTCTTTTTAATTGAAAAGGTTAGCTTGAGGGATGATTTATCAGCGACAATTATTCCTGATGCAACCTGCCTGGGTCTCTGCAGTTTATAAGTTTGATATCCCGGTAATTGGTAGAACTGGATATTTTCAGTGGATGAGCCGGCTTCTACGATCCGATATAAATCAGCATCCTCCTTTTTAATAATCTTCTTCCATTCTGTGAATTTGTCAGCAGTTAGGCCACCAGCGTTCCAGAACATAGCATTAAGCTGTGTGTTGACTGGGCCTTTTGGTTTCCTTAATTTTGATGGATTCGTATTTTTGTGGATTCTATGATGTTGAACTGTCTTCGCGGCGACAACATTGCTCATTTAGTTATAACCGGAGGGCACGTGTACAATGTACGTACGCGAGCAAAGTTACCCAATATTTATTAAAGCTTTTTAGTTTAAAGTTTTAACAGCTAATTAAACTTTTCGTAAAAAAAAAGATATAGCCACGATCAAATGAATTCACGAAGTTTTAGTGAGTAATAATAATTTGATAAAAAGGGTTCTAGTCTATAACACGAACTATAAGATTCTTTTTCTTTTTAAACCTAAAGTTGTTTGACGACCTAATAAATTCATTAATATCTGCTTTATGTTAAAAAATTGTTTAATTATCATCGCAAATGTATATTAAGCATTGCATATCGAAATAACATTTTAAAAAAATAACAAATAAGGTGTGTGCTTTAGACAACAGGATAGAAGTGAAAACATCATCAAGGTGAGATTAATAATATAAAATATAAATTATATATAATAGCCTATTACAAAGAAGATGAAGTGCTGAATGATTCCCTAGCTTACAGTATGCAGGTCCGATTTCTAATTTTTGAGATATTTTAATCCATATGTAAAAACATTTCAATTATTCGACTCCAGCCGACTTTACCAGAGCGTTACACATCGGAAATCTGACGGCTCAATCTAATTCACTCTCCACAAAAAAAAACCGTTGTGCAAAACGCTACTAAAGAAGTTTTCACTTCAAGAAAAATTAAAAACAAACAATCTTTTTAGATGCAAATATATATTAGCTTTGGCAGGGATTTAACAAAATGAGCTCTATAGCATTTATAACTGTGTTAGTGTTATACTAGCTTTGCTAACTGAACCGATTTAAATATTCAACGTCTAACTTTGGCTTCGGTCTCTCAGCTTCAAGAATATTCGTATAAAATATACAGTCTGCGATACGTTAGTTAATAACAGTTTAGTTTTTAACTTTGTTTATGTCGAGACTTTATTTTATGTTTCTTCACTAGCTCGCAATTTCTGGCATATGTGGGAGGAAAGAAGAGGTTGTTTTAGAGGTACAACTAGGAAGTCTATTTTTAACCAGATTGAGAAGTGTCTGCCGTGAAATAAATTTCTGCGTGAAGAAATTCTATAAATAATTAATTTATGGTCGGATTCAAAACGAAGCCTCTAAACTCGAGAATGACAAAGGGAGCAAAGTACACTGGATAACAACATCTTTTTGTTACCTTGAACGAACATTAAAAAAAAAACTATGACTTTAGTCCTATACTTAAAAACAAAAAGAAAGTTCTTAATTAAAAGACTTGTATTACTTAACTTCCTTTTTTCTATCCATAAAAACTGATAAATCTCTTCTGATCTTGATTTTAGTTTTCATATTTATGCGAGGAGTTTCTGCATCCAGCTCATAAGCACCCTATAAATATATTTAGCACCCTTAGGTGCTATCGGGTATGTTAATTATGGCAATTGTTATTGGCGCGAAGGCAGTGACGTCACAAACTACTGTCAAAAATGGACAAGAGCCCTATGTAAGGCAATAGGTAACCAGCCGGCTAGAAAAGAGCATCAAGACGCACTGAGAGAAGAAAATGTGACAAACAAGAATTGTGTGTCAATAAGGGAGAATAGAAGATTGTAGATGTTGAATACAACAATACAGAGGAGGATGCACTGCAGAACAGGGTGAGTGGAATATGAATAATGACAGTTGGAAAACGAACCAAGACAAAATGAATGGAAATTCATAAATGGTATGTACAATTAATGTATGATTTTATATTTATAACTGAGAAACGCGTGTTTGTTGTCTCAACCCAACCTGAACAATAATTATTGTGTAAAATAAATATAATTTGTAATTGGTAATTGGTTGACTGTCATGGATAATGAAGAGAAGAATAGTTAGGGTGGTCAGTCAAAAAAGAAGGCAAAAATAAATGATAATATTTATTTTTACATATGCCGACGTTTCGACCTGAAGTTCAGGCCTACATCAGGGCTAAGAAATTAACCAGATAACAAGGTATGAGAAACATAAGTATATACCATCACTACTTATGTTTCTCATACCTTGTTATCTGGTTATTTTCTTAGCCCTGATGAAGGCCTGAACTTCAGGTCGAAACGTCGGCATATGTAAAAATAAATATTATCATTTATTTTTGCCTTCCTTTTTGACTGACCATTCCAGCTATTCTTCTCTTCATTAAATATAATTTGATTCGTAAACTGTTTTGTTTACTTTTCAAAGGAAACCTAACCTAACAATATATATGAGCCTTCGGGGTGTGTTTTATGTTAAATAGACATGTTAAATGTAGACATATCTTGTATAAGCGTGTTAGTATGCCCATGTAGGTTGTCGTGAAATGTTTTGTAGTGTCTCCGTATGCGTTCATTAACCGTTGGCAAGTGGAGCTTATTATGTTAAGTAATCATAATTAATTTTAATCATAATTAATTCCTTGGCTTTGCATAACATTGCAATCCTGTTCATAATATTTGTAATCCGGGACATGTCTGGCGTTGAGATCTCACCACATAATTAATTTTTATTTTATTTGTTTTGTTTTTGTTTTTGCCTAACAAAAGTGTTTAATTAGTATATACTAATACAACCCGTGGAAGAAGAAGCACGACTCCATGAGATCCCAGTGCCTCTTGCTCAGCCGCATCACTGGTATTAAGGATTAATTGAAGTTGAGCAGAGGCGCTATAAAATAAATAAATAAGAAGGGATTATATTACAATACTACAGTATAATTAGAACTCATGTTACATTACCTAATTATATAATTAGCTTACGACTGTCGGATCTAATTACATACACAAGGTATCCCAAACGGTGGGACACTTAGGAAGAGCATATAAAATGAGCTGGTGACGGAGGACGAGGGACGTAAACTGGGCTAAGACAAGTAATGAACCTTAGGCCAAGTGTCGCCGGCTTTAATTGTTTACTGTATTTACCTTAAGAACTGTTTGAGTCAACTCCCCCGCCTACTTTTACAGTTGAATTTACTTTGCCTTTGTCTGGCCTTATAGTTAAGTTATTTTCAACTTCCAGTCTCAATTCAATACGGAACCTACTCCCAGGCTCAAGTTAAATTGTTCTCTGGTTATTGAAGTTAAAGTTTGCAATTTAGCTTCCCTGCTCAGGTAGTCTGTCTCGGATACAATACCCATTATATAAATCATGGCTTTGATTAAAAAATAAATGTTACGTATTTAAAATTAAAAAAACATTTAATTCTATTTTTATGATTACTAGAGATGTGCCTCAACTCCCATTTTAAAAATTATACAACTGTTCATTTAATAGTGGCTCCTCAAATTATACAACAGTAATATATTCTGTAGTTCAGGTTGTATTATTTTTTATCAACATAAAATAAATGGAATGAAACCGAGGTTCCGAAAAATTTGTATTTCCTTTTTTTTCTGTTGGCATTACAGACCATGTAGATCTTTTGCCGCCATAACAATCCTGCTCCATGTCTGCCTGTCTTTATGTCTGGGCTATTTCCATTTATTCGCATGCAGCTCTATTGCATATTTGTTAATTATATTTATTCATCCGCTTGTAGGACTTCCTCGTGGTCTTTTGCCTTTTATTGGGGCATTCATTAATGTGTGGAGGCTTCACGACGAAGGGTAAAGGTGATTAGATTGGATTTGTTGTAATTATTTTAATTTTTCGATTCCAACTCCATTTTTCAAGGTTTGTGATATATGACTGAAGAGTTTGGACTGTAAAAAATGTATGTTAATTCCTCTTTCATTTTATTTTTTCTGTGGGCATTGCAGACCATGTATATCTTTTGACTCCTTAACAAGCCTGCTCAATCTCTGCTTGTCGTGGGCTATTTCTTTCCATTTATATACACAAAGATCTATTGCATCTTTGTTGATTCTATCTGCCCATCTGCTTTTTGGCCTTTCACGTGGTCTTTCGCATTCTATTGAGGCATTCATTTTTACGTAGAGGCTTCCAGATGGATTGCTAAGTTCTATATACCCCGCCCATCGTAACTTCCATCTATGCCTATATCATCCTCAATCATCCTCCAAGGCAATATGATATATGCCTACATCCAACCTCCAATATCATGGGATATTGATTGACCAGTTTCTGAAAGCAGTTCTTTATTGAGGTGGAATTTTCGGCTTACTGTCATATGTTTTGTTTTGTCTTCATTTTCTTGTAAGCCGATCAGCTCTGCCTATTTTATCAGAGTCTTAGCGAGTTTTTCAATGCTCTCTTGATTACTTCCAAGGACAGAGATATCATCTGCGTATCCAAGGATTTTACGATTCTTTCCGACTTGGAGACCTCCATTTTCCTGTGATGTTGTTCTTATTACTTTCCATTTTTAATTCCTTTAAAAATCTAAATTATACATCCCTTCGTATTGCCCATTTATTGTATTAGATAATTATAATTATTCTTATTGCCAGTTTGTAACAATAATATATATTCAACTTGTCCAACTTCATACAAAACCAAATCAATTTGGGCTTTTCATTTCTGATATTTTCATTGTACATTATAATGTACTTTCTTTTATATTTCATAATAATTATAATTATATCGCAATATAATTATATAATTATTAAAAAAATATAACTATGTCGTCTCTTAAATAAAGGATTCAATTGACTGATGTGTCGCTGCCATTAAATTTCAGCGATCTCTCAACCTAGTCTTTATAATTGTACTTAATCAGAGATTATCATGGAAAGTTAACTGGAGCCTACGAGGTAGTTGCATATCAGTAATAGATTAAAAATAAACCCGCAAAGCAACAGCTTATCTTTATTCATCCAGCCAAAGTTACTTTCATATTAAGACGTATTTAGATATTCCTGGTGTAGAGTTAATAGCGTAAATTAAATATTCAAATAAGTACAAAAAGCGAACTAAAACTGAGGCATTATTTACTGGTCACTTAACGAATTTATTATTAACTGCGGAGTGTTAATGAAAGTAAAACAAAAACTATCTTCGTGCAATAAATATAAAACTTTGACTCATCTTATCCCAACTTCTTAATAACTTTAACGGCAGTATACTTTGTCTGATTTATGACTACTTTATTTCTTTCTTTGTTAAAATTTTTATTCTCCAGAACAACAGTTAATATCTTTTTGTATAGATTTCAACTTTGTAAATGTACCAAATTACTTGTGAATATATTTACAATAGCTGGCTAAATGTTCTCCTTGTATGTTTATTTTTTTAGTAAAACGTGAATAAAAATAGTGAGAAATCATCGATATTGTTAGTGCCAAAGATCGTGCGTAACTATAATACATGTTTATTCCTTTTGACCTAAAATAGATATCTTGTAGTCTGCGACTACTATAAGTAGTATGCTAAATAAGAAAAAAACAGAGACAAATAAAAGATGAAATGATACTAATAAATCATGTAGAAATAATATGTTTTTTGTAAAAAAAAAAGTTTTTTTTATTTACAATCTTTTGCACTAAAAGTAGCTAAATTAATTATAGTTGCTTTCTACATATTTTCAAAATATCCAACATTTTTTTTTTCAAAAATATTTATCTAGTAAG
This sequence comes from Nezara viridula, assembly GCA_928085145.1. Lineage (NCBI taxonomy): Eukaryota > Metazoa > Arthropoda > Insecta > Hemiptera > Pentatomidae > Nezara > Nezara viridula. The sequence continues at coordinate 77,656,598 of OV725080.1, forward strand.
TAATAACCATTGTTTATTTTATTTTATTTATTTTCTATTAAATTTGCGACTGTGTTGTAATGCATCAAGGAAATGTGTTGGCGTTTATTCTATCTTCTTGTATTCTTGATACTTGCTTAACTTGTCAGCAGAAGAACTCTAGGAAACTGCCTTATTAGTCGTTGTTGTAGCTGACCAGGTAACAGAGATGAAGATAGAGATAGAACGAGTGGATTTGGATGATTGAGAGTAGAAGAATGAAATGTTGTATGTGTAGGATTTTACTTTTGGTATATTCATGTCTGTGTGTATGGTGTGATTTCAAATAAACCAAGGAGCATTGACGATTTTAAGAAGTATTTTGGATTGTGTGGTTTGAATTTAGTTTATGTGTGTGTGTGTGTGTGTGTGTGTGCGTTTTGCGGAACCCCAAAGCTCTGCTCCGTATGTCCAAATAGGTCCTAGTATGGTGGTGAAGATTAGTCGCTGGTTTAGTAAGTTGAGTGGAGATCTGTAGTCCAAAGAGAAGTTGGCCACTAAGTAGGTTGTTATGGAGAAATAATAGATAGTTTAAGATTCTCAACGCATTTAAGTAATCTTTTACCTCGAGTGCTTGATAGTCTAGAGCTCCACTTTAAGTTCTTAGCATTGAAGTCTCCCCACCTAATAAAAAATGTTTCCTTATCGATAAGAAAGGATTCTTCATTTCATTAGTAGAGACTACTTTGTTAAACTGCGGAGACCAAAAGATAGAGTTTTGGTGTGTTGAGAGAAATATTGGTGTACTGAATTGTATTAGTTGAGGTTGCAGAAAATATATGATAGTTTAAAGATTCGTCCACAATGGTTGCTGTATGGTCTGGATGATCGGCCCTGTAAGTTTCGCAACCTTGTATCTTGAATGTTTGTTTGTCTGTTAAATGAGTTTCTGTTATTAGTGCAATATTTATGTTGTGTTCTTTTAGACAGATTTCTGGTTAGTTTTTGCCTAAGAGCAGACCATTAGAGTTCCACAGGTGTACTTTAAGAGAAGGTTGTGTTGCCTTAGTCATAGGAAGAGTTTGAGATGAGAGCACGAATTTAGTGAGAAGTTCCAGAATTTGAGAAAGAATGGATTTTAAGTCAGATAAAGAAGGTTCAATTGAAGATTTTATAGCTGTTGAAATATTAAGTGACGAGGGATGAGGGTGAGAAGAAAAACTCCCTCTCACGTTGGCAGCTGGTTCGCGAATTAGCTCCGATGGAGAAATATCCCTCATCATTTCTTGTTCTAATGGACTAATTTCATCTTTCCTTTCACGTTGTGATGAATTGACATAACCTGGCATAATTTCAAGGCCTCCTCCTATTCACATGAAATTTTCTAAAACTTTATGTCAAAGCTTGGCATCAGAAGTTGGTCCTCGAGAATTTTACTAGTATTCGAGGAACACAAAACGCCCTATTTCGTACATACCTACTTCAGGAAGAAAAAGGTTGCCGCATAGTTATTAGAAATCTCATGGCTATACAAAAGGCTACCGTAGCCTTAATTCCAAATGTGTCAAGTGCGCAGGATCTTATAGGATTCTGCACAAAACCAAGCGAAACTCCTGCCACTTGTGCCAACTGCAATGGTGAACATCCGGCAAACTTCTAAGGATGCCATGTCTTTAAAACTTTTAAACTGCTCTGAAACAAGCAATCAACAAATTATATATCCTCAGGAACTTTAGTAGATGAACATCCTTCTTCTGCTCGAAACGAAAATCGTTCTGATTCCACTAATGCCAATGACCAATGTTAAATTTTATTAGCAAATACCACGAATAACCGTTCACTCTTTTCTATTTTTCTCTCTGCTCTCATCTCAAACTCTTCCAATGATTGAGCCAACACAACTTTCTCTTAAAATTCTCCTGTGAAACTCTAATGGTCTGCTCTTACGCCAAAACGAACTAGAAATCGGTCTAAAATCACACAACATAAATATTGCACTAATAACAGAAACTCATTTAAATCACAAAAATTATTATCTTTAACACTTTAGTTATAATAAAATTAACATCATATTAAGTTATCTTTCAATCAATCAGTATTATTGTTGTGGACTTAGATCCGATGATAACAAAATAGTATTATATATTTTGAAGTATAAGTTTTACATAACGTCTTAATAATACGCTTTTACATGTATTATTTAATGTATTTAAAAATTAAAGAGGTTTGAGATGATGATTTATGGAAATAGAAAATCATTAATTTTTCACGAGAAACCAAACAAATAGCCATTAGGGTTAAAATAAAATTTAAACAAATCAATTAGCCATAAGCGTTATTAGTGCCTAACAATAACATAAATAATTTATATATTTTTTTTATTTCATTTTATACGTATTAAAATTTATATTTATATGTTATATAATAAATATACATACTATAAATATACATATATATATATATATATATATATATATATATATATATATATATATATATATATATATATATATATATATGTCATAATAACTTGAATAGTTATTTACTAATAAGGAATTCGGTATTCCCTCTTATATTAATGTTGACTAGAATATTGCATAATTTCTACATTCATTATTCCAGTTAAAAGAAATCATAAACCATTTTTGTGAAATATTTAAGTTCTTATATATTTATTGTAATATTTTTACTCAAATTTTCATTGAACTATAAGCATAGTATATTGAATAAGCATTCAATACTTTATTGAATTAGTTATAATTTAATAAATAAATAAATTCCTTTTTTAATTTCAGTGCTTGAGAAAACGATGGAATTATACCGACAGCTGTATATTGCTTATTTTATTAACTACTTATTCTTTTTAATTTTTACTGTATGCTTAGGACTTAGGGAAGTATTTTCTTTCGAAATAATGTTTTTGTGTATTGGGGAAAACCTCGAAACCGCGTTTCCAGGAAAACCATACTAACAGTATGTATCACAGTTTTGCAGTGTGGCTGTCGATATGTTGTAAATTGCTTTGTAAAATATTTCATTGAAATAAAAAAACAGGCATGTTCGGGGAAAAGCAAGCGTGTTTTGGCATTTGTTATAAAGTGCGACAGGTAACTCGCTGTATTTTATAGTACTTTTTATTTCAAATATTTATAACAATTTAAAATATATATATATAGTTCACAAATAGAAAAAGCATATAATATAAAATTACTTTTTCTACTTATTATCATCAATTTGTGATCCTATATTGCCCTTCCCAAGTATAAACCTTCGGCAAAATAGAATCCTCAGAGATAAATTTGTCCCGACAAAAGCACCGAAAACCAATATCAAGAAAGGCTGAAATGCTTTCGGACATAAAACATGGCAAACAAACCCTTAGTTGGCCGGCGATGGGAGGAAAAAGTGGCCCGAGTGCACTCCAACTCAAGAGCCACAAGCCTGTATTTATTTTCGATAGTCTACTCAAAAAAAAAAAAGAAAAAAAAAGAAAGAAACACAGACAGCCACTACGTATGTAAACAGTAATGCATAAAAAACAAGAATAAGTTAAAGTTGTAATATTTCACTCTACATAAAGATTTAATTTAATTTTAAATTTAAATTTGTTGAATTAAGGAGACAGAAAATAAGATTTAATAAAGTGGCCAGTCCTATCAGTACAAAATCCATAAATGTCTGTATAGAAAATAGAAAATGCTTCAAGTCGGTATTTTATTTAATTTGTATTACTATCATGCTTAAAACCTTGTATTATAATTATTTTATATACTGCCTGCCGACAGATCAGACATTGCCAACCGCCAGGTTTTTCTCCTAAATTAATTCATTAATTAAGAGTACCTTAATAGATAGAAGTTGGAGTTCCCCAGGAGGGCCTCCCGACACCAGGCATATCCATGTCTGATATACCTGAATAAATAATTACCCACTTTAGTCAGACTCGAACCTAGAATCTGAAGATCATGATTACAATTGGTGTTGGCCAAATGCGAGACCAAGATAAGTCTTGATATCATTGCTTTTACGTTCAAAACATGAACGTTAATAGAATTTTATTGGATTTATATATCGTTGTTGTTTTTAAACAATATTAAGACTTTTTGTGTTTTATTTTAGATTTTTTTTTATTTTTTATTTATTGATGATATTTACAACTGTATTACAAGTAAAAATACATTCAGTAAATGTGAACAAAAAAATATAATAGCATGAAATCACTTGTTGAGAAACTACCCATTGGTAGCACTCTAAAAATGTATTTACAATAGGAGATCTCGAGGCCATCTTCTTTTCAGACGCCTCGGAGGGTTGTCAGGGATCGAAAAGGAAGCAAGGTTAGAAACGAGAGGGTTATGATGGTTCTGAAGTTTGTTATGGAAGGAAAGGTATCTGGATTGGGCCAGATCAGAAACACAAGGACCATTAAGGTCGTTATGGATGATTTTGTTTGTGACAAAGTAAGGAGCTGTGAGGATTTTACGAAGGATTTTGGATTGTAAGGATTGGCTACGAGAGGAATTCGATGGCTTAGTGGAGTCCCAGAGCTCAATTCCGTAACTCCAAATAGGTCTTATTGTAGTCATGTATATGAGTCTTTTGTAATTGACTGGGAGCTTAGAGCGTTTGTCTAGTAAGTGCTGGAGTAGTCGGAAACGTCGAGCTGTTTCTTGTCGTTTTAGTCTGGTATGAGGATCAAGTTAGACGTTTGTCTAAGTGGAGTCCAAGGTATCGAATTTGTTCAACAGGGATAAGTGGGGTATTATTAAAGGACACTGTAGGACAAGAGGACATAGGTTTACGACGAAGGGTAAAGGTGATTTGATGAGATTTATTGGAATTTATTTTGATCCTCCAGTTTTGAAACCATTCTTCAAGGTTTGTGATGTGTGATTGAAGGGTTTGGGATGCAATTGTTGGGTCGTTATTAACTGATAGGACACATGTATCATCGGCATACGTGGTAATGACAGTGTTAGGATGGGTTGGGATATCAGCTGTATAAACTGTGTAAAGGATAGGACATAGGATACTACCTTGAGGAACATCAGCGGACTGAGAAAAAAAGGGATGAATAGGCATTATTATGATTTACTTTGAAGGATCTATCAGTTAGATAGGAACGGATAATGAGGAAGTAGGTAGGGTGTAGGAATTTACGGAGTTTGTAAAGCAGTCCTGGATGCCAGACTCGATCAAATATTTTAGATTTAAATTTCATTTCATAGTCAGCATGAATCATTTATATATAATTTTATTGTGTAATATTAGACTGTTTTATATTTTTTGAAGATCATGATTTCTTGCCAATTACAATCTCAATAATTTATATTATTTCATTTCATATATTTATACTCTGAAAAGCTTTCGGCGACATGAACTATATTTATCTCATTTTGCCTAACTTTTGTATTTTAAGAATATAAGAGATTGGAACTGTGTTCGTTCTTCGTCACATGTTATATTTTTTAGAGAACAGGATCCTTCTGTGTCCGACACCGTCTTACTGATTTATCAGAATTTTATGAGACTCCCGTTGGTAAAAAAGTACTAATTTTCATCTCGTTCCATTTGTAGTAAAAAATATGTTACTTGTATAAATGCCACATATCTTAATTTACTGTGGGCATCAGGCACATCTTGATTAGAACTGAAAATTAAAAGAAAAAAAAACAAAAAAATTACGGCATAGTTTAGCCGTATCAAACGTTGTATCATGGAGAAGTTATGGACTCAAAATTATATACTCTTACTGCCGTACTTTATGCTTAATAGTCTTCATTTGTCAAAATTTCTTTAATATTTTGGCTAAAACGCCTTGTAATTAAAATTTGGACGCGTTTATGCAAACGTATATTTATATATTGTGGCTCACAGTTAATTTGATACTCCCAGTATAAAAAAAAAAAAAAAAATCTTGAATGATTACAATAAACAAATAAAACCAAAAATCTAAATTTAAATATGTACAAACTCAATAAAATTATAATATTCAACTGTTATTATTTAAAAAAGAATAATAATAAAAAACTGGGTAATTTTACTCACAGTCAACTTCCAACTATTTACAAAAGACTTATATATAATACTACAATAAGGCCTATTTGGACTTACTGGATCGAACTTTGGTGCTCCACTAAACCATCAAATTCCTCTCGTAACCAATCCTTACAATCCGAAATCCTTCGTAAAATCCTCAATGCTTCCTACTTTGCCACAAATAAAGTCATTCATCACAACCTTAACGTACCACATCTTTCCGATTTAGCTCAATCCAGATACCTATCCTTCCATAATAAACTTCTGAACCTTCTCGAACCCTCTTGTTTCCAACCTTGCTTCCTTTTCTATTCCTGATAACCCTCCGAGGCATCTGAAAAGAAGATGGCCTCGGGACCTTCTAATATAGAAATATAATTGGGGTGCTACCAATGCGTTGTATCTCTTCATGTTGTACATGTGATGTCACTTGTTTCATATTTACTTGTTGTATTTATTATTTAATGCAATTGTGAATTTCAATAATAATAAATAAAATAAAAGATATTACCCAGAGGTGTTCTATCACATTAAGATTTAGTGACTGTGAGTTGAGTTTTTATAACAGTTTTGGAGCATTTATAAATTACCTATTCTTGAACTATCATTGCAGAGTGTTTGAGGCCGTTATTCTGATAACACACACATTCATAGCTGTAATTGCGAACTGTATTTTTTTTATTTTATTGTCATTGTAATTTTGGATTAGGTACCTCCACTACCGTCGAAAATTCAAAGACATATCAACTCAAGCTGTTTATCAAGAAAGATAAAATATTCATATAAAATCTAACACTGTATATTGGTATATTGTTACGAATATTCTACGGATAGTAACTAAACGCTGTTTCAAAAAGAAGTTTCTGAAATAAGAGAGAAATATGAATGAATGCAAACCGAAAAAAAAAGAAGTAATAAATGCGACAGAAAAGAAGAGATAAAACGAAATTCATAAAAATATCGTGAAATGGAATAAAACATAGAGGGAGGAATTCGTGGGAGTATGAATGAATCTCCAAGCAGCCGAGCGTATCTCTTCTATGAGAAATAAAAAATATTCCTTTAATATCGCGCCATATTTTTTACTTCCCACTTATTTTTGTGAAAATGAACAAACACATCAGTAACCATTATGGATGTTACTGCCTACTTTACTTTTGCTATATTGCTTAAATTATTCATCCGTGTTCTACTGAACCCAATGTGTATCCTTCAAAACATTTTCTGAATGGGTAATTTTACAATACCTATTATTATAAATACCTAATGCGCAATTAATATTGATTTTTTTGAATATTTTACTTTGTTGCACACCACCTTCAAGCTATTTAAGCAATAGTTTTTAAAATCTAGACGCATAAGTTAATAATAAAATAAGACAAATTATTAAAAAAAATTAAATGAATGGAATTTTAAACATATGTTATCTCTCTATTATATAAAAAAGTTTTTAGTTATTGCCATATTGTATTTTACATATAAAGATCGTAACGGAGACAGTAGGTTGAAAATATTTAGTATAAAGAGTGTAAGAGTCAAAAGGAGATCAGGTTTTCGAGCTAGCTATTATTGAAACTATTATTAATCTTTTAAGAAAATAATTATTTTCAAACATGTTTCATTAATTTTTACCAATCACACACACGAAAAAAAAATCTTTTAAGAACTCCACTAAACCTCTGAAATTTCATGATTTATTTTAAGTTCTAAAATTAATGTGAAAGAAACAAACCTTTATCTATACATGTAAAAACATATTAAGTAATTTGAAACGTGCCAATTTTATTCGTGTATAAACTTTTGGAATATATCAGTTGACCATGTTTCAAATAAAAACCAATGGAAATTAGAATTATCAGAACACCTTGAATTAGGAGTTTTTTCCTCTCTCTGACCACCAGGGTTTTCGAAATACAAGACCACAACGAAGATTGGCGGGTCTCTTGATACTGCGCACTCAATCTTGGTCTTGGCTCATTATGGAATCAAGAGTCCTGCCGTGTAACCTATTATCCTGTTGTAATAAACGCATCAGCTTAGATCTTAGAACTACGCAAAATAGTAGGTAAATTTGGAGCACATTAAATTCTAACAAATTAATTTTAAAGTCTTAAAAAATAAATAAAATCAGCTTGACAATACATTGTGTATAATTTTCAATAACCGTTGCCTTAACTTTGATTCACAGAAACAGGCTTTTGTTTTTGTTTTTTTATGGTTCTACGGTCCTGGCAGATATTTAATAGTCTGTTATTATTTGGAGAGCTAATCTCAAATCGACGATTCTACAAGAAATGGAAAAACACTGTTTATATTTAATGTGGGGTCAAAATGTAAAACACTGTATCAATATGAACCGTATATCAACATCGATATTGAAACAAAATACTCAGTAACGACAAGTCTTGCTGGTCTGTCTTGTTCTTTCATAAATTTTTCAGGACCAGTCAGATCTTGTTCTTGGCTGCGATACAATTAGGCGGTCTTGAGCTTGCTAGATATGCAAGAGCAAGAATTTGCGCACACGCAACCATAATCTCGTTGATTCTATATACGGTTAAATATACCTATTACATCATTTTAGAAGATATTGGCTATTTCACATGTTATTTCTTTCTTTATATATTTTATTTTATTATTTTTTTCATAATGGGACAACAAATATTTTTATCATCATATATTTCATTAAATTTTTAATGATTCGGGCACCCGAGAAAAAAAAAAAAAAGAAAAGTAATCGGCTCGGTCTTTCGGTCCCACCTTAAGAGGAAACAACCGACGTGAGAGGCCGAGAGATAAAGAGAGCGGGAGTTATGAAGCCAAGAGAGGAAGACAGCCCTAAGAGAGAGAGAGAGTAGATATAAAAGGCGAGGGAGATAAAGTATTAGTGGTCAGGTGGCAGCGGACGGCTGTCCCGAGGGCTAATTGTCCCGGGGCTGCGGTCCCCATCCTCTTATCTCCCCCGGGGCTGTCCTTACACCGTGTCCTCTTCTTCCTCACTCCTGTCTTTATTCAGCCCGGCACTCACAATGTCACCCTGTATATACACGCTATATAAACCTTACCGCCTACCAGGCGTTATCATCCAGCGTGGAGTAGCTCTAACGCCAAAAATTCTTGCTGATAACTATATATTTCTGATATTTACGTTAATTAATTAATTTATGTATAAATTTACGATCAATCTTCGAGAAACTAAAAACTAAAAAAAAAAAAAAAATCTGTGTAAAGAGATAAATTTCTAATCGATGGTCACGGGTCTTCAGTGTAAAAAAAAACAAAAAACGGTACTTGTGAGCGACGCGGGCTCTATGGACTGCTATCTGCTTTTTTCTTTTTATTTAAATTGTTGTTGTTGTTATTTATATTTCCTATTATTAAATTACTATATTATTCTTATATTTATATTTCATATATATATATATATATATATATATATATATATATATATATATATATATATATATATTAATAAGAAACAGGCAATACGAGAGTCTAATTTCATATAAAGATAAGGGTTATCAGTGCCTTATCACAATTATCAGTGTTCTGGTTATAAACACTGGCAAATAGCAGTCCATAGAGCCAGCGTCGCTCACAAATACCTGAATAACTTAAAATAAATCACGTATATTTATTTATTTAAATTGCTACCCTTTTGTCATTGGTAAAAGTTTTTTTTATAAATTTTGCAGTGAAATATTTATATTTTACAGAACCAATTTTTTTTTCATGGGTGATAAATATTCAAGACGCAGTCTTTTTTAATTTTTGCCTACGTTTCAACCCAAACATGTGGGTCATCTTCAGGGCGTTGGCAAAAATTAAAAAAAATTTAAAAAAGACTGCGTCCTGAATATTTATCACTCATGATATGTGATATGTGATAGAACAGTCGACTAACTTCCTTCAAGAATTCATCAATTTTTTTTTCGTTTAAATTTATAGTAAAAAAAAAAAGGAATATTATATATTCATCTGTACAAATTTTGAAATTAAGTATAGACGTTAGAGTTGTTTAAAATGGTGACTGAAAAACTATGCCTCCATAGACTGTAGTGCTGAAATAAAAGTTATGATTTATTGAAATTTACCCAATATCTTCTCCTTGAAGCACTCTAAATTTATGTATATAACATATTTCCCGAAAAAGAAGTTGTAAAAAGTTATGACTAATGCAAACAATTATTTACAAATTACGCTAAAAGTTTTTGGTGGATCAATTATTTTATGTTATACTGTTTGAATTAATACAAGGAAGTTAATGAACTAAAAGTTTCGATGACTACACATTAGTCACGTGTTATACTAATTCATATCTTTCATTATCTGATCCTCGTCTCCATGGAATCTCACCTCTCACTCCAATACCATACCCAGCTTAAAATACCGCATATTCAATAATTTCCTATATATCCATTCTAAAAACAATTCTAATTTTTTTTTCTATTAATATGTTTATAAATTATTAATTTGTACTAATGTTTTTTGCTGTTTTTAAACTTCGCTGCAACTGCCCTGGCTATTAGTTGTTTTCAAGTATTTTAATTTGTTTTTTTAATTATTAATGTTAGAAGTTAACTTATGTTTTTTAAATATTTCCATTAGTTTTTTGAAAATTTCTGAAGCTCTAAAGGCCACGATTGTATTATGAATTATTCTAAAGGGACTTGTCCAAGGATAAATAAAGCATATCATAATTATTATAAGTAATAAACTTATAATTTCTTTCGTATTATTTCCGACAGTTATTTTTTAAGATATTTTACTAAAAAAATGAAGATTGATTTTGCGGTATTACAGCTTTGCTATTGCAAACTATTTTTGGAATTCGTTTACATTTACTCTATATATTTTCTAAAAACAACAAATCTGTAATTTTTTTAACAGTATAAATATTCTAGTAGTACGTTTTTAATGGGTTTTCATAAAACATAATTATATTTTATAGATCTTGAAATCACACTCGCTGATTGTCGGAACTTCTGACAGGTGTGAGTTTAAAAATTAAGTTAATAAAAAAAAAAAAATTTTATAATTTAATTATTTTAATTAAATACAGATTTTATATCGCAATTGAGATTCGATCGCAGGCGATATCTTTTGTTTTTGTAAATTTCCTATATTTTTTAATTTCCTGCATCTAATATTAGGTTTGTCACCGAGTGTTATTAAACTTTAAACCTTTAAAATAATATTCTGTGGTCTTATTCAGTTGGCAGAAGTTAATCATTTATTTTCAGTAACGATACAGAAATGCCGGCAAAAAATCGTACAAAGCCCTGGAGGTATGGAACATACAAAGTGAAAAAATGAAGAATATACACAAATTTAATTTGAATAATTATCTCTAAACCACAAAGGATGGCATGAATAATTTTCACCACAGACCGAATGAATTATATATTCATAATCATTATATGAAAGAGATTTTATTTATTTTTTACTTTGCCACTCAATTCCTCAACATCACGAGGTTAGCAGGTCAGTGACGCTCTTTTAGCGTAAATTATATTTATGTATTGTTTTCAATTTCATTCATCCGTTTGGGTCGTAAAGTCATAAAAGTATATGTGGTGGTTTGATGCATGATTTATAACATGATTACAGATATCAGTTAATTAGCTTAAATTATTACTATTAAGCAAATAATTTTACGAAATATTTTTTTATTCGAAAAACATATCAATTTATTTTAAAAATCGGCAGTATTTTTAAAATAAATTATTGATTCAATGTTAATAGTAACAATTTTCTATGTTAATTTTAATTGTTTTATTAAAAACATTTTCACTTCGTTACTTTACTTAGTTTTCATTTCGATGTTTCGGAATTCAGTCACATCTTCAGGACTATACTAAAATACATGTATAAATAATTATCATCATTACTACTTGATATTATACTTTATAACATACCAATAAAATTATTTTGTTAGCCACAATGCAAATAAATTAATATTACAGTCAAAAACCTGTTATTTTTCAGTTTTATTGTTTTTTCTTCATACGCTGTTGTTAATGTTTCATAAATTTGCATAGTGATTAATAATTACATGTTATATGTAAAAAAAAAAAATCTTATACTCTAATGTTGATGCTATTCATAGAGATAAATATGGTGCTGGAATTCGAAAGCTTCGTGATTCAAAATAAATATGAAAAAAAGATTATGAGTCATATTATTAAGTACTATCGCATTTATTATTTTTTTTTTACTAATATTGTATTTTTTTAACAGTATTAACACTAATTTAACATGAGGCGAGAGGATGCCTTTCCGAAATGAGTTAATTTAAAGATATGTGATTTGACAAGTTTTAGTTGAAATCAATTCACCTCATAGAAATAAATTTTAAAAACACAAATTTAAGTAATTAGGTCCATATTACTGTTTAACAAATCCAATTAATATTAATACAGGCAGAATTAATCTTCTTCGAAGAAATTTTATAAACTATTCCTTAAGGCTCTTACACATTTATAAGTCAGACAGTAGGATATAAAACCAAAAAGAAAAACATTCCGGGCAATAGCTTAGTTGGCATCCGCTCAGAATCCATATTTACTGCATGCACCAGTGTCTAGTTAATGGAAGCACTAAATGATTCAAAAGAAAAGAGGAAAGATATACTGCTAGGCATAGCATGTTCCCATTAATTCTTTCGGAAATATTACAATGTATCTAACTGAAGCTGTATAAAGAATTATTCTATGTTTCTACGTTTTTATATAAGAAATTTTTTTTTATCATTGATCACGAATTCGAAACATTACGGTGTTTCTATTTATTTGTTTTTTATTTTACGAACGTCTATATTAAAAGTTACGTATAAACATCTAAATATTTTCATTCAACTGGGTATATAAATGTACAATTAAATGTTTTTTAATATCAGGTTGTTCTCATTCTCATTAAAATAGTCTGACAGAGACTAACCAAATTTAGAAAATAGTCTCCTCTAAAATATCGGCAGGACGGTACCTCCCCGTTCAATGAAAGGTACAGAGATTTGTGCCACAAATGTTACCCTTACATATCCCCAATCCTTAAAATGCCCGCGGGCAGTGGAAGGACCTTGTTCTTTGTATATATTTGTTACAATAATTAATTAGTAATTATAATTAAATAAACTTTTTGGGGGATAGAAAAAAAAAATACTAAGACCACCTCACTGTTACAAGACCAAAACCAAAACTAGAAAACAAATCGATTTTTTAAGTAAAAATTAAGGCGAAATATTTACTAAGGCTTGACAATTTTAGATAATATATGTAAAAAACTGGTATAATAATATACTTTTGCATTTAATTCTTACTAGTAGGTCCGTGCGAAAAATTAGCACAGCACATGGTTTTCTAATTCCAAATTAATAAAAAAAGAAAATAATACAACATATCAAAAGATAAAGAAATCAATTGTTACTTTATCGATAAATATAATCGAAAAAGGAAACAAAAATTAATTTAAATCTTCTTGTGTACTTTTTTATTTATTCCCAAATAAAGTTTGTTTTCTTTCATAACTTGTTTGCCTGAATTTTCGAGGTGAGTAGACTATTTTGCGCGCCTGAAGGAGAAGGAACCCTTCGAAATTGGTGGCTCAATCTTGAGATTTGGTGAAGAATTAACGATGCTATGGCTTGTCGATCAAAAACACCATCGATAAATAATATAAGCTTCTCCTTTCTTGATCATAGAGGCCTCAAGTCGGTGAAAGGAGAAATATATTCAACGGCAGCACTACAATTAACGTATGGTTGTGTGGATGCGAACCCTATGCCTTGCGTTATTTCGAAAATAGTAAGTTTTGGGACTTAAAAACGTAGAATTCCACTGTTCCGGAGGAACTATTCGGTTCTTGCTGAACGCATCAAAATTTTCAAGGTCCAATTTGTCCCGCATCGATCTACAGACCTACAATCGTTCCAATATTGAAGCCTAGCAAAATGTTTGTATTGGCTTTATTTATTTTAGAAAGAAAAACAAAAGCGGAGAATACGATTCGCTATCCCCCCCCCCTGAAATTCTGAATCCAACGGTATCCCATTCATGGTATTTAAGCATGACAGGAGCTTATATTAGGTAGAAAACCGATTTCGAGCCTTACTGTAATAATATATGTGAGGATGGGGATACTTTTTCATTCGGACTTTCTTAGGTTTCCCCTATCTAATAAAAATACAGTAATATTTCTATAGTACTAAACTAATAGGTAACTGCAAGACCGTTGCGAGAGTCTTGCGCAAGACCATGACCTAAACCAAGACTGAGTTTGCAAGACCAAGACTCGTCTCGGTCTCGCATTTGGGCTGCAATAGGAAATAGTAAATAGGATAGGGAACAACCAATCAACGGTAGTCATAGTTAAAACAAAAAGAATCACCATGGAGTGAAAGAACAAAACTGGGAGGAGAAAAAATACAAATAACAGTTTGACCGCTTAACGGTGTGATTGTTTTTAGAATATCGTTTCATAATTGATAAATAAATATCCTGAGATCTCTCAGTAGTAATCTATTATATAAAATAAAATTTTTACTGGCTGATATAATTTTTATGACCGTGATTGTTACTAGCAAAGTGGTATGTGTGTTTATGAACAGTCCAACTTTAAAACGTAAAGTTATGAGAACTTAAAATTACACATTTATACCTCTATTGCTACACATTCACACCATATATACAGAAAACATAAAATTGACAAAAGTAAAATAATAACAAAATAATTAATAACTATATACAATCAAAAATAAAATAACCTGTAGATGAGAAAATTAAAAACATTATATAACCCTAAAATACAATTAATATGGTTTATTTATAATTATTTACGTTCCCTATAATTTAGTAGTACGAATTTTATTGGTGAAGGTGAAAATTAAAATAAGGAAACATTTCTCCGGTTCGAAAAGAAATTTTCATAAATAAGATCAGATATATATATATATATATATATATATATATATACATGTGTGTGTGTGTGTGTGTGTGTGTGTGTGTGTGTGTGTGTGTGTGTGTGTGCGCGTGCGTGCGTGTGTGTGTGTGTGAGTTTGTGTGTGTGTGTGTGTGTTTGTGTATGTATGTAATATATAACACTGCAAAGCTGGAGATCTTAGGAAAATCAACATACAACATAAAGTCATATAATGTTACAGGGAATGACAAAAAACTTCTGAATAATAATTTCTAAAGATTTAAAAAAATAAATCTGTTATTTACAATGCTTTGGGACTCTACAAAAAACATCGCATTATTCTCGTATCCAATCCTTACAATCAAAAATTCACCGTAAAATGCTTCTTATTATGTCAAAAATTAAGTTATCCATTAAGATCTCCATTTTTAATTACAAACTCTTTGGTTAGCCTAAGATTTCAATATACTTAGGTTAAGTTCGGGTTAAAAAAAAAAGCTTTAGTCCTACAACCGTTAGATTAGTCCCTTCACCGTTAAATTAAATACGATTAAATAAATCTGAACCACGGAAGTAAGGAATACACCATGTCCAGGAATACACCAGGTATTTGTTCATGAGATTTGATGTTCCATAACTTTGAACTATTAAAACTTATTACTAAATCTGTAATCCGGAGGTAAAAAATGACATACAACGTTATTGTATTTATTCTGGGAGCAAAATTTCCATACCTTTTAGCAATTAAAATTTTTTAGTTCACTACTAAAACATTTAATTAAAAAATGGACATGATGTCTTTAATATCCAGAACACAGAAATAGAGTATGAATCCTATTGAAATTTAGAGAATTGATTATGAGCTTTTCAAACCATTTTGAAACACTTTCCATTAAAGGAACAATTGAAAAACAAACAATTTTTTTTCTCATTTTTCAGAACAACATATGATTTATATTGTTCTATAAATATCTTTAGAAATTTATAGATGGGCAGAAAGAAATTTGTGTACCTAGTTTCACCGAAATCGATCGAGTGGTTCTGAAGCGATGACGAACTCCCCTCACCCACAGAAGAATGAGGGATCCATTTCCCCTACGAGTTTCCAGACGGCCATTAAGAAACATGAGTACCAAGTTTCATCCGAACCGTCCTAGTCATTCAAAAGTCCTAATGACTCACCCCTTCAACCTCCCGCGAAATACGAGTTGAAATACCCTTAATGAATATTTGAACGATATTGCGCAATGAAAAATAGTTTTGCAAATGAATAAAAATCATGAGTTAGTTGGTTGCACTTTTTTCTATTAAACAGGGTGTTTCAGGGTAAAATGGCCAAACTGAAAATATGAACTGAGGACTTCAAAACAAGAAAAAAAAATCCCTATGAAGGCATGTCCGCAAACGCTTTGTTTAGAAGATATTCACACCTAATGATTTTCATTATATTACATTCGTTATATTATGTAAATAAAACTTTTTTGTTCCAACTACTTTATTAATTAAACGTAAACATTAAATTCATATTAAATATTGCACAAAATGATTTTCTAATTTAATTAATTTAATTAAATTAAATTAATATTTCTCTAATTTAATGTAATATTTCTACATTAGCAGTGGCAGAACGGCACTGGATATATGTTATTGCTTCACAAGATTCAATTATCCTTCTTCGTAAGGAATTAAGGTCATTGACCAGTCTTGTAATACGGTCGCACTCCTTTCTTCATTTCGTAAAGGGGGAAAAATACCATCAGCATGGTATTGTAGCAAATGTTCTAGTTTCTCTAAGACGTTGAAACGTGGAGCTAAAGATAGACGTGTTTGGTAATCTTCTTTTCGGAAATCGCCTGGCATATTGACGACGGGTAGTATTAACATTACCATTGCAAAAACCGTATACAAACACGATATCGTCATATTCACCAATATTATGAACGTAAGGCATAATGATGAGTACTCTGCGAAAGGCTCTTACAAACTGATAAATGTTATTGAGAGTTCCCAATGCTAATTCCAAATTGTATTAATCCTTATGTTGCCAATAGTTTTTATACAGTTGGGGATAAAAGGTCATATTAGTGTTCTATCTAATCCATCTCCTAAACGAAGAGTTTGTGGACATACCTTCACTTTGAACAACATTTAATATGAATTTTAATGTTTACATGTAGTTAATAAAGTAGTTATAAAAAATGAATAGGTTTTATTTCTTTCATATAACGTAAATCTTTAGGTGTGAATATCTCTTAAACAAAGCGTTTGCGGACATACCTTCAGAGAATTTTTTTTTCTTTTGAGGTCCTTAATTTATTTTTGCAGTTTGGCCACTTAACCCTGAAACACTCTGTATATATATTTTTTAAATTTCGTAATAAATATTGATATTCTGTATCATAATACCACTAGTGTCATAATGAAAGCTCATCAATATTATATATCTTCTGAAAGAACTTCGTCAAATATGGTTAAAAATATTTTTAAACTTGTTTTTTCCAAGTCCCTTCAATTTTTATGAATGTTCTTCATTTTTTCATTGTATTTCCTTATTCACTTTAAGTCATGTTTCAAGGCTTTGATATTCTCCCTTTTCTGCATATTCTTAGTATTACTAGATTAATTGAAAAGGTAATATAAAAAAAAAGGTAAGCGTGCATACTTTTTTCAGTTATTGTATACAGTCAAATATGGTTTAAAATATTTGTTTTTATAGTCCCTTTAAATTGTATGAATCACCGATAATGTTTGGAATACTTGGTGTACCAAATTTTTGTGAATTTTATGGTAATTTGATATTTTTTCGGAGATGAGATTCAAATTTATTATTATTTTTATTTTTTTTTTTACAAAATTCCTTATTTACTTTTCTGACGTGTTTCGCTGCTTTGAAATTCTTGTTTTTGTTTTTTCATGTGCTCCATCAATTTGAACTAGATATGCCAATATCTTTTCTATTTTCGAACGTTTCAGGAATGATATGTCCCTGTATTGTTGGGTGTGACAACTAATTATCCTCCGTTGATGAAAAAGTTATTATCTATACTTTTTATATATTTTTCATTATTAGTTTTTATATAAAATGGAAAACTTATTTATAGAATAAAAATGGCTACCCTAGAAATCAATGAGGCAGGTTAGTTTTAATCAAAATATTTTACTATCCTTATGAAAAAGTTATATTAAGTCCAACAGTGGGAGAATCAATATCTTTCATAAACAGATATTTGCTCCCTTCGAGCTCCAGGATATTACATCTTTTCATTTAAAACTGGTCAGGAGAGTTGTGTAATAAACTAGTGAAAGGAGGTGTAATAAACTGTTGAGCGGTTGATTAAGGCAACCCCTGGAAAATTAGATCACGTTCAGAATATAAAAATAATAAGTATGAAGGTGTGAAACAGCAATATAGAGAAAAATATCGTCCTCTTCATCTAGATTCTTGGGGCTAATGGGATTCCAATAATATGTGGAAGACTTCGTTCCAGGGATGTCTTCATTGTAGTGATCAGTGAGGCATGGAGAGGTAGGAATTTTTAATTCTTACCCTAACTGCTAAAACAAAAACAACTAATATACGGTATGTTCCGTAAGTAGAGGGACATTTTTATAGGAGTGATAACAGAACTCAAGAGCAACAAAAAAGTTCATATAAACAATTAGCAAATTTTTCAATTTAGGTTTAAAATAAAGAAAGCTGCTTATTAAACGAGGAAGTATTTTTAAAAGTGGGGTATCAGCAGTCTAGTTGAATGATGATAAATAAAAAATCGGGAATAATTTAAGATTTTTTTTTTTAAAAAAGAACGTCGTTTAGTTTAGCCACTTAAAAATCCTCTGTAAATGGTTCTAACAATAAAAAAGTCGATTTTCGCTTAAAATAAATTTTATCCAGTTTGCAGTGAAGTAATTGTTAATCACCTAAATTTTTTTTTTTTTTATTGATAAATATTACAATCTGTCTCAATAAAGGACAGCTCACCTAAATTAAATATTTCTTTAGTTATCGCTTCCTATTCAACAAAAAGCGTGGCCTACTTAAAAAAACAACAAAGACATTGGATTTTCTACATTTCTGTTGAAGATAGATAATGGGAAAAAGATATTTATATGAACTTTTTTGTAGCTCTGAAGGTCTGCTATCTCTCCAATAAAAATTTCACTTTACTTACGGGTACACCATGCATATATAGAAAATTCAAAACCATAAAGATTTGAATTTCTAAAATACAGGTGAATGTTATTCTGCCAATATTGTCAAGTAAGGTATCGTCAGGGCATAAATTATGTATGTTCTGTATATGTTTGGATGGCTTGGTGGGGCAGTAACACGCTAGTAAATGGAATTTTCGGATTTCTTGTTTATTTTATTTTTTTTAATATATGTGTTTTTTTCTTTTGTCTTTATGATGCCTAAATCGTTGGCAGGTTAACTTTTCACCTTCATATTAGAGAGTCCAGACCTTATAGTTTGAAATTTTCCTTTTGTATCCTGATTAATTTGTTTCTTTTTTAAACTATTGCTCTTTTATCAATAAAAAGAACACTAAAGGGATTTAGCTACTAATTGGGAAAGTAGATCAAATGTCGCCCAAATAAATTTGGCCTGGGTGATAAACGATTGAGAAATGTTTTAACATATAAAAACACTTTTAGGGCATGGGGATTTCCGCGCTAATTTGCATAGTCTTGGAGATACTCTATGCGGAGTATCTGAGACGGCTGAGCACATCATAGTCAACTGCACCGCCTTTGATGGATTAAGGGCCAGAATGATGAGGAAATTTTAAAAACACTTTTAGGGCATGGGGATTTCCGCGCTAATTTGCATAGTCTTGGAGATACTCTATGCTCCACTTGCGGAGTATCTGAGACGGCTGAGCACATCATAGTCAACTGCACCGCCTTTGATGGATTAAGGGCCTGAATGATGAGGAAATTTGGAATCTATGTCCTCACGAAGGATGAATTTCCCCAATCAGTGGCGGAACAGAACTACCCGTATTACAAAGATTTTGTGTGCGGGTGGAAAGCTGCTATGGGAACCCTCATGCTTTAATCTGGGAAGAAGAGAACCTGCCAATGGAAGGCTGCCAGACCTATATGGTGAGAAGAAAATGATGAAAATAGCAGAGTTTTTGGAAAAACAAAACAATCTTTTTATAATATTTGTCCTTTAATAGCAGGAGTGGCATGCGCGTTTGTGATATGTCATTCCTGCAAAATCTCGTGTAGCCGAAAGGCAAGGAAGGTAGGAATAAATAAATAAATAAATAAAAATAAAAACAGTTTGAAAATCATCTTCCAACTTTTTGTTGTTGTTTCTGTTACTCTGGTTGTCGACACTATGCGTTTGATATTATCACCCTTACAGTTTTTCAAACCAATATAGTTTAAAAGTCTCTTTTTCCAAAGGAATTGGAAATTCATATTAGCTAGTGCGCTCAATATTTTTGGAAATATATGTAATATATTTCGAAGTACATAGTATGTGTTTTTCGCTTCATTATTTGAGTTTAAATTTATTCATCTCCCGTTTTATTTTAGTTTATTCTCTACTCGCCATTTCTGGCAGACATAAGCTTGTTCTAGAGATATAACCAAACCTGTTGTAACATGAATGCAAGGACGAGGTTTATTTCGCAAATCATCTGTTGATCGGGACAGGTTCTGATAAACTTGTGAATGGTAAATCGCAAAAGATTTTAACATGCTTAAACACTGCGGCCTCACGTTTCCCAATTTTCGGTGACCAGAAGATAAAATGATTGTGACACCCAGAGTCGCTGTCAGCTAAGCTTGGGCTCAAGAAAAAACAATTCAACACCCCAGCTCAATATTTTATGTCATTTATTTTTTTCAACAACATTAATATGTGAATTAATTTTTAATGAGTACGGAACTCAATACTACATCGTAATTACAAGAATTAAAAAGCATTTTGCAATCGAGAGACGTAATTCAGTCGACACTTTTGTTATAAAATATTTCGAAATTATTTATTTTTTTCCACTGAGATAAAATGAAGAATTATTTAGGAGATTGTATGTCTGGAGAATGGAACCCTCGCATATTCCTTCCAGGTGGTGTAGACTGGAGCCTCTGGAGCCACTGGAGCTGTAGGTTTGATTGAGGCCACACCCCGGGCACTACTAATGACCTCACATTTTATCAGCTCTACTATTGATCTCCAATCCCTTCCTCCAGCATCCGATACCTTATTAATTAACGAATCTAACAGGCAGGTCCGTTGAATAGATAACCCTGGAGCAGGCACCTGGCGAAGTAGTGTCGGTCAACTGTCTTCCATACAAGATTGGTCATAAAGCGTTTATATTGGCGATTTAAAATTCCTAGCAGCCGCCTGCTATAGTCCTGCCCCGGGCTGCGTATGCTAATTTAGCCCTCGCTTCTATTGAAACGCCTAAAAATAGGATATTAAGGAGAGTTGGATAACTGTTTCATCCACGTGCCTTGTTATATCATGTTTTTCTTTTCCTTTAAACTTATAATCTTAAGTTCTCTGAATACTTCAGAAATAATTTTCTATTTTTAATTAATACTTTTTCATTAACGAAAATACCCAAAATAAATATCTTTTGTTTTGTTTTTCAAAACAATCGTATTTCAGAAATTTGTATCTAGCAATAAACAAGTAACTATTTGAATACAATAGTTATATTTTCTTTTTTAATGTAATACTTGGTACGTAAATTATAGAGATATAGATATTACCTTTATATATATATATATATATATATATACAAATTCTTTTTAAATAAAAATTCTCAATGCTCCCTACTTTGTTACAAATAAAACCATCCATAATGACATTAATGTTCCTTTTGTTTCAGATCTTGCCCAATCCAGATACCTATCCTTCCATAATAAACTTCAGAATCATCCCAACCCTCTCGTTTCTAACCTTGCTTCCTCTTCAATTCCTGATAACCCTCCGAGGCGTCTGAAAAGAAGATGGCCCCGTGATGTCGTAATGTAAACATATCATTAGAGTGCTACCATTGGGTAGTTACTCAGCAAGTGTTTTTCATGTCATTATATACATTATGTTCTAATTTACTAGATGTATTTATTTAATACAGTTGTAAATGTCTTTACGAAATAAAAAATAATAAAAATTAAAATAAGTTTTAATTGGTATGGTATAAAACCGTTTGCCAAGAGTTGCTTGTAAAATATATACCTTTCCTCGTTATAAATTAAACATTAGTCGTCATGTAGCAGTGATTAATTTTTACGTAGATAATTTTTTATTGTCAAAGCGATTACTTTTTGCGAAGGAGTGCGTTGGTTACGGTTATGAAATATTTCCTGGGTATGGTTGTGATACAAGTAAATTTTTATTTTGCTTTAATATGTCCAGAAATCGTTCTAAAAGAATACCGGGCACTGGTTTTACAATTTACGTATGCTTTATACCTGCCATAAAATTTATTTCTCGGAATAGAAAAAAAAGTTAAAAATGTTATAAAATTTTGTTTATTTATTTTATATCAGTGGTAGGGTACTGAGCTTCCAATGTTGAAGGTCACAGGTTCGAATCCTGGCTCATGGCAGAAAATTTATTTATTCTGTTTCATTGGCAGTGGAGTGATCCAGGGTCGCGAGACCCTTCTAGGGCTCACCCACCCTCTACAAAGTGGGTATCCTTATTTAAATAATTAAGTAAATGGAAAAACTATGATTGAGCGTGATCTAGGTCAAATCAACTCCTTGCAAAACCCTTCATCTAGAAATGGCCTAGTGCCTTCTCTAAGTAGTACACAAGATCCTTCACGGGTTGTAGTTGTAAAAATTAAAATTTTTTAAAAATGAATATCAACGCCACTTACGTAACGTTATTTCGGCAAAGACATTATCTGTACTTATTGTTAATTAAGTAGGTGTCAAATCCTTCATCATATCACCATTCTCATATTTCAACAATATTATTTATTCATGTAACGAATGACTTAAGTTTACAAATACATTGTATCCAAACATTTTCATAACTGATATCAAATGTATAAATTATGTATATTTTTATGCTGGTAGGTAATATTAAATGGTTTAAAAAACAAAATTGTTTACCTATAACTAGAAATCTATTACAATGAATAAAATTTAAGCCAGAAAAGCTGCCGGAAAAGTTAATTTCAAACGTTTATTTATTTATATTATATATATATATATATATATATATATATATATATATATTAGAATATTCAACTAAATTTTATGTATTTTTAATTCATTAATTGAATTATGTAATTTGATAATATTTTCGATTAAAACCTCCAAATTAAACATAAGAAAAAAGATTCTCAGCCTAACACAACTAGGCCAATAATTCTTCCTCCCTCCTTCCTCCTCTGTAAAGCTGTGAATACGGCGAGTCGATAAAAACGTGGTACCGTCTCTCGCACCTTTTCCTTATCCCCCACTTTTAGAATTTATGAATATATAGAGCTGCGTATCCATGTAAACATATTTCTTCGTGGAATACATCTCTATGTAGGAAGGAATGTTTGCTTGCTCCTCGGTCAGTGCCTATGTAAATAGTTTAAAACACTTGATTTAACATTTTATGTTGGAGAATAATATGTTAAATTATATGAAAAAGTTCGAATGGACTTATGGGCAGGAAGATGGACTGTCACTGATGTTCAATTTAATCCTGGTATTAAGAACAAAATCACAGCGAAATGGTGGGATCCACGTCGGAATGAATCATAAAATTCTTCGATATGGAAGTAATCAGGAGAAAATCAAATGAAGACAAAACAGAATATATGATCATAAGCCGAAAATCTCACTCCAATAACAGGATCTGCGTATAAGAAAAATCATTCACGAGAGTAGAAAAATCCATATACCTCGGTTCCACAATAACCTCATTGAATGACTAACGGACAGAAATAGACCATCGTATAACTAGTGCAAACAGAGCTTTTTTCTCCCTTTCAAAGATATTGAAATCCCGAAAAATCTCAAATTGAGGGTGTACAAGGCTATGATAAAACCAGTTCTAATATATAATATATAAAGCAGTTTCCATACCTAATCAACCTCTATCTGCCTACCTTCCTTTATCCTCAGGAGTTGCACAGGGTTCAAGCATGTCTCCTCTTCTTTTCAGTTCTTATATTAATGACCTAAATGATACAATTATCCATTGTTCCCACCACCTTTATGCCGACGATTCTCAAATCTATTTATCCTTTTCTCCCGCTGAGTTATTGGTGGCATTTGCCAAAATTCAAGAAGATTTAGATCGAATTAATGCCTGGGCCAACTTAAATGGATTAAGGCTAAATGCTGCCAAAACTCAGGCCATTCTCATTGGTTCCAAGCCCCTTCTTAGATCCCACACCAACTTTCCCTCACTCTATCTAAACAACCACCCCATCACCTTCTATCCCTTTGTTAAAAATTTAGGCTTTCTCATAGATCAAACCCTTTCCTGGAATCACCATATCTCTCATATATCCCGCCGTGCAATTTCTACCCTCAAACTATTCCATCACTTCCGCCATCTTCTACCCCAAAATACCCGTAGACTCCTAGTTTCCTCTCTCATCTTTCCCCACTTTGACTACAGCTGTGTGGTGTACGATGGCCTCTCGGTGGAACTGCGTGATAGACTCAAAAGACTTATGAATTGCTTCGTAAGATTTGTAATCGGAACCCCGAGACGCTCCCGTGTCTCCCACCACTACACTGAGTTAGGGTGGCTCTTCCCCTCCTTAAGAAGACAATATTTCCTTGGCACTTTCCTTTATCAAATCATTACCGATCATCGTCCTTCTTATGCCTACAACCTTCTCCAATTTAAGTCCTCAATCCATTCACTCACTACAAGATCCCGACCCTCCGACCTATACATCCCTTCTCATAGATCTGCCTCATTCCAAAATTCCTTTATAGCCCGCTCTGTCAACTTTTGGAATTCCCTCCCGATCAAAATTCGACATGCCCCTTCCCTGTACACATTCAAAAACCTCCTATTCCAATTCCTGTTCCAAAAACAATCAGATACCAGCTAACGATTAATATTATACATGTATTGTGTAGCAATCATGTAATCATAACACTTGGTAATAGATAGTACATGCATTTCCTACTATCGACGTAGGAATTTCAATACATAAATTTTTTTGTATTTTTTTTTTTTTATTCAATTATAAATAACTGTTTATTTTCATATATATATTCAAGTAAAGTTTTTTTTTTTTTATGAAATGAACTCATTGTATCTCTTTTTCGTTCTTCATTTCTCAAAGTGTATGTTTATGTTGTTCAACCCTTAAATATAATTTTGTTCATAGTTCAAATGATTCGTTCATAGTTTTAATTGTTTTATTCATAATTTTAAATGCTCTGTACATAGTTTTATCTGTATTGTATATAGCTTGTGCACCTAAGATTTCTTTACTTTTTATTTTATTTTATCAATTTTATTTATTGTTTCAACGTTCAGGCCAGTAATATTCTATTATTTTGTACATTATTGTTATTCTGAAGGGACTTAGTCCCAGAATAAAGTTTCTTTTTCTATCTATCTATCTATCTAATATATGGATGCGAGACCTGCACACCCGAACTCTAGAAGTGTTAAAAGATTTGGGAAAAAATCCTCCTCATGATAACCGGAGCGATCTGGTATCATAGTATTAACACATGGAGAAGAAATACCAATAAAGAACTACTTACAGAAACTGGTCAACCAATATCTCACGATATGAAGGCATAGAAATTACGATGGACGGGGCATGCAGTTCGTAGCATTCCATCTGAAAGCCTCTACGTAACAATGAATGCGTCAATAGAAGTCAAAAGACCGCGTGGAAAGCCAAAAAGTAGATGGATAGATAGAATCAACATAGATAAAATAGAGCTGGATGCATATAAATGGAAAGAAATAGTCTACGACGAGCAGAGATGGAGCAGACTTATCATGGTGGCAAAAAATCTACATAGTCTGCAATTCCAATAGAAAAAAAAAATGAAAGAGGAATTAACTTAATTTTTTTATTGTTCAACCAACAAACCAACAAACTCTTCAACCATATATCACGAACCTTTAAAAATGGTGTTGAAGTCGAAAAATTAAAATAATTACAATAAATCCAATCAAATCACCTTTACCCTTCGTCGTGAACTTATATCCTTTAATAAAACTCCACTTATTTATGTTGAAAATTTCCACTACTTAGGACTCCATTTAGACAAACGTTTAACTTGGTATATTCATACAAGAAAAACGCTTTAAACTTCAAATTATATAAACAGAGAAACACTTTATGTTCATATAAAAGAGCGCTGCCAATTATATGGGGTTCGTAAATGCACAGCATACCGGTTAATCGCTATGTAGAATCTATAAAACTTATACATAAATATACAGTATTCTTTGAATATATATAATAATAATATATATTATGTTCTCATGACTCAGGGGCTTTGATAAGGGTTGAATTCGAAACAGTGTCGTCTTGACTGAGAACATTGCAAGGTTTCGGAGAGAGTATCACTGAAAGGAATTTGTCGAGTTACGCAGGTGTTCATAGATTTACTTGCACTCACAAACCACCAAAAAGCTATTTGGTCGATTATTTTAAATTTATTTATATTTATATATTTTTATAAACTATCGGAGCATATCATATCATCTATTTTTTGGGTATTGAAATTGCAACAAATTAATTAAAAATTTAAACGAAGTCAATTAATGTATTGTCAGTACAAAAAAATACAAGGCTACATAAGAAGAATGTGAAATAAAAATATCCCTCAACCAGAGACCCCCCAATTACTCTGAAATATCTTGTTCTGTATTTATTTATTAAGTCTTGTCTTTTTCTTTTCCCGCAATAACTGAATTGGTGATACATTGATTACTTAGCCATTTACCCCAAATTAAAAAAATTAGGGCTTTGTTTTTAAAATCTTCTAATTTGCATCTTTCTATTTTTATATCAATATACCATTTTTTTTTAATTAAGGGAGAAAACAAGGAGGTTGCGCGTGATATTGGTCCGTTACCTGCCTGCAATAACGTTGGCCTTGTAACAGTACCTCCTCACATTGTACTGCATCGCAAGACCCTCCATGGATTGTTAGTGGTGCAGGTACAGGTACCATTTATTTTATATTTCACTGAAATTATTTTTATTAAAAATTTGGCTAGCAGTTTACAGTTACAGCCATCTCTATTTCTGCTTATTTTGATTTATTTATTTCCAGTTATCTCCTTGCAATTCTACAGCAAATTTGTTGATTCGATCAATCCATCTTGTATTCGGATTGACATCCAGTCTCTTGCCTACAATTGTGCCATTTATTAATGTGTATAGGCTTGCTGATGGATTACTATGAACTAAATAGCATTCATAGTGGTAGGGACCGGTATTCAACTTCTTACCTTCACGTAGACATTGAATAACCAGGCAGTTCTTTATTGGTTATTTTCCGATTATCGTGTGGAGTAATTTTTACTCAATTCTTTCATTCGTTAATGCTTATTTCAAGGGTAATGGTTAGTGTCCAGGAATCGGAGCCGTGTATCAAAACTGACTTTAGACAACATTGTTCACCCATAATTTGAGACTTCTAGAGATTTTCCGGCATTTGAAAATCTTTGAAAGAGAGAATAATGCTTTGTTTAGGCTTTTTATACGCTGTTATATTTATGACTATTGCTCTTTCATTAAGATTATTGTGAAACCGAGTTGTTTGGTTTTGTTTACTCTTCCTTCTATAAACAGCGTTTGTTGAAGATGCATTTTGCACTGAGTAAGTAAATAAAGAAATTAAATAAATCGAGATGCGATGCATATTTAAAAGAATTAGAAGAGGGTTTGAGCTCAAAGTATGAATATGCATAATTCTTATAGGATGCTACCACCTTATTAGAGCGTTTCCTCGTTATTATCACATCTGTGGTGTTATAATTATTTTGGATGTCTCTAGGTTTAAGAAAAAATATATAAAAGTAAGACTTATGAACAGCTGTGTAAGATTTGTAATTGGTACCCCAAGATACTCCGAAGTGTCTCACCACTACACTGAGTTAAAGTGGCTCTTCCCCTCCATTCGAAGACAATATTTCCTAGGTACGTTCCTCTATCAAATCAACAATCATCGTCCTTCTTACGCCTAGAACCTTCTCCAATTCAAGTCCTCAGTCCACTCCCTTTTCACAAGATCTCGACCTTCCGACCTTTACATTCTTTCTCACAGATATGCCTCGTTCCAAAACTCGTTTATTGCTCGCTATGTTAATTTCTCGAATTCCCTTCCTCGGCTTTCTCCCACGCTATGTACATTTAAAACCCTCCTATTCCAATTTCTATCCCAAAAAACAGTCAGACACCCCCCTCTAACCATCTATGTAAATTACAAATTATTCACATAATGATATATTTACATATAATTCATCACTTAAATACTTACTAAAAACGGGAAAAGAAGACGAATCTGAGTTTATTGTTAAGAAGAATGTAATGTATTTTTTATTTATTTATTTTAATTGTCTTGGCATGGTTTCCAGTGTTTTGTATATAGATTTTTTTTATTTTGTGCATAGTATGTTTAACTAATATTTTCTTTACTTTTTTTTTTCTTTATTATTACTTTTTATGTTTGGTTTTACTTAGGCCAGATATAATACTTTAATTTTGTACTTTTTCAATTCTAAAGGGACTTCGTCCCAGAATAAAATTATTTTCTATTCTATTCTATTCTATTCTAAAAGTATATGCTATCCGGAATGATTGGCCCCACGCTACAAGTGGGTGGGCACACACCCCGACGCAGTGTTGAGGGCACTGAGACAAGACAGAGGCACAGACACAGAGGTATTAGGAGCCTGTGAGTCTCATTAGGGAGAGGCTAACGAGGTGGAGGGGGGAGTGGGGGGAGGGGAGAATGACCCCATCTCAAAGCCCGCATTACACTTACTGATAACTACACTCCACAGTTCCCAATATAACTATGTCCTATATTACACCCACTGTCCCAGTCAAACCTCTTACTCCGCTAACTTGCCAAAGAGCTTTGATTTCAGTACCAAGCTGGAAATCGCCCTTTGTAAAGTCAGTGAAAGGCTGACATGGTTTTTTATAGCTTTACTTTTTTCCCTTTCGTTTTCAAGCTGGTTCTTAATTGCATTCTGAAACTTTTCCTCGTTTCCGTAATAAAAAGGGAACTCTGGGTGTTGGACAAAACCTATAATTTGTTCAAAATCATTACAAATAAATGTTGTTTTTAACTTTCAACATTTCTCATTTGTATACAACTTTTATTATTATTATTTTTTTTAAGCATGCAAAGAAACCTAAATAAAATATCCAATGTCTTTATTATTCTGTTTAGATTCCAACTTTATACTGTCCAACAGCTCAAGCTGGCCAAAATCTAATTTCACATGAGTGATCATCTTAATTTGATAGATTTTCCTCATTTTTTTTTCGTTCGCCACTTATAGCTCAAGTGAGTTATTTATTTCTGAAGTAAACTTTAATCATTATACACAATTAAAAAAAAACAAACAATAGAAACTATATTCTCTATTCAAATTTTAATATGGAAAACATTCTTTAAAAAAAAAAAATTAATAAATTATTTACCTATAGCAAATAATTCCGAAAATCGCTGATTATTTCAATTTCAATCAAAGGAAATGGAAAATTGTTTATTATTGTCAATTAACCTATTAAGCCCACTTTGAACAAATAATTTTGATTTGGGTCCGCTTTGTTGAGAATGTATGGTTCATCATACGAGAAGAAAGTTTTAATTTTTAATTTAATTTTTTTCTGTAATAATGTTACGAAAAAATGATTTATTTTTGATTTTTATTTTAATAATAGCTTTTGATAAATATTTGTTTTTAAAGGATAATTAAGAAAATCAAGATTCATTACATCCTTAAATATAAAAAAAACCTGGCTTTAGCACCAGTGAGGCGCTTGAGAGAGTAGCGCAAGGATCTCTTGGAATCCTGCTATTCTCTCTAGATTTGAAAGGACAAGCCTTGCTTGAGATTCTCTGCCTGATTGTATGTACTTTATATAGGTATGACTGTGTTTTTATGTTTTTAATTTCTTATCTTTCGGTCATTTTATTTTTTATGTTACATAGTTTTTGATCATCATTTAGTTATTATTTTACTTTGAGGGGTAGCTGATTGGTAGGATGATGAGCTTCCAATGCTAAATGTCGCAGGTTCGAATCCAGGATCATGACAGAAAAAATATTTATTCTGTTTCATTGGCCGTGGGGCGACCCTGGGTAGGCAGACCCTCCTGGGGCACACCCAGCCTCTATGAATTGGCAACCCTTAATTAAAATATTGATCAAAGGAAAAAAACCGGGCGGTTGAGCGTTATCTCGGTCAAATCACCTCCTAGCACAACAGTAGACAAAGAAACAGTGCTTTTCCTAATTACTACTGAACCCAAGACCCTACATGGGTTGTAGTGGTACAGGCTTTTGTTTTTTTATTTTACTTTTGATAATTTTATGTTTATTGTATATATGGTGTGAATGTATTCATATCTCACTATAATTATTGTCCACGTGACAGATCATTAAATTACTAAATATATAAAAAAAAAAAGTCGGTTACGGAAGTTAACGTAATTTGCACTCAATTTTTAAATATTTAGGTTCCTAAAAAAAAAAAAGGATTCCGTGGATGTTTTTATGATTAGTATCTTGATTACCAAAAGAATCGTTTAGGTTACATTTAGACAATAAACGGCTCAAGTGTTACTTTATTTATAAAAATGTATATATTGTGAGAATGTTTAATGTAACCCTAATATTAATGCCCTCCAATGCGGCAGAATGTATTCATTTTCAAATAAAAAAAATTATAAAAAATATCACCCATCTTTATCATAGATTTATTTTATAAATAGATTACGTTTCAACAATCTGGAACCGAAACGTCAACTTTATATAAAATTTACATGTGTTATAAATTTAAATAAAATTATAAATTACACATAATATGATATCATATATATTTTATCATTAAGATGCATTTTTATACGTGTTATATAAGTAGTTGATTTTTGTTTGTTCTATAAATAATAAATACTTTTAAAAAATCTCTAATTCATTTTTTTTTTTTAATTCATTAATATTTACAACTGTATTATATGTAAAAAAAAATATAACTAGTAAATGTGCACACAGCAATAATACAATCACATGAAAATGCTTGTTGAGAAACTTGCTTTTTTTTGTTGTTCTTCCCTACCTCGCCGTTTAGACTATACGGGATTTCCACGGATCGGAAGGTGAGGGCGGGGAATTTTTAAATCCCCTCCAGCCCCGGCACGCGAACTCGTACATATTTTTGTCTCTCAAAACTTCATATATCTGGTTGACGAGCAACTCGCGGTGCTGTGCGCACGCCTTAGCCCATTCGGCCACCCCGCCCCCAATAATAAATTTTCTGCCATGATCCGGGATTCGAACCTGGAACCTTGAGCGTTGGAAACTTAGTTCCCTACCTCTGAGCTACCCCGCTCCCTTCCGAAATTCATCCTGAGAAAATTCAGGAAACCGTAATATGAAAAAAATGTTTTATAAAAATATTTTTCTCGGCTCCATAAGTGCATTGGAACGGATTTCCCGACACGTGTCTGACATTTTTTAAACCAGTATCATCAACAAGGTTTGTTCGTTTTGATGAATAATAACAGTTCCGAAATGAATTTTCCTTTAGTTATGTAACTTGTAGTAATAGGTTTGTTGGTTGGCGTATAGCGATACTATTTCACATATAGTTACAACATAAAATATAACAGTATCCTAATAATTAAGTATTTAAAGGTTTGCGATTTTTTTTTTCATTATTTTCTGTTTAAATTATATAACATCAAATATATAACATCCAGAATTTATTTATACAGAATACGATGAAGATATTTAGGCACAGTCCTGATAAAATTAACTTTTAGTTTTCTTTTGTATTTCATAAAATAAGTATTAATATGAGCTTATACGATTAATACGTGCCATGAATGCTGAGCAGGCAATAAAGAGAAGGTTGAATTAAAAAAATAGTATTAATACTTTTTATCTTTCTCTTGTTTCATCCGACTGAGATTTGATATATAATAAACATGTGACATTATAATTTATATATTAAGTTTTATTTGACCACATGTAATGTGAATCCTCTTTTTAATTAATTTTATAATATTATCGCTGCATTCAAGTTGTTATTTCGATTAGTTTAAGTTTCCTTTTTCTCAAGGAAGTATCCTAGGTCTTATCCTTTATACAGTTTACACAGCTGACGTCCCAACCTATTCCAACAGTGTCATAACCACATATACCGATGACACATGTATCCTATCAGTTAATAATGACCCATCAATTGCATCCCAAACGCTTCAATCACCCATCATAAACCTTGAAGAATGGTCTTAAAACTAGATAATTAAAATAAGTTTCAATAAATCCCACCAAATTATCTTTACCCTTCTTTGTAAACCTATGACTTCCTGTCCTACCATTTTGTTTTATAATACTCCGCTTATCCCTGTTGAACAAATCCACTCCACTCTGACAAACGTCTAACTTGGAATCCTCATACCAGACTGAAACGACAAGAAACCACTCGATGTTTCCGACTACTTCAGTATTTACTAGACAAACGCTCTTAACTTCCAGTTTGCTACAAATGACTCATATACATGACTATAATAAGGCATCATCGAATTCCTCTCGTATCCAATCCTTACAATCAAAAATCCTTCGTAAATTCCTCAATGCTTCTTACTTTTTTACAAATAAAATCATCCATAATGACCTTAATGTTCCTTATGTTTCAGATTTGGCACAATCCAGATACCTATCCTTCCATAATAAATTTCAGAACTATCCCAACCCTCTCGTTTCTAGCCTTGCTTCCTCTTCAGTTCCTGATAACCCTCCAAGGCGTCTGAAAAGAAGATGGTCCCGTGATCTCCTAATCTAGACATTAGAGTGCTAAGTGTTTGTTTGGGTTTTAAGGCGTTACCAACGCCTGTGAGTAAGTTTTCTTTATTGAGTATTATAACAATCTGTCTGTTCGACATTGGTTATAGTGAGGTAGGATGACATTCACACCATATGTACAAAAAAATAAAATAAATAGAACAAAATAATAATCAAAGGTATATACAATAGACAATAAAATAAAATAACCTAAAAAATAAGAAAATTAAAACTAAGGAAAAAAAAAAAAATAACATGCATACCTATATACAATCAGGCGAGGGAACTCCAGGAGAACCCTGCGTTACTCTTCCAACCGCGTCACTGGTACTAAAGCCAGCGGAGATTGGTCGAGAGCACTTTAGCCACATACACACATGTCTTGAGTGAAGAATCTGGCCATTGCCAGAACTCCAATTTATATAATTTACAAAAGGTCGCGAGGCCACTGCCGTTTCAACCTTCTTGGAGGATTATAGGGATGGGAGATGCTTGATAGGGATTGTGCAAGAGGATTTGGGTGGTAAGTAAGGTTCTGGTGAAATTTGGAGAACTTTTCTGGGATAAGGTCTAGGACAAATGGGATGTTAAGGTCATGATGTAGGGTTTTGTTGGATACATAGAAAGGAGCATCGACTATTGTTCGAAGGACTTTAGACTGGAAGGATTGGATGCGCTTGATGTTAGAAAATTTTGCTGATCCCCACAGTTCTAGTCCGTAAGTCCAAATAGGTTTCAGTATTGTCTTGTAGATCAGTAGCTTGTGAGTAAGTTAATTTTTGTTGTCTGTTGAGTTTAGAAACTCCTTAGAAGAGAGAGAAAAGAATAAATTATCAAAAATTAACAATAATTAAAGAGAACAATAAACGAAAAAAATATATAATTGAAATAAATAAAAATAAAAAATACTATAAAATAAAAATAATATCGATTTCTATATTTTATTTAATAGTCTATGAATTCATAACTATTTCAATTTTTGATTCGTTATTAACCAATACCACAGATATATCCGGTCCTAGAGATAATCTGTTTAAGCTTGATGTATAATAAGGCCATTATCGGGAATTATGGCTAATAGGAAGATGGCTATTGCAGTGTTGAAGTTTTGGTGGTGGCTGTTTAATAATGAGATGCAAATGACTCAGATTTGTATATCCTATTCTTCTCACGGCGATCTCTTCTCTGAAGTTAGTTCGGTTTGATGTGGTAAAAGGTTTCACTGATTCTTTAATAGTTTTTAATTTTCAAGCCTTCTTTATATCTCAACAAGTGTTTTCACGATGTTATATCCATTTGTACAAATTTACTATATCCATTTCTTTAATACTAATACCGTTAATAAATAAATAAAAGAAGTTCATTTTTGTTTATGTAAATTTATTTATTTTTAGTATTATCATTTTCCTGTTGATTTTTTTAATTTGTTTTTATTTATTACTAGCCTTACCCGCCCACGCGCTGCTGTGGCTTAGCTTGGCAAAATGAAAAAGAAAAAAAATATAAAGCACATATGAGCAGATTAGTAGCAAAGGACATCTGTCATTTTTAAAAAGTTGGGAAAAAAATTTGTCTGTAAAATGGCTTCAATTTAAACTAATTCTAATGATTTTTTTCCTCATGATTCAAATTGAACATTCGTAATCATCTGAGTGAATACACCATCATTCATAATCATCAGAAACAGTCTTAGTTGAATTTATAAAACTAAATTAAAAAATTAATATAAAAAACTTATAATAGTATTGACCTACATAAGGAGAATCGTATAACTTCTTCAATAATAATTTCAATTACTGTATTAATTATAAAATTTTTGATTAATCAATAAAAAAAAATGCCTCATACCTTCGGTACTGAGGAAGCAAAGGGAAATGGCCTTTTCTGAAGAGAAAGCACTAAATGTTTAAAAGTCTGTAACTCTGCAACGAACTGTCCGATTTCGATGATTTTTTAAGACTTTAGCCAAGTTTAGTTAAAATCGGTAAAGCCGTTTTGGCGCTACAGTTTATAGCGACAAATTTTTTTGCGGCTTTCAAAAAAAAAATATTTACATTTTGATTTTTTTTGCATATATAAAATTATCGTAAGAACGAAGTATTAAGCCAGAAACCTTCCCAGGAGTATACGGAACAACTTCCTAAAGTTTCATGACGATCGGATAAATGGTTTAGTAATTCGGAAAGGACAAACAGACGGACAGACAAACATACATTAATTTTTTATATATATAGATACATACATAAAGTGTGAATTAACTCTTATATCACTGTTAATGGTGTCCTTCGTTGTGATAAAATGTAATATAATTCAATAAATAAATGTATAAAAAAAAATTATAATCGTGCCCGACTTACTTTAAAGGTAGTCGCATTAACCAATAGATATTACATACTAAATTATATATATATATATATATATATATATATATATATATATATATATATATATATATATATATATATATATATATATAAACATATATAACTTCAAAAATAATTCTTTTAAACCTAGAAAGTTTTAAAACACCGAATTCCATCAAAATTTTAATGAAGAATTTTATGTAATAAAACGTAGTTTCATTAACACACCATGGCTGTTGTTAGAGAATAGTGTGACGAACAGCGCCTGCTGTTAAGAATATTGTTAGACGTGGAGTGCTCTCATCCAGTTTCTTTTCAACCATCCAAAAATAGTGGAACATATAATTTAACAGTGGAGCATAGCAGTAACCTATTAAGTCTTCATAATTTTTTAAAGAATACTGTCTCGTGGGTCAGATTCCCAATTACCAAAGTAAAGTATTTTCTTTGCTGACGGTGTATATTAGTGTAGTTGTTTGAAAAATATCGTTTTTTAATTAATTTCAACGTAGTAAAACGATAATATATTTTATTTATAAAAATAAATAATATATTTTTAATCTCAATTATTGAGTTAATTAACTTAAATTATCTCAAGCTGCTGAATTTATTATCCCGAAACACATGCCTGTTTGGGCATGTAGAAACGTTTTACTGATATCAAGCGCCATGTCAGCGAGCAACAAATTGAAATTACTTATTTTATTTGTTTGGAATAATACAATATTTACTTAGGCTTTGTTCCACCTGACCTACTTCTCCAAACTTTGTTCTGATATTCGGGGCAGGTAAAGGCTGTTTGCTGAACATCACCGATATTCGGAGATTATTTAGTTGGCAGAAGTCAAGAAAGAGTGGAGAACGTTAAAAATGATTGAGTTGGCTGTATTGTTCGATCAATTCTGATAAGCACGCATATATGTAGGTACGCACAGACGCCTCGCCCTCCATAAACACACACATTTTTTTTTTTCTTATGTATTTATTAATTTGTAAAAGCTTCATGTACAATCCATTATTGATGTGTCGACATAAGATTTTATAAAATAAACAATATTCAAAATAAATCATTATCAGATAAATAAGTAATGAAATAGATAATGTAACAAAATTAAAATAATACAGAAATGTCTTATAAAGTATCTCAAGGAAGATATTTGCCTAATTAATCACACAAAAGAAAACAAATAAAAAACACTTAAAGAGAAGGAAAAACAAAATTTAAAAACAAAACAAAAATATCAATGTCTCTTTGATCTTCTTGAAGGAGTTGTAGATCAATTTCAAGAGTAAATTTATTTATCTCCTCGTTGTATTTCCGAAAAATATCTACCTCCTTCAGCGACCAGTTATCTCTTTGCAGGTGAATATTTCTCATTAATTAGTATCGTATAGTAATATAATGGAAAATAGAACAGTCGTATAAAATATCATCGGTTTATTGCCAGAAGTGATTAAGTGGAATTGTATTACCTTTAATTACTAAAAATGATTATATTCTTTGTGAGATTATAACATCATGATTAAACTTCATTTAATATATATATATATATAAAGATTTGTGTCGTTTCCGTTGATTTCTTTTATCACAAAAATGTTTTGAAATGTTCGCTTACAATTTTGCAATGAACCGATGATGTGATGAAAAGTTTGTACGTCTCTTTATATCGGATATATCAGTGTTCCTCATATGAATCCGTTTTAAATTAAAGTTTGTTTGTCATTATTGAGTAAAGAATTTTGTTGTTTTTAGTATTTAATTTTAATTTCTTCATTGTAGTCTTACCTCACTATAACTTTTTTACAAGCGGCATAATGTATGCTCCTTTTTGCTGAATAAATAAATTTAAAAAAAATTGTTTTCATTGTTGGTAGGTGTATCTTATGAAATCAATTTACTAAGCTCTCTTTTGTCTAAACTATATGAAACAAGTAGTATTGAAACATTTTCCGGTATCAGAAGCGGTGGGTTTTGATGATGGAGGTATCAACAAATGAAAGGGGATTTCACAAAGAAGTGATGAATGCCAATTTCAGAAATTAAAACTTTTTTTATTTTACTTCATAAAGGCGTCAACCACCAGTCATTATCGCCTTGCGTCAATAGTTAAATTTTAAAATTTGGAATATATCTATGCCATCTTAGGAAGTCAAAAAGTCTGGCTGTCATCTGTATTGTCCAGTAAATATTTTGAAGGATATCAAAGACTGATCTTTCGTTTTCATTTGATTTGCATTATGTTAGAAGGTGTTTCACAGTTAGCGGATATCCTCAGGTCTGGCATTCAGTTAGAGATTCGGGAGCCAGAATCACCTCATCTCTTCGGCTATTTCGGAATGAAGCGAACTATCTAGAGATAGTTTTGTCCTTTTGTCCTTTAGTTATGGAAATTTTCAAAACATGATTCGCCAATAGTCGCAGTTAATAACTTGAATTATTAAAATTCGACTATGGTTGTGTACGGTGGACTCTCTGGGGAACTAGAAGCCAAACTTAAATGCATAATGAATCGCTCGATTCGCTTTATATTCGGGATCTCAAGGGATACGTATATTGCCGAGTATCACGGCGAGTTGAAGTGGCTCTATCCATCCTACGGCCGCCAGTACTTCCTTACTACCTATCTACACCAGGCCATTAGAAGTCAGCGACCCTCTTATATACTTCAGAGCCTACAATTCAAATCTCCCATCAAAGATCCCGTACTTCTGACCTCAACACTCTTCCTCATCGAACTGCTGAGTTTGACAAATCCTTTGTAATTCAAGCCGTCTCCTTTTGGAATTCTATTCCTTCCGATAACCGACATGCACAATCAGTTTCCTCATTTAAATCTCTCCTTTTTAAGCACCTACTCCTTTACCAATCCGACTGATCACGAAATGTACATTAGAAAACTTCTTAAGATTCCCCAGAAACATTGTTATATACTAGTGTTATTCTATTTTCCTTTTTTTAGTCTGAATATATATGTATGTTTTTGTTTTGTTATTTTTATCTATAATTAAATATCATTTTGTAAATATTTAATGTAATGTATGGCCACGCAGGTATTTCCTCAGTATTTATACTTTGTTCTAAGGGGCAACAGTCCCAGGATATTAAAAATGTTTTTCATTTCAATAATATTATTGGTTAGGGATTAAGTATTACTATACGAATAAACACGTTTAATTTATGTCGAAAATACATTGGATGCATTAGTAATAGAAAAACCTATCTAAAGTGAGAGCTCCCACAGGGTTACACTAATATATAATATCAATAACGCGCAACACGGCAATTTATCCGTTATGCCAACATTAAAAGAGCAAATGCTTTTATAATCTTCGCTTGACCGCCCTTTGAGAATGAATAGGAAAATATTCAAAATTTGTCCCGAGGGGCCCCGCGAGTTTAGGAGGGTTTAATTTAGGCTGCCGGAGTTGAGTAAATAAAGCTGATCCCTGGAGATGAAGAAAAGTCGGCATATAATCGAGAAAAGAGAGAGGGAAGACAGAGGGCGATGGGCTCGGTTAGGAGAGGAGGCGTCATTAATGATGGAGTGAGATTTAAATTTAATTTGGACTCGGGGGTTAATCTGTAAAGTTTTGCATAACTTCTGTAGGCCCTTCCGGAGTCGTCCATTTTATCCGGGAATAAAAAAAAAAAAAAACATTTTTCTGTTCGATCTAAGAATGGTATCAATTGCAAATGTATATAATTCAAATAAATTACTGGAATAAGGCTAATAGAAAACGAGGTTTAATTTATAATTGAGTTCTACCAATGGGTAGTTTCTCTTCATGTTGTACATGTCATGTTACCAATTTACCATTAACTTATTGTATTTTCTATGTAACACAGTTGTAAATTTCATTAAAATAATAAAAAAAAATAAAAAAATTGTTTGATACAATTTAAAAACTGTATACAGAAATCAATTTTCGGCAGAGTTGCGAATGAATTTTTTTTTAAAGATATTTTTATTGAGAAATAATACATTTAGCCACACTTAAGGGCATTGGGTACTAAAGCTGATTGAGGCACGTTCATACTACACATACAATACAATAAAAAAAAAAATATATATATATATATATTTTTTTTTTTATTGTTATATATATATATATATATATATATATATATATATATATATATATATATAACAAAGAAAAACACTATAAAACTAAAGAAATGTAACTTGAAATCAAATTTAAAAAAATAGAAACTTAGCAAATTAAATCAATTATAAGTAAAACAAATAAATAGATAAAAAAAGAAAAACATTCATACTTAATTACAATATTTACAATCAGCCAAGGAAGCTCCGAGTCCAGCCCTTTCCTCCACATGTGAAGGACAAAGCGAGACTCTAAGAGATCCCAGCGCCACTCACAGCCGCGTCACCGGCATTGGAGTCCAGTGGAGACTAAGAAAGGGCACTAAAGCTAAAGACGCTGGCCATTGCCCGAACTCCAGTGACAATCTTTACAAAAGGTCTCTTGGCCACTGCCGTTTCAACCTTCAAACGTTTAACCAAGGAAAAGGTTGAATTTTACTTGAAAAAGGTTGAATTTGACTTGGGAAAAATTGAATATGACATGGAAATATTATACTGAAAAAATCTAAAAAGTTAAAATATATGGATATGCAAGCGCATCATCAGGATTTTTTTTTTTTTTTTCAAAAGCTATGCCTTCGATAATATAGTAAGTGGCCGTCCTTTCGAAAAAAAAAACATCGAAAATTGACAAAAATTCGAAAGTTGAATTTGACTGGGAAAAGGTTGAATTTGAAATGTAAAAAGTTTAATTTGACTTGGAAAAGGTTGAATTTGATTAGGAAAAGGTTGAAATCGACTTGGAAATGATATACATACATATTAATTTGTATCGCCAAAATTTTAATATTAAAAATCAATTTTATTCTTTGTAATGAATTTCGATATTTTACATTCTACGATTTATCATATAACAATAAACTATATGGAAGGTGCTGTTTACGAAGTTTAATAAAATTTATGTATGATACTCTCAACCCTCGCAATTCTTGAAAATTTTATTAAATCAATTTTTCCGCAGTAGATATTAGAACAGTCACACGAAACAGAGTACAGATTCATATGTTCAGCAACATTTCACAATCGTTGCGTTCTTTATAATTATGTAAATTAATTTTAAATTAGTCTAAATTAATATTTTATAGCAAAATATAGTTATAATAGTTTTATGACTCCTGTTAAACAAAATAAATTGAAAATATTATGATTTTTGAAGTTTTCTGCCTATTGGCGCACTAATAATGGCCATGTTGATATATTAATAAATTCAATACAAATTTTATTTATTCACTATAAATGTATTATAATTTGGTAATGCAGAACCTTCTGTAGGGGGCATTGAATGCGGCGGTTCTGCTGACCCAAGCCGGGCCAATGACTATGTAATGAGATGAACAAACGGACCCTTTGTGGAATCGGAATCTGGATTAGCCCACAGCTGCTAGCAAATAGTCTACGCCATCTGATAGTGTTTACAGCCAATAGCTCATCTGTCTTCTCTCTTGTCTTTATGTTATTATGCTAATAAGGAATGCAATGCCGTAATTGCGATGCTAGGCAATAATCCAAATCGTCTTGTGGTCAGTTGAATATCTCAATATAAGAATAATCATAAATCGACAAATTATTGGGGAGCTAGGTGCCCGGCAACCTGATATACTTAATATTAAGAGTTTGAGTCCAGGTTTCGGCAGTTTCAACCCTCCGCCCTCCCTCCAGGTTTGGAAAAAACCCTTATAACCGAAATGTCAAGCTACGGTGTAATAAAAAAAAAATCATTAAGTTTTGAATAAAATGTCCAATCATGAAGTGGAATTTATCAATTAATTGCAAAACATCATTAAGTCACATTTCATAATCTTAACTAATTAAGAACTTTGATAAAGTTTTCATTTATGTAATTAGAAAATTGTGTACTTGTTGTAACTAAATTAGATATATAAAAGGGTGTGTTTCATTTTCATGCCTTTGTATCAATAAATAAAGTCAAAATTCATAAAAACACTTTTGAATGTTTATATTTTTGTATATAAAAAATGCACATAGCGATTTTTTGTAATAGACCGGCGAAATACTTTCTCTACCTTTTCAAGGTATTACTTCTCTAATATATTTATCTGAGATCAAATAATGAAAGGAATCTATACAAACTGTCAGCTATCTAAAGTGTATCCACATTCCATTTCTTTTTGCATAGATATTTTAGATGGATAATAAAATTAGTCAGAATAAATATGTTATTTTATTTTATTTTATCAATTGTTGGGAATTGGTTATAAGAAGAAGATCCCAAATGTGTAAAATTGATTTTTATGTTGTTTAGATAAATCTTGAATTAAAAATACTGACATCTTATAAATCTGGTAATTGTTTTTTTTTTTAATCCTCACAAAAAATCAGAGGTTTCTGTGTACAAAACATAGCTTTATTTTATATAATTGATTCTGATGAAGATAGAAAAGTAATTTTATCATAGAAATGTTCTGAGAAAAACATTTTTTGTGTTAGACTAGTTGACAATACTAAAAATATAAAAAATATAGCTTATTCAGGTCAGCTAGTTTTCTCTAACATCGATGTCATTTCCGATTTATCTTATCAACGCAATTTATTTTGCTGTAATTAATTTGGGTTCGTGATTTATTTCGATTTATCTTGACTAAAACAAAAAGTAACAAAAGTTTTCTTTGTAACTTTTATTAATCATCGTCAGTGAAAATAACCGAATAGTTATTTTCAGTTTCTTCTGTATTATATATCAGCTTGTTTATTTTTGATTTATTTTATTTATTACTATTTTTTTTTATTATTTATATTTATTTTTCTTGTTAGCTTAGGTTGCATGAATGGATACCATCTACACTACTACTTATTGCTAATAGGATATGACAGATAAATAATTATTATTATTTTGAGATATGTGAAATCTGACAGGTTTTCTTTCCCGAAATTCTACTTATTTGTTATGTGTAACGTTTCGATATTTTACATCCCACCATCAGACTATTATCTTTAATCCTCTCTTATATTCATGAAATTTGTCATTATTGTTAATATGTAATAATTCCTTATTTTTAAAGTGGACCTGTGGAAGGAATTATTATATATAAAAAAATATGACAAATCTCATGAATGAATGAGAGTATAAAATATAATAGCCTGAAGATGGGTAGTAATATCCCGAAACTTTACACATAAATGGAATTTTGGGAGAGAAAGGCATTTAGATTTCACATAGTTCATTACAAAATATTCTCCCTTAGGACTTAAGAACAAAATTATTTATTATATTGTTCAACTACTATGCTTGATTACTAAGCCTACGACGATTATAGATTTTTTTTTTTCAAGATTAGTTATTTATTAAAAAAAAATTATTAATTATGATGAGGTAGTGTTATTTAGAAGTAAAGCTTCATCGTCAGGAAAAAAAATATTATAAAAATTTAAAAAAATATTAAATTATAAGTAAGAGTTTAAAATTATTAGTTTCTGCATCTATATCATTATCAGTCAAAACATTTTATTATTAACTCTTAAAAACTTTATACTTGAAATAGATGCTTTTTTAAAATGAATATTTTTGATTATTACGCACTTATTTTACATAGAAAATTCTTCCATCTAAGAAATTGTTTATACATTTGATCAATATTCTCCTTATTCTTCATTTTGTCAGCTCTTACCGAAAATCTGTCGAGTGCTGAGGATAGAATACGTGTATGTGATACATGTAACATGTATACATTTTAAAACAATTATTTTCTCCCGTTCAGGGATAGAAACGAACCCTTTACATTTTAAAAAATTATATTTAAAAAAAATCCTTACAAAATGAAAAGGTCGCAGCTTTGTTAACAATGGTTTAATGGGAAGGCCCAATCTGGATGTGCCTCAGGCCATCGAGTTCCCTTTCATTAGATCCAGTGTCTTTTTCTGTGGGAGATTTCGGCCACCGTAATCGAAAACACGTTCCAGTGTATGCAAGGTTTCATTAAGCAGAAACTACAATTCTCGATACATCGATGATACAATTAAATGCCATCCAGTAGCTTAAAGTTGATATAAATCTGGTACAGTAAACCGGAATTTGATTATCTGAGATACAGTACTGTTGTTAACAACTTTCTATTCGCTAAATTTAATTTATATTCGTGTATATATATAATTATAAAGCATATAAACAAAAGAATAATTGAACTAAAATTGGATAAATGAAATAATGCTTTATTTACCAAAGGTCCTGCCTTGGTCTCCACATTTGTGGAACAAAGCATGACTTGGAATTCCCTGGGCGAATGTAAATATCGTATATAGGTGTGAGTGTGTTTTATACATTTCAATTTAATTTAGTTTCTCTCTATTTTTTTTTATTTTTTTTTTACCTATGTATCTTTTTCTTTTATCTCTATTTTAGTTATCATTTGTAAGTATATATCGTGTAAATGTTTAATTTAGCCCTAATATTAATGCCCTCCAATGCAGCAGAATGCATTAATTAAAAAAAAAAAAAAATAGAAATTTAACAAAAACTGAATATACGGACAACGGGAGTTCACAGATTTCAAATAATTTTCTTTTCTATTATTCTACTTTGAAAAATATTCGACCTATGTACTTAGTATTCGAGACATAATTATTTTAGAAAAAAAATATTATGTGGAGAAGATATAAAATATGTTCAGATGTACCAGAAATACAAAGAACAAAATACAGTACCAGTAAAATAGAACAATTAATTTCTTATTGTAAAAAGGCAAATTGAATTAGTTTTTAGCCACATTTAAAACTCTTAAATACAATTATTTATAATCAAATCTCAAAATTTCTTTTGGGTGATTTTCTTGTTAGAATTCCTCCAAATTCAACACTACAAAAACTGTTAAAAATGGATTCACTACTGCTCTAAGCCAATTCATTCACTTTTAGACTTTATATCTATTTGATTTATTTGAAAATTCTTAAATACGAACATTTATCTATAGTAAATACTTAATAGTCGACCGTTGTATTATTAAGGAAAGAGATGGTCTTAATTCTATTTTATATTCATACGTATATATTTATAATTTATTAGTCCATAGATATAGTATTTCCTCTTGTATCCATCCATATCTTCAAATTTTAGACACTGTAATATTCTAGGTTTTGTTTTACTTTTAATATTTACTCCTTCTTATTAATGTTATATGTCGAAGTTAGCATGATTTCTTTTTCTTAGAGTGCATTTAATTCTTTTTAATATAAAACAAAAAAATAAATGAAATGAAAATAGAGCAGGCTACCCCCCAATTTGAAAAAAACAACAACAACAATTAACCACGTATTAATACTTTTACTTATGAGAGGTCTATGATTGAAAATAAGTATGCTGTAGTGTGAGGGGATAATTTAAAATTTTGAGTGGAAGTAAATCAATACAGGTTTCGTTTGTATTTTGAAACGCGACAAATTGATCACTGTGAACGTGAAACAACTAGCGGTCTTCATAATCAG
The DNA here is from genome assembly GCA_928085145.1 of Nezara viridula. Classification (NCBI taxonomy): domain Eukaryota; kingdom Metazoa; phylum Arthropoda; class Insecta; order Hemiptera; family Pentatomidae; genus Nezara; species Nezara viridula. The sequence continues at coordinate 77,701,413 of OV725080.1, forward strand.
CGATCGCACACATCCGATGTTTATACCCGCTTGGAATGGTATGGAAGCAATTACCTCGTTCATCGGCACAGGATAGGTTCCCCATGCGGCAGATATACTCGCCTTGTGCATATATAAGAGCATATATTTCTTTAATTTTTTACATTCTCATCCCTCTTCAATCGATTATATGTACAATAATGGATATCATTGAATTTCTTATAAGCTACGGTTTCTGTACTTCAAATTCGCTCTTCGACATGTCTTCTGTGACGCATGTCTTCTCCATTTATTATAGTCAAAGTTTCAGAACCGTAAAGCACCACGTAGTACAAAAGCTTTTATAGCAATTTTAGAAAAAAAGTTATTTTTATTAGATAGGTGATTAAATTACTGGAAACCAGATTTGTTATTTAAAAATATATATCTAAACGCGATTATGAAGCTATTAATTTCCTCCTTTGTTATTTTATCTTAGGTTATCTCCGATCCACCGATACACATTAAGACATGTAAGTTTCTGCCTAATTATATTCTTAAAAAAATCACTTACCAGTGTGCAACAAGTATAGAATTAGAATCATTATCCTGCTTTATCTATTTGAAATGTCTTGGCGATGATGCTTAAACAATTCCTACACTTTTGTCCATTAATCAACCCATCCCCCATCTTTGATCCAACTTTTTAATCCAAATACTTCCCTCTTCTTAATTTTCAACTCAAATGAACCCAAAGTATTCGAAGGATAAGTGGAAGGGGAGCTCTAAACCTTAGAGCCAATGGGCTGAGAGAGAGATTACACGAGCGAGGGGATGTAGTATATAGTTGATAAGGTGGGAGAGGTAAACGATTACCCCGCCGGCCCTGGGGAGGTGTGCCCCACCAAATGGCGCCCATCAAACTTTTCAGATGGTAGCCAGTCTCTGGGGCACCTTAAAAACTTCCGCCCCTCCATATCTGCGACATTACCGGATGTGGTCCAATAAGGATCGAGTTCCTAGAGTTCCGGTATACCTATATATATATATATATATATATATATATATATATATATATATATATATATATATATATATATATATATATATATATATATATATATATTTAAATTTATATTATATTACCATAAAGTTTGATATATATATATATATATATATATATATATATATATATATATTTAAATTTATATTATATTACCATAAAGTTTGATATATATATATATATATATATATATATATATATATATATATATATACATTCCCCGCCTCTCAGTTGTTAAAAAAATTATCATTCAACAAATTACAACTTGGCATTCAGAACTTTCATCATCATAAACGAAATTTCAAATTTGATAAAAGAATAAATATCTGATAATGTATACTATTATAATATTTGTTTCATCCTTTTTCACGCTTTCTGTACCGTACCGGGTTTTCTCGTGCCAGAGGATAGGGCGAGATATTCCCCAGCACCAGGACTCGAACTCGTGATCTTCAGATTATCATGTTGCCAGGCAACGAGTGTATTGCAACGCGTTGGCGCGCTAGGCTAAGCCGTCACCTTTATACAACCTTAGCGGTTCATTAAAAAGCTTCGATCAGTATTAAAGGATGCATTCATATACATATAAATACTAAAAATTTTCATTATTACAAGCTGTGATGGGACACAAACCAATTCTGCCATTTGTGAGGACCAGAAGAAGTTTTGAAGTTCCAGATTAGTAAGTCCTGCGTGAATACTTCATCAACTTCCTCTCATTTAACTGTTGTTCAATAATTGCGAGATATATCTTGTGATCTTATAAATTATATATAGTACTGATTGCTGCTAATGTTTTTCAAAACAAATCAAATCAGACAGTGGCTTTTATATCTACCAAAGGAGATTTTTCGTTACCTTTCGAAGTAGTTCAACTTCATTAAAGAAACATCAAAGCTGAGCTCAAAGAAAATCCAACTACGGTCCTGTGATTAAACGACCATGGAATCAACCAGTTACGATGTTTAACCAACCGTTTTATTGAAAAAGGAAAAGGAAAAGAAAAAAAAAAAACAAATCAGGGACGATACCGGATACCGAAGAGCTGCTACTTATACAAATTGAATCTTTTCCAAGTCGAACGCAATAGTCGTCACTAATCACCGGATAGCGGGAGGGGAGGGTTTCGGATTTGTGTAAACTGAGTTAAATCAATGAGTTAGCCAATTAGCTGACACTCTCATTTATTCGACAGCCTCAAAGGCTCTCGAGAGACTGATTGCTCCCAGACAATCCAGCTCCCACACAACAGTCGTCTAATCACCGATAATTAAACGTAAATTACAATGCCATAGGTGACCTCACCACTTAATTGCAACTTAGTGACCCCCTTGTCTCTTAGTCTGCAGAGAAGGTACAGCATACAAAGTTGCTATCTATATCTCGTAGTACTATAACGTTAAATGAACAACTTTTTTAGTTCAGTCAGAGATGAAGAAGACTTGAGGGATGTAAGTATTAATGGAACAGTTTTAGAAAATACACGCAATTAATTTTCAACAAACCAAGAATGTTTAAACAAAATAATAATAACAGTAAGAAATATATGTTTCTCCGCACGAGAATTTCCTACAGAGTATAGACAAATTTTAAAAAACTTTTAATATGCTCATTAAAAACAAATGATTGAAATGTATAGAGAACGGTGTCTGTTTTCATAGCAATGTAATGGGGCATTTGAATCATCGGTTGATGCGCAAGAAAATAAGGATAATTAGTACCTCTAAAATCAGTTTATAAAATTCAGTGAATTATAGCGTTGGTAAAACTGATGTTATTTAGAGGATTCTATATGTTTTAAATTGACAGTATTTTTATTTTAAATTGGGTAATACATATCTCAATGGGCTACAAAGGTAACAAAGTTTTTGCGACAATTGTTGACTTCAAGCGAATATTTGATTCACTGGATTAGATTAAATTGAGGCCAACTCTTCATAATCTCGGACTGAGTTCTAAAATAAAAAATATTTGAGTAGAATTATACAAAAATGCTACGATAATTAAAGGTAGATTAATTAAAAGACAAACTAAACATTGATTCAATTAAAATCAGCGAAGGAGTATTGCAGGGATACTCTCTAAGTCCTTTAATATTTTCATTATTCATTTCAGATATAATGTATCATTTTAAAAATGATGTGTGTGCCGGAATAAATATTGACCATTCAACAGAAATATCCGGACTGACATATGTGGATGATTTAGTTTTACTTAATAATGGTTGGGTCTGAACAAATATTGTTAATTAAATTCATTAATGTTTAATGTTGAAAAGACAAAATGAGTGATCTTTAAAAGAGGTGGTAATATAGGTAAACGTAAATCTCTGTTCTACAACAATTTCAAAATAGAAACAATTAAACAGTACAATTATATGAGAGTGTTTTCTTCCTCTTCGGGTTTATTTTCCCATGCAGAAAATAATTTTGTTAAAAAATCACAGTTGGCTTCACATATACTTCGAGAAATCTTTTAAGGTCAAGATAAGATTCGCTCGGGGGCGGGGTGGCCGAATAGGCTAAAGCGTGTGCACAGCACCGCTAGTTGCCTGGCAACCGGATAACAGAGATTTGAGATGATATAAAAAGTACGAGTTCGCGTCCCGGTGCCGGAGGGGATTTTAAATTCCCCGCCCTCACCCCCCGGCCCGGGAAAATCCCGTATAGCCTAAAAAAGGCGAGGTAGGGGAGAACAAAAAAAAAAAAAAAAAAAAGATAAGATTCGCTCGATACGAAATTTAAATAGTTAAATTCCATGGTGAATTCCGTTATTTTATATTCAGTTCTTTTGGACTTCAGATGGAACCAAGAGATAATGAATAATATTTGAGAAAATTATAGTAGAAATCCCGATTAACTCGCTTGAATCAACAATGGAATAGCTAAGCGGACAATGAAAGGGATGAGGAAACACCATACATGAGATAAAAATACATGCAAATGAAAGAGATATATAATTGAAGTGGATGGGGCGGGAAAAGCAACAAAAACATTGCAACTGATAAGAAGATTAACCAGTCTTTTGGGAAGATTTTGACCTAGAAAATATTTTTACATGATATTTAACCCTAAACCCTTTATAGATTTTATATTGGTATTGATTTTTTTTCTTTATTTGCCGATCGCAATAATAAAACCAACATGAAAGCTGATACAATTGATAAGGCATTTTAATTATACTAAAAAAATTATTTTACATCAAGCAATTAAAACTTAGGCTTCCGTGATCTAACATTTGACAGGGTGTGGACTCCCATGACAGGCGATTCTTAATTAATTTATTTTTAAAAGAAATTTTCTTCACTGTTCAGTGTATTTACTCCTCTATATTAACTGCAAATTCAGAATAGTAATTAATATGGTAAATTTCTTCTGAATATGAATTGGGGCTAAAAACGTATTCCGTGTCATGCACAATTATTTATCAATATATAAATTGACAGTCTCATTTTAGTATACCATATATACCTTGTTTTGTATCAATGATTGAAACGAAACATGATATATTTTTTCGTTCGAGAGCTCGGAACACTGTCGCTTCAAACATGTTAAAATGTCCTAAAAAATATTTTATATTTTAAATAGTAAGAACGCCAATCACACATAAGTTACGGAAGGCAAGAAAGCTCTTATCCGTCGAATAAGATAAACAAATTTTTGTGTTAATAATTGGACATTTTCACTAATGTTTATGTTTCTGACACAAAATTATGCATGTTTCAGCACATTATCAATTAATGTCAATCCGATTTTTATTAAGTGTGTGTGTATGCAAATTTCGTATTAGCAAATGTATACATCTGGAATGTTGCAGCATATTTTTCGCCAAAAATGACTAACATTTATACAATGTGTTATTTTATATTATCGGATTCACGTATTTTTACATTTTATTCCAAAACTAAATATTTTGGTTAAATTCATTATATTAATGTCAAATCAAGTGGTCTTTTATATCCTGTAAAGTATGTTTATTTTTTACATTTAAAAAGATAACCCTTTAAAACTATAACTAGAATTTAAAACTGGTTAAATATAAACCACTAAGAAATTTTTCAATTAAATAAAGGACAAATAAGAGTTAGTATGATGGGAATGATTTCATATGGTCTGCCGGGAACACCCGACCTTTCCTGATCTGTAACCATTCAAATAATAGATTATAGGACTTTCCTATTGTTATTATAACTGTTTTGTTTTTCTTAGATGTAATTTGAAAAAAAAAGTATTTTCACTTGAAATTTTGAAGGTCTATTAAGAAAACATATTACACTATTATACATATCTATAAGAAATAATATTTACAATTTTTATTAGTATCGGATGACGCCTAATTTTTTCCATAGATATTCTTTTACCAACAATCGCTAATATTAGAAAGTATTAAATTAAATGAAAAGTGGCAAACAAATTATACATTTAACGGTATCGATGCGTGACAAATATGGTAATTAATTGTTTTTAAAGAATGTATTATATAGGTCTGTTACTTTTATTTTCACTTTCCTATGTATGTAAGTATCTATTTCTGTTCAAAGTAGGACGGTAAGTAAAATGTGTGGATGTGCCCATCGCACGAGACTTTCCCATGTCCTAATATTTAAAAAACAGATTGAATATTTAATAGTTGGCCGTCGCATTATTAAGGAAGGAGATGGTCTGGGTTGGCGGTCATAAATAGACTAAATAGTGGCAAAACTCTTTTATTAAAAACCAACGTTTAGATCCGACTTTGCAAGTCTTCTTCAGGGCTAGAGCGGACAAGATACAAAAAGATATAGAGAATAGTGGAAGTTACATCATATTTAGATAAAAAATTGTAACCAATGTGAATAAACTTATTAAAAATATAAACCGGAAGTACATTAAAATATTATGTACAATAAGTTGTATAAACCGAGTAAGCTAAGTAACAAGATCCTAAACTGAAGTAAATAGATGGTAATCATTGTTGGAGTATAATAAAATATAATATATGCAATTGTGAATATAGTCGTACAGATCTACAGGAGAGATTGGAAGAAAAGGAAAAGGGAATAATGGACATAAAGGGATGTGAAGTAAGAGAAGAAAAACAAAAAAGTAAATAAAATTAGTAGAATAAAAATAGAAACTTACAGGTGTGTTCAGCAAGGAGTTTCACTTAGAACTGGAAAACCAGGGTAAGGGTATTGGGTATTAGGGAAATTTGTTGACCTGGTTGGGTGATCATCTAAATAAATCTAAATAATGGGTAACTATCTAAATATGATGTAACTTCCACTACTCTCTATATATTTTTGTATGTTGTCCGTTCTAGCCCTGAAGAATACCTGCAAAGTCGGGTCAAACTTTGGCTTTTAAAAAAATAGTTTTTGTAAAAAGTTTGTTATTCGTGAAATCATTATTCTCTATCTATGTTATGGAATTCTATGGACTATTCTATCTTATGTACGCAAAAGTATTTTTTTTTTTTTTTAGGTTGTCCGCTTCACATGGTTGCTGCGAAGAGAAGTTTAAAAAAAAATGCTATGTTTTGGTTAATTTTGTTTTAATTAAATTGGATTATATTGATATTAAGGTTATGCAAATGCTGTGGCTTTTATTACATTTTGGTCCCTTATCCTGAATGATGTATTACAAAGAAGCAGTTAGAAACTATAGACAGGGAACGGGATAAAATAATAGGAGAAGATGTGACGTTAAACATAATCCCTTTACCGCAGTATGCTTAAAATATCGCCGGTAATAGTTCCTGAGGGAGCGGCCATTGAGGGCTGATAAAGGGCCTCGAGGATAATTCTAATGACGGATGGTACTACCCTTGGGAGTCCTTTTTCACCGTCCTCTCTCATACTCCACTTCGTCTGCTCTTTCAAGTCGTATCTTACACTACTGCTTCTGTACTTCTGTACTGAATTCGTCAATTACAAAGGGATTTCGAAAAATATTACAGTCCGAGAGCTGTTACCAATGCACCCTAGAAGCTGAAAAAAAATTAACATTATTGAAGGTCAACTAAACCATCGAATTCCTCTTGTATCCAATCCTTACAAATCAAAATCCTTCGTAAAATTCTGAATGCTCCTTACTTTTTCACAAACAAAATCATCCATAAAGAACTTAATGTTCCATGTTTCCGATTTGGCCCAATCCAGATACCTATCCTTCTATAACAAACTGCAGAACCATCCGAACCCTCTCGTTTCAAACCTTGCTTCCTTCTCAATCCATGATAACCCTCCGAGGCGTCTGAAAAGAACCTCGGGACCTTATAATATAGAACTTTAATTTGACTTTTACCAATGGGTTTCTCTTCAAGTTGTACATGTCATGTTACCAATGTCACATTTACTTGTTGTATTTTTATTGTAATACAGTTGTAAATTTCATTAAAATAAAAAAAAATATTGAAGGAAGATAAATATTCTACATATTATTGTTTTGCATATTATTGATGATAAATAGTTAGAATTTTTTTTCTTCTTGCCGAAGCATCGGGTGGGGTCGGATCGCCGATCTAGTAGGACATAATCAACTTTCAAAATATAAGAAATGTAATTTGTGACCCTTTTCATAGATAGTTGGTGAAATAAAAAATTGCCTAGTAAAATTTCAAAGTTCGTTTAAACTCTCACAGTAGAGTACGGGAGACGGAGGTTTGGGCGAAAAAACCTTCAGTTTCACTAGTTGACAAATAGTTCCAGCATTAGTTTATTTATAATCTAAATCAATAGCTCTGTGCGTTATTGCTTAAGACTTTTGATGTTTCAGTTAATTATCCTTCTTTTCATTGGATTAATTAAGGTTTAATCAGTTATGTTGGTTACAATTACATTTGAAATACATAAATAACTCTTATATAGTCTACGAAATACCCTTCCCGGTACCCCGCCGCTACAATACTTTTATAGAATTTTTTATATTCTTCAAAAAATAATCACCTAATTTGGCGCAGTTTTGCTCTAAGCAAAGTTTTTTTTATTTATTTCAAAAATCGTAAACTAAAGTTTTGGAATCAATGTTTTTTTCTTGAAAGAAAATTTATCCCTATTTAAAAAATAAGTAGTGAAAAATAAAATAAGTGAGCTTTGAAAAAATGCTCATAAAATTTTTTTTTTTCTTTTTTTTTAGAAGAAATGTGTCTGAATAAATAACTGAATCAATTTTTTTTACACCTGATAATAACTACCAGTCTTCTGGAAGTTTTGAGGGAACAGGGAGGACAACTAATGTTTTTTGTTTCCCTCCAAAAACTAATGAGCAGGAAGTAAAGGATATTGAGATATCCTTTTGGATTATGATATCCTACTATGTGTAGTAGGGGTGCCTTGATGGCGCAAGTTGAGTCAACAAAATTTTGAGAGAGCCCATTTTTATGGGGTTCTGGATTTTCGAAGACTGCAAATGTTTTCAGACTCGGCTGACAAGGAAAGAAAAATACTATGGAAATAAATGGAAAATTTAAATTGCAGTTAGGAAGCGATTATGAGGGACTTCAGCCAGAAAATGAGCTGTCCAATGATATTGGAACTTGAGTTAAGTTTGAAAAAATAGATTAAATAAATTTGAATAATTCCATAATGGTTTTCTTTTTATTAATATTATTTTAGTCTTGTATTAATTCTTCGGAATTATTACTTTAAATTTTAATTTTCATATAAATATTTAATATTGACCACAAATTTAAGTTACCTGTATTAATTACGACTACAAAAGTTTTATTCGTGACATATACATGATTTCCAATCGAAACATATGCTCAATGAATTTTGTCATCCTAGATCAGCTATTGTCCCCATAGTGCGGATACACTCTTCCACCAAACCTTTCCCCGTCGTGTCAAACGTCACGACGTGTCAACCGAAGCATGCAAGTCATCATCAGGTTCTATCAGTCATCATATTACAAGCTCTTAAGGTGTTCATTTACTTACTTACTCATGCACTTATGTACTCATTACTTCAGTATTCAATACTCAATATTCAATCTTCTATATTCAATACTTAATATTCAATCTTCTATATTCAATACTCAATACTTATATTCGTACTGCTTGAACACCTTCAGTGCTCTTAACATGTCCTGATGATGACTCAGATGCTTGGGTTGAAACGTCGGCAGCAATAGAAATCTTAAATGACTCCGTCCTGAATATTTATCACTTATGGTATTTTGTTATTATTGTTTTCTAACTATGACCTCCATGGAATTCTAGGTTACAATATATCAATCTATTTTTTTTTAATGTAAAATAAGAAAACATATTAAACAATTTCTAGGTATAATAAATTACGAAAATCAAAGGACGCTTCTAGCCAGGTAAACTTTTGTCATAAAAAAATATTCAGATTCTTTCTTGTAGCCTTTAAAATTTTTAAATATGAATTTGTTCTGAAATGATAAAATAAAAGTTTTATGGACTTGATTTTACGGAAGAATTATTTTTTTAAGTCAGGATTTTGCTTGGATTCAAAGTTACTACAACAGATGGAGATGTAAATTATTGTTCTAAAAAATCACATCAACAACTTTCAGATTTTAAGTCTTTATAAGCAATAAATATAGAAATAATTCCTAAACAATTTTATATCTCCAGATCTAATTTGTTTGCTTATATATTGTTTGTGTCCATTTCGAGTTGTTTCCAGGGACCTAAATTCCCGTTAAATTTCGGATAGAAAGATGCATTCATGTTGAATCTACCACATTTTTTCGTGATTCCCTGAAGGAAATCGAAGGCTGAAGCCTTAGTGAAATTGTTTTTGTTTCATAACTTTTTTTTCGAAGACGAGAATACAAATCTCAACTTAGTTTCTCCTAAAAAAATATTTCAACCTTTGCTTGCACTTGCTTCCTTTTGATCAGTATAAATATATTGTTATCTATATATATTTACTATATAGTATCTGATAAGATATATGTATATATTTTTAACCTGACAGATACTTGAAATAAAATTACATGCTCCAAATCAAGTAGGTTTTCCAAACTGGGTTCGAAAATCAATGCAAAACATTTGTTGTACATATAATACAAGATATTCACATCAGGAACTCATTAAATATATATTTTTTTAGTGATAAACATAATTGATATTCGTTTTTTGCATCTCGAAAACACATTTACTAAGAATTTAATCTCAATCGAAAAATAAAAAATATTTTTCTCTATATTTCACTTTATCTATTACCCTCCCCGGCCGGTGCGCTACAATTCTGACGACGCAAGATATAGATCTTCCCCTAAAAAATAAATCACTCGTAGCTGAAAATCTACGAATGAGAGTCTCCCAAGTAAATTAAAAGAAATTAAAAAAAAAACAAACTATAAATCCATAGTGAACATCAAATCGTTATATCCGCAGATTAGAGGTTATTAACCAGACTGAGAATAGGCCACACAAATCTTGCCCTTTCACACGTTATCAGCAAACAGTCACCACCACAATGCCAACACTGCAATAATACACTTACAGTCATCCACATTTTACAGGAGTGTTATTTTTACGTAACGGGTCTAAATAGTTTAGGACTTATACCTCCAATAGTAAACATTTTGAGGGATGACGAAGACACAATAAAGTTAGTATTTGGTTTCTTGAAGTCCAACGATTTGTTTAATAAAATTTAAAATTTCTTAAAAATTTAATTCGAAAATAAACGAAATTAATTTACTGGCATTTTACGACCTAAAACCCCCCAAAACAAGAAATTAAAAATTTATATATATAAACACAGGAATATTTCTTGTTATAAAGTTATAAACACAGATAGATCTCATAGGAAATATTAAGTAAAAGTAAAAAAATTGTTTTTTTTCGGTGATGCCACCTCCGTAACATTCGCTTGTTAGATATATAATTATTCACGACTTGGGACCGTTTTCACGGTCGTGACCTAGTATCAGTGACTGTAACACAGTAATAGTTCCTAAGGGACCACTCACTTATTCAGTCACTTGTTAAATTCTCAACTATTCAAAAATAAAATACTTAATCTTTTATAAATTATAAATTAGTAAAATTAAGCAATTGAAGAAGGTGCAGATTGAATGAAAATTAAATATCTCTACTAATAGATCATCAATTACGTCTATTTGTAATAATTTTGTTAGCCAAGTAACGTAAAATAATTTACATGTATTTACTTATTGAGTTATTTGCTAATAAAACAGTCGGTGAATAATATCCTTAATTAGTAACTAAATGCTTTTATCTCTTACTATTTTGGTCCGCTATTTAAACTGCATACGTATACATATATGATACATATTGCAACTATACTATTTTTAACAGCCACTTTTTTTTTTGTTGAATGTTGATATTTATTTAGCCATTCAACTAAATCCTAATTAATTTTAATAATAGAGATTGTTTAGAATGTTTAATTTTTTTTTTAGTACGTTTCCCATTTTCTCTTCGAATACTTATTTTACCTATGGTATTTTTAATAATGAATTTTTGTCTTGTTTTTAAAAGGCTTATATTTATTTTTCCATTGAATTAAATATTAATTAACTTAATATCTAAATATTACATTAAGCAGGTTTTAGAGGAAACTTGACAAAGTAAAATTCTTAATAAAAGCTTTAACCAACTTATTTTAATTTATTTCTAATAAAAACGCAACTAAGTCAAATAATTTAATCTGAGAAATAAAGAAATTTTTTTTTAAAACATAATTATAATTATGATGCACTAACCTTTCCAATGACTAAAATAAGTATATTTTATGAGGAATATTAGATTAAATTATGACAAATCACAAAATAAAACATTTACACGTCGACGAGGCACGTGCCAGTAGTTTGTTTATATTGGCGGCAACTAAAATTTTCAGACAGACACTGGATGTTATTCTGGACTTTAATTCAAAAGAAATTTTATTTGTTGTTCGCAGGTCAAAATAAAGAAGAAAAACATAAACAAACAACTGAAAACATTATACTAAGTTTTTTATAAACCAAAATTAAAAATCAGACAAAAATTAAATACATATACATACCTCATCTAATGCATTTATATATACCCCTAACAGATTTACGGTTAAGCAAAAAAGAGGCGCATATGAAACTACAATATTTTCAGTATAAACTTTTTGGACTAATAACAGCAACTTCGTGATAATTAAACAACAAAACGTTATTTACCAACTTACGACAACCACCTATCGACCAACACACACTTACTGTTTATTGTACGTGGTACAGACCCCTTTTTGTAAAATTATTAACATCTGGCTGAAACTTTGTTAAAAGCTTCATCTCACCGTTACCTACAAATATTTTTTTATGAAAATTTTTGGAAGTGCTTTTCAATCTGGAGGTCAGCAAACTTCATGTATTTAATTAGGTGCTGAAACCAGAGCAAAAATTGAAGAAAGAAGGTGGCCTTCAAAAATATTGAGCCGTTTGGCATCCTATACCTATACCTTCAAATTGTAAAAATATTGAAGTTATATAGTCCAAACGGCCCAATATTTTTGTATGTTATCTTTTTCATCCATTTTGTGATCAAATTATCTTACGATACAAGTGGAAAGCAAATGAGTATTTACGAAGTAAGTATATTCTCTATTTAATTAGGTAATTTTTATTACCTAATTAAATAGAGAATATTTGGCGACCTACAGATTGAAAAATTCCGAGTATTTTCGTAAATAAAATATTTGCAGGTTATGATGAGATGAAGCTATTAACGAAGTTAATAACTGTTATGTTAATAATTTGACAAAAGGATTCTTCGCCACGGGCTATTACTCCTAATATCATATAAACCACACGGACACAACAATAGAATTAATTATAATCCACATTGGCATCAAGAGACGAATTAAAAGGAACTGGATGAGAGATTAACTTTCCTTAAGTAAGTAAGCAAATTACGACCAGGAAGAGGTGATACTGAGAATTACTTTCCTCATGTCTAACATCCCGAGTTTTCAAATTCTCTATGACAACGCATCCGCTTATTATCATATTCGTGATAGGTGTGGATTAAGATTTGAAGAGAAAAAAAATCAGTTAAAATTAATATTAATTTTATCTAAGAGATGCCCTTGTGATCTCCTAATTTGGAAATTATAGTGCTACCAATGGGTGGTTTCTCTACAAGTGTTCTCACATCATTGTATTACTATTTATCCTGTACCACTACAACCCACGAAGGGTCTTGGGTTCAGTACTATTTAGGGAAAGCACTGTTTCTAGGATCACGGTTGTGCAAGGAGGTGATTTGAACGAGATCACGCTCAACCACCAGGTTTTCTCTCCTAATCAATTATTTAATTAAGGTTACCCACTTTATAGAGGCTGGGTGTGCCCCAGAAGGGTCTATCTACCCAGGGTCGCTCCACGGTTAATGAAACAGATAAATAAATTTTCTGCCATGAGCCGGGGTTCGAACCTGGGACCTTTAGCATAGGAGATCAGTACCCTACCACTGAGCTACCCCACTCTATTGGTCTAACCCCTAACCAACACAAAAAAAAAATTAATATTTATCACATTCACTAAATGTATATTTATTTTATACAATTATAAATTTCACAAATAAATAAATAGAAAATTATTTAAACGTAAAGAATAACGGCTGTGTGTTCATGGGTTTCGATACTAGACGTATACGAAAAATCACAACAGTGTGTATATATATATTTTTTATTGAGTATTACAACAATCTGTCACATGGACACTAATTATAGTGAGGTAGGACAACATTCATACTATATGTGCAAAAAATATAAAATTAATAGAAGCAAAATAACAATAAATAATAATCAAAAAGTATATACAATAAATAAAATGAAATAACCTAAAAATAAGAAAATTAAAACTAAGCAAAATACACATGCATACCTATAAGTGTATATATTAAAGATTTAAAAAACAAATAGAAGATAATAAATAAAATTAATCTTGAGAAATAGAATAGTTAATTTCACTTCATCAATATTTATTGTGTTTTTTTTTTTGTTCTTTTGGAGGGTTCAATTAATTTGAAATTATTGGCTTTCATATCTACTCGGTAGGCAGAGTGCCCATGGGAGAGCTTAAGGGATTAACTGTAACGTTAGTCTTTAGGGATGAAATTTTATCCCTTGAGTGCCCAATTACCCCAGAGTGATAGACCTAAAGCGCCCTCCCAGACGAATTAGTTAAATTATTATTAAAATTTCATAAGAAGGTAAACGGTTGAAGGCTGATTTTGGATGCTGTCTGATCGTCAAATCCCTTTACGATTCACTTAATATTTCAAATTAATCCTCGAGAAATTCAATATATTTTATAAACTATATCTACCTATAGAGTTTACCTATTATAAAAATTGATGGAGTTTAATAGGTTTAATGGATAAGAAAAAAACATCCTTATTTTTACAGTCTCATATGTATATGTTTTGGAGCTGTAGGTGCTCTGCACCATATTCTTCTAGAGAATATTTTGAAATATACATTAAATTATAATATATAGAGTGTCCCAAAATTAAAGCAAGATGTAAATTAAATACAAAACACAGTTCTTTCTTCTTTTGTTTCCTTTTTATTTGCAAATTTAACAGCTAATAGTTCAGGGTTAATAAAAATTATACGAGCGGACACAGTTCGAAAATTTCGTACCAAATAAGGTCGGAATAGTATTTAATTTAATTTAACTGTTGCAACAAGACTTTCATTATTTTAAAAATATTTTTTTTTTTTTTTTAATCCCTGTTGACCAAATCCGATACCTAGGACTCCACCTTGACAAACGACTCACTTGGAACCCCCATACCAGACTGAAACGACTAGAAACCGCCCGACGTTTCCGACTACTTACTAGACAAACGCTCTAAACTGCCAACTATTTACAAAAGACTCATATATATTACTATAATAAGGCCTATTTGGACTTACGGGATCGAGCTTTGGGGCTCTACTAAACCATCAAATTCCTCTCGTATCCAATCCCTACAATCCAAAATTCTTCGTAAAATCCTTAATGCTCCCTACTTTGTCACAAATAAAATCATCCATAATGACCTTAATGTACCATATGTTTCCGATTTAGCTCAATCCAGATACCTGTCCTTTCATAATGAACTTCTGAACTATCCGAACCCTCTCGTTTCCAACCTTGCTTCCTCTTCAATTTCTAATAACCCTCCGAGGCGTCTAAAAAAAAGATGGCCTCAGGACCTTTTAATATAGAAATATAATTGGAGTGCTACCAATGGGTAGTTTCTCCTCATGTTGTATATGTCATATTTTTATTAATTACAGTTGTAAATTTCGTTAATAAAAAAAAAATATATATAAATATTTTTCAATAATGAATATACATTGTCCGCTCGTGTAAAGCTCCATTTTTATGAACCCTAAACTATCAGCCGTTAAATTGACAAAGAAAAAGGAAACAAAACAAGAAAGAAATATGTTTTGTATTTAATTTATATCATGCTTTAATTTTGGGACACCCATTATATACAATACACATATATAAATATATATCGGTAGGAGATGGTCCGGGGTTGCTGTCATAAACAGGCTAAATAGTGGTAAAATTATTTTATTGAAAGCCGACGTTTCGACCCGACTTTGCAGGTCTTCTTCAGGGAAGTGTGTTCTCCCTCAGTTCTAAGGGAAACTCCTAGCTGAACACACCTCCCTGAAGAAGACTTGCAAATTCGGGTCGAAACATCGGCTTTCAATAAAATAGTTTTACCACTATTTAGCCTATTTATGACCGCAACCCGAGACCATCTCCTTCCTTTATAATGCATCGGTCAACTGTTAAATATGCAATAAATAAATAACCATAAAATAAATTAGAAAAGGTATACATTAAATTTGTTAATTGTCACTCACGGACAATTACTTTCTACATACCATTACGATGTATGTTCAATCCATTTTAGGATGTCGTTCTTAGTATGATTTGTAACAATCATTACAGATTGGAGTCTAAATTTATAAAAAAAAAATTGTTGTGGCTTTTTTTCTATCTGTAAGTTAAAGGATAAAATAAAATTTAAAAAAATTAAAAACCATGGTGTAATTGGTAATTGACTGTTTACTTATAACTTACTATATGAGGAGAACTTAAACCCCTGGTGTAATTACTTCAGAGCACCGAAAGCTTCTAAATATAAATATATGAGACTGTAAAAAGAAGGGTATTTTCTTACTTTTAAATTAATACCGTTTGAATAGTACTTATATTTATTATTTAAAAATCGTTGATAAAATCGATCCAAATAACTTTTCAACTGTTTTTTTTCTTCTATTTTAAGGCTTGCCGTTATGATTAAATTATGTATTATCTGTAATAAATATGCAGTTTGTTATTATTACGATAGCACTTAAGATTTAGAAAAGTATTTTTTTTTTATTAATAAGGTTCATAGATGGGGTTCTGCAGTCTCCGATAGCCTGCGGGCTCACTCGTAAAAGGATACCACAACAGTAGTTTTTTGTACACCATTCATTAATGTCATATTTGATATTACTAAATATTTAATTGTTAAGATCATTAAAATCAAGGTTTGTATACATGTTTGTTCAAACAAATAAATATACCAATCATAACATATAAATATAGATAATTACTGCCTGTTATATCTGCGATATCTTGTGATAAAAATACGTAAATTAAGTCATAATAAAGGTGATTAAATAAATTTAAAATAATAATAAAAGTTAACATAAAATTAATTAAAAATGAGATATTGATAATATCATAATTTCAATGCGTTATTTTCGCATAAAATATATTTTAATAAATTTTATGAAAATTCCTTTCATTTGGTTAAAAGAAATAATAATCCTATTAACGTGGCGTAAATTAATTCGTATCAATGATATTTCATGCATTGAAATATTAAATATATACACCTATGCAGAAAAGTTATAAATGATAAATGATTAATTTAAACGTGTTCCTAAAAAAAAAAAAAAAAAAAATCTGAAGAACAGTTTTAAAAACTAAATTGCTTGGGTTAAAATCATTTTTTTTTCCTTTTATGCATAAATATAACTTTTATGTATAATTAACCCAGACGGGTCGGGACAAAGGATATATCTTTTTGCATATAAGTTAAAATTCTTCAATTAAAGGATAAAATCCTATAAAATTATAAACAAACATAAATTTAAATAATTCAATAAATCAATATAATTTAGTTACTAACCTGCAGTGAACTCATCGATAGGTGATATGTCGTTCTTGCCCTCCAAATTCCTCACTCGGCGACCTGAAACAATTAAATTAAATTTCAAATATATAACTTATTATCATTTATCTTGCATGATTAAAATAAAAATAAAAAAAACATGTTTCAGCCGTAGTCAATTTGTATACCATATTTATTGATAAAGCATAAATCAACTACCACATTTTAGTGTAAATATATATATATATATATATATATATATATATATATATATATATATATATATATATATATGAAACTGTTTTATTGAGTACTATAACTTTCTGTAGTATAATTTCACACAGGAGGAAAATAGCCATAAATAAATCAATTGAGAAACTCACATAGTGTTAGTCATAATTTCTTTAAATTACTTTTTAAAAAATATTAATAATTTTTTTATAATTAAGGCAAAAAAACTTCCAATTTCCTTCAAATCCCTTTATTCACATTTATCACCTCTAACGTTTCGGGACAATTTTTCCATCATGAGAGCTATCCTTATCTGAAACTTGCTTTTTTGATGTGGCATCATTTGTCAAAAATTTAAATATTTGTCAAGTTCATTATATATTTATTTGGTGTTACACATGCTTTTTTTTATTCATTTTTACACTAACCTACATCTGGCTATCTTCAATATCATTATAAATATTAATAAAATAAAGTATGTTTGGGTGGATTTGTATCAAAGACGGACATCTGTCATTTTCAAAAAGTTGAAAAAAGTAAATATTTGTTTTAAGTTGTTTTAGGTTTAACTCAAACTGTTTCTGATTATTGTATTTACGAATGCTCAAGTTGAATCATTAAAAAATATATATATTAGAATTGGTTTATATTGAAGTAATGTTACAGAAAACTGTCTTTCCTCAACTTTTTTTCGAAATGACAGTTTGATATGTGACCACTGATTTGTCTCAGTAGTAGTACAAAATGATAAGTTGGAAACCAACTAAGAGAAAACTCGTGGGAGTTTCTATGCTCTTGCTTAGGTTAATCCATTTGTACGGAGAGAATATTCACGTTTCTGTATAAATGAATAGATAGTTTCCCCCCAAAAAATGTTTTTAAACTTGAAAATAATAAGTTTGGCTAAAAATTTGTTTTTAAAAAAAAAAAGTACTCGCTTCGGCGGTACATATACTAAAATTGGAACGATACAGAGAAGATTAGCATGGTCCCTGCGCAAGAGTGCTACCAAAGGGTAGTTTCTCAACAAGCGTGTTTCATGTGTTTCATATTTCTCTGTACACATTTACTTGACGTTTCATCTAACACGTTGTATATCTAATGAAGTTTAAAATAAAAAAAAAAAAACCTGAAACGATAATAAGTCCTAATCTATACAGAAAGAAATACAGCCTTTTTTAAATCAATAAAAAATGTTTTGCTAACATTTAATTCAACTAACTAAAACCTTCTAGATCACCTCAGTGTATGCATAATACTTTATCCAAGTTTCATTTAAATAGGTACATTCATTCACGATGCTACAGTCTATACGACACAGGTCTTTCGCCGCCATATTGAAAGGAAAGTACTTCTCGGTTAAGAATATTCTATACATATATCTCAAGATCATCGAGGAGAAGACTTTCGCTAATTTTCATTGAAATCGGTACATTCGTTTAGGCGCTACAGTATATAGCAACGCAGGTTTTACAGCCGCCATCTTGGAAGAAAAGGGCGAATAGTAGGTAGGAGCATTATTCTTGGAGGACCTCTAACTTTGATCTCAAATTTGAAAAAAAAAAATCGATCCAGCAGTCTCTGAGAAAATTCGGGAACGGCGGAAAATAGTGTATAAATAAATTTATAAATTTTACTTTGACCGCGAAACCATGACAAGAAATACATAAAATGGAACCAAAACGATTGATCTAACCATCGCTGTTAGCTGGAGATCTTGTTGCAAAAAAAAACAAAAAACATTTTAGTGAATATAGTGGGATCAATCAACAAACAAGCTAAAATAAATTAAACGTGACAAACTATCATAGAAAACCTCTTTCAGAACGTACAGAAAGAAGAGATATTTAAAAGACGAAGAATTGGACATCCAGCCTTCACTTACAGTTTTCTAATAAGAGGCCTAGACCCACCACATTAGTAAAATATGCAACAACACTTATCGTGAAATACATTTTAAAAAACTTGCGGACTTTACCCAGACATCAGAACAAAACATAATATACCTTCCAGTATGACTGAAGCATCTGTCGCAGATAAAGACAAAATTCGAAATATAATTAAATTCATAAAAATTGTTCATTTAACTTAACTAATTTGTAGAGTTCATACTAATCATGAATGTAATGCTATTATAAATTGTTCCAATAGCTGTTAGTCCGTTATACAGACCTCTTTTCATCGGTTTATTAACATCCGCCTGAAACTTCATAAATAAGTGTCATCTCATCGTAATCTACAACTATTTTATTTACGAAAAATTTTGTTATTAGGGCGTTTTCAATATGAAGGGGAGCAAACTTTGCCTATTTGATTAGGTACTAAAAACTTGTAAATAACCATTTGCTTTCCACTTGTATCGTAAGATAATTTGATCACAAAATCGATAAAAAATGTGGCATACAAAAATGTTGGGCCGTTTGGACTATATAACCTCGTCATTTTTACAATGTGGAGGTTTGAGGTGTAGGGGCGGGAGGAATCGTAGGAGGCCTTAAAAAATATTGAGGATTTTGGAGTGACCTACACTCCCAAATTTTCAAAATAACAAGGTTATAGGAAAAACGTCCCAATATTTTTGTAGGCTTCCTTTTTTTATAGATTTTTTGATCAAATTATCTTACGATCCAAGTGGAATGGGAATGGGTATTTACGAGTTTTTACTACCTAATTAAATAGACAAAGTTTGCCTTTCTCTAGATTGAAAACGCCCCTATTCAAATAGTTTTGGTAAATAAAATAGTCGTAGGTTACGATGAGATGAAACTATTTACGAATTTTGAGGCGGATGTTAATAATTCGATGAAAAGGGATCTGTACCACGGACTATGTTATTAAACACGACAATCCACCAAAAAATGTAATTGGTAGTTTTACGTTTTTTTTTTTAATATTAATTTTTACTTTGCCATTTTCGTTGTATCGAGAAGAGGAGGGTTCTATAGGAACAACCAAACTTATTCTAACCAGAATGGGAAGGTCGGAGATACTGCGATATATTTCATTAATTGCTTTCAAGGATTAATATAAAGCAGTATCCGGATCGCTAATGATGGAGCATAGAGCTACATTGAGCCGATCCTCCCCCCCCCCGCAAAGATGGTTATCAGGAGAGGCCTAAGTGCCCGTGCTGATAGCCGCCGATTATGGGCAGTGCTAATATACCTCCCCCTTGTTTTATTTAAATTAATCCTCGGCCGTTCCCCAGATTTAATTGCCCCCATCTCCGAATTAAGGGGGTTAAAGATGCTAGCGCCCCCCCTGTCAACGTGAAATATAAGCGGCATTACCCCCTCCACCAGACCTCAACCCGTCTCCTACCCCCTCCACCTCCCTAAGCTTCCCACCCCCCAAACCAATGAAATATTTAAAGCACATTTAGCCGGTTAAATTACTTCATTAACTATTCATACCGGGCGGATGTGTAATTAGCAGAAAGAAATGACTGGCTGAGGGGCTGGGAGTGATTATCGTACGTTTTTATTTCTCTTTGATATTTCTGTTATTAATGGAGAATTCATGAAAACTCGAATCTATTTTTATTCAGTCTTTTTAATTGGGTAGTTTAACTGAAAGAAAATTAATTAAAATATAAAAAATTATTTGAATTCGGTTCTATAATTAGCTGCTTCAATTAAAATATTAATTAATATGAAGTACAAATTATTTGGATCAGTGGTCTCGGTATTTATTAATAAGATTTGTAAGTCCGTTGTTTATTTCCCAGAATTACCCCTCATCTCTTCAACATCCGAAATACCGAAAATTCTCTAACATTCATGCTACTTAATTTTGGATCTTATTATCCATCTCCATTCATACAACTCCCTTTCTGACATTATTTAAAAAATCTTCACTTCTTAATTCACTTAGATATCAATCTTCTACACAGAGATAGTATGAACCACTCTTCCGTTATCCTCGTTTTAAAAACTGTGCAGGCAAAAGCGCAATAAGAAAAATTGTAGATCATATGCAATTACATTTTCTGTTATTTGTTACATGTTTACCCGTTATTCTCTTGTTTCAAAATTCCTTCAAATTGAAACCACTCAAAAATAAATAAATAAAGAAAGAAAAAATAACCCCCTTAAAATATGTCCCCATAAAAATATAACCACTTACAAATGTGCCCCTCCAAAAATATTGATGGAGAAATTTTTCCACATATGAGAATAGATATGTTGAAGGGAATATGTACATATTTTCGTCGTTTATTTTATAATTTAACTATGTTTTTATTTATTTTATTTATTGTACATAGAGTGTGAATGTAATCTCTGAACACTATTATAAATGTCCTTGAGACAGATTTTAATATTTTTTCGATAAATAAGTTTAAAAAAAAATATATTTTAATAAGAGCAGCTAGATAGATACTGCTTGGATTGTGCATTTCATGACTAAATGTGCAAGAATTAAAGATGAGTGCCAATTTTGAAAATTCAGTGATTATTGATTATAATTGATCAGTAGATTAGAGGTCATTGTTTTTTGTTTGAGTCTGATAATAAAACTTCTGTATTGTCAGCTCAGGTTGCAGTTAATGCTTCGGGGTTGTCAAGTATGTCATGCATATATATAATATAGAATACACGACCCAATATTGATCCTTGAGGAACAACTGGTTCTCGAGGTACTATACTGGCCGAATTGATGATTGAGGAGAAAAATCTCTCAAAAAGGAAAGACTGGAGAGTGAGATAGTATGTGAGATGATAATAAAGTTTTGAATTTAAAGACAAGTCCCTGTTGCCAGACATTATCAAATACCTGAGCAACATCTAAAAACAAACCGGTTGCTTTTTGTTTTTGCACTAGTGTTCCAACAAAGTAGCCAGTTACTCTGTGTAATTGGTGCTTTGTTGAAGGTAATAAACAGAAACTAAATTCATGATCAGAAAATATGTTTGGTCTGTCAATATGTCCATCAATATTTTGTATATAAATTTTTAGAAAACTTAGGAACATATCGGAAGGAGACTGGTAGGAGTTGAGGAAAACTCGTTTATCTATTTATTTTATGATATGTTTTAATTTTTAAGTTTATGTTTAGCTTAAAAGATGCTACTTTGACTATTAAATCCAGTGAGGTGTGTGGTGCCTGCAATTGCCTTGTAACTGACCCGGTAACTCATTTTCTGATCCAAGTATCAAGTTCAAGGAGCCAAGAAATAAGTACTTGAAGACATTTATCACTGAATCCAGAGAAGATGCTAGTGTGGAGGAGATACTGAGAATAGACACTACGAAAAAAATAAACCAACTGTATTATTTCATAAGGGCTGTTCATTGAACTGTTAAGTGGTAAAGTTAATCATATAACATATATTAATGCTTATTTATATTGCCATTTGTCTTATACCTCTCGAATATTTAAAAAAAAAATAATAATAAAAAAATGTTTTACTAATTGTTATGTGTATATATATATATATATATATATATATATATATATATATATATATATATATATATATATATATATATATATATATCGTTTACTAATCTGTTATTATATTAGTCATACTTAATGCTGTGGACATTGTTAATGTTATGTTTGAATGCAGTACTAGAGTCAAGATCTAACATTGTTAATTATACCATTATATTTATTTGTACAGGAATTTCCTTAGACAAATAAAATAAACTATCTATCTATCTATGTTTTAAAAAATGCAACCAGACAAATACTACCTGAATTGTGCATTTTCTTTTTTCTTTAGATGACTATATGTGCAAGAATTAGGATCAATTTTTAATTATATTTTTTCATGTATTCCTATGATTTATAAACTTTTTCGATTTGTCGCATGAACAAAATAAAGAAAAGAGATTTGTCTTCACTATATATTATATATATATATATATATATATATATATATATATATATATATATATATATATATATATATATATATATATTTTTTTTTTTTTTTTTTTTTTTTAAAGAATGGTTCTACTACTTTAAAAAAAAATTACCAATTTGAATATAATGTTGATGGATTAAAAATAAATATTTTGTGTTTGTAATGAAATAGATCTAGAGCCGATCGTTGAGAATTCCATTATTCAACTTAGCCACTCAATGAAGCACTCGAACTGTGCGACACTAAGCGAAAGGACGACCCACTTGTGGACCTTGTTTGATCAATTTTAGACGAAGGTACGCCTCGATCAATCCCTCTTCAGGTGGTAATGTCCCAACACCGCCTTTGAGTGACTAAAGATTGATAGAAAGTGAGACCTAGGTTCAACATCTCTCCAACAGAGGTACGGATTGCAGAATTAGTTATTGTTTGCAAGCATTCGTTTATTCTGTCGTACAAAAAAATGTTAATTTTGTTTTGAAGTAAGAAACCCTTTTTAAAGTATATGAATGTCTGTATGCAAAAACAGTAATAAATGTCACTAACAGTAGTAAAGAGTTGGAACCTCCGGATTAAGAATGACTTAATAAAAAAAAAAATAAAAAATCTGGTATGGATGGAATGCCGGCTGAGATGTGGAAACACGGATGAGAACCTTTCTCTAAGTTTATCAAATGAGAAATAATAAGAATACAATATCATATTATCATCATGACCAAATCAGCGATTGCTTTCTGTTTCTAATAAAGAGTAGTTGTTCATATTTTCTCAGTTCTATTTTGCTAGTATTAAATTGAAAATATATTAACGGTAAAAGCATAAAACACAAGTCATCTCGACTATTAATGAACAGAAAAAAAAGGGATAGGACTAGACAGGAAAATGAGTCCAGGAGATACATGGATATGAGAGAAAGTATAAAATGGAGAGGCAAAGGATGTAGTTATCTTCTAGTTATGTTTTAGGTATAGGAACTAGTCACGTAATATTGTTTTAAGGTAATGCATGCAAATAATAATTTATCGCACAATTATCTATTTCATATCTTAATTGGTATTTATAATTTTCTGAACTACATAAGACTCCCACTTAGAACACTCCGTAAATAAAGTAAAGCATAACTTACTAGATTACTTTAAAAAAATTCCAGATTCATAAAGCAATATCATTTGGGTTACTTTAAGGCTCGGTCACACAGAACGCGATCCGACGTTACGTTACAATAACGCGCGATACTCACGGCGATATCTAATCCGGGGCAGTCACACAGAGGGCGTTACTTTGAAAGCGATACAGCAGCCCCGTCGCTCTGCCTCGTCTAGTCGACTAGAGAGCCTGCTTCCCGCAACTTGTATATTAATAATTTGTTTTCAATATTTTTCTTATTCATTTTTTTTAATAGAAAATAAGTGATTCTGACGAGGAGGCTCATTAGTTCAGCTCTTCAGCATAAGGTAAAAAAAAAAAGAAAAAGGATTCATGAAATCAAAAAGCACATAGACTGATTGGTAGAATACCATCGCCTCGGCCGTCTGCTTCAATTTTACGAAGATCGATTTTTTCAATATTTCCGAATTTTATTTTTGCTTTCTTTACATTTATGTTCTTTTTTAAACATAGATTATTTTATTATGAAATTATGATTTAATGTTTTGTATATCACAAGATTATTTCATGTTTTCAGTGTTTTTTAATCTAATTTCATTAAATGTATTTGATTTAATGACTTATTTATTGTATTTATCTCTGAACACTATTATAAATGTCCTTTGAAACAGATTGTAATATTTTTCAATAAATAAGTTAAATAGAATAAAAAAATTAATGAAATCAAATACCAAGCATTTCGGCCAAAATTAAGTTGTTTCTTTTGTACTATTTTGTTATTCTAAAGGGACTTCGTTCCACAATAAAGTTATTTTTCTATTCTATTCAAGAGGGTTTAACAATCGTGATTTTATTCATATGCTTTAAATAATCAGGAACTCTAATTTTAAATATATGTTGATTTCTATTGTCTTGATCGTTAAATAATAAATATTTGGGTCTTTTTACATAAGTATCGCCAGTAACTTTTAGTAGAAAAACAGTTATAATCTCATATGTCATAAATAAATATTTTTTTTTAAACATTAATATTAGAAAAGCAGATAAACACAAAACGGGTTAACTTTATGGAAAACAAATATCGAAAATTTAACTTAATTTACACCTCTACATAGTTTTACCATTTTTAGAAAGGTAAAATTTCACATCATGTACTCGGAAACATTTCATTTTCTGAGTAATATTCGTTTCTCCTACTTCATTTTGTTACCCTTTATTTGTTATGAAAGAATGATACTTAATTTTAAGAAGTGCATTAAAATTTCAAACGCTCAATAAAATAATATGTTCATAATTCAGGTTATAACTTCATTTAGGTTTAACTGAAGTTCGTACATGATGAAAATCTTATAAAAAATATATGGTGTTTATGACTAATGATCCTTAGCAGAACTTTTATTTTGTATTTTATTATTATTATTTTTTTCATTTTTAAAGTTCATTTATTTATTTTATTATTATTATTATTTTTTCATTTTTAAAGTTCATTTATTTATTTTATTATTATTATTTTTTTAAAGTTTATTTATTTTATCTTATTACTAATATTTTTAAGTGTATTTATTTTATTTTAATTATTTATTTAGTCTTTTTGGTTTATTATTTTCAATAATGAACCATTGTGATCGACCAAAAAATTCAAAACTTATCACCCTCTTAAAATTTGAGGTATTACGTATCAGGATACGTAGATTCGAAAAACGAATTCAATTTTTTTGTCCGTCCGCCGTCCGCCGTACGCCATCCTCCTTCCGCTCATTCTCCGAAACTACTGGACCGATTTTTTTTTTCAAATTTGGATATAAAATCAAAAGTCGTCCGAGGATGATCTTCCTTCACCGACATTGCCATCCGCCTTTTACTTTCAAGATGGCGGCCGAAAAACCTAGGTTGCTATAGACTATAGCGCCTAAACGAACTAGCGATTTCAATGAAAATTCTTTAGTCATTTTCCAGACGCCCTTTAAATTTATTTATACAACATATTTCAACGAAAAGAAGCTGGGAAGAAAGTTACGGGGGATGGTAAAATTAAATTTCGAATAACTCAAAAAGTATACACATTTTTGTCGATGTTGTGACAAGATGTTTGAAAGGTATTTAAATTTCCTAAAAAATGAATGAAGTTTCATAGAAATCAAAGCACTATTAGTAGAGATATCGCGATTTTAATATATTTCTGGTTTATTATTTTCAATGATGAACCATTGTGATCGACCAAAAGATTCAAAAACTTAAACACCTTTTAAAATTTGAGGTTTTACGTTTCAGGATACATAGAATACGAAAAACGAATAAAAACTTTTTTGTCAGTCCGCCGTCCGCCATTCGCCTTATGGCTATAATGATTTTTAAAGGTTTAAAGGATTTCCTAAAAAAAAAATAATTCATTAAAACCGGATAATTAGGAGCAAAGATATGGTCTCTAGTTTTTTCTACTGCAAAGATATATATATATATATATATATATATAAAACCTGTACCACTACAACCCATGAAGGGTCTGGGGTTCAGTACTATTTAGGGAAAGTACTGTTTCTAGGTCAACGGTTGTGCAAGGAGGTGATTTGACCGAGATCACGCTCAACCGCCAGGTTTTCCCCCTTAATTAATTATTTAATTAAGGGTACCCACTTTATAGAGGCTGGGTGTGCCCCAGGAGGGACTCTCAGACCCAGAGTCGCCCCACGGCCAATGAAACAGATAAATAAATTTTCTGCCAAGAGCCGGGGTTCGAACCTGGGACCTTTGCATTGGAAGCTCAGTGCCCTACCACTGAGCTACCCCACTCCCACACATATATATATATATATATATATATATATATATATATATATATATATATATATATATATATATATATATATATATATATATATATATATCTTTTGTTTTGGGTTTTAAATTATTTTTTTTTAGCATATTACTAATGATTAAAAAAAAAAAAAAAAGTTTAGTCCAATAATTGAAATCACCTTTTTTCTTAATAACTACGAAGGTAATGTTACTTTAAATGTATAATTGTTTGAAAATTGTGCAATAATTTGGAGCGGTTTTTTTTTCAAATTAATTATCGTTGTGTATATGAAAACAAAATCTTACAGGCTGAAGCCCTCCCCCCGAAAATTAAATTTGGGTCCGCTACTGTATATTACTACAATTAGTGCAAAAAAGTCGTATGTAAAATTTTTCAAATTGTATTCCATTTGTATTAAAGGTAACATTTTGTAGTCTGCAACTGATATAAGTAGTCTGCTACTATGGATAATAGCAGATGACAATAAAATATGAAATTATACTAATAAAGCATAAAGAAATAATGAGTTTTATGCACTCTTGTAAAACAATAAATTATTACATAAGACCTTTTACACTAACAGTATTGAAATTCATGTTCAGGGTGCATTTTATTTATTTTTTTTTTATTAAGGATAATCAAATATGGGATCTTCAAATACAGCACTCTTTTGTTGAATGTTGAAGGGTAACTATATTTCCGAATCGGCTTCTCCCAGAGATTTTATTCTCATACAAAAATTGGTATACATTGTAATATACAATGACAACGGTGAGGAAGCTATACTGACCTTACTTGGCAGACGTTTTTTTATTTTGAAACTACAACCTGATTAGTTTAAAAGTAGTATTATTTAATTGATCGGGGATTGATTGATAACCTGGATGTTCTTTATCCAGAGAGACAAACCACCAACCAACTTCATTTATGTCAGTAAAATCTAAATAATTTATTAAATCTTTAAACAGCTTAAACAAGTAACAAAAAAAATCTGGTGCGGGTAACACATAACTTTCACTTACCCCACTACTTTTAATAGAAATAATTTTGTGGCAATGTTGGGTTATTTAAAAAAATTTGATGTGCATTTTAAACGGAGCTAAAGTTTAAAGCTTAGAGATAACAAATCTTTAAGACCAGTAAAATTACAAAAAGTCTATTTATTATATCGACGGTAGCCAATGAAAATCTAGTTTTATAAACCACATAACTTCAGTCTCTGAGGTCTCTCAGTTGACATAATGAATAACTATAATTTCAAGATTTTTGAGTAATGTCATTTTAGTGATATTTCTAGTTGGAAAAGTTGTATCTATACAGACAGTGAGCAAGTTGATTACAGAGTAGGTGATTTCAACGTTGACATATAGAACTGCGAATAAAGGCATAAAGTTCGCCAATAGAAACATCACTAAAATTAATAATGAAGAATGTTGAAATTGAAGTTAGTTTTTCTGACAACCAAAAGGTTCATATATGCCTAGAGAGATTTGAAAGTACATATAAATGATTATGGATTGTAGGACTGTAAGTTATTAAACTGTCATTTTCCATTATAAAATTTACTAAAATGAAATTACGAGATTTTCGTTGCCTGCCATGGTTAGGTTGAAAATTTTCACACTAATTGGAAGTCGACAATGTTGGTGCTTCACAAAGGGAAAATTCATAAAATTATTCACTCATTTAATTTCCTAAAAGGTTACTTGACGATTTTAAGAAAGGGCTAATAAATACCCAATAATTTAAATATAATATCATATCTAGAGTTATAGAACCACATCAAAAGTATTTATGGTTATAAATATATACATGAAATATTTTTATATTTCACTTCTTTCACACAAGTAGAATTAAATAGTATTTTAAACAATGACATTGGCATGATTCGATGGATTTTAAATACTTTTTTTCAAACTTAGAAAAGTACTTTAAAAGTTGACATTTAGTAAAGGAATTTCGCTTAATTTCATTGGAAACATGTGATTTACGTTAAGTAATGTTAGTTTTCTGAAATTATTATTTCTATTTTTTTTTTTGTCACTCTGCGTTACCTTCTTTTTATTTATTACATTTATTTATTTAATTTTATTTTTTCTGAAATTCTTCGCTTTCTAACGATATATTATACGTATACCTTCTGACTGTTATTTCCGGAGATTCATTTTTAACCAGGATAAGCATTTTTCTTTTTTCTTCAGTTTCCAGTTATCATATTCTTTTGAACATCATATTTAGCCATATTCTTTTAAACTTCATATTTAGACATTTTTTATAGTTACTGTCAATATAAGAGAGTTGATTTTTTCAAATAATCCATATTAAAGGTGCTTTAGGGAAAGATGTATATAAACATTGTACATTTAAACTCTGTAAAGTGAGATTAATGGGGAAAAGACCTAAATGATATTAAAGACCACTTAATTATGCAATGATACACCGAGTTTAATCATAATCGTTAGAACAGTTTTTGGGAAAACTGTAAATATGTGTTTCGCTGTTGATATAAAGTGATACTTCCGATTAGCTGATTTTATATATAAAAACCTTAAATACGCTATTTAAGCTTCGTGCGAGTTTTCGTTTTCGAGCTAGGCTGTTCACTTGCACACAGACACAGACTAACAGACACATATACCCTTTAGCAGGACTTGGTTATTTGGGCTTAGGGGACCTCAAAACGTGTATTTCCGTTGAAAACTCAGATTCGAAAATTTTAGCGATAGGAATACTTTCCCTTTGTTATATATTACATACATAGGTAAGCAAAAGTCAAAATACCAATATATTTTCTTATAGTTTTGAGATTAAGCCAATTAATTAACAAATGTTTTGGTGACATTTCAAAATTTAATTTTTCTATTAATAAATATGAGAGGACGATTGGTTTGATTATTTTTGTTGAGATGACTATTGACGTGAACCACTAGTCAAAAATTACGAATCACTCCATTCAACACTAAATAAATGGGGACTTGACAATCTACAATCGAAAAACCAACTATTTTTTAATAATATAATAAAAAAATTAAATTAACAATAAGGCCATAACTTTATAGATAAATAAACTATGTTTCAATTTAATTTGTTTTTATTAAGAAATTGTTTGCTTTATATTTATTAGGTTTTCCAACAATTTTTTGCTAGTGTTTGAGTTTTTGCTACACGTTTTTCGAATATTTACTGCCGGTTTCTAGCGATGAAGCTTGTTTCTCTTTAACAAAATTGTATTACATTCCAATTCTTAAAAATTGTGCTAATGAACATAAAATTATAAAAAGATATGTTATTTGGTTATTCCTGTATTTCTTGCTTTGAAATATTAAAAAAATTAAATATATATATATAAATTAAATATAAATATATATATATATATATATATATATATATATATATATATATATATATATATATATATATATATATTTAATTTTTTTAATATTTCAAAGCAAGAAATACAGGAATAACCAAATATATATAATTTTTTAATATATTCCAGAAGATATTTTAATAATGAACTTTGTTCTCCTTTTTTTTATGTAAAACCAGATTTATTTCAAATTATTATTTACTTCAAATGACATATTAAAATTAGCAAAAGAACGTAAGTATAATTTTTAAATGATTTCAAGATAAAAAAGTATATAACATATAATTATTATAATGTTCAATAATTATAATAATAATATCAATTAATACATTACTTGTGATATTTAGCTCTTCCACAATTTTTTTCCATGTAACCTCCTTTTTTAATATTTTTTTTTAATATTTGCTCATATCAAATAAAAATGGAAAATTCCTCACTTTTTATATAAATAATTCGGCGTTTAACATATCTATATGAATACTACCACTAAATAATTTCAACTGTAATTTGTATCTATAATATTTTTCAAACATAACGCCGGCCCCGGCGATACACTTGTAATATTTTTCAAACGTAACGCCGGCCTCGGCGCTACAGAATGTATCGCTGAGGTGTAACGCCCTCTATGTGACTGCTATAGTGGAAAAGATAGTAATACAACTGTAGCGCTGTAGCGCCGCGATAAATAACGCCTTCTGTGTGAACACGCCGTTATAATCCTGCAATAATCCTATTAACTTGGGTATTAGCTAACTTTTCTGCCTACATTAGGTAGGGAATAACGCCGAAGGAGGGCGATATTTTTGTAATTTGTATCAATGTATCGCCGGCCCCGGCGCTACAGCATGTATCGCTGTAGCGTAACGCTCTCTATGTGACTGTTATAGTGGAATAGATAGTAATACAACTGTGGCGCTATATCGCCGCGATAAATATCGCGTTCTGTGTGACCGAGCCTTAAGTAAACTGATAATGATCACAACCTGGGAAAGAATGTCAATATTGAATGTAGCAGCAGTGTCTGTGCTATATATTATTTTTAATTATGCTTAACAGATGTTACATTTTTCAATAGATCATGAAATATATAGTATAATATATACATATATATATTTTTTTTTTTTCTCTGCTGTAGTACCCCTGCAGAAGAAGTGTGCATACACCATGCAAAAGCATATTATATGAATTATATTGTTATTTAGTATATAACTTATTACAATATCTGTAGGCTAAAGATATTTAAAATGAATGGTACTTAATATGTATTACAAGAATAATATTATAGATGTTTAAATTTTTTTATTTATATGATATTTACAACTGTATACAAAAAATACATCTGGTAAATTCGCACATGGATATAATGACATGAAACAGATGTTGAGAAACTACCCATTGGTAGCACTCTACTAATATGTCTATATTAGAAGATCACGTTGCCATCTTCTTTTCAGACGCCTCGGAGGGTTATCAGGAATTGAATAGGAAGCAAGGCTAGAAACAAGAGGGTTGGGATGGTTATGAAGTTTATTAGGGAAGGACAGATATCTGGATTGGGCCAAATCTGATACATAAGGAACATTAAGGTCATTATGGATAATTTTATTTGTAACAAAGTAAGGAGCATTGAGGATTTTACGAAGGATTTTGGATTGTTAGGATTGGATGCGAGAGGAATTTGAAGGTTTGGCGGAGCCCCATAGCTCAACTCTGTAAGTCCAAATAGGTCTTATTATAGTCATGTAAATGAGTCTTTTATAATTGATTGGAAGGTTAGAGCGTTTGTCTAGTAAGTGTTGAAGTAGTCGGAAACGTCGAGCTGTTTCTTGTCGTTTCAGTCTGGTATGTGGATTCCAAGTTAGACGTTTGTCCAGATGGAGTCCTAGGTAACGGATTTGTTCAACAGGAATAAGTGAGGTGTTGTTAAAGGATACTGAAGGACAGGAAGTCATTGGTTTACAAAGATGTTTAAATAAAATAAATAACAATAAACGATTAAATAAAGTAAATAACAGTATCAGATTAATGAACAGTACCAAATATACTAAAACAGAATACTCTAAAACGGAGGCTAAATCAAATACAAAAATTATGCGGAGAATAAACAAATGTTACAAATTTACAATTGAGTATCTACAAAATAAGGAATAACTTTAAAACTAACTTTAAAAGTATATTAAATAAGAGCTAATGCTGGAATGTCATATAAAAAATTATATCATATATATAATATATATATATATATATATATATATATATATATATATATATATATATAGGTAAAAAAATGTCTCACCCACACCCCTCCTTCTGCAATAAACAAGAACGCCCTTTGCTGCTGAGTGCGATCTACAGGTTGGTGGAAACCTTTGTAATTGACCTTCCTTGTTTTATCAACAAACATCACACAACAGCAACCAACCACAATAGTTCAACGAAAATACCTTGGTAGTATAACGCTTGTAATAACTTCCCAAGAAATCTCTACTAATTACTCTTCGCTCTAATGACCGAGTCGTTTCGGATGCAAGGCGAGTACATACCTTTTAATTAACAAACTACAGAGAGAAAATACAACTTATCAGTAACCAAGAGTTCCATAATTAATTACCTTCATATTCATTCAGTAATAAGCATTTATATACTACTCAATTATTGAAACTAT
Source organism: Nezara viridula (assembly GCA_928085145.1). Classification (NCBI taxonomy): domain Eukaryota; kingdom Metazoa; phylum Arthropoda; class Insecta; order Hemiptera; family Pentatomidae; genus Nezara; species Nezara viridula. The sequence goes on from OV725080.1 coordinate 77,734,605, forward strand.
ATAAATTTGCCTTATAGACAAGATAATATTTCTTCCAAATTTTGTAGTCATCATTATATTCCCGATCGCGAAAAACTACTTCAAGATCCGCCTCGATCTTAAATTGACTTAAGAAAATGATTAAACAGTAAAGTCTACGACTGTGCAAAAGAGTTTTGAGTTAACCACTATGACAGGTACAAAATAAAATATTTAAAAAAAAAGCTTACTTTATACAATATCAACACTCCGAAGATCGCATCGGGTCTCAAAGATCCGCCGAGGGGTCTACTTTATGTATTTATATATAGCTTGGGAGAGGACGACCCTCTTTCCATTTATTCTCCTGGTCCTAGAAGTCTTACGATCCAGTTGTAGGATGACCTGGGTTGAGTCCAATGTTCGTACCGTAAATTGAGGATTGACGGAGTATGTGAAATATTTTCACGGGAAAGGGATGCCGATGGCAACTGATATAATTGAAATCAAAGAGTTCAATATATCGCAGGAATGCATTAAGCGGGAAATTCTAAATGATTTGTGCGACTCAAAAGGCACGATAAATTCCAAATTTGGAATCGAAATATTTCGTCCCATTATGAGTGTACGAAGGTTTCGATTTTTAATTTGACCTCTAAGATATGACTACCGAAAATCGCGTTAACAACATACTGGCACCTGCCCGGAACATATTTAAAGTTTGTCAGGAACTACCAATCTTGTTATTCATTTGGAGCAGACCTGACTATCGATGAGAAATTATATGATCGTGGGAGGCTGATGGTCATGTTGTGATGGCGTTTGTATTAATTATTTTTGTATCCAATTTAATCCTATTATAATTATCCCTATTATTCAGAATTTGTTTGTTCATTTTTAATGGATTACAGAATTTTTTTTTTGTCTATAACAAATATATTTGCGCCTGTCAAAATATTGTTGACAATCAGCAAATGTGATGACGATACAGGAAATAATGAAATGACAGGCATGGGGAAGGAAAGTACTCAGCAGTACCTCTTCCCCAACTTGTTCCAATTACTTAGGTTGTCTAAGGAAGGAGATCCCTCATAGAACGCCTTTTTAGTCTCCTGCTCATGTTCTCAGGTATGTCAGCTGTGGCCATGTCTCTTATAAGTCTGTTATTATGTCCATTTAAATTTGTATAAAATCGTTCATATAGGGTCGTTATATGTTGGTCATCTGTTGGAAAGTGGAGGTCAGTATGTAGAGTTTTGTTAGTCACGTACCAAGGTGCTTTTGTTATGAGTCACAATAATTTTGATTGGAACGTTTGAAGTTTTTGTAGGTGGGTCTTTTATGCTTAATGTGATTTATTTTATATTAATTTAGATTATATTAATCAATAGTTGAACACTTTATTTATCTTAAAAAATAAAGCAATATCAATTGCGAAAACAGAATGAGTGATGAGATCAGGAAACGGATCTTTTTTTTTTTTTTTGTATAAAATATGTATTTGCGCCTGTCAACAATAAGTTGACAATCAGCAAATGTGAGGGCGATAATGAAATAATGACATGACAGGCAAGGGGAAGGAAAGTACTCAGCAGTACCTCTTCCCTAACTTGGTCCAATTACTTAGGTTGTCTAAAGAAGGAGATCCCTCATCCAACGCCTTTTTAGTCTCCTGCTCATGTTCTGAGGTATGTCAGCTGTGGCCATGTCTCCACAGAAGGATGGACAAAGAGCCTGCAGTCAGCTGATTAGCGGCCATTTTGTGGATACATGGCTTGAGTAACCTGTGCAAGCTGTTGGAGGATAGTAAACAGGGGCTGTATGAGGGAGTTTAAACCATTGAGTAATTGGAGCAATTGAGGTGGGGCATTATTTTCAGCTGAAGGTGGCTGCTGAGTAGTTTCCCGCCTCTTACCTGAACATGATGGTTTGATGTGAGCAGATGTAGTAGCATTTTCTCTTCTTGTCATCTGGTTTCTTGATGGTTCCTGCAGCTGAGCTGGCGTAGCTTTCTGCGAAGCATTTTTTTTGTGTTGCCTGCTCTTTTCGCAAGGGCTGCTAAAGAGTCGAAAATTCTTCGAAACTTGTTAAGGTGTTTTTCGTTTTGATTTTAAATATTTAAAAAAAATTAAATAACAGTGTTTCACTAATTAAATACATTTAAAACTCATCTTATGCATTTTTCTTTAGATAAAAAGATAATTTTTTTGTTAGTATTTTTGATTAATTGTATAGTTTACCTTAATAGTTCAGCAGAATTAACGTAGTTCAGTTTAATTAGAATTTATGTTGGTGGAGTCAACCACCTCTGTTCGAAAAATTCCTAATCTTACATAAAGAGGTTACGAGTAACCCGATAATCGTAAATATCCTTTGTATCCTCAATTTCATTAGAGTTATATAAATAAGGAAAATCAGAAATGCTGGGAATAGCACGGGAAAGACCAAAGAAGAATTCTATGAAAGATTTCTGATTGCTACATTCACTAAGTTCATCAAAAGATGAGGAAGTTGCAGCGTTGAGTTAGTGTTCTCTTATTCCTGATTATAGAAAGTACTATTTTGAATTGCAGAATAGTGAATGATCTAGATAGTATTGCCTATTCTGTTTTTATAATGATTAGATATAAGATTAGCTTTCAGAAACAAAAAATGGTGTGAGAACCGTATTAGCTAATTCAACTAAAAAAAATAAGAAGAAAGGTAAAATACTACGTAAAAAATAATTTAACATTACTTTACTTACTGCGCCAGCACTACAGTCTAAGGTGGACTTCGGCCTCCAGTACAATGCCATTCCAAGCGTCCCGATTCAATACCATCTGTTTTCATCCAGTAATTCCAATCCTTGCAAGATCCTTCTCTAGGTAACCCAGCCATCCTCTCCTAGAGAGTCCGGTTTTTATCCTGAGTTTTATCCTGAGAATCTTGTGAATCCGAACACGTTCTCTCACATTATTCTCTTTGTCATTCTATCATCTTCTATTCTCTGCACATGACCAAGCCAGCTAATTCTTTGTGATTTTATAAAGCGTAATATATTTTCATGCCTCATCAAATGTTCCAGCTCTTTATTATTTCTAATGAGCCACAGACCCTGGAGAGAACTGGACCAAAAATACGCCTTAGGAGCTTCCTTTCAAACACACTAAGCATGTGGCGGTCTGTAACATTCAGCATCGAGATTTCTGCACCATAGCAAACAACAGGCCTGATAAGCGATTTGTAAAGCTTCATCTTGGTAGCTCCAGAGAGAAGTGCCGATTTACAAAACCGTAATACGCTCTATTTTCTACCATGATCCGTTTTCGGTACTTTACTTTGGACTCACCTTCGACAGAAGGATGACATGTGGCCCACATGTTAAAATGAAACGTATGACACTTAACAAACGACTCAAACTACTTTACTCTCCTTTTGCCAAATCTTCAAAACTAAAACTAAAACAGAAACTGAATACATATACATACTTACTTAAGCCCATATGGACATACTCATCACAAATGTACGGCATCGCTAAAAAGACCCACCTACAAAAACTTCAAACGTTCCAATCAAAATTATTGCGACTCATAACAAAAGCACCTTGGTACGTGACTAACAAAACTCTACATACTGACCTCCACTTTCCAACAGTTGACCAACATATAACGACCCTATATGAACGATTTTACACAAATTTAAATGGACATAATAACAGACTTATAAGAGACATGGCCACAGCTGACATACCTGAGAACATGAGCAGGAGACTAAAAAGGCGTTGGATGAGGGATCTCCTTCCTTTGACAACCTAAGTAATTGGAACAAGTTAGGGAAGAGGTACTGCTGAGTACTTTCCTTTCCCATGCCTGTCATGCCATTATTTCATTATCGCCATCACATTTGCTGATTGTCAACTTATTGTTGACAGGCGCAAATACATATTTTATAGACAAAAAAAAAAAAAAAAAGATCCGTTTCCTGATCTCTTCACTCATTCTGTTTTCGCAATTGATATTGCTTTATTTTTTAAGATAAATAAAGTGTTCAACTATTGATTAATATAATCTAAATTAATATAAAATAAATCACATTAAGCATATTTTTTATTCTGATTCATTATTGATGAGAAATGTTTTCAATGCATACTTCTTGAATATATTTATCATATCTCTCTGAATGATTTCAATATTAATGGTTCTATACATTTTTTATTTCCTTTTAGAAGATGCAAAAGTGAATGAAAAATTCTTTATGAAAAATTTCACCTTTCCCTTAGAAACCAAATCTCAATTCCATGAAAGGTTTTGAATTTATGAGTTCTACTTCCCTGTGTATATTTATGTAACATTTACAACATGGAAGTAAAAAAAAAATTAAGTAAAAAAAAAGCGAAACCTCATTAAAGAATTCACAAATTTTAATTATCCGCGAAAATATATCTAATAAATATCTACTTACGGAAAATTGCGACAAATATTGTATAGATAAGGATGATAAGTAAGTAAATATTATGTTTTTAATATAAAAAGCAAAATCCCATATGTTGATTAAAACTTGCAAAATCAAACAATGGAAAATCAACGTTTGAAGGGAAGTCAGATGCTCATAAATTCACTTCTCATAAAAAATAAATAAATGTATTTTTATAAAATTAAAATTTTTTAAAAACTCATATTTTATCTCATTGTTTTCGATGTTTTAATTCACAGATTTATACATATACATGTATATATATAAATAATAATTCTGTAAAAGAGAATGTATTGACTCTTGATAGACTAACGCTCATTTCTTTATAAAATTAATTGATTTAAAACCACGATTCTATCTAATATCATAGAAAAAAGTCATAAGTAATCAAACGTTTACTTATATTTTTTTTTCTCTTTAGATCTTAACCATCAAAAAGTGACAATCAGCAGATAATAAATTATTTTTAAGATGATTTGTAAAACCTTGTTTTGTTTTTTAAATTATTGAATATATTATTTCACCATAATTTTAATTATTAACATGAAAAAAACTAGTTAAAAATTATTATAATGAAATTTATCTAAATAAAATTTTCTGAAATTAAATTCAGATAGCTTTTTACAATTCCTGTTATTTTACAAAACTATGATTATAGATTCATAACTAGCAATCGTGTATATTCGTTTTATTTTAAGTTTTACAACAACTTAATCATTAAAATCCTTTAATAGTTTTACAATTAAATGGCAGTGTGGCCAGTAAGAATACAAAGAGTAAATCT